>OY101450.1:73735005-73800126 GCA_956483635.1 Panzeria rudis
ATATATATATATATATATATATATATATATATATATATATATATATATATATATATATATATATATATATATATATATATATATATATATATATATATATATATATATATATATATATATATATATATATATATATATATATATATATATATATATATATATATATATATATATATATATATATATATATATATATATATATATATATATATATATATATATATATATATATATATATATATATATATATATATATATATATATATATATATATATATATATATATATATATATATATATATATATATATATATATATATATATATATATATATATATATATATATATATATATATATATATTGTGAATTCCCTAAATATATTTCATACTTCTTGTATATTATCAGTAGGAATTGCAGTAATATGATTATATAGATATGAGGACCAAAATATTGGAGAAAAAGGAAGCTTTGACATCATATTATCAATAGCATCTTCAAGAACTCTCTTCAAAATCCGCGCCAGGCTAGAACCCATAAAAGGCCACTTATCATGCGAAAAAATACTTTTTTTTTCATAGCAAAAATAGTTACATTAATTTAAGCAGAAGTGAAGTCAGTCCATAAATAAATCCTTTGGAATGTTAGTATTTTTACAGATATGTGTGTTGACATCTCTTGATATAAGTTTTAGAGCAACTTAAATTTCTTAAATTTTCAACAATTTCTTACATACACTACACCATGGTGAAATAAGTATACAGGTGGCTGCATAAGGGAAACGAATACAACAATACAACAAAAAACTAGATGATGGTTGTAAAAAAAAAATATACGTGCTGGACGTGGCTTATGCACAAAACTAGCAGAGCAAAAAATAATCACGTGACGTTATACTGCCACCTGTATACTTATTTTACCATGCACGACACCGTCGAAAGCAAAATTGTATTCGATTCAAAATTCTTTACACAACGAAATTTTCGATAGTGCTGCCAGCTCATTATAAAAGTTGGCAGCGACACGCCTATGAGAAGTAAATATGCATTTTGGTCTAATTTTTACTTAGCCGTTTTCTATGAAATTTTGCACATTTGGTTTTCTTGACAGTCAGTTTTTAACGTAGTAGGTATAAAAAATAACGTTCTTTCCCTTAATAATTATTTCATTAGATATTATAATAAGGAACCGAAAAAATAGATTATAGCAAACAAATTAATAATAGTAAGTAAATAAATAACATCAACACATTTTTTAGTACCGAATAGAAAACTTTTAAAATCAATATTGTTTTACCTCAAATGATTTTAATGCAATGCAAAATTAATTGTCTACAACAGTAGTTCTGCTTTATCTGCTCATTGTTTTAGTGCACTTTTGACTTAACTGCACACAACTACATATTAATTTATATCTCTGTTCGTTGTTTAAGTTCGCTTTGTACACCTGTACTTTTAAGATAAATGCATTTAATTTTTGCCATTTTAATAATATTATGGTACAGAAAATTAATCTTAGCTGCATTTTGCCTTAACTTCATTTGCTTTCTGTAATTATTCTTCAAAATACTTTTTTAGATGCACTTTGTATGCCTGCATATTTAACATAGCTTTTTGGCAGATTTAAATTCTTTTCACATAAAATATCAGTTAGCTGCACACACTAGCTAAAGGTGGAGGTACATACCGCGCGTTACGCGGCAACGCTTTTCTTACTTTTCGAACTTTTAACGCTTTAAGAATGGCAAGTTACACACCACGCTTTTGATGCTCTTCTGCTTATACAATTTCAAGCCTTTGCCGGCTATATTTTGTCTTGCCTTTAAGTTTTATTTTTCTTTATATATTTAATGCAGTTTTCATCCATTTTTTAATAAAAAAATTAATTTTTAATAATTTATTTCCATTAAACAAACATTTTAGCATATTAATCTGGCAGCACTACCTGTCATTTTGTATACGACGCGTGAAAGTTGAAGCATGTTCAACTTTTTGCGAGTTACGCGCGTCGAAAACTTCGCTTTGTATCTTGCCTTATGGAAACACACTATTTCAACTTTTTTGACAGAAGTCTGTAACGCATTAGCGTATTTAACGCATGCTATGTACCTTCACCTTAATTGTGTGTGAGGGCCATACCCGTTAAATTTGGATTACGATTAGTAATCAATTACGATTACTTTTTAGAAGTAATCGTAATGATTATTTAATGCATTAGTAAGAATTTTTTGATTACTAATTGATTACAATTGCAAATAATCAAAATATAATCGGTATTATTTGGGACTACTTTTAAATAATCAAAAATAGTCAATTATTATTTATGATTATTTTCAGAATATATTGCACCCACACTCATTGAAAGCAGGGCTGCCAGCTTAGGGGTTCTGACCCCAAATTATGGGAACTATCATCACAAACAATGATGGAAATTTTCATTTGGTGTTTTCACTGGGGTTATTTAAAAAATACATTTGGGTTTTATGGGGAAATTCCTTAAAAGTTTCTTTTCATTGAACTATAATTTAAACTACTGCTTCTAAAATATTTTTACCATACATACATTTATTAAGAGATTTGGACCCCAGGTAAAGGAATAATCTTTATTAACACAAAGTTCAGCCATATCAATTTATTTAAAAGCTTACTAACTCTCAGTTTGCTTGAACTTAAGTTTTATCTGAAAGTTTAACATTATCGTTAACATTTTATTGGTGCTTTACCAAATCATTAGTAAACTTCAACCATAATTTTGAAAAGTTACAAGCCTCTTACCTTATTCACAAGCTTTTAAAAATAATTTGAGAATTAAAAAAGCGTAGTAGGTTTAGAAACTTATACAAATCACAACAAACGAACTATATTCGATATGAATATATTTTATTTCTCATATCGAATATAATTCGGAGTCACCTCATCGAAATACATGTAGGTAGGTGGGTTTAGTTATATGTACAGTAGAGTGCTTCAAAAAAAATTTTTTTTGCTATAATCTTAAAAGTTTCTAGTAGGTATAAAAAAGGATATTAAAAGATGGGCTCGATGTTTTGATTTTACGCGATGCTCAACGACTTTCAGTTTTTCTATACAAATTACAAATACTACGAAAAAATATATATTTTTAATTTTAATTTCGCATTTTATTTTAGGAAATTAAATTTTCCACAAAAAAGCACTTCACGATTTTTTCGTAAACTTAACGGGTAAAAAGTTATCAGAAAGTCGTTGAGCGTCGAGTCGCGTAGAATCATAATATGGTACTGATCTTGTGGGAGAGCTTGTTTTATACCTACTAGAAACTATTGAGATTCTAGCACTTGAAAAAAAAAAAATGTTTTTTTAAGCACTAATGTACAGCCAACTTTTTCGTGTGCCGGTGTAGTTTTTGTGTTAATGAGTTTATACAAAATACTCTGAATTTCTCGTAGAATATTGAAAACTCATTCAGAAATATTTTAAAATTTCCACTTTCAGAAATATGCTTATTTTGACTTCAAAAGTGACGGGTTTTTATGCTCTTTTTAAAAGCACCAATTTGCATATTGGATAGTTTGATGTGGTAGCGACGACATATAAACGAAAACATTTTTAGTACGATTTAATGTACATTTAATATGAATTATGTATAAATTTTTCTTTATTTTATTTTTCAAATTGAATGAACTATTATTTTTTATGCTTTGTTATCTTAATATAGAAGTGTCCTAACTCAATTTTTTCTTCAAATTGAGTTTTTCAATAGATTGATCTATCGAAATATTTATGCATAAACTCCTTTTGAAAAAATAATAAGTTAGGGTGAATATGAATTTTACTTAGTTTGTTTGTAAAATACTTATCATTGAAGTTCAAAAAATGTATTAAACTGTAAAAATAAAAAATATTTAAAATAAAAATAAAATAAAAAAGCTTATTTTGAAAAAAAAAACTTGGAGACATGATTTTTTGTAAATTTTTTTTCTAATGTTCAATTCATAAGAAGAAATCAGCAAATTTACGTTATCGTGATGCGGGTTTATTATAAAATCAAAACTAAGCAAAAACATTTACTTACGACATTAGTTCTCTCTTCAATGCATTTTCGCGGATTTGCGAGTTTTTCGCATTTTTTCAGTGTTCCAATTTTCATCAGTTTTGACGATATCTAGTCAGTTATAGAGTTTGCTTCCGGTTTTGCAACTTCTCGCGAGTTCTAGTAATGTTTGCGGTAAAAGAGGCTTTTTGCAAGTTTTCAGCATCTTTACAGTTTTCACAAATTTTAAACAATATTAAACTTTGCTATTATTCCACTGTTATCAAGTTTTTGCGTATTTTCGCAATTTTCGCTACTTTTACCGTATTTTTGGCATTCTTTACAATTTTAGCGATTTTTAACCGATATTATGCCATGTTTCAAATTTTGCAATTTTTAGCGAATTTTCGATATTTTCGCGATGGATATGAATTTTTCAAAGCTTTTGGCTTTCTTAAATTTTTAGGGACTTTCACTCAATATTGCATCTGCGGTCTTTAAAATTTTAGCAAGTTTTAGCGAATTTTCACGATCTATCACAAGTTTTTGGCATTCCTTGCGGTTTTAGCGAGCTATAACCAGTTTATGACCTTGGTTCCAATTTTGCAACTATTTGACAATTCATGCCATTTCCGCTTTGAGCATTATTTTTTCAATGTTTTGTCCTCAAGGCTTGATATAGATTTTTGCAGTTTGGCAATACCAGTAGTATCCTGAAACTACCCTGCAGGAAATGCGAATAGTGAAATTGCAGTGATTTACTAGTGACATTGTCAGTAGTACTACTAGAGAGCCTAAGAATACAACAACGGTTAGCTAGAGCTCTAAATACCAAAGAGGATAACGACCAAACAAAACTCCAATATTCCGTTGCAATCAGTCATAAGTAAAAGTTCTGTGATATACTTTTAGTTTAACTCTGTGATTTATTTTATTTTGATTATTTAATTTATTTATTATTTTTAATTTTGTGTCGTGCTGTCCATTAAATTATACAATGATAAATAATTAATAACACTGTGATATAAATCGTAAGTTAAGCTTTTATATATTCAAAATAATTTTATACAAAAACATGTTTTCCAACATTCATACATACTTATGTATAAAAAAATATATATTTTCATTAAACAGAATTTAATAAAATCATACTCCTGATGAAGTCGACAAACATTATCGACGAAAAGTTGAGTAAACGATGAAATAAATTGTTTTATTCGCATCAATCAGTGAAAGCATTAACCAAAACATCACATGAGATATTTACCTCAACAACAAGAATATTATTTAGAAAATTGGTCATAAAACAAAAACTAAATTAAAAAATTTTTATCCGAAATTAAAAAGTTTACATTTTAGTTTAAAAAAACATCAATTGAAATTAAAAAAAATCAATTGATATTCAAAAATCCTATTTGAAATACAAAAATTTCTTTGAAATTAAAAAATTGAAAAAATATACATGTATATATGTATGTGTATTTTTGGTTATAAAATTATATTATTCTACTAAAATTTTTTTTTAAATTGAAGCATTCAATCAGAAGCGGGACCGGTTAGCCGCCGATCGGCTTGCAACTCTCCTACTGATGGAACAGAATAATAAAAAAAGAAAATAAACTATTCACGCTTTCGTTGACAATGTCAACAGAAATACACTAGAACTGTTGTCTCTAACGTATCTCTACTCGCGCATAAAAGGAAAGTTGTCAACATTTTAGCTAGTGAAATTGTCGCTAGAGAAAAGAGTGTTGACATAGAGACATATGGTTCTAGGCTAGGGCTGCCATACGTCCTGGTTTTCCAGGATTGTCCTGGTTTTAGACAAATGGTCCTGGTGTCCTGGTCCACTATTAAGTTGTCCTGGTTTTTTGATACAGGTCAATGCAGACAAAAATTTAATTTCTGCTGATTTTTGTTATGAACAGATTTTAAGCTTTCTGTTATAACGCTGTTTACATAAAGTATTTTTACCAGCATTTCGTCACCTTATTATTGGTTTAACCCATAAACATAGGAAAAAGCATTAGAAAGCAGCAAACCAATAATAAGCTGACGATTTGTTACCTGGGGCCAGGACTGCCAAATGATTTTGATAAAAAATCTGCACTTATCGTGGAAAAAATCGGCAGATATAAAGCTAAGCATTTTTCGTGGTAATCATTCGGCAGTAATTTCATGTGGTTTATAAACATAAATGCGTAAGAAAAAAAATTACTTTACAAGCTTAAATATATACCATAAATTATTTTCAGAATGAATACATATTCGAATTTATAATTTTTGCTAAATTGCTTTTAGTATGAGTACCAAATTAATTGGCTTTATGAGTTTCAAATAATCTGTAGACTAAAGAATTCCTTCTAAAGTTTAATTTTCTAAGGAATATCGTACTTTTGATTAGTTACCCGCGTACTGAAGTGTGCTAGGCTATTAACTGAGAGCTCGTAGGTTTGATTCCTACCAAGACTCGGCTGATTCTGCAGAAAAGCTCAAAAAGGCTTAATCAGTATGTGCGTTTGTTAAATTGACGGAGCTAAGTATTTGTCCAATATTTGCATACAAATTTGGGAGAACCAAAATTTTTTTTTTATATCTGCTAAAACGGGAAAAGCCTTTGTGGAATCGCCTCGCTTTATTTTATAAATTGTTTGCCGAAAATTATATAAATTAATTTTAGTCTTTTTGAATATTTGTTCAAATGCAAGAACTTTCAATATATAAAATTCTGAAATTTCTATTAATATCTTAAATAGCGGTGATTTTTTTTCTTCACTACGATATTTGGATTTATTAAATTTAGAGTAAGTGCGGGTAATGTGGTATACCTATTTGTATTTTGATTGCCAAATATTTAGGTATTGCCCGATCAAAGTAGGATTTTGCCATCCATATGCTGCATGTGTTATGCTTCCAGAAAGCCACTTGCGAAGGATACTAAACACATATTTTAAGAGATTTTTGAGAAATTGTTGAAAATCTCATTAAACGTGAATTTAAAAAATGTGCAGGTAATATGGTACACAACATGATGCTAATGTAGTATAGTGCACCACATTACCAGCTCATGGTGATTATTTTACATTAGATCCTTTTTTTACACATATGTATGTAAGAATTAGTATTTTATTGCAATTAAAAAAAACATAACAAATTTAATTCATTAAAAACATAACAATTTCATTAATTTCTACTTTGTTGAAATGACTTAGAACTTTCAGTCTTAGCAATAATAACTCCAAAGAAAAGATAGAATAAAAGGTACACTTAGTTGCAATAATCACAAACAAAAATTGCGCTTCGCTTAGGAATACAGAGCTCGTGAGCCCAAACCTGTTCGCATTGCAAACATGCAACCCATGGCTTAACTATGGTATCATCTTTATAAGCCTTTTCACAGTAATTGCACAAGGTGTCTCTTGTAGGTGGAATATCTGAATAGTCCTCTTCCTCGGATGTGTCATTTAAGTTAAGGTTTTGATCACTATCGCTTGATTTATGGGAACTTTACGTTTTCTGTTGATGTTTTCAATGCTCTGCATTAAATCGTTTTTATACGGCGAAGTTGTGAGTACTGTAGCTTTAGTTTTTCTACCCTTGCGATTCGTTTCTGGCTTCCGCATCTTAGGTGGTGGAGAAATCTCCCAGGGGGTAATGTGATTTCTACTCGTGCTAGGGCTTTCCTCTGAAAAATTAGTATCTAGTAATATAATGATATATATCTACGACGATAATCAATGGACTTACGATCCCCAGATATTATGTCATTTGAAGTTTCTGCCACTGTGTTCGTAGTTTCCACTGAATCTGGAAAATAAATTGATGTAGATAACGCTTTTTGAATAAAAGTAAGATCTTGTATCTACCTGATACATTTTCTGCAATGAAATCAGCATCGGTAAAAATATTTTTATTAAAAGGATAAATGCCTGTGGTTTTAAAACCATTTATCGCTATTTGGCCACTCTGAACTTTTAAGTAGGCTTTGGTGAATAGGCCTGTGATATCGAAGTGTGTTAGTTTTCTTCCTTGCTCTCGTATGAATCTTCTTATTTCATCATTATAATACTTTTTAAAAGGACCCATATATGTTTTGTCTAACGGTTGGAGTTTGTGTGTTGAATGAGGGGGCAGTGATATGATGGTAACGTTGTGTTCTCGAGCTAAATTGAGAACTTCTATATTGCGGGTGTGGCTGTAATGTCCATCTAGAATAAGCAAAACAAGCTCGCCTGCAGACGGCTTGGTTTCGTTTAAAAAATGGCGGAACCATTCCGTAAAAATAGGAATTTGTACCCAACCAGATAAATGGCACGCCGACTTGGAACCAGGGGGAGCATCCTTCATAAGAAGTGGGCTGTGATTTTTACGGCGAAATATAAAAAATGGTGGCACAAATGCTCCTCCTGCGCTCATGCACGTAATCACAGTAACTAAAGACCGACGCTCAGCTGATGTCATCGTACCAATTTGCTTTTTGCCTTTTCTAGCAATTATTTGTTGTTGCTGTGAAGGCACCACTGATATACCGGTTTCGTCTACGTTCCAGATACGTGTAGGTGGAAAATTATGCTTAGTGTACTCTTGATCGAGCAAATTAAAAAATGTGTCAACATTTTCTCTAGAGAAACCTCGAGCACGGTCTGCACTGGTCCCACTTGGTTTTCTAAAGCTTAAAACGCTTCGATGACGGTTAATAAAACCGTTTAACCAGTATCTTCCAGCGCATTCTTTCATTATAGATAACTTGTTGGGAATTTTGTTGATTGTGGCAATTTGAAAACATAACGATGGTATATCGGCCCTTGTTAGTCCCCAATATCGTGACTCCATTTCCAATATATATCAAATGTTTTTGATGCCAAGAGAATACCCATTTCACCATCTCGAACAACCTGTATGGCTCTTCTCATGTCTTGAGTTTCCCATTTTCTTATTTCCCCTTTTTTCGGCATTCTGTTTTCTTTGGAAGGTAATATGGTACACTATACCAGATTAGCTGCCTCAAGCTATACCACAATAGCTGCACTTGTGTTTGATGACAATATTTAATTATTTAAAAAAAATGACTATATACACATATGGAACAAGTGTATATATTGTTCACTTATTTGGTACTTACCAATCAGTATACACTTAAATTTATGAACCTTAAAAAACACCTTCAACAAAAAAACTTATTTTTTATCACCAGCCAAAAAAAAGTCGACCACACAACAAATTGAATTTTTTCAACTGACTTGCAGAATGACTTGCAAAAATGAAACAGATGATTGCTCTCTTAATTCTCAGAGCGCCCCAAACTATTAAGCTTGTTTGTGATAGTTGTGTTGTTAGTTTAAGAAAAACGCTACTATACCACATTACCAACCTATACCACATTACCCGCACTTACTCTAGTGATTTACAGTTACCATCAAAATCAAAGTTTTCGTATGAAAGTGATCATTTCTATATAAAAATTTACAAAAAGCCTGGGGCTTTTGTAAATTTTGTTAATAAACACAGGTCGCCTCGCCAGCCCATGTGTTTATTTTCGCCCCTCGTCACTTTAAATGAATTTTTTATTTTTGTTTATTGTTTTTTATGTATAAATTGCATGTTAAGTTTTGCATCTATTGTTAATTGTTGGACTTCAAATTTAAATATATGGTGTACACATGTAGCAAAAAAAATTAGCTGTGGTTCATTTTTATATGATTACTTCTTAGAATATATAAGCTTTTGTTGTACATTCGTTTGTGATACGCCATACAAAATGACATTTGCATGCAAAACAGAATTCTTATTATATTTAAAGCTGGAAATGTTTAAGTCTCACCCACCAAATTCTTTGTTTTTGAGATAAAAAAAACCTGAAAAGTTTCAGCCCAATCCGAGCATTCTTGCTGCGGCGTCAGGCTCTCAAAGTCAGTAACTTTGGTAAAAACGATACATCTCGTAGAGTAACTCAAAAACTATATATCCTATACAGCACAAATGTTCCTCGAACCCCCAATATTTTAATAAAATGCAGCTTTTTCCTGTATGCGAAAGCTTTATCTCGATATGTAAACATGGCTGCCGTACAAAAAGCCAATTTAAGCTGAAGTTTGTTTTCGGACCCTAAGGGGTTAACGCGTGCGCATAGAGGGTTAATTTCTTAGACCGACCCCAATTAGTTTGATATAACCAACATTTATTTCAAAGGATTCAAAGCGCTATCTGTACTCCTTAGAGTAGCTCCCATTCAAACCGTAAAATGTACGGAAAAACATGAAATTGATCGAATTTGGGTATTATTTTTTACACAATATTATGAACATGGCATGTTCTACAAATTGAATTTTGAAAATAAATTTCTTTTGTTTTTAGCATCATTATTATATTTATCATCAATTGATTGCTTATTAAGTTCTGTTATTAATTGTTTAATTAAGAAATTACAATCATGAATTTCTGCATTTAGCATTCTGATGTGTATGTCATTCACCGCATTATTAACTATTTTAATCGCCACAGCAGATCAAAAGAGTTATGCCGCTTATATTCTAATACAACGCCGCTTTATTATGTGGCCGCTGCAAACTAGTTTAATAAATGTTGTATTACAAATGTGATAAAGTCAAGAAATAAAGGAATATAATTAAAATTAAACTAAGATCACTAAATATATGTTTATTGTGTTGTTTACTTACTATATTACATAGTATTTAATTTACTATAATATTGAACCATTTTTCAACACGGTGGCGGCTCAGCGTTAAATTAAAAAAATTATCGGCGCAGCCTTCTTATTTTACTGTAGTGTTTTTTGCTTTGTGGGGTAAAATTTAAAATAAAATGAAAATAGACAATTCGTATGGTGCTGACTAGGATACCATGTTTATAGCATATTTTATGGAACCAAAATGCACTCAAAACTGAGTGCTAAACTAATTAATTTAGCTAATTTCAACTACGCCTTTTGTGCCTGTTTTTAATTGTTTACATTTATCAGGTGTTCATATTGCAGTATATGTATCCATCAAGCCGTTTCTAAGACGTAACTGTTGGGCGCAACAGTTGGCAACAGTTTTACAACAGTTGAGCTCAACAGCTACGTCTTATGAACGCGCCCATAATAACATAAACTTTGTTGATAGTTTTTGAGTTTTTCTATTGATGAAATTTGGTATAATTTTCATACGACGACATTTAAGAAGGAAAACAAGTCTCGCTTTCTGTTGTGCCAATTTTTTGATGTTATTATTCACAGCTAAATTAATTATTGGGATATTGTTCATTATACTTATATTAGTCAATAATTAGAGGTTGACAGTATTAATTATATGATGATTGATAAAAATCAATCAAATTTTGTATTGCTGAATATTGATAATTATATTTCTTATCATCGCAAAGATAATGGAAAAATAATAACTAATTGGTACCACAAAGAAATAGCATCTAATCGTATATTAAATTATTATTCAGCTCATCCTTCTCAAATGAAGAACAATACGGCAAAAAATTTAATCAAAAAAGGTTTTAGTCTATCACATAAATTATTTAGTTCTGAAAATTTGGAACGTATTAAACAGATTCTCGATAAGAATAATTTTCCAAAGAATGTTATTAAACGACTTATTCTTTCTGTTCGACAACAAAAAATAGAGATAGGAACATGAATGCAACTCAGTTAAGTTATCCTTATCTCTCAACTACAGCTAACAATAATTCTATCATAACATCACAAATCAATTATGCATCTATGACTTATGTTCCTGATTTATCAGAAAAATTATACAAAGCATGTCGATATTTTGCACCGAAAGTTCAACTTGCCATGAGACCAACTTTAAAGTCGAGCAATAAATTTTTTGACCTCAAGCCAAATAAAAAGTCAACTATTTGTTTTGAAAATCTAAAACAACGCTTAAGAAAGGGACAAAAATCTTATGTTGCTTATAAAGTCGATTGTAAAGATTGTAATGCAGTTTATTGGTGAAACAGCGCAAAAACTGGAAAAAAGACTAAAACAACATGAATATGATTGCAAATATGCAAAATCAAATAAACATTAGTTTGATTTTGAAAATGCAAAAATTCTTAAGGCAGAACAGAACAAATATAAATTGCAAGTACACGAAGTCAACCAAATTCACAAGTATAAAGAATTTACATTCAACGAAAAAAGTGATAAGAAAAACTATATTAATACTTATTGTAATATAATTTCTAATATCAACTGATTGTAGTATTCATATTTAATTTGATTTATAAGTTATTCTTGATAGTTAAAAATTTTTATTGTGTTACATTCATAGTCAAACAACATATGTGACAGCGTATAGAGAAAGCGACCTAAGGGTAAAAAAATCAATTTTCACTTTTTTTGATGTGGACAACATCTGAGCATCGAATCAGACCGATCCCATGCCCCAAAAGTGTTCCCTCCCAGAGATATGCGCGTTCTATGAAATTGAAGTCGACGATTCTAAGCGCAAATAGAAAGGGACCTAACGGTAAAATTTATTTATTTTCATTTATTTACTTATTTTTTTTCCTTATGAACAATTTAAAAAAATAGGAAAATCATTTTAATCGACGGTTCTTGCGAATTGGTTCCTTAGAACTTGACGGTACCGGTCCTTTATTTTTTTCGATTTCTTCTTAACGTATGCTGCCTCCACTTCTTGAGGATTGTCCACTTCCACCGAATCTTCCTCTTCGTTTCCATTTCCAGAGACCAAAGGAAGAGGAGCAACCGAATCTTTTTTTTGAATCGTCAAAACATAAACCCCGCATCTCTTTATACAAGTACCATGGACGCTTCATCGATAACCCTGGTGACGGAATTATAATTGGTTTGTCATCGAAACTGGTATTGTTACTCAGATGTATGTTTTCATTTATGATGGCTGAATTCGCAAACAGTTTACAGTGCACTGGTGACTGAGCAATAAATATAAAGTGATGATACTTCGATATTCCAATTAAACTTTTATATTTAGTGGAGAAGTATTCGTCCCATTTTCTCTACTCAACAACAGGCTCACTTGAGTTTGGAACTCGAATAGGTACAGGAATATTAAATCCATTACGGGATGATTTTCTAACACAAGCAACTACATCCACGAAGCAGTCGACATTAGTTTGGGCATATTTTGATTGAAAACTCCGAATAAACGATCAGGTGAAAACTTTGTATGTCCTCTTAACAAAAAGTTCAATTAAACTGACTCACATCTGGAAGTATCGACAAGGTGTTGTAAATATCGTATAATCGCATTGTTTTTATTTTGTGAAACACAGTTATCAGCGAATATCGCTAATTTTTTAGTTGAATGTACTTCTCGTAGGTAGTAATCAAGCATTGATGTTACTGAATTCGGACCTTTTCCAATGGAATCGCTTTCGTCAATACAGAAGATGTGTTGAACATTTTGACGTTAGTTTGTAGTTCTGAAAATTGCTGTTTTACGACCTGATTTAAAGTATGCAGTTCCTATTTGCTTTGAACCCGACGGAAAGCTAACATTTTGAGCATAATCCATAGATATTACTAGATAATCCTCCTCTGGAATACCTGGATAAATGGCATTTGGATCAGGCTTGACTAATGTTCTCAAGACGTTATAGTACTCTCGCTGAGTGCTGGCAGATTGCAAATGATCAGAATACACCTTCAATGCTGCTTCTTTTTCAACTTCAGTAACGTTTACTTTCTTAACAGCATCTTTTGCAAGATTTCGACACAATTCGCACAAATCGTATGCCGGCTTCATAGTGACGATGTAGGGACCATATTTCTTCCACAGCGTTTGGAAAGTGTGAAGTTTTACGATTTTACCACCCGGTTCGACACTATTGGTGTATCTAGTGTAAACAGAAGTCTTACTTTCAGAAGCTGGAAGTTTCAATATTTGGTAATAAGTTGGAATGTGATTAAAATCCTCACTTCTTATGAGCAAAAATAATTTTTTGTTTTCTTGAATAGTTTGAAGTTTAAATTCGTGGGGAAATAATTATTCTGTATTTTATCCAGCCAGTCTTATATTTTTCCGATTTTTTTCCTGCTTGCACAAAATTTTTAAACTATCAAACTTTTTCTGTTTTTCTTTTCGAATCCAATTTAGTTAAAAAAATATATCAAATCAATTTTAAAAATTAAAATTCGATATATCAAGTAAAATTACCCAGGTAGCAAAACAATTCATAATTAAAATTTTAAGCACGACCTCACAAAACAGAAACTGTATAAGTTTTGCAAAGGAAAAACGATAAACTGGTTCTGTAAAGGGCGAAGTGAAGTTTTAATGTGCAATTGACAACCATCGATAACAAGTGTGCTACGTCCAAATGTCCTTGGTGTGATATACGCCTTTTCCTCCACCATTTATGTCTTGCAACTCATAGTTTACTTGACCCAATTTTAGAACAATTATAGCTCTTACCCCAACAGGAGCCAACTTCGAATTGAAATGCTTAATCTTCGAGCTTTAAATAAAATTCCTTCTTATGATTTCTTAACCAATAATGTAGTCCCTGGCACGAGATCGCAGATTATAAGAGCGTGTATTCTTTTCGTAAGCTTTCTGCATATATTCACGTATAGTGTCCCGAATGAAAGAGATTCTATCCTTCCGTTCCAAAAGTATGTCCGAGTCATTTATAATGTCTAGATTCCGTAAAAGTTTGTAGTCCGCACCATTTGAAACCATAGTCTGTCAGAATACTACCTGATATGGTGTCCTACCTAATGATTGGTGTACGCTATTTCATAGTGCACAGTTAATGCTGCTAATGTACTGGTCCAAATTCCGCTGATTGTCTGGAATATAAGACCGTAACGCTTCATTTATGGAACGGTTGACGCGTTCACTGGCATTAGCCTGAGGACTGTATACAGCAGTCAACATATGTTGTATCCCGTGTTCATTCAAGAAGTTCTCGAAATCCTTGCTCTTAAATTGAGATCCGTTACCGGACACCAAAACTTCGGGCACACCATAGCAGTCAAATATTTCAGTCTGTAAATATGTTATAATGTCCTTTGATATAAATTTCTTTAAAGGTCTTAAAAACGTGAATTTGGAAAAGTGGTCAAGTACAATTAAAATCCCTATATTTGAAATGTTAGAGAATCCCTATATTTGAAATGTTAGAGAATGATGATTGTCTTATCATCACCAACTGTAGCCATTCATTTCATCGGAGTTGCATCGAAAACTTTTGTCTTGTACGGCAGAGTGTCCCGTATGCAAAGAGGCATGTCAGTTAGCAGACGTAAAGAAAATAAATTGCACAAGCAAACAAAATCCACCGGGTAAAACTTTTACACGCGGTAGAGGTCGAGGAGCAATAGCCAAACAACATAACATGCGTAGTCAGGCTAGAAATGCATCTCGGGAGAGTCAACGGTCAATTCTTGATATACGCAATGTTGATCATGCAACAGAAGATGTAGCCACCCCTAATCGTGTGTTTCGAGCAAATCAAACAAATTCTCCACATCGAAACAAAAACTCAAGTTCAAGGCATAACAGGAATTCTAGAGGTACAGTTGATTATGAGGAAATAAATAGAATGATAGAGGCTAACATAACTCGATTACTAAGCAATTTAAATATAGCACCAAATAACACAAATGGACTTCAAGGAAGTATACATGAACATAATGTTTTCGAAAATACAGCTACACATAACTTTGCAAATAATTCGGCAAATCGTGTTAATAGGTCATCACTTTCAAATGAAAGAATTTCGAATTATAATATGGACAAAATTACATCTATTATCTCAAGTTGGAACATCAAATTTGATGGTTCTCCATCTGGTTTATATGTAGAGGAATTTCTTTATCGAATTCATTCACTAGCACAAGATAACTTCAATGGGGATTTTAATCCCATCGTTAAAAACCTAAATATTTTATTAACCGGCAAAGCTAAGGACTGGTATTGGCGGTTCAGAAAACAAGTTGAATCGTTTACATGGCTTCAGTTTTGTGAGGCAATAAAGTGTCAATATCGCGACTATAAGTCCTGTTTCGAAGAAATTAAGAGTAGGAAACAAAGAAATGGAGAACATTTTGATATGTTCTTTGATTCTATTGCTTCTATGATGGATCGATTACCATCTCCCATGCATGAAACCAAACTAATAGAAATACTGACCCGCAATCTGAGGCCAGAGATTTTTCAGGACTTACTCTATGTACAAGTTCACTCAATTTCTCACCTACGGAAATTGGTACAAAAAAGAGAATCGTTTTTAAACGATGAATATGTGCGAAAGAATTTGGGATATCGCCCACAAAATGCCCAAAATGCGTCAATGTCTAGAAGACATATTGCTGAGGTAAATTTTGTAGATGATGATAATTCTTCAGATGACCCTAGCTCCTCTAACAATGACGTAAATGCTCTGGAAATTAGCGATAAAATTGTAAGGTGTTGGAATTGTGAGGAACCAGGTCACTACTGGGACGATTGTCTTAAGCCTCGAAATATATTCTGTTATGGTTGTGGGGCCAAAAATACCTACAAACCTCAGTGTCCAAAATGTTCTTCGAAAAAGATAAATATTTCAAAAAACTTGAAACTGATGGAGGCAATGAAAATCAGCAAAAAGTACTTCAGCTTCATTATAAACAAAAGGATGAATCTAAATCGTCTTTGGATGAGGTTGACAATCCAACCTCCAAAAATGTTACAATTTTAAACGTAAAGCGATAGATTCTGATGATATTAACAAACTTATTTACCCAATTTTACCCTACCATTTAAAATGGCAAAACTATCTTGATAAACGGAACTTAATTTTTAATTCATCTGTAGTTTCTGCGATGACCAAAGAAAAGCCCAAGAGATCTACTTTAAGAATGCGTTTATATTACAAAACTGGTCGGCTGGGAAAAAAAAACTTCTGGTATCTGCCATCAATAGTAATTCTGCAGATCGGCGTTATTACGCAAAAGTTTCATTTTTAAATTTTCAAGAGTACGGACTTCCTGATACTGGTGCGAAAATCTCCTGCATAGGAGGGGAACTAGCAAGGTACAATTTTTCAAATTTAACAAATTTTGGTAAATGTCATTATAAACTGAAAACGGCTGATGGTTAGCTACAAAACGTGGCTGGTTGGTTAACTGTCGATATTCAGTTCAAAGATCTGAAACATGAAATCAATCTGTTAATTATTCCGTCTAGTACTCAAAGATTAATACTTGGCATTGATTTTTGGAAACATGCCCACATGCCCACATTGGAAACCCCACTCCGATAGAATCATTACTGCCAGAGTGCACGGCAAACCCCGGAATATCACGTTTGTCCAGTGTTATACCCCTACTGAAACCTCTGAAAACTCTACAAAGAAATCTTTTTATAACCTTCTCGATAGCCTCCTGGCAACAGTGCGTAATGGAGACATTGTCATTGTCAGGTTAAATACCAGTGTCACGAGCTGGCTGTGTCTCAAGATATTCACACTGCTAATCTATAGCAAAGAAAGTTTCGAGTTATACTATCGTACGGAGATACACCAAAAACGGGAGGTTCGCTTAATCCATTTGGAGGTTTCCCGTGTGCAAATCGGCCTTCCCTAACCAACTACGGAAGAGATCTCCCCAGCAACACCACATCACAAAAATAACAATTATCAACGACCAATAAAACCGGCCTACCGCTTTCGTGTAAAAGATAATTTCATAACCTCAGAATTTAGATTACATAACACACACGCTTTAGTTTCATGATATCGGAACTTGAATTAATCAAGTCTTACAAAGCTATTAATATTTAAATAATTAGCTAATATTTTTTTGTCTCTTACTTAATTAAATTTTTTCTGCCTAATGCAGGGCAAATTTCATCATTTTACTTTGGTCATATGTACACTATATTTGTTTGTGCAATCTTTCTCTGCCTCTAAGTTAGGAGAGTAAGTAAAGATATGTAGATATATACATACAGAGCTAACGACACATATATGGATGTACATATGCACCTATAAATTGATAGTTAGTATAATTCTCTAAATCATTTTTATAACAAAATCGTAATGTTCATTTGCCGCACTTTGAATTCATTTTTGTGTTTGATTACTCCGCATTTTACAAATGATCATTACAAATTGTTTAGTATTTAACTTAATCATAAAATTTAAATCATAAGATTAAAACCTTACGAACTAGTAGCTAAGATTTTCAATTTTGATAACCAAAATACATGTGGCGTTTGGTCACAATCATAAGGGTTTTGTAAACGGTGTGAGCATTAGAAAGCATATGACTAGATTCCGAGGTAACCACATTTAATATTTGGGAATAACACTTCTAACTTACAGCAACTACGTTTCAGATCCGACGCAGCATGTGCATCGACATCTTGAAGGCCTTGCAGAATTTCGACAACATAACTGCATGGTGAGTCCAATAATTTTCCTTCTTTTGAAACCCCAAATATTAAAGTAAGACGTATGAGCAGTGACAATGATCATTAACATGTTCAACGTAGTTATTATGTTGTTCGATATGAAGATGCGTTATGGATTATAGATCATACTAATGAACGTTGTGTCAAACCAATTAATAATTTCGATTACTGCTTAATACATATCTTGTTCTCATTCTTGCTGTTACATACATACATACATTGTTACATTAATATCTCTCGTTCAAATTATTCATTTTTTTAATCTTGTTAATACATATTTATGCTTGCAAGTGAGTACGCTTTTGAGTCTACATTTTGCTTTTTTTTTGTTTTTTTTTTGTTTTGCCACCTAAGGCGCGTTCGTGAATTTAGTTAAACAATCGGAATACTTTGTCGTAAATTGCATTTTCTTTCATACTGCCTTGACTTCACATTTGGAAAAAAAAAAGAAAATCTAAATGATAACAATTTTGATTCCTAATAATAATTAGTATACATCTTTGATAAGGTTGCATAAAGTATTTGTAATTTAAATTTAGCGCGTTTACCTAAGTCTCAATTTTCTATTAGATATTGCAAGAAAATACAATGTGAATAAATATTGAACTGGACTAAAATGTCTGAATAAGGAATTTAACGTGTTTTCATAGGTTGATGATGAATTAGGTGTATATTTACGTGGGGTCCTAAACAAAAATTTCGTCATTAGGACATAGGTAATGGGAGGGTTAAGAGACTTTTCTATCACAAACATCTGATAGAGCTCTTTACTAATGGTACAAGGATAATATACGTCTTGTTTGCTTTGTAGCATAAATGGCTATCAACAGGCTTGTGTTTATTTCATAATTATAGTCATTCTGGTCCATATATAAACATTGTATCCAACTTAACTTTGTTTAAAAAAAATAGGGAGTCTATAACAACAGAATTTTGTTAAGAAAGGACCGAACCCCCCTGCCCGACTACTAGCTAGCTTCTCAATGGCTCCCGCAGTCCTCACTTAACAAATATTCTCTCCGCTCTTATTTTTCATAATTGAGTGGCAAAACTCAGATGTTTTCTGTCTGTTCGTTACAGTAACTAAGAAAATGGCGCCCAACGCGGAGTACGAAAGTAAAACAACGCATAATTTGCTTTCGGTTCCCGATTTCCGTCTTAATAACTTTTTCACATAAATTTCAACTTACTCGTTTCCCAAAATACAATAGGATTTACTTCGTTTTTTCAGGCAAATAGCCTGCAACACTCGTATGGATTTCACAAACTTGCGTATTGCGAGTTACGTGACCGACAAGTTAATTGTTAGCTCTTTTGCATTGGATTTCCTAGTTTTCATTTTGTTGAATTTGGTAAACGTTAGATCGTCGAGAGGAAATGATTATGATTACTTGTGCCTAGATATCAGCACTTAAATAAATGATAGGATAACAGAGATGTTGTACTGCGAGCCTCTGTCCATTATTCGTTTAAGATTAGTTATTTAAAAGATAGAATTCAATATAACCGCTGGTGTGGCATTCGAAGTCTTAAACATTTTTTCGCAAAAGAATCTCCATAAATTTATTTGTGTTCCTACGTATTTTATCCTTTTATTATACCTTTATTAAACACCTAACTCTGTATTGTCAACCTAACAGAAAGCACATTTTAATGAAAAATATTAAATTTTGTTATTATTTTGGTCTTGGTGTATAGATATTTTTATTTATAATATTGATATATTTTTTTTTATTATTTTCGGTTATAAACAAGTTTAGTCAGGGAATTTTCTTTTTCATTATTAAAACGTTAGAATTCTTTTCTTTGAATTTTTTTCCCGGCGAGTTTTTTTGTTAGGATAGTATTTTATCATATTTTTAAGTTTATTAGTTTTTTTTACATTTACAATTGGCAATTAAGCGCTGAAAAAAAAACTGAAACTACATTACCCTACATATCATTCATCGCAAATTAACTAAGTCAGTAACATTTGGTTTTTTTTTATCTGTTTTCATCCACCGAAATAACTTTGGAGATTTTTTTCACTTACCGAAAGGAATATTATTTCCCTTTCAGGTGGTTATAGTAATATTTGCTTTTGTTATATGTTTATTTTCTTGTAACATCTTAAGATGTCACTAAATAGAACACCTCCAAAAGAAGCTTCCGCTTCAAGTTTATCTTTGACATCAGCTTCAATAATACCTCCGACGTCCAATGCTTTGGTAAATCCTTCCACTACCGAACATATATGTCAAATTTGTAATAATCAAATGTTAGAGAATGATGATTGTCTTATCATCACCAACTGTAGCCATTCATTTCATCGGAGTTGCATCGAAAACTTTTTGTCTTGTACGGCAGAGTGTCCCGTATGCAAACAGGCATGTCAGTTAGCAGACGTAAAGAAAATAAATTGCACAAGCAAACAAAATCCACCGGGTAAAACTTTTACACGCGGTAGAGGTCGAGGAGCAATAGCCAAACAACATAACACGCGTAGTCAGGCTGGAAATGTATCTCGGGAGAGTCAACGTCAATTCTTGATATAAGCAATGTTGATCATGCAACAGAAGACGTAGCTACACCTAATCGTGTGTTTCGAGCATATCAAGCAAAATCTCCTCATCGAAACAATAACTCAAGTTCAAGGCATAATAGGAATTCCAGAGGTACAGTTGATTATGAGGAAATAAATAGAATGATAGAGGCTAATATAACTCGATTACTAATGCTGACTTTAGACGACATGTATTTTACATCTGACTTGTCAAATTTCCCACTGCAAAAGTGATACATGTCGAGTAAAACATATAAAACATTGTCAGATGACATTTATACAAGCAAAGTCAGATGAAAAATTTTCAATTAGAGCGTGTTCTATTTTCATCTGACAATGCATCTGACATCAGCTGTATTAAATGATCAAAAGTGTGGTTTGGCTGAAAAAACATTAAAAAGCAAAGAGCGCTTTATATATTTACGAAAATTGTGCAAAAACTCAACTGTTGTGAACACTCAGAGGTTATGTCAGATGTAATTGCACATGTACGTGTGAAAGCAAATATTATAAACCGTCTGTAAATTGACAAATTCGACAAACATGCTAAGTTACATATGTCTCACACACCTAACAAACCATATGTAAAAAACATGTCGTCTAAAGTCAGCATAAGCAATTTAAATATAGCACCAAATAACACAAATGGACTTCAAGGTAGTATACATGAACATAATGTTTTTGACAATACAGCTACACATAACTTTGCAAATAATTCGGCAAATCGTGTTAATAGGTCATCACTTTCAAATGAAAGAATTTCGAATTATAATATGGACAAATTTACATCTATTATCTCAAGTTGGAACATGAAATTTGACGGTTCTCAATCTGGTTTAAATGTAGAAGAATTTCTTTATCGAATTCATTCACTAGCACAAGATAACTTCAATGGGGATTTTAATCCCATCGTTAAAAACCTAAATATTTTATTAACCGGCAAAGCTAAGGACTGGTATTGGCGGTTCAGAAAACAAGTTGAATCGTTTACATGGCTTCAGTTTTGTGAGGCAATAAAGTGTCAATATCGCGACTATAAGTCCTGTTTCGAAGAAATTAAGAGTAGGAAACAAAGAAATGGAGAACATTTTGATATGTTCTTTGATTCTATTGCTTCTATGATGGATCGATTACCATCTCCCATGCATGAAACCAAACTAATAGAAATACTGACCCGCAATCTGAGGCCAGAGATTTTTCAGGACTTACTCTATGTACAGGTTCACTCAATTTCTCACCTACGGAAATTGGTACAAAAAAGAGTATCGTTTTTAAACGATGAATATGTGCGAAAGAATTTGGGATATCGCCCACAAAATGCCCAAAATGCGTCAATGTCTAGAAGACATATTGCTGAGGTAAATTTTGTAGATGATGATAATTCTTCAGATGACCCTAGCTCCTCTAACAATGACGTAAATGCTCTGGAAGTTAGCGATAAAATTGTAAGGTGTTGGAATTGTGAGGAACCAGGTCACTACTGGGACGATTGTCTTAAGCCTCGAAATATATTCTGTTATGGTTGTGGGGCCAAAAATACCTACAAACCTCAGTGTCCAAAATGTTCTTCGAAAAAGATAAATATTTCAAAAAACTTGAAACTGATGGAGGCAATGAAAATCAGCAAAAAGTACTTCAGCTTCATTATAAACAAAAGGATGAATCTAAATCGTCTTTGGATGAGGTTGACAATCCAACCTCCAAAAATGTTACAATTTTAAACGTAAAGCGATAGATTCTGATGATATTAACAAACTTATTTACCCAATTTTACCCTACAATTTAAAATGGCAAAACTATCTTGATAAACGGAACTTAATTTTTAATTCACCTGTAGTTTCTGCGATGACCAAAGAAAAGCCCACGAGATCTACTTTAAGAATGCGTTTATATTACAAAACTGGTCGGCTGGGAAAAAAAAACTTCTGGTATCTGCCATCAATAGTAATTCTGCAGATCGGCGTTATTACGCAAAAGTTTCATTTTTAAATTTTCAAGCGTACGGACTTCTTGATACTGGTGCGAATATCTCCTGCATAGGAGGGGAACTAGCAAGGTACAATTTTTCAAATTTAACAAATTTTCGTAAATTTCATTATAAAGTGAAAACGCCTGATGGTCAGCTACAACACGTGGCTGGTTGGTTAACTGTCGATATTCAGTTCAAAGATCAGAAACATGAAATCAATCTGTTAATTATTCCATCTATCACTCAAAGATTAATACTTGGCATTGAATTTCGGAATTCTTTTAATTTGATTCCAAATATAATTGAATCCATTGATATTATAGATAAGTCTTTACTACGTGCTGGTTCTGAATCTATGGGTTATAAAACGACTTCTGAAATTAGAGCTGTAGAAAAAGTTAAATGTGAGTCAGTACTAGATGAGCCCAATTATTCCCTAGCGCCTATTCAACAACAACAAATAGACGCGATAATAGCCCTTTTCCCAGATTTTCAACAGCAAGGTTTAGAAAGGACCAGCTTTATTAGGCATGAGATCGACATCGGAGACTCCAAGCCAATCAAACAAAGATTCTATCCAGTTTCTCCAGCAGTGGAAAAACTGATGTTTACTGAGATAAGACAGAATGTTGGCTCTAGGGGTAATTGAACCTTCTCAGTCACCCTGGAGCTCTCCAATGCGTCTATTGGTGAGGCCCAATAAAATTCGTCTTTGTCTCGACGCTAAAAAACTTAATTCAGTAACTAAGAAATATGCGTATCCGCTACCCTCCATTGAAGGAATTTTCGCTAGACTCCCTAGGGCCAATATAATATCTAAATTAGATTTAAAGGATGCTTACTGGCAAATCGGCCTTGGATATAGCTCAAAAGCACTGACCGCGTTTACAGTACCAGGAAGGCCCCTCGATCAGTTTGTGGTAATGCCCTTTGGGCTTTGTAACGCCCCACAAACTATGTGCCGCCTGATAGATGCAATTATCCCAGCTGAGCTTAGAAACTCAGTGTTTGGTTATCTTGATGATCTCGTAATAGTTTCGGCAGATTTTGAGACCCACCTTTCATTTTTAGTACAAATTGCGGAACAATTCCGGAAAGCCAATCTGACAATTAATATTTCGAAGAGCAAGGTTTGCGTAACTCGGGTCCAGTACCTTGGTTACGTGATCGGCCATGGAGGCATTACCACGGATCCGGAAAAGGTCAGTGCCTAAGACAATTCGACAGGTTAGAAGTTTTCTAGGACTCGCAAATTGGTATTGGAGGTTTGTTGCCAACTTCTCTAGTGTAGTGTGTCCTATCTCGGATGTAATAAAAACCTTATTGACTAGAGCTCCTGTGCTGGTTAATCCAGATTTCGCAAAAAAAATCCATGTTTATTGCGATGCCAGTGACTGTGGCATTGGTGCAGTCTTAGTGCAGCTTGATGACGATGGAAATGAGCGGCCTATAGCGTTTATGAGTAAAAAGCTGAATGCGGCACAAAGAAATTATAGTGTTACGGAGCGAGAGTGCTTGGCTGCCATTGAAGCTATCAAACGATTCCGCTGCTATCTCGAGTTACACGAATTTGAAATTATCACTGATCATTCGAGTCTACTTTTGCTCATGAGGCAGCCCGACCTCCAAGGACGCCTGGCTCGTTGGGTTTTCAAGCTTCAATGTTACAAATTCACCATTAGTCATCGAAAAGGGAGAGAACACATTGTCCCTGATGCATTGTCACGTAGTTTAGTAAACGATATATCGACTTTGACTCTAACAGACGCGGAAATTGACTTGAATTCACCACATTTTTCTGATGAAGAATACGTAGCGTTGAAAAATCAAATTATCAGTGAACAAGCCAAATATCCGGATATAAAAGTTTTAGAAAATTAAGTACACATACGCACAAAGCATTATATTGGTGAGAAAGAACAAGAGGAGAAAAGTTGGAAACTGTGGATTCCCTTAAATTTACGACCATCTGTCATAAAAAGTGTGATGTTTGCAAATGCACAAAAGCACCAAACTATAGCTTAAAACCTGAAATGGGCAAACAAGCTTTGTCAACCCGCCCGTTTCAACGCCTTTATATAGATCTTCTAGGACCCTATCCCAGGTGCAAATATGGTAACATTGGATTATTAATATTCTTACGAAATTTCATTGGCTGTTTCCAATGAAGAAATTTGTAACCAATCTTATAATTGATTTCATACAAGGTGATCATCACCGATAACGGCTCCCAATTTCGAGCTAGTGAGTTTAATGCGTTCCTGACTAGCTACGTAATCAATCATATATACACTGCAGTGTACTCTCTGAACGCGTCTGAACGGGTTAACAGATCCGTTATTGCAGGTATTCGCTCATGTTTAAAAAACGATCACAAAATGTAGGATGAAAATTTGATTAAGATCAGTTGTGCTTTGCGAAACTCATTCCGCCAGGCCATACAATGTACGCCATATCGTGCACTTTTTGGTTTGGACATGGTCACTCATGGTAGTACATATGTTTTGCTGAAAAACGTTAACTTACTTGATGAACCTACGTACCACCTCTCCCGGGATGACAATCTTCAGCTTATACGACAAAATATGCGCAAACATAGAAGAAAGGCATATGAGGTAAATCGCCAACAATACAACCTACGCGCAAGGCCACAACATTTTCAAATAGGTCAAGAAGTATTTAGACGTAACTTTGCACAAAGTAGTGCAGAAAAAAATTTTATCGCTGTTAAGCGCAGGCTCGTTTGCCTTGCTCAACTTGATAATCCTGGGATAACTTGGTGGTTCACCAAGTTATTCTGATATTTGGGGGTTTATTATCCGAGTAGTTCACAAGGATAATTCAAGCTGTTCAATTCAGTTGTTCAAGTGGTACACAAGAACAACGGACACTGACTTGTTGAAAATGAAAGACACGATGTTGGCTTGATGAATGATAAAGGTTCAATCATGCATTTTATTGAAAAACTTATGGTATTTAAAGAAAAAATTACAAATACAAATAATACAAAATTTACAAATACAAATAATAAAATAAAAAATAAAAAAAGTAAAAAATTGGTCTCATAATTAATAAAAATTACAATACAATTAATAATATTTAAAATTTTTAAAACGTAAAATTATACGAAGAATTTTTAGTAGGCCGGAAACCGTTCACTCTTCTGCTGCACTAATTATTTTCCCAGATATTGGATTTCAGAACTGTCTGGCTGGTGAATTAAATAAGCAAATTATTTTCCCACTGACTGTAAAAGCCAAACAGGTATTAAATTTCGTCTGACGAGTTATTTGATTTAGCATGTGTGAATAAATATTTTGTTTTAATTTAGCTACGAATTTTGCAGACGCGGTAATTCTCACGTCAAAATGTGGGAAAAAAGAAGAACGTAAAAAAAAAAGAAGTACGGATTTTGTTCAAGTATTCTTAATTCTATTGAGAGTTGTTTTTTTTATTTTTAATACAAGATAAAAAAAAACTCAAAGGAATTAACATATTGCGGCCCCAAGGGGGTTGGAAAGTGGGAATGTGCGATCTCCGGCAATTTAGTTTGAAGTGGGTTAAGGTGTTGGTTCCAACGAAACATTCCAGTTGGATCGTGGAGACGGTTGTGGTGCTTCGGGGAGCGGGTCACGTCTTCTCGTCAATCTTTGTTTTACTATCAGGGCAACTATTACTGCTAAAATCAAGGCCAGTCCAATATAGCTAATTGTTAAGCTATGTACTTTATGGGTTGTTGCTAGAGGAAATTCTTGTCGTTGTGCCCTGATCTCTTTCTGCAGGTGGACTATTTTTTCAATTGTCGAAGTATATGACAGGGATTGTGTCATGTTGTTTACGTTTTCTTGGAGATGAAAGAATGTCATCCCATTGCTTGTATATGATGTATGCAAGTTTGATGAGATGGTTCGATGCCCGTATATGGTAATAACATCAGTTTTAATTGCACATCCTGCTGGAAGCGTGAGCAATCCAGTACCTTTCAGAAATTGAGAACTGCTTTCACCCTTGCATACTGTGCTTAGTTTTAGTTGCTGTTGAGTTGCGAGTAGCCACTGGTTCTTGTTATAAAGTTGGTACCATACGTTGTTGCTGCTTATCAACTCTATGTTGCAGCTTGAGTCGGATTCATTGTTGAATAAATGTATCTCACAGCGACAAATTTGAGAGCCTCGATGATATGCAGCTTGAATGTGTGGGCATAAGAAAATGTTATGCTCAAGTCTATTGCAGTTACTTAGCTTCGAATCATCTAGAGCGAAATATTCATCACGATGGGCGTTGAGAGCTATCATTTTAGTTGTTGGTATGATAGCCACTAAAGTGCCGTTCATTAGCTGTGGTACTGGAGTAATATAAAATAGGTCATATTGCCCTTGATGGGCTAGAGGAATGAACAAGGTGCAAATAATGTGCTGAGTTGAGATTGCTGCGTGAGCGGTGACTACACCATATAAATGAATAATGTCTGCAACTGGTAGTGTTAGATCTGTGGGAAGGTTCGCCTTTATGTTATCGACTTCACCCGAAAATTGTTGTGGGGTTAGTAGAACCGGACTAATTCGACCATGGTAAGTGTCCGCTAACAACGTGATCATAGATGTATGCATTTTTTGCAGATTATTAGCAATTGTAAGTAACTGGACACTCAGTGATAAAATGACTTCCGATCGCTGGTAGCTGTCGTTGTTTGTCAGGTAGAGTAGTTTGTTTATTTTACCGTTCATTTTTTCGAAGTTATCTTGCGTGCGTTGTTCAGACTGCTTCATGAGATTGAGGGTTGAGTCGAGAAACGATGTTTGATTCCGCAGAAGTCTCTGCAAGTGGGCTTCGTTGGTTTTTATACTATTAATAGTATCGGTCATTTCTGCTGCATATTTGGAGTCTAGAACGCCAAACAAGGAGTTTGCTATATTTCCAACGATGTCTATTGCTCCGCGTCGCTTCCTTCTTATGAAATTTTCTAAACCATGCTCCATTTTATCCCTGAGATCTTGAAAATGGGATAGAAGTCCGTTGCATTGATGATTAAGGGATGAGTAATTGCAGGCCCTGTTCAGCGCAGATGTACCATTCTTTAAAAGCTCTAATTCGTTATAGAACGGTGTCAGTTCAAAATAAATAAGGAGCTTCCATTCAGCGATGACAGGTTTAACTTGGCCAATATTTTCGAAATGTAATCCAGGGTTGCTGGTTATTTGGGTGTACGTCACTTGTTGACATAGGATTAAAGGGAGAAGTGATGCTACGAGTATTAGCAGACCTGTTGCGGTTAGAGTACAACGTTTTGAGGGTGGCTCATTTAAGGTTTTGCTCTTGGGTGAACTGTCTCTTTTTCGTGTTGGTTTCTCATCTGTTGTTTCATGGCTAACATTTGTTTCTGGTGGCTCCACAGGAAGAGGAGCCAGCAAGTGAATTGCTCGCTTAACGATACCACCAGATGTTTTTACATCAGCTGCTCTGACGAGTCCGTCTGGACCGGGGTATATATCAGTTACTTTTCCCAGACGCCATTTCATAACTGGTGTGTTGTCTTTAATTATAACTATGGTACCCCGTTGCAAATTTTGAGCCTTGGTTTGCCACTTGTTCCGCTGCTGGAGTTCACTGAGGTATTCCTGCGACCATCGTTTCCAAAATTGATGTTTTATTTGTGATACTAGCTCCCATCGTTTTGTAAGAGTTGTTGAAGTTGACCTGGCAGTTGCATCCACTTGTGCTGTAAGAGGTTCACCAATCAAAAAGTGGCCTGGTGTCAGTGCAGCCTCATCATTCGGATTATTCGGCAACGGTGCAATCGGTCTCGAATTAAGGATTGCTTCGACTTCTATTATCACGGTTTCCATTTCTTCATAGGTCAGAGACGCGTTTGCCATTTCTTTAACAAGTAACCTTTTTGCGGATTTGACTGCAGCCTCCCATAGTCCGCCGAAGTGCGGGGCTCGTGGAGGTATGAAATGAAAGCTGATGTCTTTGCTGGCACACTCTTGTTGAATTTTTTCTTGGGCAGCTGTGGCGAAAAGAGCAGTTGACAACTCTTCTAGTTGATTCCGAGCTCCCACAAAGTTTGTTGCGTTGTCACAGTAGAGATGCTGACAGTGACCCCTTCGGCCGATGAACCTTTTGAGGGCTCCAATGAAGGCGTCGGTTGTGAGGTCTGTTACAAGCTCCAGATGAACTGCCTTTGTGGAAAAGCAGCAGAATACTGCAATATACGCCTTCTGGGGTCGCTTTCCTCGGGTTTTGAAGTGAACCCAGATTGGACCACAGTAGTCAACTCCTGCATTAATAAAGGGTCTTGCTGGCATTAATCTTGCTTCTGGTAAGTTTCCCATAATTTGCTGCAGAAGTTTTGGTTTCGCTCGTGCACACTGCACACATTTGTGCACAGTTTCCCGAGCCAAATGTTTGCCTTTAATGGGCCAAAAACGTTGTCTTACGATTGCTAGAAGTGCTCCAGGGCCACAATGTTTGTTTTCCCTATGTGTCGACTCAAATATTAGTTTGCTTACTGTGTCGTTATAAGGAAGCAACATTGGATGTTTGGCATTGAATGATAACGTGGATGCTTCTAATCTGCCTCCGACTCTTAGAATGTTATATTCGTCTAAAAATGGGGATAAGCTTTTTATTTGACTCGATCCCTTAAGTTCCCTTTTCTGTTGCAGCTGCTGAATGTCTTCTGTGAACGTGCATAGTTGGGTGGTTCGAACAATGATGGCAAGTGCATCGTGAAGTTCAAGAGGTGTGAGAGTTTGTTGGGTTTGTCGCTCGGGCTTGAAAGTCTTGGCGTTTTTAATGAATCTTAAAATGTATCCTATGATACGTTGGAGCCTTTTTAGTGAATTTCGGTGGTTGATGCTGTGCACAAAGTTTTCACTATTGACAGCAATGAGTGAGTTGTAAGATCCTTGCTTCTGTTCAGGGGTCGGAAAATTAGGATCTAGTCCAAAACTGGGAGGCCAATGTTTCTCGTCACCATGAAGAAAAAATGGCCCATACATCCATTGGGGTGTATGCTGTAACTGTTGTGGATCCAATCCTCTTGATATGATGTCCGCTGGGTTCTCTTTAGAACTTACATGTCGCCATTGCTCAGGTAGCGTGTTTTCTTGAATTGAAGCGATTCGATTTGCCACAAATGTATGAAATGAAGAAGATCTTGAATGTATCCACGATAAGACTATTTTTGAGTCGGACCAATAGAATGTAGGCGATGTATTCATATCCAAGTCTAGTTTCACTTTTGCAGCTAAGTTAGCACCCAATTGTGCAGCACATAGTTCTAGTCTAGGCAGCGTTTGCTGCTTGAGCGGAGTTATCCGTGATTTCGCACATAACAAGTATACTCTTATTGTTTTGTTTGGTAGAATTGTTCTCACATATATTGCAGCGCCATACGCTTTTTCGGAGGCATCGGTAAAAACATGAAGTTGAGTCTTGCTAGGAAGAGCTCCTTTATAGATATGCCGATGCACTTGAAAACTTTCAAGTTCACTTAGGTGGCTTCGAAAGGTTCGCCAGCGTGAGTCTAATTCGGAAGAAACAGCCTCGTCCCATGAAAGATTCAAGGTCCATAATTCCTGGATAAACATTTTTGCTTTAGCAACTACTGGCGACAGTAGTCCTAGTGGGTCAAAGATACGCGCCAAGTCTGATGTGACTGTTCTTTTAGTCACGGCTTTAATTGGTTGAATGTTGGCCTTGATTTTAAGCAGGTCATCTTTAGGTACCCATACCAATCCAAGTGTTTTCGTGTAATCAGTTTCGTCTGAGAAGTCAAGACTGACTTCTTGGTCAGAACTCGGAATGTTGCGGAGCAGCTGGGCATGATTAGCGCACCATTTTCGTAGATGGAACCCGTACTTAGCCAGGACGTCTTGCAGCTGGCGCTGAGTTTCTAGGGCTGTGTTCAAGCTATCGGCTCCACCCAGCCCGTCGTCGACATAAAAGTTCTTTTCCAAGAAACTGGCTGCCAATGGAGCTTGCATCTTATTATCCTGGATTATTTCCTTCAAACATTTGATTGCCAGATATGGTGCTGGTCTAGTACCATAAGTAACGGTATTTAATTGGAAATAACTAATGGGCTCAGAGGCATTGTTTCGCCAGAGGATTATCTGGTACTGTCGGTCCTTGGGGTGGATATAGATTTGGCGGTACATTTTCTCGATATCTGTGGTGAATACGAACTGCGGCAGCCGAAATCGCAATAGAACCGTAAATAGATCATTTTGTAGGGGTGGTCCAGTGTGCAGAATATCGTTTAAGGATTTTCCTGAGGATGTTTTTGCTGACGCATCGAAGACTACTCTGAGTTTAGTTGTAGTACTTTCGGGTCGCAAAACGCAGTGGTGAGGAATAAAGTATTTATGCCCCTTTACTTCGTCTATATTGATTTTCGACATGTGCCCCATTGCTTCGTAGTCTTTTATAAATAGCGCATATTGTTCCTTCAATAAAGCGTCTTTTGATAATCAACGCTCTAGTGCGAGGAACCGGTTGAATGCGATACTATGTGAGGACCCTAATAAAGATGTTTCAGCACAAAACGGCAGTCGTGCTATGAATCGACCTTCTTTGTCACGTGTGATATGCTGATTGAAATGTGCTTCGCACTGTGCATCAAAAGGTGATAAATTTTGCTCTCTTCTTTCAACCTCCTCGAGTTTCCAAAATCGCTCAATAGCTGTATTCATTTTATCCTCTTCAGTTAAGACTCCGCAGATTGCTGATGAGAGCTGTTCACCAGATACCTTTCCCGATACGATCCATCCGAAAGTTGTATTTTGAAGCAGTGGAAGGTCCTTGCCTAATTTGATTTGTCCGATCGTGAGTAGTTGATGATAATATTCCGCCCCTAACAAAATATCGATTTTTTCTGGACGATTGAAAGTTGGGTCCGCTAATGCTACGTTGCTGGGGATTGACCACCTGTCAATTATAAGCGATTGAGCGGGTTGAGCGGAAATAATTTGCGGCAATACGAATGCTTCAAGCCGTGTTGAAAAATTGTTGATCCGAGATTGTAGCGTAAGGTTGACTCGGTGTTGAACCTTGGTACTGTTTTTTCCAATACCGTTGATTGAAACAGAAGTAGTCCTTGCTGGGAGTCCAAGCCGGTTGACTAATCGTTCTGTGATCAAATTGACTTGTGATCCTGAATCAAGGATTGCCTTGCATTCCGTTTCCAAACCATTAGCCTTGACCTTTATCAACGCTGTTCCCAGTAGAACATATGGTCGTTTGTTAGTGTAACTTCCCGCCATGCTTTCAACTTTTGTTGGTGTGCTGACTAGGGATGTCGCGTGTTGTGTTGAGGAGTTATTCGTTGTACCTACTTCATTGGCTGACTCTGTTTCCCCCTTAGATTTGTTACGCTTTCTGGATATTGAATTCTGTTGCGGGGCTTGTTCCAAGTGTACCAGGGTGTTGTGCATTTTTCTACATTTCTGGCAGCGGCCTGAAATTGTGCACTGTTTGGTCAAATGATTGTGACTAAAGCAATTAACACACAGTTTATGTTTCTGTATCAAGTTTAGCCTGTCTGCAGGGCTTAGCTGGATGAATTCTCTGCATCTATACAATGGGTGACATTCTTGCTTGCAAACTAGGCATCGTTGGTTCTCATGGCGGGGATGGGCCGTAAGCGTGCATGTTTTGTTTGCAGGAGAAAATGTCTTCTCTTTGTGTCCCATTGCCTCCAGAGTGTGGAAGTAGTTCTCCAGAAAGGTAAGAAACTGGCTGACTGGTTGCATTTCCTTTGGCTTGGTGATCGATTGCTCATATTGAGTGTATACCGTTTTGTCCAACTTTTTGACCAGAAGGTGGACTAGGAGTGGATCCCATGTCGAGATTTCCAGCCCCATATTAGAAAGAGCTGCCAGACATTCCCTCGTTGTATCGTGCAATCGCTTAACGGCCATTAATGTCGATGCACCGGATGGTTGGTCTAGCAGTCTCTGAACCGCTGTTGCCACTATTAGTCGTTTATTATCATACCGATCCTGTAGTAGCTGCCAAGCGGCTTTGTAATTGTCTGTAGTAACAGCGAGATGATTAATAAGCTTCGCTGCTTCACCAGTAACGTTGGTCTTCAGATAAAACATTTTGTGAGCGTCTGACATCGGTTGCTCATGAACAGTTTTCTTAAATAAGTCAGAAAATGATGTCCATTTCATATAATCACCTTCAAATTTAGAGATAGTGATTGAGGGCAATGGTAGGGTAGATGGTCTAGACATAGTCTCTGTGGATGACTGGTGATTGTTGTTAGCCGTGGTAAGCTGGATGATCGCTAGCTGAGCGGCTTGTTCGAGGTGGATGTATCTGCTTGTATCATAACCAGCGAGGTCTGGATCGGGATATTTATCCAACACTTCATCATTAAGTAGTTCTAGCTGCTGCCATAGTTTGGTGATGGTGTTTTTTTTAACATCGTAATAAGACCCATCCTGACCTGACTGCAACTGAAGGCCTTCTAGCTGTCTAGCCAGAGCAGCCATCTTTCCTATGGAGCGGCTGATTAAACCATCGTGGCCCCTTCTAGGTTGTAGTCTCGTGGATGGGGGGTTTTTAATGATTTCGGGCTGGTCGTCCCCATTTGACGGTGGATCATTAGGGTTTTTGGTGATTGCTCCGTTGTCTTGGTAAGTGAGCTCGTGTTCCATCAGAGCTATATATTTGGATGCCATTGACTGGATTTGATTATAGCGGTCTGCAGTGAAGTATTCATCTTCCATATCAATATTCTTTAGAGTCCGTAATTTGGTATCTGCCTCGTCGAATTCTGTCCAGGCTGTAGTCAGCCGGGACAATCGTTCTTTGTAGTACGTTGAGGTTTTGCGGATAACTGGGTCCTTGGTAAAGTTGCGGATAATGGTGGCGATACGCTCACCGGTCTCCTTCAGTTGGTGAAGAAGCTGCTCTGCGGTTTCCATATTGCTTTGTTGATGTCCTTGGGAGGCTAGTTGAGAGTTGTAGTAGGCTGCTTGTTGGTTTGTGGTTGGCAGCTGGTATATTGGTTTTGAATTGTTCGCTTGAAGGACTTTAGGTTTTCCTAAACCCGGTGTCCTGTCACGGTCGCCAAAATGTTAAGCGCAGGCTCGTTTGCCTTGCTCAACTTGATAATCCTGGGATAACTTGGTGGTTCACCAAGTTATTCTGATATTTGGGGGTTTATTATCCGAGTAGTTCACAAGGATAATTCAAGCTGTTCAATTCAGTTGTTCAAGTGGTACACAAGAACAACGGACACTGACTTGTTGAAAATGAAAGACACGATGTTGGCTTGATGAATGATAAAGGTTCAATCATGCATTTTATTGAAAAACTTATGGTATTTAAAGAAAAAATTACAAATACAAAATTTACAAATACAAATAATAAAATAAAAAATAAAAAAAGTAAAAAATTGGTCTCATAATTAATAAAAATTACAATACAATTAATAATATTTAAAATTTTTAAAACGTAAAATTATACGAAGAATTTTTAGTAGGCCGGAAACCGTTCACTCTTCTGCTGCACTAATTATTTTCCCAGATATTGGATTTCAGAACTGTCTGGCTGGTGAATTAAATAAGCAAATTATTTTCCCACTGACTGTAAAAGCCAAACAGGTATTAAATTTCGTCTGACGAGTTATTTGATTTAGCATGTGTGAATAAATATTTTGTTTTAATTTAGCTACGAATTTTGCAGACGCGGTAATTCTCACGTCAAAATGTGGGAAAAAAGAAGAACGTAAAAAAAAAGAAGTACGGATTTTGTTCAAGTATTCTTAATTCTATTGAGAGTTGTTTTTTTTATTTTTAATACAAGATAAAAAAAAACTCAAAGGAATTAACAATCGCCAAGTTTTCCCCATTATTTATAAAATGTAGAATAAAAGAGAAACTTGGAAATCACTGCTACCTTGTAGAAGATTTAAATGGAAAAAGAGTTGGCACCTACCACGCCAAAGATTTACGTTACTAAACCATCCGTTTTCTATCTAATAATTATATAAAAACACAATTATTGTCTAGTTTGTAATGACCGGTTTGTTAAACTCCGCAGTTTAGAGCATTAAGATATTGCTCAGAAATTTTTCAAAATAACTTGTGATATTTGTTATGAATATTTTGTTATTAACTAGAATCGAACATACCTTTTACTATGGAAATGTTTTTTTACTCTTAATAAAAACGCAACATTTGTAGATTCAATTGTATATTTTGTAACAATTGCATGATACATCGCACAGCAACATGTATATCTACATAATTCTGGAGTTAGATATGCAAGATACATACTGTTAAATTAACTACTTAAAAGCCAAATGAAATAACAATATGATTTTTCTTTCTAAACATAGTCGTAGCAAGACATTACTTTATTAGTTTCTTAGATTGCCTTACATATGTCTTGACATATGGCGTATTCGAATAATTTCTGCTGTAGAATTCCGAATTTTTATTTGCGTGCAGTAAAATACGAGTATTTTAGTACATAAAAAAATCTTTACAAACCGTTAAACAGTTATACGTGTTTTGCTTTACATTAATTTTCGATGAGGTTTACTTATACAGAAAATTACCAAACTCTTTCATTTTAATTGATCATCGACAGAAAATAAGAAGTGCAAAGTTCGAATAAAGTCAAGCAGTCAATAAAATAGTAAAGAAATTTTGTAATATTAATAACCTATCAAGTCAGTATTGGGTAATATTAATAACCTATAAAAAAAAGTGTACAGTGGTGATTCCAAAAAAAGTTTATAGGCGAGAAAACTGCACTGGATAAAAAAATCAGTGAGCGACCTTTTTGGTTGGTTAATTCATGCAACTATTAGGTAATGTTACAAAAAAATTATTATATGTATTTCTGTTTGGAAAAATAGTAAAACTCCTGACCATCAAACAGATTTAAATACCAGTGTCACGAGCTGGCTGTGTCTCAAGATATTCACACTGCTAATCTATAGCAAAGAAAGGTTCGAGTTATACTATCGTACGGAGATACACCAAAAACGGGAGGTTCGCTTAATCCATTTGGAGGTTTCCCGTGTGCAAATCGGCCTTCCCTAACCAACTACGGAAGAGATCTCCCCAGCAGCACCACATCACAAAAATAACAATTATCAACGACCAATAAAACCGGCCTAACGCTGTCGTATAAAAGATAATTTCATAACCTCAGAATTTAAATTACATAACACACACGCTTAAGTTTCATGATATCGGAACTTGAATTAATCAAGTTTTATAAAGCTATTAATATTTAAATAATTAGCTAATATTTTTTTTCTCCTACTTAATTAAATTTTTTCTGCCTAATGTAGGGCAAATTTCATAATTTTACTTTGGTCATATGTACACTATATATTTTTGTGCAATCTTTCTCTGCCTCTAAGTTAGGAGAGTAAGTAAATATATGTAGATATATACATACAGAGCTAACGACACATATATGGATGTACATATGCACATATAAATTGATAGTTAGTATAATTCTCTAAATCATTTTTATAACAAACTCGTAATGTTCATTTGCCGCACTTTGAATTCATTTTTGTGTTTGATTGCTCCGCATTTTGCAAATGATCATTACAACTTGTTTAGTATTTAACTTAATCATAAAATTTAAATCATAAGATTAAAACCTTACGAACTAGTAGCTAAGATTTTCAATTTTAATAACCAAAATACATGTGGCGTTTGGTCACAATCATAAGGGTTTTGTAAACGGTGTGCGCATTAGAAAGCATATGAATAGATTCCGAGGTAACCACATTTAATATTGGGGAATAACTTTTCTAGCTTACAGCAACTACGTTTCAGCTCCAACGCAGCATGTGCATCGACATCTTGAAGGCCTTCCAGAATTTCGACAACATAACTGCATGGTGAGTCCAATAATTTTCCTTCTTTTGAAACCCCAAATATTAAAGTAAGACGTATGAGCAGCAACAATGATCATTAACATGTTTAACGTAGTTATTATGTTGTTCGGTATGAAGATGCGTTATGGATTATGGATCATACTAATGAACGTTGTGTCAAACCAATTAATAATTTCGATTACTGCTTAATACATATCTTGTTCTCATTCTTGCTGTTATATACAGACATACATTATTATAACAAGATTATTATCTCTCGTTAAAATTATTCATTTTTTTAATCTTGTTAATACATATTTATGCTTTTAAGTCTACATTTTGCTTTATTATCGAGTATCTTTTGCGTTTTTTTTTTGTTTTGCCACCTAAGGCGCGTTCGTGAATTTAGTTAAACAATCGGAATACTTTGTCGTAAATTGCATTTTCTTTCATACTGCCTTGATTTCACATTTGGAAAAAAACAAAACCTAAATGATAACAATTTTGATACCTAATAATAATTAGTATAGATCTTTAATAAGGTTGCATAAAGTATTTGAAATTTAAATTTAACGCGTTTACCTAAGTCTCAATTTTCTATTAGATATTGTAAGAAAATACAATGTGAATAAATATTGAACTGGCCTAAAATGTCTGAATAAGGAATTTCGCGTGTTTTCATAGGTTGATGAGTAGTTAGGTGTATATTTACGTGGGGTCCTAAACAAAAATTTCGTCATTAGGACATAGGTAATGGGAGGGTTAAGAGACTTGTCTATCACAAACATCTGATAGAGCTCTTTACTAAAAGTAAAAGGATAATATACGTCTTGTTTTCTTTGTAGCATAAATTTCATAATTATAGTCATTCTGGTCCATATATAAACATTGTATCCAACTTAACTTTGTTTAAACAAATAGGGAGTCTATAACAACCTTACCTCTGTAAATTAACAGAATTTTGTTAAGAAAGGACCGAACCCCCCTGCCCGACTGCTAGTTAGCTTCTCAATGGCTCCCGCAGTCCTCACTTAACAAATATTCTCTCTGCCCTTATTTTTGATAATAGAGTGGCAAAACTCAGATGTTTTCTGTCTGTTCGTTACGCAATGGAAAAATAGAATCCTTGAAGCTGCAATGACCACCTAGCCAATCGCCCTGATAAATCGCGCTGATTCATAAGCCATTTCAGACTGGCGTGATCTGTAATCACCTTAAATTCTTGTCCCTCAATATATGGCCAAAATTTTTTTACGGCTAACAAAACTGCCAAACATTCAAATTCAGTAATGCTGTAATTTCGCTGAGCCTTGTTCAATTTCTGAGACATATAGGCAATCGGTTGTTCTGTACCTTCCTCGTCTTCCTGCGCCAATACTGCTCCCACTCCCCAAGTGCTTGCATCACATTGCACTACAAACGGCTTATTGTAATTCGGGTGAATTAGTAGTGGAGCAGATGTCAACCTAATCTTTAGTTCGCCAAAAGACTCATGAGCCTGGATAGTCCATACAAAAATGTTCTTCTTCGTCAAGAGTTCCGTCAGTGCAAAAGTCACAGTCGAATAGTCTTTAATAAATCTTCGGTACCGAGTTACTTCACCTTATTTAAAGCAAAACTACTTTTCTGTATATTTATAGTTAAACCTGCTTTTCTAAGTTGGCTTGCCACCTCGAGAAAGTGTGTTACGTGTTCGTCAAAGTTTTGTAAAACAATTAAAAGGTCGTCTAAGTAGACAAATACGTGTGTCTTTAAATTATACGGAATTACAGCGTCCATTAGTTGGCACAACGTTTGCGGTGCATTACAAAGTCCAAACGGCATTCTGTTAAAATGGTAGAGTGGCCGATTAGGGACAGTAAAAGCGGTCTTTGGTTTAGAACTTTCCTCTAGTTTAATTTGCCAAAAGGCATCTTTCAAATCAATTGAAATGCAATAAACTGGAGGAAGCCTTGATATATGTCCGTCAATGTTTGGTATCGGATAAGCATCCTTTACTGTCACTGAGTTCAATTTCCTGCTGTCGACACACATTCTTACTTTGCCAGGCTTAACTACAACTACAGTCGGTGAAGAGCAAGGCGAACTTGGTGTCTCCTCTATAACTCCGAGTGAGATCATCCGATCTATTTCACCACACAAAACTTGTTCGACAGCTGGCGAAATCGGGTAGTACCGTTGTTTAATGGTCTTTGCATCCCCTGTATCAATATGGTGTTGGATCAGTGTTGTACAGCCCAACCCTTCAACTTCGGAATTAGGAAACATCGAAATAATTTTGTTAAGTCTTTGTTCGTATATCAGATTTAATTTGTCAGGGTCAGTCTGAGTTTCAGTAGATTCAATCTCGCCGATAGACGGAGTTGAAATTTTCAGTCCTAAAACGGACCAAAATTCATATCCACATATTATATCCTATGTAATTGTTGGAACTACAATAAAGTCAAATTTGCCTATCTGTCCATTAAACGTAATATTTAATGTCACTGTTCCAATTATAGTCTGTTTTTGTCCATCTGCTGTTCGCACATTACCCATACGTCTACGAAAACTTCACATATCCTGAACCTTTATTGCTAACTCACCACCAATGACACTTTTATTTGCCCCACTGTCAAGCAAGGCATAATAAAATATATCATCCATTTTAAGCTTAGCATACGGTCTATTATCAAAATCTCTTTCAACAATAGAAGATATTATAAAATTTTTAAACGCTTTAAGTTGACGGTAATATTCTTGAATTCGTCTGGCCTATCTTAACTTTCTTTTTGAATAACTAAATATTCTTGCACGAGTTTTATTATATTCCCTGATAAGGTCTTAATAATGCATGCATGATGTTGTCTGTTTTGTCTGTATCAATGTCGTCAGAAGTCTTTTTATCCATAATGTATATATTATTCATCTTGGGTGCCCGCTCTATTTCCGACGGACATCCCTCTGCTCGTTTCCCGACTTCCGGGTATAACTGGGACATTTGTTTCGAAAAAGGTGTGACCCAACTTGTCACAATTCCAACATTTAATATTTTGCTTAACAGCGCAAATTTCATCGTTATTGTCAATATCATTGAAACTGCTATCATCTACTTCCGTGTCCTGTTCCAGCAACTCTGATACGCGTGTTGATTTATGAGATTCTTCTTTCAATTCCATGACTGCTATCTGGGTAATTTTACTTTATATATCGAATTTTAATTTTTATAATTGATTTGATATTTTTTTTAACTAAATTGGTTTCGAAAAGAAAAACAGAAAAATGTTGATAGTGTTTGGGGAACGTTTAAAAATTTTTAGCAAGCAGGAAAAAAAATCGGAAAAATATAAGACTGGCTGGATAAAATACAGAATAATTATTTTCCCACGAATTTAAACTTTAAACTATTCAAGAAAACCAAAAATTATTTTTGCACATAAGAAGTGAGGATTTTGATAATATAAGTTGGAAGAAATTACGAAATAACCAGAATTTTATCGTACAAAATTTGTCAAAAAATTTTTGTTAAAAAAGTTAATTGTCCTCACGATGAAAAGCCTGAAGAATTCCTCCATTTCAATAACGATTCGCTAAAGGAAAAAAAAAACAAGATAATAAATTTTAAAAATTAAAATTCGATATATCAAGTAAAATTACCCAGGTAGCAAAACAATTCATAATTAAAATTTTAAACACACCTCACAATAGAGACATTTGGTTCTAGGCTGACTAGAGGGTGTTGACAACTTGTAAAAAACCGCTTTTATCGCGAACATTGCGGAAATTCGCCAAAAGCTCAAAAATCGAAAACAAGTCCAAAAATTTATTAGAAACCGCCAAAACTGTAAAGCTTAAATTAAAAAACTAAAACTGTAAAACTAAAATAAATAAACTAAAATAAATAAAAAAAACGCGAAAAACTTACAAGTTCGCGAAAACTTGCTAAATATATGTATTGATGAAATCAATGAAGTATGTCAAAATAAAGTACAACAAAAATGAAGTATAACAAAATTTCAGAAAATCATATAGATCGTAAAACGGAAATTGCCAATGTTTTTGTTGTTTAATTTTTATGGTATAATAAAACCGCATCATTACAATTAAAATTTTTTGATGCTATCGAATTCAACCATATATATAATCGATAAAATAAAATATAATAAATATAATCGATACAATTAAAATTCGTCACAACTAATAAAACAAAAGAGCATTTCTTACTTTCCTCTTAATACAATTACACATTTGTGCAAAATAACTCCAGGAATTGAGATGCCTTTTCCATTATATGGCAACGCTTTTTTATATTTTACCTTAAAAACAAACTTTAAAAACTCTTATTAAAGTAAATAAAGAGAGAATGAAACTCTATTTATTATATCATGTTATTAATTCCCTCTCTTTCTAGGGTAAGGCACCTTCTTTCTAAAAGTAATAATAAAATTTCAGAGCAATAAAATATATTAACTGCTTTCCTCTTTTCTGCTACAAAGATTTAAAAAGCCATTACAATTTTGCAACTCTTGAAAACTGAAAACCTGTTTTGTTTACTATATTTTTGGTTTAATTTTGTACGAAAACTTATATTTTGGTACAAAAGTTTTAATACTAAAATTATAATTGATATGTTTTGTTAGTAGAGTAATACCTCTTTTTCTGGAATTATTATTCTTATTATTATGTATGGGGCATAAGCACCTCGACGCAAAATATAATTCGTGCAAATATCTTTTATGAGAAGATACATAATATACTTCACTTGGAGTCATCAGGATTCCTCTAAGAAACTTCATTCTGTTAGCCATTACAGGCGGACAAATGCCGAGGTTCCGGCATCTCTTCTTGAGTTTCAGAGGTTGTCAGAGTTATAATATATTATATTATGTAATTCCTATAAGGAACACAGGGTCTCAGAGTTACCAATAATAAGTTATTATCGTTTGAGACCACCGTTTCGGCTAGTAGCCTGAGGTTATTTTGTTCATTAATAGTAAACAGCGAGCAAACATCACCTGACCCCATGAACTACTCTTCTCTTCCACGTGAGATGCCTACTCTACTTTGGGTTCCTCTGTTGGTTATTAGACAGTCAGTCAGCTCTATCCAGCAATGCTTTGATGGCCAGGTATGCAGCATAGCGTCAGTTTATTATGAGCGACAAGTTCATTAAGATATCGTTGTTCATACATTGATAAAACGTAACTGATTTTTACAACTTTTCAGTTGAAGAAATTGCATTTTAATTGAAGGTCTGAGAAGCCAAGGGGTGGGTATAAGTGTCAAAACTAAAAAATGAGTTAGTTGAGATGAATGATAATCTCAAAAAACTGTATGTATTACAAAGTCAAAAACAATTAAGTATGAATTGCATATTAGCAAAAAAACTTTGAAGCTTAATTACTCTTTTTGCACTTGCAGCCCTTTGCTTCTCAGTCCCTTAGACTGAAAGCGTTACTAACCATATATAATATTAACTAATTTCGGGTTTTTATTTTAAGGATAGGAATGCCTTTTTAGCGATTTATATATTTTTTTTTCTATGTTTCATGAAAAATAATACTAAATCAGTATCGTCTCTACCAAAAAACCCCGCAATTGTGAACATAAAATCAGCGTCTTCGTAAATGTGCAAGTTTTAAAACATTTATTATTGAGTTTTCAATCCACGGACCACGCGGCGTGGTTTCGGCGATATTTTATGTCGATACGACGATACTTTTAGAATTTTTTTCCGAGCTATTTTTTAATAATTTTACCATGAACTAAATTCATTGCGTTATTTTCTAAATCTTATTGATATCAATTTAAAAAATTAATAATATTTCACGCTGTTATTTTGTAAAAACAATTTATTTTTTGTTAATTTTGAATTCAAATTCAATTCGTTGTTTTTTAAATCTTATTCCCAGCAAATATAGACACTCCAAAGAAGTCATGAAAATGTAGAATTCGCGATCCGGAAGAATTGTAAATTTGGATCATTTCTAATTAGTTTTATATATCTTTGTCATTGCAAGAAGTTCTCTTTTTCGATTGCCAATCACCGAATTGGAAGCGATGTTAGGACAAATTTCTTTTTCGGTTTTCTATTATGATTTTTCTTGTTATGCGAATTTAAACACAAAACTGTGTTGTCATGTAAATTTAAGTGAATAAATATAAACTTTTAGAAGACTTTTAATAATTAAGCTATTAAGTTTTTAGAAGAATATTAGTTGATTAATGTCCTTTAAAAAAACGATTTTTTAAAAAGCATGGAGAGTATTTCTTAAAATTACAAAGGAATTACAAATTTTTACTTGCTTTTTACTGCATATTTTTAATATGGATTCTTTGGAAGCAATGAAAATGTAGTTCCTTAAAAATTACTTCCAATTTTTTATACTGGGTTAATATCTATTTTAAATATTAATCATCTCTTACACTGTAATTTTGTATAATAAAAAAATTGCCATTCTTGAGTTTTGTTAATATAAACTTGAACTCAGTTTCAATATTCGTATTAGTGTCGGTATCGGCGATATTTATTCTTAAGTATCGGTATCGGATCGCAAAACGGCGTTTCGTTTCTTTCCTACTAAATACATAATTCTTTAAACTCCTTTTGGTCCGAAAGTGATACCAGTTCTCATTCCTCTGAACATTCAATGCCAACTTCAATTTCAGTCTAGTTCAATTTATATCGTGATGCATTCAATCAAATGAAATTTATCAAGTGAAACACTATTTTAAAATAATCGAAATATGTATAATGTAAAATATGCAAAATAATGTTTATTAAAAGTGCATACAATAAATAATCCCCAAAGCCCTCCCCATGAAAATCTTTCCCCAAATATAAGTTGAAATTCCCAATTTGGGGACAAATCCCCTCATCTGGCTACACTGATCGATAGCAAGGTGCATCCATAACAGATGTTGTGCCTTGATCGAAAGCTTGTTGTTAAGTATGTTGTATGTTGTACATGCATACGTAGTTGTGTTTGTTTAGCAAGAGCCCTGCAGGCAAAGTAACTAGTATGTAGTTAGAACTATACTAGTTGGTTTTTACTTCAGACTAGTTGCCTATCTGTCTTTTTTCATATATCGAACTATCGATTTTAACATCAGGTTGTCATAGGAGCCCATCTAGTTCATTTGTATACAGTTATATCCCAGTTGGAGTCCTAGTTGTTGTAAACTAGTCCTCTTACTAGTTTTTTATTTAGATTTTGTAACTCTTAAAAAACTTTGGCTCAACCACGGTTCGAACACACGTTCCTCATATTTGAAGGCAAGTACTCTACAGAATATGATTGTTTTTTTTACTAGTATCGTTACTATTCTTGCTACAAATAGTAATATGACTATCCTTTTTTGACCAGTAACATTACAACTAGTAATATGACTGTCCCAAAGCGTATCTAGTTGTAACTTTAGCTGCTGGGAGAATAAAAGCAGCAAGTACTCTTTTATAAAATAATTTTTCTCATACAAGTGCTACTTACTCTAAAAAATTTTAGGCTTTTTTAGACATAAAATAAAATCTCACATTTTTTACATGCATTTAATATATAAAAATTTTTAGTCTTTGGTTTTCAATTGTGTTCGCAGCACAATAATTTTTTCTGTGTACTATTCCATAATAAGAAACACTTAACCGGTGCAATAAAATAACAGTTTTACAATATATTTGCAAATAAATTCGCGATTTGTTGTAATTCTCAGTATTCAACGATAAAGAAAACTTGTATATACACAAAACGATTTATTTGATTTAACTATCGCCCATTTGATTACAAAGCAAAAAATTTTTAATTTGAGAATTTAATATTCATCGGGTACAAACCTTAAAAATGGTATAAATCTAGAACCGTAAAACCAAATTCCATTTAATTCCAGATAATGTGCTAGTTCCTATTAACACAAAGTTCAGTCATATCAATTGTATTTAAAAGTTTACTAACTCTCAGTTTGCCTTAATGTAAGTTTTATATAAAAGTGTTAACATTTTGTTAGTGCTTTACCAAATCATCAGTAATGTATTAAACAACTTTAAAATTTTCAGCCGTATGTAATCTTTTGTAACACTTTGTATGTGATAACCAGGGCTTGGACTTTCATGCAACTAAAAACTGATTTTAAGAGCTTAACAAATGCACTTAAAAATGAAAAATATGCGCAAAAATATGCATTCACCTACGAACAAAATACCAAAACTAAAATAATATGAAAATATTTTTTATTGTTATTATTAGAGAAAAATATGAAACAAATTAAATTGGGTCTATTATTTAATGCAACTGAACTTTACTTCCGTTTCCAGTCGGCAACTGAAAATTAATGGTTGCCAGAAAGGCACTAAATAGCAACTGAAATTGACAGCTCTCAGTTGCCAGTTGAGAAATATGCATTAAACATTTTTTTAACTCCGAGCATATGCATTTGTTGCCAAATTACCAAAATATGCAACTACAAATCGATGCCAAACTACTTAAAGTTGATGATTCACATAGATAATTAGTTAATACCTCTTTGCCTATCACGCCAAAAACCATTATTTGCATCAAAGTCCGAGCCCTGGTGATAACAATTATCTCCTGATACATAATATATAAGTCCGTGAATAAGATAGACTAAATTTACATGTTGACATATTTCATCAAACATTTTTATTTGCTTCTTGCAACTGTGGAGATGCAAATGGAGTAAAGAAACTTGACAAGAATCATCTAAACATTCATTTCATACCACTTTTTCTACCAAATTTCTTCCCTGACCATAACAAATTTCATGCAGCAAATTTCGTAAAATATTTCATCGTGTAAGCTTCGAATTTAAAAAAATACGTTTTTTATGAGGATTTTCTTGGGGGATTTTCCTTTTAGCAGGGGATTTTTAGGGGAAATATTTTTTTTTGGGAGCGCGATGAAAAGGACCTGCCAGCCCTGTTCGTGAGTGATTTGGTGTTCGAATTTTCGTAGTCAAATGATGCACTTACTTAGTTTGATGTTTAAAATGAAGTAAATATTCTTTAATGTAATTTTTTCGAAATTGTCAACCACATTTGATGGATAACCCAGTGATGGAGTTTGTAATATTAAAAGCAACGCAGGTCAGAGTTGCATATATAAATCCAGTTCGAAAAAGAGTATTTTCTACATAATTTGGAGCAAATTAAATTAAGTCATTTGATAAAATTTGCCAATATAAAAAATATGTGGAAAATCATGTCGCAAATTAGTTAATTTGGGCAAATCAAATATTTTGGCCTAAGTCACGTATATGGAAACGCACTATTAGGGCGTGTTTTCGATGTTACAACTTCTCGCGAATTTTTCCAAAGTTCGTGATAGGAGCGACGTTTTGCAAGTTACAAGGCTCTTTACAGATTACATGATTTTTAAACCATATTAGACTTTGTTATCATAACGCTGTTAGCAAGGTTTTGCGAATTTCAACATTTTGGCGATTTTTTTGTCGAATTTTTGACATTCCGTACAGTTTTAGAGATTTTTGATCAAAATTATGGCTGGTTTGAAGTTGAGCAATTTTCCGCGAATTTTCGCGATAGACGTACTTTTTCACAATTTATAGTTTTCTTACATTTTTGGCGCATTAATCATCGTCATATATTAATCTTTCATATATAAGCAAGTTTTTGCGAAATTTCGTATTTTTCCGAGATCTTGACATTCCTTACAGTTTGAGCAAGTTTTAATAATACGAGATTATCAAAAAAGTAAATTGATTTCAATTTATTTGGAACGCGTGTACATTTGTTGTCGAATATGTGGTTTGCGAAATTCGATTCTGGTGTTATTCCTGGTTCTCTCAGTTTCTTGTTGCAGTCTCTCATATGCTCGCGAAATCTTGTTTTTATCTTTCTTCCAGTTTGTCCGATATAACTGTGTTGGCATGTGCAAGTTAATTTGTACACTCCTTGTTTATCTAGGAAGTCTGTTTCGTTTGTTCTGTTCTGCAGTATTCTACCCAAGTTGTTTATTGCTTGGAATGCTGTGTTAATGTTGTGTTTGCTAAAAAATTTTGCCAGTTTGTATGTTGATTTTCAAATATACGTAAAGGCAGCCCAGGTTTTCTTTTCTTGTTCCTGTTCTCTGTTCCGTTTCTTACTTGCCTCGATATCCTTTCTAATCTTGTCAACTAGATCTTTTTTATATCCGTTGTTTTCCGTTATTATTCCTAACTATTTCATATAGGCCTCACGTGTTAGGGGTACTCGTTCAAGTCTCGTTATTAGTTGCCTAATTGCTGCGTTCTTATGTTGTTGAGGATGGTTTGATGAATTGTGTATTATTGTATTTGTAGCGTTTGGTTTTCTGTATATTTCGTATTCAATTCTATTTAAGCTCTTGTTTGCCCTAATCGTTAGGTCTAGGTAATTTATCCTTTCGTTCCCCTCCACTTCCATTGTAAATTTTATGTTTTTGTGTTGTTTGTTCAGTAGATCCATAGAATGTTACCCCAAAATTTGTTTTTAAATCCTCTACGTATTTCTCTTCTAAATTTTGCATAAATACTTCCATAAGTATTGCTGATGTTGGATTTCCCATTCCTAGTCCGTTGATTTGCCTATATATGCTATTGTTGAATTTGAAGTAATTTTGCTCCAATGTGGCTTTTAGTGTGCTTGTGGGTTGCATTGAAAATTCCACGTCTTCTGATTTCAATTTACATTGAGTTTATTTAAATAATATTTTATGAGATAGAGGATTTTGCCTTCCTGAAAAGTTAGCTGCGCAAGATACAGAAATAAAAAATATTACGATAAAATTGCAAAAAAAATGTTCACTTTTAAATTTATATCATAGATGCGCCTTATTTTACGCAATACTTTGCCATCAAAACCCTATATATTAAAAATCACAACTTTTCAGGAGAGCGTAAAAACTGTTTACTTCGTTCATTGATACACTAAAACGAAAAATCAGTCCACCTGTACTTAAATTAATCCCAAGCGGTGTCAAAAGTACGGTAATGCCGGGTTTTCTAAAATCAATTACAGAAATATTGATTAAGTCGGAATATTCAAGTGCAAAATACTTAATTTTAGCCTTATTAGCCTTTATTCGTGTAAAAAATTATTATTTTAAGTACGAATATCTTTATAAACTTTATACGCAGTCGTACTTGTACTGCGTTGGTGTTTGTTTGCTTATCATTAATCACAAATCACTGTTGTGCTCTTGTTGTTGTTTATTTTCATTTCTCGGACATAGCCGACAAGTAGCTGACAAACATCGTATTACATGTAGATTCAAGCCCGCTGTATACTTGAATAAATCCCGCCGCGTACTTGAATCAATCCTAGCTGCGTACCAGTGTTGCCAGGAGCTGAAGAAGCTAAATCGGTGTATATAAAAGGCTAGAAAAGGCTAAATTTCACAAATATAAAAGCTAAAAAAGGCTAAATATTTTTTTATTGAAAACTCAATGTTTTCTTTATTATTTAATAAATAAAAATACATAGACATGGTAATTGTTACACTATGCAACAAGAAAAATGCCAAGGAGTACCACTATATTTTTTTAATGTGTTATGGTCACCAACTACAAAAACAGTGGAAATTTTAAACTCTATGGATAATTTTTTTCTAAAATTTTAAATTTTGGAAAAGATTGCTCTGCTCCACCGATTTTATCCAATTTTATTACAGAAACCACTAAAAACCTTTAAAGAAAATTAACTTTAAACCGTTTTTATATAATTTTGTGTATACTAACCGGCTTTGGAATTATTCATACCACAATGATGAAAAATATATTTTCTTTATGCAGAATTGGAAAAGTTTTAATCGACGGATAGATATTGATTTTATTCGCTATAAAGTGAAATTACTTGGGAATTTTTATTAAAAGAGCCACTAGAAAACTTGAAACAAAATTACCTTAAAACCTTTTTAATATTTTGCATAAAAAAAATAAATTGTTCATCGCTGCGGTACGAATAATTCCGAAACCATTGAGTATACAAAAAAATATTGTACGGTTTAAAGGTAATTTCATTTAAATTTTTTTGTGTTTTTTGCTACAAAATAGGCCTACCAGTTTTGAAGTTATGATGAAATCGGTGAAGCAGCCTTTTGAAAAATCCAAAATTTTAGAAAAAAAAACCTATGAATAGAATTTTAAATTTTTATTGATTTTGTATGTACACTCTAAAATACTTTTGTTCAAAATTAGGTCGATAATAGTCGGCAACACTTTACCGATTATTATCGACCTAAAATTACACACGCATTATATTTGAACAAAATGTTTTTACTAAAAAAAGTGAGTGGCTGCGTGCAGGTTTGAGCCGCGACTGATAGTCTGACGTATCTACCATTCAGCCATAGCCGTATTATACTTTGTGTTAAATTTTGTCCACTTGGACTAAATATGTTTAGTTTGAAAGGTTTTTTATTTAATAAAATAACTACAAAATCGATGTAATTTAGACAAGGAGAAATTTTCAACACAAATTTAGACAATATATGATCGTAAATTTGAAGTAATATTTTAGAGTGTAGGGGACCATAACAAATCAAAAAATATATACTGGTAATCAAAGGTCATGACAAAAGTGTCATTTTGCTGCGTAGTATTATTAAATAAGAAGGTAGTTCAAATATATAATGAAAAAGGAACATAGATACATAGTTTTAAATACAGCTTGTTTTATGTCATGCATATATTTTTCTTTAAGACTCTATAACAACGTAATGAAAAAAGTATAAAATAATTTTGGTACTATTTTATAGAGAAGTGTCCAGCTTAACAAGAATATTAATTTATTACAAAAGCTTACATTAAAAATAAGAGAACTAGAAATGAATTTTTATTAATTTATTGCCAAAGTTTGCATTACAATCTGTTAAAAATAAGAAAATTAGAAATAAATATTTATAATGTGGAGAATAATTTAGCCTTTTTGAGGCTAAATAAAAAATAAAAAGGCTAAAAAAAAGCCACGAAGCTAAAACAACAACAATTATCTCCTGATACATAATATATAAGTCCGTGAATAAGATAGACTAAATTTACATGTTGACATATTTCATCAAACATTTTTATTTGCTTCTTGCAACTGTGGAGATGCAAATGGAGTAAAGAAACTTGACAAGAATCATCTAAACATTCATTTCATACCACTTTTTCTACCAAATTTCTTCCCTGACCATAACAAATTTCATGCAGCAAATTTCGTAAAATATTTCATCGTGTAAGCTTCGAATTTAAAAAAATATGTTTTTTATGAGGATTTTCTTGGGGGATTTTCCTTTTAGCAGGGGATTTTTAGGGGAAATATTTTTTTTTGGGAGCGCGATGAAAAGGACCTGCCAGACCTGTTCGTTAGTGATTTGGTGTTCGAATTTTCGTAGTCAAATGATGCACTTACTTAGTTTGATGTTTAAAATGAAGTAAATATTCTTTAATGTAATTTTTTCGAAATTGTCAACCACATTTGATGGATAACCCAGTGATGGAGTTTGTAATATTAAAAGCAACGCAGGTCAGAGTTGCATATATAAATCCAGTTCGAAAAAGAGTATTTTCTACATAATTTGGAGCAAATTAAATTAAGTCATTTGATAAAATTTGCCAATATAAAAAATATGTGGAAAATCATGTCGCAAATTAGTTAATTTGGGCAAATCAAATATTTTGGCCTAAGTCACGTATATGGAAACGCACTATTAGGGCGTGTTTTCGATGTTACAACTTCTCGCGAATTTTTCCAAAGTTCGTGATAGGAGCGACGTTTTGCAAGTTACAAGGCTCTTTACAGATTACATGATTTTTAAACCATATTAGACTTTGTTATCATAACGCTGTTAGCAAGGTTTTGCGAATTTCAACATTTTGGCGATTTTTTTGTCGAATTTTTGACATTCCGTACAGTTTTAGAGATTTTTGATCAAAATTATGGCTGGTTTGAAGTTGAGCAATTTTCCGCGAATTTTCGCGATAGACGTACTTTTTCACAATTTATAGTTTTCTTACATTTTTGGCGCATTAATCATCGTCACATATTAATCTTTCATATATAAGCAAGTTTCTGCGAATTTTCGTATTTTTCCGAGGTCTTGACATTCCTTACAGTTTGAGCAAGTTTTAATAATACGAGATTATCAAAAAAGTAAATTGATTTCAATTTATTTGGAACGGGTGTACATTTGTTGTCGAATATGTGGTTTGCGAAATTCGATTCTGGTGTTATTCCTGGTTCTCTCAGTTTCTTGTTGCAGTCTCTCATATGCTCGCGAAATCTTGTTTTTATCTTTCTTCCAGTTTGTCCGATATAACTGTGTTGGCATGTGCAAGTTAATTTGTACACTCCTTGTTTATCTGGAAGTCTGTTTCGTTTGTTCTGTTCTGCAGTATTCTACCCAAGTTGTTTCTTGCTTGGAATGCTGTGTTAATGTTGTGTTTGCTAAAAAATTTTGCCAGTTTGTATGTTGATTTTCCCATATACGTAAAGGCAGCCCAGGTTTTCTTTTCTTGTTCCTGTTCTCTGTTCCGTTTCTTACTTGCCTCGATATCCTTTCTAATCTTGTCAACTAGATCTTTTTTATATCCGTTGTTTTCCGTTATTATTCCTAACTATTTCATATAGGCCTCACGTGTTAGGGGTACTCGTTCAAGTCTCGTTATTAGTTGCCTAATTGCTGCGTTCTTATGTTGTTGAGGATGGTTTGATGAATTGTGTATTATTGTATTTGTAGCGTTTGGTTTTCTGTATATTTCGTATTCAATTCTATTTAAGCTCTTGTTTGCCCTAATCGTTAGGTCTAGGTAATTTATCCTTTCGTTCCCCTCCACTTCCATTGTAAATTTTATGTTTTTGTGTTGTTTGTTCAGTAGATCCATAGAATGTTACCCCAAAATTTGTTTTTAAGTCCTCTACGTATTTCTCTTCTAAATTTTGCATAAATACTACCATAAGTATTGCTGATGTTGGATTTCCCATTCCTAGTCCGTTGATTTGCCTATATATGCTATTGTTGAATTTGAAGTAATTTTGCTCCAATGTGGCTTTTAGTGTGCTTGTGGGTTGCATTGAAAATTCCACGTCTTCTGATTTCAATTTACATTGAGTTTATTTAAATAATATTTTATGAGATAGAGGATTTTGCCTTCCTGAAAAGTTAGCTGCGCAAGATACAGAAATAAAAAATATTACGATAAAATTGCAAAAAAAATTTTCACTTTTAAATTTATATCATAGATGCGCCTTATTTTACGCAATACTTTGCCATCAAAACCCTATATATTAAAAATCACAACTTTTCAGGAGAGCGTAAAAACTGTTTACTTCGTTCATTGATACACTAAAACGAAAAATCAGTCCACCTGTACTTAAATTAATCCCAAGCGGTGTCAAAAGTACGGTAATGCCGGGTTTTCTAAAATCAATTACAGAAATATTGATTAAGTCGGAATATTCAAGTGCAAAATACTTAATTTTAGCCTTATTAGCCTTTATTCGTGTAAAAAATTATTATTTTAAGTACGAATATCTTTATAAACTTTATACGCAGTCGTACTTGTACTGCGTTGGTGTTTGTTTGCTTATCATTAATCACAAATCACTGTTGTGCTCTTGTTGTTGTTTATTTTCATTTCTCGGACATAGCCGACAAGTAGCTGACAAACATCGTATTACATGTAGATTCAAGCCCGCTGTATACTTGAATAAATCCCGCCGCGTACTTGAATCAATCCTAGCTGCGTACCAGTGTTGCCAGGAGCTGAAGAAGCTAAATCGGTGTATATAAAAGGCTAGAAAAGGCTAAATTTCACAAATATAAAAGCTAAAAAAGGCTAAATATTTTTTTATTGAAAACTCAATGTTTTCTTTATTATTTAATAAATAAAAATACATAGACATGGTAATTGTTACACTATGCAACAAGAAAAATGCCAAGGAGTACCACTATATTTTTTTAATGTGTTATGGTCACCCAACTACAAAAACAGTGGAAATTTTAAACTCTATGGATAATTTTTTTCTAAAATTTTAAATTTTGGAAAAGATTGCTCTGCTCCACCGATTTTATCCAATTTTATTACAGAAACCACTAAAAACCTTTAAAAAAAATTACCTTTAAACCGTTTTTATATAATTTTGTGTATACTAACCGGCTTTGGAATTATTCATACCACAATGATGAAAAATATATTTTCTTTATGCAGAATTGGAAAAGTTTTAATCGACGGATAGATATTGATTTTATTCGCTATAAAGTGAAATTACTTGGGAATTTTTATTAAAAGAGCCACTAGAAAACTTGAAACAAAATTACCTTAAAACCTTTTTAATATTTTGCATAAAAAAAATAAATTGTTCATCGCTGCGGTACGAATAATTCCGAAACCAATGAGTATACAAAAAAATATTGTACGGTTTAAAGGTAATTTCGTTTAAATTTTTTGTGTTTTTTGCTACAAAATAGGCCTACCAGTTTTGAAGTTATGATGAAATCGGTGAAGCAGCCTTTTGAAAAATCCAAAATTTTAGAAAAAAAACCTATGAATAGAATTTTAAATTTTTATTGATTTTGTATGTACACTCTAAAATACTTTTGTTCAAAATTAGGTCGATAATAGTCGGCAACACTTTACCGATTATTATCGACCTAAAATTACACACGCATTATATTTGAACAAAATGTTTTTACTAAAAAAAGTGAGTGGCTGCGTGCAGGTTTGAGCCGCGACCTCCTGACTGATAGTCTGACGTATCTACCATTCAGCCATAGCCGTATTATACTTTGTGTTAAATTTTGTCCACTTGGACTAAATATGTTTAGTTTGAAAGGTTTTTTATTTAATAAAATAACTACAAAATCGATGTAATTTAGACAAGGAGAAATTTTCAACACAAATTTAGACAATATATGATCGTAAATTTGAAGTAATATTTTAGAGTGTAGGGGACCATAACACATCAAAAAATATATACTGGTAATCAAAGGTCATGACAAAAGTGTCATTTTGCTGCGTAGTATTATTAAATAAGAAGGTAGTTCAAATATATAATGAAAAAGGAACATAGATACATAGTTTTAAATACAGCTTGTTTTATGTCATGCATATATTTTTCTTTAAGACTCTATAACAACGTAATGAAAAAAGTATAAAATAATTTTGGTACTATTTTATAGAGAAGTGTCCAGCTTAACAAGAATATTAATTTATTACAAAAGCTTACATTAAAAATAAGAGAACTAGAAATGAATTTTTATTAATTTATTGCCAAAGTTTGCATTACAATCTGTTAAAAATAAGAAAATTAGAAATAAATATTTATAATGTGGAGAATAATTTAGCCTTTTTGAGGCTAAATAAAAAATAAAAAGGCTAAAAAAAAGCCACGAAGCTAAAACAACAACAATTATCTCCTGATACATAATATATAAGTCCGTGAATAAGATAGACTAAATTTACATGTTGACATATTTCATCAAACATTTTTATTTGCTTCTTGCAACTGTGGAGATGCAAATGGAGTAAAGAAACTTGACAAGAATCATCTAAACATTCATTTCATACCACTTTTTCTACCAAATTTCTTCCCTGACCATAACAAATTTCATGCAGCAAATTTCGTAAAATATTTCATCGTGTAAGCTTCGAATTTAAAAAAATATGTTTTTTATGAGGATTTTCTTGGGGGATTTTCCTTTTAGCAGGGGATTTTTAGGGGAAATATTTTTTTTTGGGAGCGCGATGAAAAGGACCTGCCAGACCTGTTCGTTAGTGATTTGGTGTTCGAATTTTCGTAGTCAAATGATGCACTTACTTAGTTTGATGTTTAAAATGAAGTAAATATTCTTTAATGTAATTTTTTCGAAATTGTCAACCACATTTGATGGATAACCCAGTGATGGAGTTTGTAATATTAAAAGCAACGCAGGTCAGAGTTGCATATATAAATCCAGTTCGAAAAAGAGTATTTTCTACATAATTTGGAGCAAATTAAATTAAGTCATTTGATAAAATTTGCCAATATAAAAAATATGTGGAAAATCATGTCGCAAATTAGTTAATTTGGGCAAATCAAATATTTTGGCCTAAGTCACGTATATGGAAACGCACTATTAGGGCGTGTTTTCGATGTTACAACTTCTCGCGAATTTTTCCAAAGTTCGTGATAGGAGCGACGTATTGCAAGTTACAAGGCTCTTTACAGATTACATGATTTTTAAACCATATTAGACTTTGTTATCATAACGCTGTTAGCAAGGTTTTGCGAATTTCAATATTTTGGCGATTTTTTTGTCGAATTTTTGACATTCCGTACAGTTTTAGAGATTTTTGATCAAAATTATGGCTGGTTTGAAGTTGAGCAATTTTTCGCGAATTTTCGCGATAGACGTACTTTTTCACAATTTATAGTTTTCTTACATTTTTGGCGCATTAATCATCGTCACATATTAATCTTTCATATATAAGCAAGTTTTTGCGAATTTTCGTATTTTTCCGAGGTCTTGACATTCCTTACAGTTTGAGCAAGTTTAATAATACGAGATTATCAAAAAAGTAAATTGATTTCAATTTATTTGGAACGCGTGTACATTTGTTGTCGAATATGTGGTTTGCGAAATTCGATTCTGGTGTTATTCCTGGTTCTCTCAGTTTCTTGTTGCAGTCTCTCATATGCTCGCGAAATCTTGTTTTTATCTTTCTTCCAGTTTGTCCGATATAACTGTGTTGGCATGTGCAAGTTAATTTGTACACTCCTTGTTTATCTAGGAAGTCTGTTTCGTTTGCTCTGTTCTGCAGTATTCTACCCAAGTTGTTTCTTGCTTGGAATGCTGTGTTAATGTTGTGTTTGCTAAAAAATTTTGCCAGTTTGTATGTTGATTTTCCCATATACGTAAAGGCAGCCCAGGTTTTCTTTTCTTGTTCCTGTTCTCTGTTCCGTTTCTTACTTGCCTCGATATCCTTTCTAATCTTGTCAACTAGATCTTTTTTATATCCGTTGTTTTCCGTTATTATTCCTAACTATTTCATATAGGCCTCACGTGTTAGGGGTACTCGTTCAAGTCTCGTTATTAGTTGCCTAATTGCTGCGTTCTTATGTTGTTGAGGATGGTTTGATGAATTGTGTATTATTGTATTTGTAGCGTTTGGTTTTCTGTATATTTCGTATTCAATTCTATTTAAGCTCTTGTTTGCCCTAATCGTTAGGTCTAGGTAATTTATCCTTTCGTTCCCCTCCACTTCCATTGTAAATTTTATGTTTTTGTGTTGTTTGTTCAGTAGATCCATAGAATGTTACCCCAAAATTTGTTTTTAAGTCCTCTACGTATTTCTCTTCTAAATTTTGCATAAATACTTCCATAAGTATTGCTGATGTTGGATTTCCCATTCCTAGTCCGTTGATTTGCCTATATATGCTATTGTTGAATTTGAAGTAATTTTGCTCCAATGTGGCTTTTAGTGTGCTTGTGGGTTGCATTGAAAATTCCACGTCTTCTGATTTCAATTTACATTGAGTTTATTTAAATAATATTTTATGAGATAGAGGATTTTGCCTTCCTGAAAAGTTAGCTGCGCAAGATACAGAAATAGAAAATATTACGATAAAATTGCAAAAAAAAATTTCACTTTTAAATTTATATCATAGATGCGCCTTATTTTACGCAATACTTTGCCATCAAAACCCTATATATTAAAAATCACAACTTTTCAGGAGAGCGTAAAAGCTGTTTACTTCGTTCATTGATACACTAAAACGAAAAATCAGTCCACCTGTACTTAAATTAATCCCAAGCGGTGTCAAAAGTACGGTAATGCCGGGTTTTCTAAAATCAATTACAGAAATATTGATTAAGTCGGAATATTCAAGTGCAAAATACTTAATTTTAGCCTTATTAGCCTTTATTCGTGTAAAAAATTATTATTTTAAGTACGAATATCTTTATAAACTTTATACGCAGTCGTACTTGTACTGCGTTGGTGTTTGTTTGCTTATCATTAATCACAAATCACTGTTGTGCTCTTGTTGTTGTTTATTTTCATTTCTCGGACATAGCCGACAAGTAGCTGACAAACATCGTATTACATGTAGATTCAAGCCCGCTGTATACTTGAATAAATCCCGCCGCGTACTTGAATCAATCCTAGCTGCGTACCAGTGTTGCCAGGAGCTGAAGAAGCTAAATCGGTGTATATAAAAGGCTAGAAAAGGCTAAATTTCACAAATATAAAAGCTAAAAAAGGCTAAAGATTTTTTTATTGAAAACTCAATGTTTTCTTTATTATTTAATAAATAAAAATACATAGACATGGTAATTGTTACACTATGCAACAAGAAAAATGCCAAGGAGTACCACTATATTTTTTTAATGTGTTATGGTCACCCAACTACAAAAACAGTGGAAATTTTAAACTCTATGGATACTTTTTTTCTAAAATTTTAAATTTTGGAAAAGATTGCTCTGCTCCACCGATTTTATCCAATTTTATTACAGAAACCACTAAAAACCTTTAAAAAAAATTACCTTTAAACCGTTTTTATATAATTTTGTGTATACTAACCGGCTTTGGAATTATTCATACCACAATGATGAAAAATATATTTTCTTTATGCAGAATTGGAAAAGTTTTAATCGACGGATAGATATTGATTTTATTCGCTATAAAGTGAAATTACTTGGGAATTTTTATTAAAAGAGCCACTAGAAAACTTGAAACAAAATTACCTTAAAACCTTTTTAATATTTTGCATAAAAAAAATAAATTGTTCATCGCTGCGGTACGAATAATTCCGAAACCATTGAGTATACAAAAAAATATTGTACGGTTTAAAGGTAATTTCATTTAAATTTTTTTGTGTTTTTTGCTACAAAATAGGCCTACCAGTTTTGAAGTTATGATGAAATCGGTGAAGCAGCCTTTTGAAAAATCCAAAATTTTAGAAAAAAAAACCTATGAATAGAATTTTAAATTTTTATTGATTTTGTATGTACACTCTAAAATACTTTTGTTCAAAATTAGGTCGATAATAGTCGGCAACACTTTACCGATTATTATCGACCTAAAATTACACACGCATTATATATGAACAAAATGTTTTTACTAAAAAAAGTGAGTGGATGCGTGCAGGTTTGAGCCGCGACCTCCTGACTGATAGTCTGACGTATCTACCATTCAGCCATAGCCGTATTATACTTTGTGTTAAATTTTGTCCACTTGGACTAAATATGTTTAGTTTGAAAGGTTTTTTATTTAATAAAATAACTACAAAATCGATGTAATTTAGACAAGGAGAAATTTTCAACACAAATTTAGACAATATACATATGATCGTAAATTTGAAGTAATATTTTAGAGTGTAGGGGACCATAACACATCAAAAAATATATACTGGTAATCAAAGGTCATGACAAAAGTGTCATTTTGCTGCGTAGTATTATTAAATAAGAAGCATGGTAGAATAATACAGGTAGTGGTGAAGCGTTAACGAACTTTTTTTTTTGGGTTCGACTCTGTCAAAAGTTGTTTATGTTATACCAACACACACCCACACCAGAGACTTGCGCCGAAAGGTCTTGATCGGCGGCGGCTGGCTGGGAAAAAATAGTCGGCGGCGTCTCAAATTCGGCTGAAAATCGGCTGGAAATGCACATGGACATTTAATAAAAGTGAAAATTTTCATTTTGTTGTTAAATTAGTTTTTCTTTTTCATACCAATTCTTCACCAAACAAAATGCATAGAAATTAAGCATTGCTTTGCCTCTCAAAAATTTTTAAATTGTTATGAAAAATAAAGCAATGGCTTGATTGGCAAACTTTTTTAAGGCTTGTCCAGTTTCAACCTAAAAAGCTATTTGTCAAGCTAAAAATTAATTTCTCTGTTCGCAATTTTATGCATGAACATCAATTATATATTTTACCGTTGGAATCTAATTCATGAATCATGCTAGAATTATTCGGATATATAATACATTATAATTTATGTATATTGAAACAAACGTCTATACCTGATTTATTTGTATCATGATAAATGGCAAATTCTATATAGGAAAAACAGATAAGATAAAGCAGGTTATTTTTCAATATAAAGTTTGACATTTGTCATGATAAAAATTTATCATGTATAGACATAGGCTAAAGCAAGGCGAATTGATACCAGGTGGCCTTATTATTGTAAATGAACTTTACCAAAATGTCAAACTCTATGTAAAAAAAACTAAATAAAAACTTTTTATGTATGCATTTCACATGACAGATAGGTGAAGTCCAGTTGTTGCCGTACTAATAAGGCCACTTGCTATTAATACGCTTTGGGTTACAATGAAAGTCTTTCTCTAATAAATTTTTAAATGTAATTTTCACTTTTGCAAAAGCTGTTTGCTGGGAACTTCATAAATCTTCATAAATTAACTTCGTTTGTATTTTCGATTCCTATTAATAATGCGTTTGTAAAGAAAGAAAAATAATGTAATTTCCCGAATTAATGATAAGAATTAATTTTAATGGAAATTTAATGTTTTCAATATTTTTTTGCAAACAAATTAAAGTAAAGAAATACCAAATATATGTGGGAAAAAATAAAAATTCTTATGAAATAAAAAACAGGACCCATTAGGAAGTAAGTAATATAATCCAAATAAAGAAAAAAAATTTTTCAACTCGAATCGTATATGGCAGAGCCCTGAAGGAACACATAAGAAATACAAACGAATTGATAATTTTCTCCTTTTTCAAGTCGGATAATGAATATTTATTCTTTTGAATAGTTTTTGACAGTTTTTGGCAGTTCGTCTTAGTAAATCAAGCTTTTTTTCTCTAAATGTCAAGCTTTTTCAAAATTTTGATCTGGCAAGCCTAGGTCGCAGAGTAATGCATACAAATATATTTTTCGTTATCTTACTCTACGTCTCCACCTAACCATAGACTACTAACTAGACCCGTCACTATACAACAACATTACGAAGATTGTATGAGAGGGAACGCAATTCTTATTTTATAATGTGGTTTCTAATTTGACTATGTCCTTCATATTATCTTAGTAAGAGCACTTTGTATGTAAAAATGCACAACACATGACAACAGCCTCTTTTAGCTGTCAAAAGTGAGCATTCTGTTCATAACTTGATATGCTGTTGTAACTTGGAGTTATTACTGCGCTGTTAAAACAATTGCACTAACAACTATGTTATACCCTGAAAAAAGCATTAACTTGAGCGGTCTACACTTAACATTAACTTGAAGTTAATGTTAAGTTGGGTGTAGACTGCAAATGACTAAAATAATGCTTGAACAAAAATTATGAAAAAAAACATAAAAAAGTAGAAGTGGAAATTAAAAAAAGCAATCGGCGTAAAATAATCCGCCGATTGCTTTTTTCAATTTCCGTTTTTGAGCCGAAAAACGATCGTCGCTGGCGGCTTCCATTAAGCCGATTTTAGCCGCAAGATAAATCGGCGGCGGCTGTGGAAATTAGTCGGCGGCTCGGATTAGCCGTCTCGGCGCAAGTCTCTGTTAAACACACACATGTGAACATATACATTTTTTTTCAAATTTTCTTTTGTTCTTTTTGACAACCTCGAACCTAAACAACAATAAAAAGCCGTGTTGTTTTTGCTGTTGTTGGGTTGTTGTAGCTTCGCTACTACCTGTAGTATAATTCTACCATGATAAGAAGGTAGTTCAAATATATAATGAAAAAGGAACATAGATACATAGTTTTAAATACAGCTTGTTTTATGTCAGGCATATATTTTTCTTTAAGACTCTATAACAACGTAATGAAAAAAGTATAAAATAATTTTGGTACTATTTTATAGAGAAGTGTCCAGCTTAACAAGAATATTAATTTATTACAAAAGCTTACATTAAAAATAAGAGAACTAGAACTGAATTTTTATTAATTTATTGCCAAAGTTTGCATTACAATCCGTTAAAAATTAGAAAATTAGAAATAAATATTTATAATGTGGAGAATAATTTAGCCTTTTTGAGGCTAAATAAAAAATAAAAAGGCTAAAAAAAAGCCACGAAGCTAAAACACAAATTTCGAGGCTAAAGCGTAGTATGCTGTTCTCACTGAAATTAAGGCTTGGAGTTTTGCATTTATTTCTACACGGAAAACTAATCGTGTAGAATCCTATACAGGATTTTGTTTGCATACGCACAAATTTATATATTTTTTAATTTAAAACACACAAAAACACTAAAAATTAATTACAATGTACGAAAAACTAGAAATGTCAAAAATTACGTGACCAAACAAACGTCTGAACATTAATTTTTGTTTCAGTTGACGGAAAAAATTCTCCACTTATTGTTATAGCATGCCTGTAATAGACAATAAATGCCAAAATTCCGTGTACTTTTCTTTTGGAACTGCGTACTAGTAAACTGAAATTTCTTTAAGAAATTTACCAACCTGAATTTCAGTTTGTTTTTTTTACACATACTTCTTATGGCAGCCTGAATTTCATTCAGAGCTGCATACTACGCTTAAAAGACAAAATAAAAGGCTAAATCTAGCCTCGAAAAGGCTAAACTGGCAACGCTGCTGCATACTTTAATCAATACCGCCGCGTACTTAAATCAAGCCCGAATCAGGCTAACTTTTACTTATTTAATCGTGGAACACAACAGACTTCAGAATTTATATCTTTACTACTTATATAAATTCAATCAGGTAGTTCATAACAGCGTTCTAAATATAACTACTACTAACTACTTAATATAACTACGTTTCAATTTTAATCTTTTATTATGGGTTGGCAAGTTTGTTGTTTTTGTTTTGCATGTAAATGAAATTTACTACCAGATGACAATTTTAAACTTCTTGTTTTTTTCAATGCATGTTTTTTTCAATGCGGCAATATTTTAAATAAAGAATTTGTGTGTAGTTAAATTGTATTGGTGTTTCTTTGGCATGTTGATAGATACCAAGCACTATCGTGCTTGTGTTGTTGTTTTGTTTGTTGTGTATTTTTAGTCCGTGTTCTATACATGTAAATAGTGAGAAATATTCGGCAAACTTCGTCGTTGCTTTTATTACTTTAATATGCTGTACTTTGTATAGTTGCTCGCAATGAAATTTAAAGGTGTAACCATGGTAGAATAATATAACAGGTAGCCGCATAACTAATACAAATGTACATTTGGGGTACGAAATGTCAAACATTAATAGAGAGGGTATGTGTGTGTTTATAGAACATAAGCAGCAAACATACGTGTATTATTGTGTTTGCAACGTAGTTATTTCACATATACACAAAATTTGATAGTGCGTAACATGAAAATATCAAATAAAAAACTAATCAGCTGGCGTTCCAAGGCTACCTTGTATATTATTCTACCAAGGGTGTAACGATATTGCTATTTCAAAATTTTGAGATACACATTGTGAATTCCCTAAATATTTTTACTTACCTGTTTTAACTTAAAATTTATTTTTGTTCATTCCTAATATTGAACTTAGCTCATCATGTTTTTAAACCAGCGGCTTAGACCACTCAGCTAACTCAGTATAGAAAAAAACGGCAACTAAAATCCAGTATAATTTTAATTGAGCCATTAAATTTAGTGTTCACAATTAGCATTTGATTTGCCAATGGTGTAATAAGTGTTCAGTAGTGATGTTACGAATATCAACTATTAATATTCGCGAATACGAATATCTGAAACAATATTCGCCGAATACGAATACGAATATTCAATATAAATACTTAGTACCACTTAATATTTCAAATTTAATTGAAAAAAAAAATTACCTTTGCGTCAATAACAATAAATTGAGAAAAATTGTCACAATACTATAGGTATTTAACATTATTATGATATTCCGATGACGAAATTTGAAATTATTAACTTAGCACCTGAATGCCACTTTTTTTAATTTTTGGTGGAAAGTAAATAACGGAAAATACGAGCTTCCTATACCAGGCAATATTTAGTGACACCAGCGGGAGTGTTCCGAGCGAGCGAATGTTTAGTGGTGCGGAGCTTATTTACACACCGCGCAATACGCTTGATGGAGAAAAGACTTCAAAACTTTTATTTTTGAAGTTCAACATTCCTCTACTGAGCTTTGAGTATTACTTTAACATGATTAATAAATTAATTTAACAGGACTTTACTTTTTAAATACCATGTCGTTGTGAAATATATTTTGTTTCTTTGTTCTTTACTAAAAGAAGATTATTGTTTTGCGTTATAGACAAATTTTTTTTTAGTAAAAATTAAAATTTTTTGTTTAATTTTCAGTATTTTTTATGTATTAGTTTTTGGAACGTATTCACAAAATATTCGTGAAATATTCGCTTGAATTTGGCGAATACGAATATCATGAAAGAGGCGAATATTCGGCGATTCGAATACGAATATTCGTAACATCACTAGTGCACAGGTCACCACACAAGGGCAACGAATACAACAATAAAACAAAAACTAGATAATGTTTGACGCAGCTTAAGCAGCACACACCCGACAGATTTGTGCGTGTGATTTGTTCGCGTACCAAATCTCCACTAACGACGAACAAATCACAATAAACTTAAATGTCAACAAGTACACATGAATTGAGAAGTGGATGTTGCAATTGGTCTATTGGTTATTTCTATATTTTTGTATATTATTATATTTATTGATGTTTTTATATTTATAGCTTTTACTTTGCGAAATTACATATTTTTTTCTAAATTCTATGAAAAATTGCTTTCGTAGTATAAAATAAAAAACATTCAAATGTTCGTGCACAAGCCCACTAACACATCGCTCAAATCACAAGAAATTTAAATTGTTCAATTACTTGTGATTTGTGCGCGCACAGCCCCATTAACGAGTAACATGACGTCGAGCACGAACAAATCGCACACACAAATCACTCGTGTGTGGGCACCTTTATGAACAAAAGTACCAGAGCAAAAAATTTTCATCTTATGTTATAGTGCCATCTGTATACTTATTACAATGGGCTTGCCACTGTATACAATTTTTGCTTCTCACTGAACATACTTCGTAGTAAAAATACTTACCAGAAAGGGTTAGATTTCTAACTTTTCTCAATTTATTCAAGTACTAATTGCTCAATTTATTAATTGAAACCTTATATGGTAAATTGAGCTCAATTAAGGTCTTAATTGCGTATAATTCCTAAATTGCGCAATTAGGGCGTATGTCTGAATAGAGTATAACCAACAAAAAGACCACAACAAGCCAACAAATACCAACAAACACACTGCGACTGTGTAATATATTTATACTAATACCCACTTAGCAGTTTTTTAAGTTTCTAATCAAATTCGAGTCTTTTTCGACTCATCGGAGCGATTAAAAAACCAGAATATGCGCTTTTTTTCTGATCATAAATGATACTTTCGTCGGGAGAAAATGGTACCCTACCAGCGACTCTTCTGGAAGATTCATTTATGACTTGTTCTTTCATCAGTTGCGAGTCTTCTTCCGGTCATATTTAAGCCTTTTTGTAATAATTTTCGAGTCATCTTCGAATCATATATAAGTCATATTTGTAATCATTAAGAGCAAAAATTTATCCAACGTGGATTGAGAGGATAATGGATGGTTGTAAGTATTCCAAATGCGCTTACGTCATGTTTAATATTTATTATTTGGTATTTTAATGACTGATTTTATATTTTTACTTACTGTTTATATTAAATCTACTGGGAATCGAAACAAGCTCCTTTTCGTACAACTCAGCTGAAGCACTGTATACAACAACGGCAGCACAAAGTTAATATAAACTTACTCCTAACCAGTCATTATTTTATGAAATTATTGATTATATTCGAGACTTTTATTACTCTTCTGTTAGCCTAGCCGCGACTCTTCACAAAGAGTATTTTATGACTCGCGTTTCTAAGCAATTACGACTCATTTTCGAGACTTAAATGAGTAAAATTTCGAGCATCTGCATGATGAATTTGTGATTGCGCACATTCTGTGTATTTTGTTTTTGCTTTTTAAACAAGTCGTTTTGTAATCATTTGTGGGAGTCACTTTCGAGTCTTTTTTTAAGCATACAATAGCCATGGGCAAGAAAAAAATATATCGATATATATCGATATATTTTTAAATATCGATCGGCATCGATATATATCACATAAAAAATATCGATATAACGATATTTTACAATGATAATTCATACGTAGTCCCAATTTGTTTTTAAATAAAACCAAAAAAGTACCTTTATTATAAATAATTAAGCTGGAAAGTCAATTTCCAAGATCATTACTGTTCCACCAATATTTCATGGAACATACATAAAAAAATTACACTCAAAGAATGATAATTTTTCGAATAGACAAAATATAAATAATAAAACAAAAGATTTTGTTAGTAATATTCTGTTTGATGAAGACTGTGCCGAAATGC
>OY101450.1:73800326-73889053 GCA_956483635.1 Panzeria rudis
TTCTTTTAGATCTTTCTTTAAAAAATCCGTTGAAATAGAAAATCTTTTGAAGAAATTTAAAGTCTTTTCTGTAACAAAATTCTCAATATTTTTACACATGAACTGGCTAACGTTAGCAATGGGGAATGTTAAACTTTTTGATGTCAGTTTTATTGGCTTTTGTAAAGCAGCTACCATAAATTTTTTTGATTTATTAGATATTTGTTCATCGAAAAAGGCAAAAGCTACATTTTTCCGGTGATAAGTACCAGAAATGGTTGCAAAATTTCTGTAATACCTTTTTAATTATATTTTCATCCACCAGACCATATACATATAAATTTTTTAATAAATTTAAATCTTGATTAGGGGCTTCAGTAGCAATTGGCGCTTTTATCCAAGCTTTTAAATATGTTTTCACTATAAAAATACAAATGTCTCTTACGTTATCCTTTTCAAAATCACTAAGCGTGAAGTGTTCTCTAAATAAAAATATTTTTAATGTATAAATGGCCTTAGTAACATCCCAACGCGCATGGTGAAAGGCACCTGCATTCGGAAAGTAAACTTTGGAACCGACTCTCCAAGAAAAACTAAAGCCAGTTGGAGAAGTTCTCTGTAATCGTCTCGTGGTTGACTTTCTTTAGGGCAACTGAAAGCAAACTCAACTATATCTTTTCATATCGCCCAGTATGGTTTTTACATGCAGATCTTCCATTCCAGATTTCAAAGACTTTTTTCTGCGCACTTTTCTCTAAATTTGTTAAATATTTGTACACTGGGCCAAAAGATTTTTCCATTTTGTCATCAAAAACGCTTCTCAAAAGAATTTCAAGATATGATGACGGCAAGGGAAATACGATAGGTCATTATCCAATATTTGCTCCAAATGAACGCATGCAACCTGCTTACGTCCTAAATTCGATGCTGTAGTATCGCAGCATAGAGCTTGCAAATTTTCTTCTAGGACTCATTCTTTCAGCAAATTCGAAATAGCTTTTGCTTGTTCCTTTCCCGTTCCGGTAGAAATTGCTGGAATCCCAAGTACTGATCATTTCCGTTAAATGATATTACTGCTGGGTAAACGGTCGACTTTTTTCTCTACCCATCAATGATGGCAAAATTTTACCATCCCAATGAACAGTTAATGCTGATATCTGTTTGTTTTTAAATACATCACGAATTTCTTGATTTGTTTGATATCGGATCTTTTTATGACATCGGCGGATAGACGTTGTGTTTATCACTAAATCGCTAACGTCATGTTTTAAAGCTTGAGGTGTTGCAATAGGAACTCGCAGTGCATCACGATCGCTTATTTTACATTTGTCTAAAACTGACACTAGTTTCGGTGTTATAAAGTTATATTGACCTCATTCTTTTTTTGCAGGTGGCTCATCTTTCGATTCTTGCGATCCATCCGATTCATTATCATTGAGTTCTTGGTTATCGCTTGATTCAAAGTCGACAATTTCGTACTCCTCTGCAAAAAAGTTGATGCTTGTGTTACGGTATAATAAAATAGTTTTAAGTCTATTATGTATGTTATTGAAGGACAACTATTCTTTCTTTAAAGATATACTACTTACCTTCTAAAACAGATTCATGTTTCTCCTTCACGAAGACGTTTTCTTTCTTTTTTTTTCCTAAAAAAGCAGTCACTGCCCATCATTGAACCAGGTCTTCCTTTTTTCTTTAATTCATCAAAAAAAATTTGTCTTCTATATTTATCATAAGTAACGCATTAGCGTGAGCAACATCAAATAGATCGTCGAACTTTTCCAAGAGTTCCTTTTCGCGGTTTTCTTGCAATAATGTTCGCCCCTTGCAATTTTTCTGCAATTTCTTTCATTCAAAGTATAAATTAGGGAGTAACGATACGCCGTTTTGCCGATCCGATACCGACATTTAAAAATAAATATCACCGATACTGATTCCGGTACCGATACGAATATTGAAATTGAGTTCAAGTTTAGATTAACAAAACTCAAGCGCAATTTTTTTATTATACAAAATTACATTATAAGAGAGAATATTTAAAATTGATAAAACATTGGAAGTAATTTTTAAGGAGCTATATTTTCTTTGCTTGCAAAAAATCTATATTAAAAACATGCAGATATTTAGTAGAAAAGCAAGAAAATATGTTTGATTCCTTTATAATTTTAAAAAATACTCGCCATGCTTTTTAAAAAAATCGATTTTTTTAAAAGACATTTATCAACTAATATTCTTCTAAATAACTTTATAGCTTAATTATTAAAAGACTTCTAAGTTTATATTTATTCACTTAAATTAACATGAAAATACAGTTCTGAGTTTAAATTCGCATAAAAAAATTGTGAAAATGGGTAATTTTTTTCCTTGAGGAAAAATCATTATAGAATACCGAAAAAGAAATTTGTCCTAGCATCGCTTCCACCGAATTGGTAATCGAAAAACAGAACTTCTTGCAATGGCAAGGATTTGTAAAACTAATTAGAAATTATCCAAATTTGCAATACTTCCAGATCACGAATTCTACATTTTCATGACTTCTTCGGAGTATCTTTTTCTTTTTTTTGCTGGAATAAGATTTATAAAACAGCGACTTGAAATTGAATTCATGGTAAAATTAACAAAAAATAAATAATTTTTTTACAAAATAACAGCATAAAATATTATTAGTTTTTAAAATTGACATTAATAAGATTTAAAAAATAACGAAGTGTATTTAATTCATGGTAAAATCGGACAAAAATAAATTATTTGTTAAAAAAAGCTCTGAAAAAATTTTTAAAAGTATCGTCGTATCGACAGTAAAATATCGCCGATACCGATGTATCGGAAAATCTGAAGTATCGCCGATATATCGGTATCAGTATTCGTTACATCCCTAGTATAAATGTTATACTTTTGAAACGTATTTGTCGAATGCTCTTGTTGGAATTCTCGCTTTATCACACAAAATTTTTATTTCTCTTACCACAGGAGATACACTTGCTCGCAAGTCTAGTTTAACTTCGCCCATATTATAGAATAATATTCGTAAAACTTGCGCATTGGAGGGTAATTTGGCACCAATAATTTGGCTCGCGTCATTATTAAGAAGATACAACTTTTCTTGACCTCTTGTATTCATTTTGCTTTAATTTAAACCTTTTTTGCTAGTTAGCCACAAACAACAGAGATAATTCAGATTTGTTCTTTAAACTTTAACTTTAATACAACTTTGGATGTAGAATTCACTTTTAACTTTATTTTTCACAATGTATTTCGACTGTTAAGATCAGTTTCTGACACAATTTTAATTCATGTCGCAGAATAAAAAATGTCTTTGTTACAGTGGAGTTCCCGTTTTATGTAGTTAAAAAATATGTTTTCGCAGTTCAACTATGATGGTTTAATTATTAATTTTTTCTCGATGTATGAAATTCTCACAAATTACAGAAACGAGGCACAGGCATAGTTTCCAGATGAAATAGGGATAATTTCGTCAAACTTCGAGCAAAAAATCGTCAAAAACGTAATCATAAATTTATTTATTAAAAACTAAATTCATACTGCGAATGAAATAATTACTGTTTTTTATTTATAAATTAATAAAATATATGAACAGTAGATTATGACCTTTTTTCGTACTATTTATGTTCAAACATTTTTCTGTGTATACATACTTTTCATAAGATATTAAAATCAATAACAGAAAAAATAGATTAAAGCAAATAATTTAAGATTAAATAAACAAAATCAATAAAATATTTATTTGGGATACAATTTTTTAGTACCAAATAGAAAAATTGAAAAAAAATTTTTAGAAAGTTAATATTTTTTGAGCTCAAATGATTCTAAATTTATATTTGCATAAACTAATACGAAATGAACTGTATATAACCCAAAAATTCATGTTTAAGAATACCAATTTGTAATATACTTTTTGTACAACTAATACACGTAATCTCAACAAATAAGTATCTGATGCGTAAATTACTCATTAGATATTAAAAAAATCTCAATTGAATAAATTGTGTATGTATGTGCCTATTACAAAATACTTTATTACGTAATATGTAGTAGCTACATATATACAAAAGTTTGCATATTTTACGAAAACAGTAATTAAGAAAGTTATTTGGAAATTATTGCATAGCTATTTCGTGTATAATTGCATGTACATGTATCTGTGCCCTGAAGGAATAACGACTAAACTCGATTTTGGCAAGTGGTCAAAAGAGAATTTTAAAATCGCTGTGTAGAATCAGGGAATTTATACTATATTAATTTGTAATTTAATTTAAAATGAAAGAATAGTTAAGTTAAGAGAAATAAACAAAATTATAGTGATAAATACACTTTGTCCTAACTCGACTTAACTGTTATACCTTGTGACCACAGATATACATATTATATTACTTTGTGAAGGGTATATAAGATTCGGCATAGCCGAATGTAACCCTCTTACTTGTTTGTAATCGATTAAAGTAATACACAACCCGTGTTCTTTAATCTACTACAAAAAACGTCTTGGGCGTTTAAGCATATGAACTAGCTAATACCCCATAGTAATCAATGTCAATGTGTTTTTAGAAACAATTAATATTCTACAGAATAAGTAAAATATTAATTTTGGGACATAGTGCGATTATAAATTTAAAAAACATAAATTTTAGCAATTCCCAAAAAAAAATCACTAAATCTGAAAATATTTTAAAAATTCGTTTTTGTTTTTCCCGAAAAAAATGTTTAAAATATTTGAAAATTTGTTTATGTAATCTATATATAAATTTCAATTTGATGATGTTTGATCAAAGACAACAGAATAAAGAAATTCACTTTTTACAGCAATTAAAAAACAACAAATCCATTTTAAATATTAAAGATTATTGCTGTTTTTGATAATAGCGGAAGACTCTATGGACCTAATTTTTTTTTAAATTTCGGGTGTAACTCCCCCTAAAAATGTTCTCCGCAGCTCAAAAATAAACTTTGGAAAAAATTATCCGGATCGCATAACGGGAAGGCGTGGCCCATTCGCCCTAAAGTTAGTGATGTATGCACAATATAAACTAAATCAATACAAATGTTGTTTATGTGCAAAACCTTTTAAAAAGTATGTGTATTTTTAAGTGGAGTACTTTTAAGCTAAAATCCCTAAAAACTCACCACACTAAAATTTTTCATAAAAAATTCTGCAAAAATACCATTAATTCCCCATGTTTTTACATCTGTACAAAAAATCAAAGGGTAAAATGTAATGCACACAAATAAAAGATTTTTATTATTGCTATTACCATTTGTCCTAGATATATCAAATACGGCAAAATATTATTTTTTGTTTTGTTTTCAAAAATAAGTTTGGAAAAATATATATTTATAAAATTTGTTTACAAGTAATTAGATTTTTGTTTTATATATACTTATTCGTACATTTATTGTTTTAATTTTTTAGGGAAGATTTGGTCGAATGAGGGTATTTTTCTATAATCTGCAACTGTTCGCATTATTATTTACTTTTCTTCCTCATCACGTGACAATACTTGATTAAATTCGTCCATCAACTTTACCGTCCGTTCTGCAGTGTCATTAACTACCCTTAGGTTACTTACAATATCTAAGCCTGCATTGTAACCACTGTCCATAGTCCATTCTTTTAGATCTTTCTTTAAAAAATCCGTTGAAATAGAAAATCTTTTGAAGAAATTTAAAGTCTTTTCTGTAACAAAATTCTCAATATTTTTACACATGAACTGGCTAACGTTAGCATGGGGAATGTTAAACTTTTTGATGTCAGTTTTATTGGGCTTTTGTAAAGCAGCTACCATAAATTTTTTTGATTTATTAGATATTTGTTCATCGAAAAAGGCAAAAGCTACATTTTCCGGTGATAAGTACCAGAAATGGTTGCAAAATTTCTGTAATACCTTTTTAATTATATTTTCATCCACCAGACCATATACATATAAATTTTTTAATAAATTTAAATCTTGATTAGGGGCTTCAGTAGCAATTGGCGCTTTTATCCAAGCTTTTAAATATGTTTTCACTATAAAAATACAAATGTCTCTCACGTTATCCTTTTCAAAATCACTAAGCGTGAAGTGTTCTCTAAATAAAAATATTTTTAATGTATAAATGGCCTTAGACATCCAACGCGCATGGTGAAAGGCACCTGGCATTCGGAAAGTAAACTTTGGAACCGACTCTCCAAGAAAAACTAAAGCCAGTTGGAGAAGTTCTCTGTAATCGTCTCGTGGTTGACTTTCTTTTAGGCAACTGAAAGCAAACTCAACTATATCTTTCATATCGCCCAGTATGGTTTTTACATGCAGATCTTCCATTCCAGATTTCAAAGACTTTTTTTCTGCGCACTTTTCTCTAAATTTGTTAAATATTTGTACACTGGGCCAAAAGATTTTTCCATTTTGTCATCAAAAACGCTTCTCAAAAGAATTTCAAAGATATGATGACGGCAAGGGAAATACGATAGGTCATTATCCAATATTTGCTCCAAATGAACGCATGCAACCTGCTTACGTCCTAAATTCGATGCTGTAGTATCGCAGCATAGAGCTTGCAAATTTTCTTCTAGGACTCATTCTTTCAGCAAATTCGAAATAGCTTTTGCTTGTTCCTTTCCCGTTCCGGTAGAAATTGCTGGAATCCCAAGTAACTGATCATTTCCGTTAAATGATATTACTGCTGGTAAACGGTCGACTTTTTCTCTACCCATCAATGATGGCAAAATTTTACCATCCCAATGAACAGTTAATGCTGATATCTGTTTGTTTTTAAATACATCACGAATTTCTTGATTTGTTTGATATCGGATCTTTTTATGACATCGGCGGATAGACGTTGTGTTTATCACTAAATCGCTAACGTCATGTTTTAAAGCTTGAGCTGTTGCAATAGGAACTCGCAGTGCATCACGATCGCTTATTTTACATTTGTCTAAAACTGACACTAGTTTCGGTGTTATAAAGTTATATTGACCTCATTCTTTTTTTGCAGGTGGCTCATCTTTCGATTCTTGCGATCCATCCGATTCATTATCATTGAGTTCTTGGTTATCGCTTGATTCAAAGTCGACAATTTCGTACTCCTCTGCAAAAAAGTTGATGCTTGTGTTACGGTATAATAAAATAGTTTTAAGTCTATTATGTATGTTATTGAAGGACAACTATTCTTTCTTTAAAGATATACTACTTACCTTCTAAAACAGATTCATGTTTCTCCTTCACGAAGACGTTTTCTTTCTTTTTTTTTCCTAAAAAAGCAGTCACTGCCCATCATTGAACCAGGTCTTCCTTTTTTCTTTAATTCATCAAAAAAAATTTGTCTTCTATATTTATCATAAGTAACGCATTAGCGTGAGCAACATCAAATAGATCGTCGAACTTTTCCAAGAGTTCCTTTTCGCGGTTTTCTTGCAATAATGTTCGCCCCTTGCAATTTTTCTGCAATTTCTTTCATTCAAAGTATAAATTAGGGAGTAACGATACGCCGTTTTGCCGATCCGATACCGACATTTAAAAATAAATATCACCGATACTGATTCCGGTACCGATACGAATATTGAAATTGAGTTCAAGTTTAGATTAACAAAACTCAAGCGCAATTTTTTTATTATACAAAATTACATTATAAGAGAGAATATTTAAAATTGATAAAACATTGGAAGTAATTTTTAAGGAGCTATATTTTCTTTGCTTCCAAAAAATCTATATTAAAAACATGCAGATATTTAGTAGAAAAGCAAGAAAATATGTTTGATTCCTTTATAATTTTAAAAAATACTCGCCATGCTTTTTAAAAAAATCGATTTAAAAGACATTTATCAACTAATATTCTTCTAAATAACTTTATAGCTTAATTATTAAAAGACTTCTAAGTTTATATTTATTCACTTAAATTAACATGAAAATACAGTTCTGAGTTTAAATTCGCATAAAAAAATTGTGAAAATGGGTAATTTTTTTCCTTGAGGAAAAATCATTATAGAATACCGAAAAAGAAATTTGTCCTAGCATCGCTTCCACCGAATTGGTAATCGAAAAACAGAACTTCTTGCAATGGCAAGGATTTGTAAAACTAATTAGAAATTATCCAAATTTGCAATACTTCCAGATCACGAATTCTACATTTTCATGACTTCTTCGGAGTATCTTTTTCTTTTTTTTGCTGGAATAAGATTTATAAAACAGCGACTTGAAATTGAATTCATGGTAAAATTAACAAAAAATAAATAATTTTTTTACAAAATAACAGCATAAAATATTATTAGTTTTTAAAATTGACATTAATAAGATTTAAAAAATAACGAAGTGAATTTAATTCATGGTAAAATCGGACAAAAATAAATTATTTGTTAAAAAAAGCTCTGAAAAAATTTTTAAAAGTATCGTCGTATCGACAGTAAAATATCGCCGATACCGATGTATCGGAAAATCTGAAGTATCGCCGATATATCGGTATCAGTATTCGTTACATCCCTAGTATAAATGTTATACTTTTGAAACGTATTTGTCGAATGCTCTTGTTGGAATTCTCGCTTTATCACACAAAATTTTTATTTCTCTTACCACAGGAGATACACTTGCTCGCAAGTCTAGTTTAACTTCGCCCATATTATAGAATAATATTCGTAAAACTTGCGCATTGGAGGGTAATTTGGCACCAATAATTTGGCTCGCGTCATTATTAAGAAGATACAACTTTTCTTGACCTCTTGTATTCATTTTGCTTTAATTTAAACCTTTTTTGCTAGTTAGCCACAAACAACAGAGATAATTCAGATTTGTTCTTTAAACTTTAACTTTAATACAACTTTGGATGTAGAATTCACTTTTAACTTTATTTTTCACAATGTATTTCGACTGTTAAGATCAGTTTCTGACACAATTTTAATTCATGTCGCAGAATAAAAAATGTCTTTGTTACAGTGGAGTTCCCGTTTTATGTAGTATGAAATTCTCACAAATTACAGAAACGAGGCACAGGCATAGTTTCCAGATGAAATAGGGATAATTTCGTCAAACTTCGAGCAAAAAATCGTCAAAAACGTAATCATAAATTTATTTATTAAAAACTAAATTCATACTGCGAATGAAATAATTACTGTTTTTTATTTATAAATTAATAAAATATATGAACAGTAGATTATGACCTTTTTTCGTACTATTTATGTTCAAACATTTTTCTGTGTATACATACTTTTCATAAGATATTAAAATCAATAACAGAAAAAATAGATTAAAGCAAATAAATTAAGATTAAATAAACAAAATCAATAAAATATTTATTTGGGATACAATTTTTTAGTACCAAATAGAAAAATTGAAAAAAAAATTTTAGAAAGTTAATATTTTTTGAGCTCAAATGATTCTAAATTTATATTTGCATAAATTAATACGAAATGAACTGTATATAACCCAAAAATTCATGTTTAAGAATACCAATTTGTAATATACTTTTTGTACAACTAATACACGTAATCTCAACAAATAAGTATCTGATGCGTAAATTACTCATTAGATATTAAAAAAATCTCAATTGAATAAATTGTGTATGTATGTGCCTATTACAAAATACTTTATTACGTAATATGTAGTAGCTACATATATACAAAAGTTTGCATATTTTACGAAAACAGTAATTAAGAAAGTTATTTGGAAATTATTGCATAGCTATTTCGTGTATAATTGCATGTACATGTATCTGTGCCCTGAAGGAATAACGACTAAACTCGATTTTGGCAAGTGGTCAAAAGAGAATTTTAAAATCGCTGTGTAGAATCAGGGAATTTATACTATATTAATTTGTAATTTAATTTAAAATGAAAGAATAGTTAAGTTAAGAGAAATAAACAAAATTATAGTGATAAATACACTTTGTCCTAACTCGACTTAACTGTTATACCTTGTGACCACAGATATACCTATTATATTACTTTGTGAAGGGTATATAAGATTCGGCATAGCCGAATGTAACCCTCTTACTTGTTTGTAATCGATTAAAGTAATACACAACCCGTGTTCTTTAATCTACTACAAAAAACGTCTTGGGCGTTTAAGCATATGAACTAGCTAATACCCCATAGTAATCAATGTCAATGTGTTTTTAGAAACAATTAATATTCTACAGAATAAGTAAAATATTAATTTTGGGACATAGTGCGATTATAAATTTAAAAAACATAAATTTTAGCAATTCCCAAAAAAAATCACTAAATCTGAAAATATTTTAAAAATTCGTTTTTGTTTTTCCCGAAAAAAATTTTTAAAATATTTAAAAATTTGTTTATGTAATCTATATATAAATTTCAATTTGATGACGTGTTTTACACAATTAGGGGCTACATGTTTTCTAAAAAAATATAAATCAGAATCTTCTAATGTTTGATCAAAGACAACAGAATAAAGAAATTCACTTTTTACAGCAATTAAAAAACAACAAATCCATTTTAAATATTAAAGATTATTGCTGTTTTTGATAATAGCGGAAGACTCTATGGACCTAATTTTTGTTTAAATTTCGGGTGTAACTCCCCCTAAAAATGTTCTCCGCGGCTCAAAAATAAACTTTGGAAAAAATTATCCGGATCGCATAACGGGAAGGCGTGGCCCATTCGCCCTAAAGTTAGTGATGTATGCACAATATAAACTAAATCAATACAAATGTTGTTTATGTGCAAAACCTTTTAAAAAGTATGTGTATTTTTAAGTGGAGTACTTTTAAGCTAAAATCCCTAAAAACTCACCACACTAAAATTTTTCATAAAAAATTCTGCAAAAATACCATTAATTCCCCATGTTTTTACATCTGTACAAAAAATCAAAGGGTAAAATGTAATGCACACAAATAAAAGATTTTTATTATTGCTATTACCATTTGTCCTAGATATATCAAATACGGCAAAATATTATTTTTTGTTTTGTTTTCAAAAATAAGTTTGGAAAAATATATATTTATAAAATTTGTTTACAAGTAATTAGATTTTTGTTTTATATATACTTATTCGTACATTTATTGTTTTAATTTTTTAGGGAAGATTTGGTCGAATGAGGGTATTTTTTCTATAATCTGCAACTGTTCGCATTATTATTTACTTTTCTTCCTCATCACGTGACAATACTTGATTAAATTCTTCCATCAACTTTACCGTCCGTTCTGCAGTGTCATTAACTACCCTTAGGTTACTTACAATATCTAAGCCTGCATTGTAACCACTGTCCGTAGTCCATTCTTTTAGATCTTTCTTTAAAAAATCCGTTGAAATAGAAAATCTTTTGAAGAAATTTAAAGTCTTTTCTGTAACAAAATTCTCAATATTTTTACACATGAACTGGCTAACGTTAGCATGGGGAATGTTAAACTTTTTGATGTCAGTTTTATTGGGCTTTTGTAAAGCAGCTACCATAAATTTTTTTGATTTATTAGATATTTGTTCATCGAAAAAGGCAAAAGCTACATTTTCCGGTGATAAGTACCAGAAATGGTTGCAAAATTTCTGTAATACCTTTTTAATTATATTTTCATCCACCAGACCATATACATATAAATTTTTTAATAAATTTAAATCTTGATTAGGGGCTTCAGTAGCAATTGGCGCTTTTATCCAAGCTTTTAAATATGTTTTCACTATAAAAATACAAATGTCTCTCACGTTATCCTTTTCAAAATCACTAAGCGTGAAGTGTTCTCTAAATAAAAATATTTTTAATGTATAAATGGCCTTAGACATCCAACGCGCATGGTGAAAGGCACCTGGCATTCGGAAAGTAAACTTTGGAACCGACTCTCCAAGAAAAACTAATCGTCTCGTGGTTGACTTTCTTTTAGGCAACTGAAAGCAAACTCAACTATATCTTTCATATCGCCCAGTATGGTTTTTACATGCAGATCTTCCATTCCAGATTTCAAAGACTTTTTTTCTGCGCACTTTTCTCTAAAATTGTTAAATATTTGTACACTGGGGCCAGAAGATTTTCCATTTTGTCATCAAAAACGCTTCTCAAAAGAGTTTCAAAGATATGATGACGGTAAGGGAAATACAATAGGTCCTTATCCAATATTTGCTCCAAATGAACGCATGCATCCTGCTTACGTCATAAATTCGATGCTGTAGTATCGCAGCATAGAGCTTGCATATTTTCTTCTAGGACTCATTCTTTCAGCAAATTGGAAATAGCTGTTGCTTGTTCCTTTCCCGTTCCGGTAGAAATTGCTGAAATCCCAAGTAACTGATCATTTCCGTTAAATGATATTACTGCTGGTAAACGGTCAACTTTTTCTCTACCCAACAATGGCGGCAAAGTTTTACCATCTTAATGAACAGTTAATGCTGATATCTGTTTGATTTTAAATACATCACGAATTTCTTTATTTGTTTGATATCGGATCTTTTTACAACATCGGCGGATAGACGTTGTGTTTATCACTAAATCGCTAACGGCATGTTTTAAAGCTTGAGCTGTTGCAATAGGAACTCGCACTGCATCACGATCGCTTATTTTACATTTGTCTAAAACTGACACTAGTTTCGGTGTTATAAAGTTATATTGACCTCGTTCTTTTTGTGCAGGTGGCTCATCTTTCGATTCTTGCGATCCATCCGTTTCATTATCATTGAGTTCTTGGTTATCGCTTGATTCAAAGTCGACAATTTCGTACTCCTCTGCAAAAAAAGTTGATGGTTGTGTTACGGTATAATAAAATAGTTTTAAGTCTATTATGTATGTTATTGAAGGAAAACAATTCTTTCTTTAAAGATATACTACTTACCTTCTAAAACAGATTCATGTTTCTATTTAAAACGTTGCTTTTTTCCTTCACGAAGACGTTTTTGCTTTTTTTTTTTGCTAAAAAGCAGTCACTGCCCATCATTGAACCAGGTCTTCCTTTTTTTCTTTAATTCATCAAAAATAATTCGTCTTCTATATTTATCATAAGTAATGCATTAGCGTGAGCAACATCAAATAGATCGTCGAACTTTTCCAAGAGTTCCTTTTCGCGGTTTTCTTGCAGTAATGTTCGCCCCTTGCAATTTTTCTGCAATTTCTTTCATTCAAAGTATAAATGTTCTACTTTTGAAACGCATTTGTCGAATGCTCTTGTTGGAATTCTCGCTTTATCACACAAAATTTCTATTTCTCTTACCACAGGAGATACACTTGCTCGCAAGTCTAGTTTAACTTCGCCCATATTATAGAATAATACTCGTAAAACTTGCGCATTGGAGGGTAATTTGGCACCGATAATTTGGCTCGCGTCATTATTAAGAAGATACAACTTTTCTTGACCTCTTGTATTCATTTTGCTTTAATTTAAACCTTTTTTGCTAGTTAGCCACAAACAACAGAGATAATTCAGATTTGTTCTTTAAACTTTAACTTTAATACAACTTTAGATGTAAAATTCACTTTTAACTTTATTTTTCACAATGTATTTCGACGGTTAAGATCAGTTTCTGACACAATTTTAATTCATGTCGCAGAATAAAAAATGTCATTATTACAGTGGAGTTTCCGTTTTATGTAGTTAAAAAATGTGTTTTCGCAGTTCGGAGTTGCCAGAATTTGTTAATATTTACATTTTTTTAGCTATTTGCTAGACTTAGATTTTTAGTAGCTTTGTGGTTTGACGGTCAATATATTTATTTCTATGTATACCGTAAAATAAATAATAAGAAGGTTGCGTGAGTGTCTACGAGTAAAAGAATAATGCCGTACTTTCTAATATACCACGGTACAATAATACCTGTTTGATCTGCCTTGGTACATACGTTGTTCTTAAAAAAAATTAAACTTGTAAAAAACCAATTTGATGTGTTAAAATAATCTAATCAGGTGGGGGAGTAACAGGTTAGTAGCCTATTAAATCAAGTTTCAAATTATTCTTTCGGAAATTCTAAACACAATAAAGTTTACTTTTTGGTGCGAGGGTAAATAAAAAGCCCCATCCCCCCTCTGGGACGCGTCTGGTCCATTTGAGGATTTCGGATTCTTATATTATTATGATTTACTTTGAAAAATTAAAGTGTTTTGCATTAGTTTAACTTAAAATTACACATGTGAAAATTGAAAAGGTTGTCATTTTATCGCAACTTAAGGGCGGATGAGCCACGCCTTTCCGATATGTGATCAGCCCGATTTTTTGCAGAACATATTTTTCTGATGGGAAGAACATTTCTAGGGGGAGTTACGGTACAATTCCGCAAGTTGGAAAATAAGGCGCACCCTAATGCATATACATATCGCACTTAATCAACAAGAGGGTATTAACTCAAAATTTTTTAAATGTTACTTTTTGCAAGAAATCAACTAACAACATCAATATCTATCTACTATTTTGAGACTATTTTTGTGATAGTGCAGTGACTGCCTTTATATCAACAAAAAGGTATTCTTTTGAGTTAATACAAAAGTGGAAATAAATATGTATCGTTTATTTTCATAAAAAGGGTATTATTTTGATTTGAGCTTTTATTCAAGTATAAAATAATCTAATTGTTTTATTTAAATTTGGTTGTATTTTGAGTTGATGCTGTTGATCAAATTTGTTTTACTTTATGATCTTAATTCGAAATTTGACTCCTTTTATGATAATATTGCTCGCATTTTTATCGAAAAGATTTAGAAAAATGGTATTAATTCAAAACATTGATTTTTCCCCAATAATTGCAAGATTTTAAAATAAAAACAATGTAAATATATTTTCAAATGGAATTTGCTTCGGATTTTCAAATTCTCTTAATATGTAACCACAAACAGTTTTAGGCCTCTACTGAAAATTTGAAAATTTTGAGTTAATACCCTCTTGTTGATCAAGTGCGATATGTATAATACGAATTAAAATTTTATCTGCGTGTATGTTAACTGTTTGTTGCTCTTCATTCCGAGTGAACAATGAGTTCAAATATTATGATATAAATGTTTTTGTACTTCATATGTCATTCAAGATATCTTTATAAAATTTAGGCCTTTATTTTGAAAAATGCAAATTTTAGAGTTGATAAATTTTTTACGGAAAAATTTCAAATTACAAAAACCAAACATTCTTTATATTTTGCATAACTGTAGTTCTAGTAGGTATAAACTATAGAGCTGCATGGATGGCAATAAAACTGAAAAATGTGCATTCATTCTCTAAGTGACTATTGATTGCTGACTCTCTTATGTTTGTGAATATGTTAAGATGTTCTTCTCACTATGTATGACTCCGTGTATTCGCCTATTCACCATTCATGCATTCATTAAAATTTTGGTTGTTAAATATGAACTCTCAACAGTGGATCAAACTAACAATGAATGATACACACTCCACAGTATGCATTCACTGTTAATTTTTGTTAGCTCATGGTTGCTTGGTGGCCATGTGTTTTTCTTTAATGTAGTTATCAGCGTTACCGCTTTGGTTTTATTTTCCTGTAATATATGAATGTAATTTGTTATATTTTGTGGGCAAGAAAAAGGAAAATTATTCTTAAATTTTTTATTTTTAATTTATTAAAATCATAAAAATTCTTGTTAAAAATAAGAAAAAATAAATTAATTAATATAAAAATTACTCAAAAGTGCATAGCACTGAAAATTCAATCTCTGATGGTTGTAGTATATTCTCATTTATCAGAAGTAAGTCCATAACTGTTACATTTAATTTTGGAAACTTCAGCCTTTATTTCGTTAATACGAAATTCATAAGGACTCTTTATATTTCGCGAGATTGTCGTTGGATTCGGGAGCAGTGTTTCTATATTTACATTACTTCCAAAAGTGGCTCCAACAGACACAAACAAAATCTAGCTCCTCATTGTCCTGACGATTAGCGGTAGCAACCAAATAACATTTATGACGAACTAAATTTTACATACTTTTTCCAAATTTGTATATGTTAAAGCATTTTTTCCATGCAATTATATTTGGTATTTCCTGCCCATTCGAATTTACAATCGAACCATTATTATTGCAATATCAATGCCATGCGTTAAGTCTGCTATTGAGATCTGCAGCATAATTGCAAAATAATTAAGTTAATAAAACATTTAAATTAAATGAAATCTGTTAAGTAAAATTTACTTAACACAATACTGAAATTTATAGCAAACAAAATTTGCAGAGATTTTATAAATTTAATGGCGACGATGCAGTAAACAAACGATATGTAACTAGCGATCCTTTTCAGCAACGACGTCATAACTCAAAAAACTAGTTTAACAGAAAAAGCGTTTTAAGTCTTCAATTTGCAAACAATTTAATACAAAAACGAAAATTTTGTTCTTTACAATATATGTATAAAGAAATCTATGACGATCGATTTTGCATTATTAGGCCAAAAATAAAACTTTTTTGCGTTATGATGACATTGCAGCAAACGTGCGATATATACATATCGATGAGCATACGTTGACAACCAATAACTGATTTTTACAACTTTTTAGCTGAAGAAAATAAGCTATAAATATTATGGAAGCGTTACTAGTAATGTAATATAATAACTTAAAATGATTTAGAAAATAGTCTTGGCTAGTTTGAGGTTTTTTATTTTAAGGGACGTTTTCTGCGTTTTGTGAAAACCAATAAAAAATCAGTTACGTGTTGTCAACGTATATAACATGAAAATACTCACGTTGTCCATCGAAGTAGTTTTGTAGTATTTAAATTTAATCAATTGAAAAAAAGCGGTTTTTCACAAATTCGCCTGGTTTTATAAAGATTACTGGTTTTATAAAGATAACGTGTATCATTAACTAGATCCGCGTCGAATAAGGTTTCGTTATGCATATGAACTTCATATCATGAATTGATTTCGGTTTTCTAATATTTACCCGCTCTCACTCTCTTCCGCCAATATCAGAAGCAGTGAAGAGAGTTGAAAGCTTGTTTGCCTGTAAAGATAGCCACATACCAAGGTATTTTGAACAGGTACCACTACAATAACAGCGGTTTTAGTAAATTTGAGAATGTGTGCGTCACACAGGCAATAGATTTTGACACATGTCTGCGATTTTTCTATCAACAACGGGCATGTCTTTGCAAATTTGAGAGAGCTTATGAATGTGTGAGACTCACAGATAATGGATTTGACATATTTATGGGGTATTTCTACCAACAAAATACATGTGTTTTTTGGTGTTGTATTTGTTTTAGTTATGGTGGTACCTGTAATGAATATGCCTTGCCTCATACCATATTCCTATGAAATGTGAATATAATAGTGGATAAATTATGTTCACTTAGTTTTACAAGAAGTGTTTTAAAATTTTGTATTCAGAAGTATGTATGTACATTAGGGCTGTCATACGTCCTGATTTTCCAGGATTGTCCTGGTTTTAGACAAATTGTCCTGCTCCACTCTTAAATTGTCCTGGTTTTTTGATATAAGTCAATGCAGACAAAAATTTAATTTCTGCTGATTTTTGTTATGAACAGAGGTCAAACTTTTTGTTATAACATGTTGGAATTTCATTAAAAAATGGGCAAAAAATTTGCTGGAAAAAATGCTAAAAAATCGTTTATCAAAATTGCAAAGAAATATCATTTTAATATGTCAGAACAGTGTAATTAGCATGATATAAGATTACACCGTGCATACCTACACAGAAAAAAATTTTAAATACAATTAATTATATTATATTAATTAAATAATTAATTGATTTTGAACCTACAACGATTTTTGTAAATACAATTACGAAATTCTAAGTTAAAGGAAACTCAGAAAATTTTTTTTTAATTTTTTAGTTGATTTCAAATTTTTTTCAATTAAGATTTTTGTTATATGAACAATGTGAATTGTTGATTTTCCGAACAAATTTTAACTATCATAGTTGTTGTATTAACAATACTTTTTATACAAAATACTCGAAGCGACTTTTTGCTTGTCTGCGAAAAACACTAAATGTCTTTGGGCGGAATCGAACCGGCGATCTCTGGACTAATAGACTAACGTTCTTACCTCTCAGCTACAGATCAATTCGTTATTAAATATGCAAATAATGAATACACACAAAACATGATTTGCTTTCTTTCATCTACGTGTGTGCGTTCATTTGTTATATGTATCAACGATGGTGATTGTTAATTTTTTTCACACTACATAACAAAAATTGGGTTAGTTCAGTTTGTTGAAAAAAATTTCTTGATTTGCTTTGTTTCATTTATATGTGTGCATTCATTTGTTATATCAACAATGATGATTGTTAGTTTTTTTCACAATACATAACGAAAAATTTGGTTAGTTTAGTTTGTTGAAAATCATTTCTGTGTTTGTCGTATCAACAACTAAATTTGTTGTATTAACAAAATATATGTTTGAATTTAAATTACATATTAACAATTGAAATTGTTATTTTTTTGTGTAGCTAGTATTTTATTATATTTTATAATTGCATTTAAAATAAAAGAAAATGTATTTCTTAGAAATTCACAGTCATTAGTTAGCTAATGACAATAGTTTAGCCAATTATATTTTATTCACACTTCTTTGTTTACCATTAGTTAAACCGTCAAATGCCATTGGTTAACAATTAGTTAGATGCTTTGGAACATGGTGCAAAAAGTATACAGGTGTCAGCACAACGCCAGCTGGTCATTTTTCGTTCTAGTAGTTTTGTACTTAAGCAACGTCTAGCACTTGTATTTATTTGACAAGCATTATCTAGTTTTTTGTTGTATTTGTTGAACCTGCATACTTATTACACCATGTTTTAGAAATTATTACTTGCATATAGCATACTTTTAGGAGAGAGAAAAAATATTTACTCCATTAGCTTTGTGTGCTTAAAAATTTTTATATTGCGCCTTAAGATCTGAAATATTCTTTATTTCTTTATTTTTGCTTGTTTATTTTTATTTGATAGGACTACCATTCTTTACCCATATTAAAAATTTTATTTAAACAATACATTGTAAATATGAAGTTTTAGTTAAACAATAGTTATCATTTTAGTTTACTAATAATTAACTAATGACTTTAAAACTGGGCCTTAATATATGTTAAATTGCAACACTGATCGCAAGCCAAATACATGCAACTCTAAATTTTCTAATTGTTATACTGTCAAATGAATAAAGGCCGGGCACATAGAATCCGCCGTACGTTATACGTCGCCTTTTTCTACTGACATTAACGTAACGACGGAGGAGGTTGACACAATGAGTACTTTGTTGACGGATATAAAAACAATCGTTTTTTCTTCGCATGTTTCTGCAACTAAATTTGGTTTGATTTTATTTATTTATTTTATTTGTTTTTATTGTTTTATTTAATTTTTGGTGCCAAACAGCAGAAAAAACTAAATCGAAACAAAGCAAAAAACCAACTGATAGCTGTCAAAGTACTCGACGTAAGTTAAAAGTTGGTCAACCTTAGTACTTTGCGTTGACGGAAACGTATCGAATGTGACTAAGCTCATAAGAAAACATCTATTTGAACTTAGTTGTCAGTTGAAAAAGGCAACGTATAACGTACGACGGATTCTATGTGCCCCGGACTTAACTGTAAAATTAGCTAAATCATTTCTTTCATTCCAATAACTTTAATCAACCTGTAAAGATAATTTTCCACTTTTTATGCATATTATAACATTTGGATAAAAATAAAAATAAGATTAATTTCTTGAATTAACTCGACGAGACTTTTTATTCATATTTTGGTTTGCTTCCACAAAACATAGTTTTTTAATCAAATAAAAAACTAACATTATTATTTCGAACGTATTTGCTTTGTGAATCCAAATAGATTATTAGGCTTAGGTTCTAACGTTACATTCAGAAAGAATCGGGCATGATTAATATTAATATTCACTTTCAGAAGCCGCTACACTTCCATCGTTAGTGCTTACGTGTATTATGCTTATCACCACTTGTCAGTTGGCTCTGTTGAATGTGATTTTAATTCTTATATATTCAACTTTTTCGTCAAAATTTAATACGAGAATTAAATCACTCTCAAACTGATATTAAACTGCACTTTCCCAGCGTTACCATTGGTTTATTTTTCTTCACTCCCATTTTTCTGATTTTTGTTCTACTCAAGATAAACTTTTTTGATTTATTTCATTTTTAACATAAAAAAGTAGATCAAAAACACTGCAAATGTTGATTTTTAAAATCAAAAAGGTTTTAAAATTCAATTTAAAAAACTGGTTGCTTAGGGCCACGCCCTAATTAGTTCAAAAAAGCAGAAACACCCGTTTTTAAACCGCCAGTGTGTGTGTGTCCTGGCCCTTAGTTAATAAGAAATAACGCATTTTTTCTTTAAAAGATTTCTTAAGGTTCTGTGAAAGTTTGTACAAAGTCCAGGGTTTTCATGTTTACAATTTTCATGCAAAATTCAAGAAATAACGTAATTCTAGATATATCAAAATATCCAGTCATCTTCAAATTCATTTTCCTTATTATTTGTGTTAGTGGTACCATTTCTACCAAAGTTAATACAAGACGACACTGTTGCAGTTTTTGGAAATATATACAATGTTATTATCTCGCGTTTTTTTAATCGAACATGAAACATTATTATATGTGGTGTTCTACAGGAAAAGGGCCCTTATCTTCCCAGACAAAATTTTACAGGTAGACTAAAAACAGACGTTTAGATAAATTTAAGTTTAAACTGCTAGGATATATACTGAGCATTCTACAATCGAAGTAAACTAGATTGTTAAATGGGGATTATAAAAAACAAGGAAAACTGTATATGATATTTTAGGGAAAGTTTGAAAACTGTATAAACTTTGAACCTCAATATTCCAAAGGTTGAGATTTCCATACTAGCGCTTCAAATGCTATAACTAAGCCATATTTTAGAATTTTTGGTTATTTACATGCATTTTTGTTAGCAATAATGTATACTTTTAAAAAATACCTAAATGGATTTAGATTTTGGGAAGATAAGGTACCTTTTCCTGTGGAACATCACATTTAGATATTTATACATCCGATAATAAGCTATACTAAAAAATGCCGAATAATTTTTTTTTTGAAAAATGTTAAAAAATATGCTATATGCTAAAAGAATTTTTTTATGCTATATGACCTTAAAAATGCTAGATCTTGCATTAAATATGCTAAATTAGCAACGCTGGTTATAACCCTGTTTACATGAAGCAATTTTACCAGCATTTCGTCACCTTATTATTGGTTTGACCCATAAACATAGGAGCAGCAAACCAATAATAAGCTGACGATTTGTTGCCTGGGGCCAGGGCTGCCCAATGATTTTGATCAAAAATCGTGTAAAAAATCGGCATTTTCGACACTTCAACTCGAAAAATCGGCATAAATAAAGCTAAGCAGTTTTCGTGGTGGTACTTTTTTAATAATAAGACAACAAAAAAAATAGCAATAGCGAGTAATTTCATGTGGTTTATAAACATAAATGCATAACAAAAAAAATACTTTACAAGCTTAAATATATACCATAAATGATTTTCAGAATGAATACATATTCGAATTTATAATTTTTGCTAAATTGGTTTTAATATGAGTACCAAAACATCGGGTGTTTCTGCAGAAAAGCTCAAAAAGGCTTAATCAGTATCTGCGTTTGTTAAATTGACGGAGGTAAGTATTTGTCCAATATTTGCAGACAAATTTGGGAGAACCAAAATTTTTTTTTAATTCTGCTAAAACTGGAAAAGCCTTTGTGGAATCGCCTCGCTTTATTTTATAAATTGTTTGCCGATAATTATATAAATTAATTTTAGTCTTTTTGAATATTGGTTCAAATGCAAGAACTTTCAATCTATAAAATTCTGAAATTTCTAACAATATCTTAAATAGCTGTGATTTTTTTTTCTTCACTACGATATTTGGATTTATTAAACTTATTGATTTACAGTTACCATCAAAATCAAAGTTTTCGTATGAAAGTGAGCATTTCTATGTACAAATTTACAAAAAGCCTGGGGCTTACGTCTTACAGGTAGCACATTTCATTTACATTACATGCAAAACAAAAAGAACAAACTTGTCAACCCATAATAAAAGACTAACAGCCGAATTCATAAAAAATTCTTATTTTAGGTTTAAGACTCACAATTGTTATTTAACAGTTTCACGCTAAAAACTGTTTAATATAAAATTGCATTCATAAACACTACAATAGACATTGTGTGTTTTAAGGAAATTTAGATTTCGATACTGGCAACACCACCATGTTTTGTAGTTAGTGTTGATTGTTTCTACATCACTAACATTTCTTTTTGCTTTTATGTGTTTTGATGGTGTTTTTTTTTGCTGATTTTGTTTAACTTAAATAATTAAGTGACATATTCTATAAAATTAAAAAAAAACATACGTAAACGCTTATAGCCAAGACTTCAAGCTTTAATTTAAAGCATATCATGTATTCCTGTGTGCTAAATTTGCAAAGACATTTGAAGTTGTAATTGATATATCGATGATATGAATTTATTGAAGGTTTATAGTAGGTGCATACCATCTTTAAACCTATTTTAAAATTTTCATGTAATATACATTTTTGAATGCAATTTTATGAAATTTTGCTTAAAAGTAGTTTATTGTCCTGTTTTAAATATTTATAAATATGGCTGTAAAATTGAAGCGTCGTTATATTAAGACACATTTTAGAACGCTGTTGTTAACTCCCTAATTAAGTGAGTATGATGAGAAGATTAAATTTACAATAGAAATTGAAGAAAATAAACATGTAAATTTCTCAGATACGACTATTCATCGCAAAGATAATGGAAAAATAATAACTAATTGGTATCACAAAGAAATAGCATCTAATCGTATATTAAATTATTATTCAGCTCATCCTTCTCAAATGAAGAACAATACGGCAAAAATTTAATCAAAAAAGGTTTTAGTTTGTCACACAAATTATTTAGGTCTGAAAATTTGAAACGCATTAAACAGATTCCCGATGAGAATAATTTTCCAACGAATGTTATTAAACGACTTATTCTTTCTGTTCGACAACAAAAAATAGAGATAGGAACATGAATGCAACTCAGTTAAGTTATCCTTATCTCTCAACTACAGCTAACAATAATTCTATCATAACATCACAAATCAATTATGCATCTATGACTTATGTTCCTGATTTATCAAAAAAATTATCCAAAGCATTTCGATATTTTACACCGAATGTTCAACTTGCCATGATACCAACTTTAAAGTCAAACAATAAATTTGTTGAAAATCTAAAACAACGCTTAAGGAACAAAAATCTGATGTTGTTTATAAAGTCGATTGCAATGCAGTTTATATTGGTGAAACAACACATAAACTGAAAAAAAGACTAAAACAAAAGCAAAAATTCAAATACAAAAGTTAATTTTTCAGCATTAGCTAAACATGCAAAATCAAATATATGTACATCAGTTTTATTTTGAAAATCCAAAAATTCTTAAGGAAGAACAGAACAAATTTAAATTGCAAGTTCACGAAGCCCACCAAATTGGCAAGCATGAAGAATTTACATGCAACGAAAAAAGTGATAGAAAAACTATATTAATACTTGTTGTAATTTAATTTCTAATATCAACTGATTATAGTATTCATATTTAATTTGATTTGTAAGTTATTCTTGATAGTTCAAAATTTTTATTGTCTTACATTCATAGTCAAACAACATATGCAATTATTAATTTTTTTATATTAAAAGAACATTTTTAAATTATTTAAAAAATAAAAAACATTGTGTATTTCCATAGATCCTGCAGCTGAACTAAAATGGTTCGAAATATATAGATAATGGAAAGCTTAACATGTTTTTTATTTAAGAAGAATCTTTAGAAGCAATACAAAACTAAGAAATATAATTATCAAGATTCAGCAACACAAAATTTTATTGATTTTTATCAATCATCATATAATTTGAATTAATGTAAATTCAAATTATTTTATTAAGAGTGGAGTGGTGGAATATTCAAATCAGATTAGCAGAACGGATCAGTACTACTAATTTCGACAGGCCGCTACACCGTGTCATCAGCGTTCTTGTTCACTTTTACCACTTGTGAAGGTGGATGCTTTTTACAAGGAATCATCAGCTTGTGAGTGTTGGATTATAAAATCAGATAGGGAAACTTCGGCTAACTAAGTTGAGTCGCAATAAAAATTAATGAAAGAATGAAGACGTTTCTTTGTAAAAAGCATCCACCTTCATAAGTGGTAAAAGTGAACAAGAACGTTGATGAGACGGTGTAGCGGCCTGTCGAAATCAGTAGTACTGATCCGTTCTGCTAATCTGATTTGAATATTCCACCACTCCACTCTTAATAAAATAATTTGAATTTACATTAATTCAAATACTGAACTAAAAAGCCGAAATAATAAATTTCAGACTGCTTCTATGTTCACTCTGTTGTAGGGTACTTCGCTTCATTAATACCGCTGATTAATTAAACGGGTTTCTTTTAATTGCGTTGGTAAATCAATTAACAGAGTATAGGGTAAATGATTTTTCCGTTTAATTGCATCAAAACCCGTGCATTTTTAGAAAATAAATTAAGTGGAAATTACTGTACATTGATTTTAAAAACGTAAGTGAGAGGACTTGGGTCGAACTCCTTCAGTAGCTCAGTTTGGACACAAAACCTTTAATCGAACCCATACTATTTGCATGAAACGACATTCAAAGATAAAATTATATATTGCACCGATTTGCTATAGAAGAGTACAAAATATGCTTCGATCGCTTATTACGTAGGTAGGTACTTCTTAGAAAATAGAATTTAAGATTTTAATTGAAAGGACAACGTGATAATTATGTATGACTCTTGTTCATTTTGCATTTAATTTCTCATGGAACCCATGATAAGTATGTAAATAAAGTTAAGTTCGTAATTTAAGCAAAGGGTTTTATTGAGTTTGATGTTTCCAACAAAAAAACAAAACAAAAAGCATTAGAAAAAACCACGTTAATAAAAAATGTACAGTTAAATAATGTAAAGTTGCACTATATTTTTTATACGTATTAGTTATTGTAAGTTCTATTTTCTTTACATTTTATTTTTTAAAATTATGTTAAATGTATGTCACCATATGGTTGGGGTTTAGTTTGGAACTTTTCGAAACTTACCATGAAAACCATTAAATTGTAAAACAGCTTACAAAATAATGATTGCTGCCGACTGTTGCTGATTTAAAACTATTACACTGATTTTGCTTTGTGTTTGTTTTTATACCTATATTTTTTATTTGTTTATTTTTTGATGAAGACAATTGAAGATTACTATTCAGTAGTATTTTTTGTTGTATTAGCGGTGGCAAATGTTTATAACAGTTTTCATTAATGTTGCAGCAAATGTTGGTGGGTAATTCTTCAACTATGTACTGCTATTTGGCAAACTACAGAAAATGCAACAGAATAATAAAGTGAAATAAGGCACAAAACTGATGTAATGCATGCAGCAGCACGGAGGCAACAGCTATAATAAGAAACAAATGCGATGACAACTGTTGAGCACTTTCCTTATTGCCGATATTGTTAGTTAAAATAGTTTAACATTTTCTTTTAATTTCTTTCGTACTTTTAACAATTGTTTTACAATCATTTATGCTTTTTACTAGGGATGTACCGATCCGATACCGATATTTAAAAATAAATATCGCCGATACCGATACGAATATTGAAATTGAGTTCAAGTTTATATTAACAAAACTCAAGAAGGGCAATTTTTTTATTATACAAAATTACAGTGTAAGAGATTATTAATATTTTAAATTAATGTTATTAATCCAGTATAAATAATTGGAAGTAATTCTTAAGGAACTACATTTTCATTGCTTCCAAAGAATCTATATTAAAAATATGCAGATAATTTGTAGAATAGCAAGTAAAAATTTTTAATTCCCTTATAATTTTAAAAAATACTCGCCACGCTTTTTAAAAAATCGATTTTTTAAAGGACATTTACAAACTAATATTCTTCTAAATAACTTAAACTGGTATGTGATGGAAATCGATCGCTTTCATAAAACTAATAATAGTGAAATATGTCTTAAGTAATCGCACGACACAGTGAACTCGAATTTAGGATCAAATAAAACATTCTAAGCCACGAAAACAATAAAAACATCAACAAGTTATTTTCAGGAAATTTTGTTTTTCGAAATCGACTAAATTTGAAATCTATCGATTTCCATCAAATACCAGAATTGATTAATTACACGCTGTTACAAAATGGCATGTTTTTTTACTCGTGAAACACGACTTAGTGAGGCTAGAGTTGAGTAGATCATTATGCCATTTTAAAAATTGCAATATACCCTCAAAATCGGAAGTTATCGATAAAAAAAAAAACGATTTTTGGGAGTTCACGGACAAAAACAATTTTCACTGCGTTGTTTTCAATTTTTAAACAGTGTTAAATAGAGGAGGAGTTAAGCTTTCCGTGCATATTTAAACGATTTTTTTGACTTATATTTCATGTAAATATCGTCAAAAGAAAAATTGAATTTTTTTTATTTTATTCCGATTTTTTTTAAATTTTGCGTATCTTTTTGCAACAATTTGCTTGAAAACCTAACCATTTTTATATTTTCATATAAATCGTATTTTATAGCAATTACAATAAGTGTTGTGTCTTTTTTGTTTGCTGGAAATAAGATTAAAAAAACAACGAATTGAATTTGAATTCATGGCAAAATTAACAAAAAATAAATTATTTTTTACAAAATAACAGCGCAAAATATTATTAATTTTTAAAATTGATATTAATAAGATTTAAAAAATAACGAAATGAATTTTAAAATTAACAAAAAAATAAATAATTTGTTAAAAAAACTGAAAAAATATTTTAAAAGTATTGTCGTATCGACAGTAAAATATCGCCGATTCCGATGTATCTGAAGTATCGCCAATATATCGGAATCGGTATCGGCTACTCCCTACTTTTTACGTACCGCTTCCCAGTTACCATTTTTTATCATAATCGAATCTTTTGAGAATCAGCTTTACGGACAAAATAACACCATATGAGCTAATTTTTCGATCATAAATGATTCCTTCGTTGTGTGTAAATGGTATCCTACAGCTGAATCATCTAAAAAAATCATTTATGATACGATTTTCTGATTCATTTTTGATAATTTTCTGGTAGTATTTATATCATTGGCATATGAGCTAATGTTTAAGTCATAAGTGATCATTTATGATACGATTTTCTGATTAATTTTTGACAAGTTTTACAAAAAACTAATAATGTTCTCCCGGCAACTTTAACGAGACGACTAAGCGCCTATTCACATTACGTAACGCTATTTTCAGAGGTTTTATACCAGCCCCCTTCGTAACGCTTTTTATAAAAATTTCACTATAAAAAATCTAATGGCCCCTAAACAAAAATTCTAAATATTTAGCCTGAAAACACACCAAATAAGACAAAACGGGTTTGTCTTTTAAGTCAAAAACATTCGTGTGATTATAACGCACATCAAAAAAATTTGGTGTGTGTTGTCTCATAAGAACTAATATTCTGTTGTCGTACATATAAGTCACAAAAAAAGTTTTGTCTTATTCGGTGTGGGTTCAGCCTTAAATGTTGAAGCACTTGCTTCATTAAAAGTAAAAAAAGTTTACCGTTATAAATAAAAGCAATAACATAGCAAGAAATTCTTCATCATACTGCTGAGCAAAATGTTATTTCAAAATGATGCTAAAAAAATTATCATGATATTTTTGCAGTTTCTTTACATTTTGTTCCTGTATTTTCCAGAAATCATATGTCAATCCTTTTTCAATAGCGTAAGTGATAAATCAGTTTTTAATCATCAAAAGTGATCTAAGAAGAATCTTTTAGAAGATCTTTGAAAAAAATTATCACCCAAATGCTAGTTGGGGTCTGCCCAGCTAGCAATTGGAAGATTGTTTTAGCAAAAATCGCCAAGCTGAGTCTTTTAAGACCATCTTAGATGATCAAAAACTGATTAATCAGTTGTGCGCTTAAAAAGACTCCCCCAAATGATTACAAAACGACTTCTTAAAAACCAACAACAAAATGTACAGAATGTACGCAATCACAAATTGATCATGCAGATGCTCAAAATTTTATTTATTTAAGTCTCGAAAATGAGTCGTAATTGATTAGAAACACGAGTCATAAAAGAGTCTTTCTGACGAGTCGCGGCTAGGCTAACAGAAGAGTCATAAAAGAATCGAAAATGATCAATAATTTCATAAAATACTGACTGGTTAGAAGTAAGTTTATATTAGCTTTGTGCTACCGCTGTTGTATACAGTGCTTCAGCTGAGTGGTTGGTACGTGGGACTGCAAATGGAAGGGAGCTTGGTTCGACTCCCAGTAGTTTTAAAATATAAACAGTAAGTAAAAATATAAAATCAGTCATTAAAATACCAAATAATAAATATTCAACGCATTTCGACTATTTCATCCACTTTGGATAAATTTGTACTCGCAATGATTACAAATATAACTTAAATATGATTCGGAGATGAGTCGATTATGATTACAAAAGGCTTAAATATGACACGAAAAAGACACGCAACTGATGAAAGAACGATTCATAACTGACTCTTCCAGACGAGTTGCGGGTGGGATACCATTTTCTCCCGACGAAAGTATCATTTATGATCAGAAAAAGAGCGCATATTCTGGATTTTTAAGATTCGAATTTGATTAGAAATTTTAAAAAATGCTAACTGAGTGTATGCACATTAGGGTGGCAGTGAATTATTTTTGATTTGTTATTTGCAGCAAAATCCAAACCGATTATTGTAGCATTTTGTATAAAATTCACGTGGCGAAAATTTTAGCCAAATCGGATAACTTTCAGGAGTGCTTCTACGTTAAAATCTTGTGAAATCTACCAAAATGAATCAAAAAAGGGCCGCCTTAGGGTACTCCAATTTGGCTAAAATTTTTACCGCCACCCAATGAAAGATTATTGTTTGGAAATTATGCTTAATTTTTTAAAATTTCACAAAACTTGAACTTTCACCACTAGAGGTCGCACGTTAGTTATTCGAATCGGTCCAAAATTTTTATCTACGCTTAATGGAAGATCACTATATTTAAGTTGAGTTTAACATTGACAAATTTTGGAAAACTTTAAATTTTACCTCGTTGCGGCACGCCTGAGAGCTACCTGATTTGGCTAAAAGTTTTACCACGTATCTTATAGCCCAAGTATCATAATAATCTGCAGAGCTTATTTTTTCATTGTCCCCTAATGTACATTTTGCACATGTGCACATGTATTATTATATACATTAGGCTGACAATGGAAAAACATAAAATAGCTGTGCTGATTATTAAAGTACTTTGCCTAAAACACACGTTGCGAAAATTTCAGTCAAATGTGATAACGCTCGGGCGTGCCACATTGAGGTAAATTTTTAAGTTTTCCAAAATTTGCCAAAGTTGAACTCAATTTATATATAGTGATCTTTCATTAAGCGTAGATAAAAATTTCGACGCGATTCGAATAACTATAACGTGCGACCTCTAGTGATCAAAGTTGAAATTTTGTGAAACGTTAAAAAATGAAGCATAATTTCCAAACAATAATCTTTGATTGGGTGGATGTAAAAATTTGAGCCGCATTGGAGAACCCTAAGGCGTCCTTTTTTGTGCTTCATTTTGGTAAATTTCACAAAATCAATGGGGCACGCCTGGAAATTATCCGATTTGGCTAAACTTTTCACCACTTGAGTTTTATACCAAATGCCACAGTAGTCCTAACAGAGTTTGTTTAAATTAACAAATAAATATTTCATTGCCACCCTAATGCACATACATATATATGTAGGTATATATGACTGTGTCAAAAGGTACACTCTACTTTCAACGATTCCAATTGTTTAAGCTTTTTTATGACTATCCCTACATGGTCCATTTCAGCTGATATGGATTAGTTACAACATGGTCCTATGTATTGCAGCTATGGACCACTTTCAAACAAGTGTTCGTGTTTTAGCACGAAATGTATTGTTTCCAAGAATTTTATTTCATAAAATATCATCAATTACCAGCAATATGGTAGCCCAGATGGCACAAAAGTTTATTTGTGGTTATAATGAATGTTTGTAATTAAAAGTATATTTTTTTGGTAAAAGCGAAAAAATAAATAAAAGTGAGTTTTGTTTATAAGAAATCAAAAATGCATTGTAGCTCTCATCATAAAAGGAGACTTATTAAAGCAGAGGGAAAATCATGTACGTACACTACAAAGTGAAAATGAAAACTAGTATTCTGTTTGTGAACCATGGAGTAATGACATAGAGTAGTTTCAAAACTAGCCCCTGTAGGTGCTCCATGGAGTAGTTACATGGGTTAGTTTTTGGGTTAGTCCGATGGAATGCAAAGCTAGACCACGTGGTCTAGTCCTAGGACATCGCAATGTTAAATGGACCACGTCTAATGCATACGTTTGGGGTAGTTTGGAACTAGTCCTGGTCCATTACGGAGTAGTTCTTACACGCATGTATGGACTAGTCACGATTTTTGCAGGGATGTATTACAAAAAACACATTCACTTACATATATGTACCTACGAGGCATCCCATTCACATTTATTATTCACTTTTTTTAATCAACTTTTTATATAATTCACAATAAGTTAGTACATGTGTGTGATGTACATACATATCTGTATTTATTCTCAAAGCCGCTGTATATGAATGTTTGTGCAACAACAATAGCAAATATGTACAAATGAAAAAAATTCGTCAAAATTTTGCAAGTTCGAATCAAAAATCAACATTATAGCAAAACATACATGCGTCACTACTGCTAATAAATGATATGAAAGTGTTTTAAGTTTATGCTCGTATACTTACATACATACGTATGTAAGTATGTGGAATACGGTGGCGTTTATAATGCGTAACGTTGAACTAGAGCGGCAACACGGCGGGGTAATGGAAACGGCAACTATTCTTATTTTACATTGTTATTACCATAATAGTTTATGTTAGTTTTGTTAATATTTTTGTTGTTGCTGCTGCTTTCTTGATAGAGGCATAGCGCAAGCGTGTTGTCTTTGAATCCATAAAAAAATTTATGAAGCAGAAAGCTTACGCGCTACTTGTTGCATGCATCACTAAAGACAAAAAACAATTTACTTAGATATGCTTCGCTTAAATAAATACAAACTCACATTTGTTATTACTTATTACATTTAAGATTTTGCGAAAAACAATTTCTTGGGAAGCACTTGGAAGTGTCCATAAATTCTAATAACAAAAATTACGTAGGTATACCCCACAGTGCGTAGAATACTGAACTCAACTGTAGTTTAGGTCTATTATCTATGTTTTTCACTATTTATCAAAAACACAGAGTACTGACTATCTTTCCACCGCACTTTTAAACCATATCAATGAAAGATTGAATGAGCAAAAATAAATATATAGCTGGAATACGAATACTGCGTACGAAATTCAAATCAGATTTTCAATTGTCTCTAATTGACACCACCCGCGGTAAACCCGCCATAACACATCTGGCTGTTTGAGTTATCCGTTGATTAATGCGTGAGAGTGTAACGTTGCGACTGACATTCATAATGCTCTGCAATGATGTCTTTTCTAACTCATTTGTATGTATATTACTACGTCACTTTGTCTCCGAGTGCAATGCCCAAAAGTTAAAATCAAATGTTTGTAGGTACGACTAAATAAAACCTGCACATCCGATAGTGCCAAGTTACAATGTGTGTTATTTATGGCAATTTAATTGGGTACACACCCTAGCGCGCAAAATCACTTGTTTTCTGTTGGATTATCCGCAGATGAACGGTCGTGTCCGTCGTTCGTTATGCTGTGCAAGATGTGTCAGAGTCTAAGACATTTGATGCCATGGTGACGTCGTGCAAGAATTCATCACACCGGGTAACACCTTAGATGAGTAAACAATTGCAGCTCTACTTGGTTTTGTTTTTTAGTAGGCAAGCATTTTATAATTTTTTTTATTATTTGTTTTTCTGACTCATTTGAAATGCAGCAATTCAGCAGTGGCGTGGGCAAATGTCTTAAAACTGCGATGTGAAACGATTTGATTGCAGTTGAAAAAATTAGTTCACTAAAAATGGTTAGAAGTATCGTTGTGAAACTATAAACTTTCCCGCACTTGTTACAGCCGTTCCAAGTGCTAGGCTCTAATCGTTTCTGGTTTTCATTATTATTATTATCGCTGTGATTGTTATAAGAATTGTTATAGTATTGTATTGCACGTACACAACATTCGTACATGCTTCCATATACTTAAGTACGTATATGAAAAATGCGCATCACTCTTTCCACTATGACAGATAACCACAAATTAATGTGAATGTACGTATGTATGTATACACATATGTATTTTGCATTTATTTATTTTGTAGTACTATTTGTGTGAGGAACACTTCAAACGAATTCACACAAATATGCACGCAATATTTTTTCATTCAACACTCAATCTTATGTACAGACATATGTATTTATGAACGATTCACGATCAGTATGGTTCACAGTTATAGATGACTGCCAGGCAGGATTGGTAGGTATTACTAGTAGTACAAATAGCACTTTATACACAATCTATTGTAGTAAACAATAATTTCCACTGATCGCATCGCCGTGTACAAATAAATGTTATAATCTTTATTTGTTTATTGCCTTTCTACACTATGGCTTGCAATACGGTCTCTTGGAACTTACAACTTTTACAAACATGCGTTTGCCATGCTTCTTTGTTGTGTTATTGCAGCATAAGCTTTCGAGTCTAACACCATCACTACTACGACGTAAATAATTAAAGTCACTCACTGTTGAGCATGCGCATAACCGGCAAATTTTCGTTTATGATAAAAACAGTCGCACAAAGTGTATAAACAAAAATAAATTATTATTCCGAATCAAACGACAAACAGAATTTGGCAACAACGAACAGTTAGTAAATAAAACTAAACGAATTCAACCGTTCAAGTATGTTGCCCCATTACGCGGCTACTTGATACTGGCTCGTGCAAGACTTGCATAGTTTCGTTTAGTCGCCGTACAAACTGAAATATACCAATATTCAACAAATTTGTATTCGTTTAACGACTAACGAGAATGCAGCTCCCCACAACTGAAACCGAATATAAACTGTAGATGAGAGCGAAATGTTTAGTTTCTGGTAGCTAGTTAGTGCTCCCACCACATAGCCATTATATTCTGTTATAATCTCTGTTAGCGTATTTTAACTGCAGTGCTGCCAGAATTTCACTGCAAATAATTTTTATTCAATTTTAGCTCCACTCAAATATACGTATAATTATAATTTATTTCAAATATCCCTTTTTTAAAAACTCACCACTTGCGTACAAACTAGGATTTACTTTGAATCAGTGGTCTTCGTTTCATGCCACAATTGTGCTGCGAGTACTTCACACGTATTCTTTCATCTAGTCATCGATGAACAGCGACGAATGCATAAACGGCGGATTCTTATATAAAAAGGTCAGAATTTGAATGTTTTCGTTTTATTTAAAAAAATGTATGTATAGAGTAATTTCAATAATTTTGGAAAAGTCTGGATTTTTTTTCCTGTCGGATTATAATGAAACTCGATCAGCGACTGTAACGATTATAAGTTTTATTAAAAAAATATTCTTCAATGATTATTTTCGGAGTTTTATTTTTTGCTTGGAAAATAATTGTTATTTTTCAAGTTTTGTTGTTTGCTTGGAAAATAACAGTTACTTTCTAAGTTTTATTTTTTGCTTCGAAAATAATAGTTATTTCGTAAATTTTATTTTTGGTTTACCAATTTAAAACTATTATTTATTTATTTAATAGATAAGCATATAAACATAGTTTGCATATACAGTGGTAGGCATATATATTTTGATATTTAAACCGTTTTCTTCTTTTTATTTCCGATCCTGTACAAGTTCACTATGTGGCATAAGTATTTTTACATTCATATTTTTACATAGCATATTTAAGACATGAGAACTTTAAACTAAAGAAAAATTAATACTAATAGTTTATATTAATGAAAAAAAATACGTTTCTCCTTTAGCATTTAGAATTTTTTGAGAGCGGATTGGAATAGAATCCACCAAGGACTGGAGAAACTCTGTTGAAATTTCGATTCAGGCATTTGTGAAGTCTCCGATCATTTCATCCCTCGTTTTTCTCAAATCCGGGGATCTATTTCGCTTTACGTACCACCAGACATAATATTCAAATCTGGACTTTGGGGTAGCTAGTCCAGAGTTTGAATACCATTCTCTATTAGAAAGTTCCTGATTATCCCGCTTTTATGACATGAAGCGTTAACCTGCAGAAAAATAAATGCATCTCTGATTAACCTATGGGCAGAGGGCAATGCACATTCATATGTTAGATTGTGGAACCGTCAGCGGGAACCAAGTTCCCTGATCCATTATATGAAATAGTTCCATAAAACATAACACTACCGCTTCCATGGATAACTTTCTAGCATATATGCGCCATTTTTTATTTATTTTTAATTTAATCTGCCAAGAAAGTTTGTTGATGTTTGGTACTTGAAACTACTTTCATCAGTCCTGAGTACATTACTTCAAAACGGAAAAGGGTTGCTGTTCTAAGTGCATAATACTACTTTTGGTAGTAATAAAGTGTTTTATTTTGGCTTCAGTTAAACGGCGGCGAATAGATATTACGCCTATGTAAATAGCTGTGCTTTAATTAATATGATTATATCGAACTTATTTGCTTTTATTCCACTCCAAAGAAACAGCTTTGTGTGGAGCTTTGGAGCGAAATATATCCACGGACTTCGTAAGAACGAGAGATGAAACGATTAGAGACATCAAAAATACCTGGAACAAGATTCCAACAGAGTTTCTCCAGTTATTGGTGGACTCTGTTCCGATATGATCTCAAAAATTCTAAATGCTTAAGCGTAGTATGTAGCTCTGAATGAGATTCAGGCTGCCATAAGAAGTATATGTAAAAAAAACTAACTGAAATTCAGGTTGGTAAATTTCTCAAAGAAATTTCCGTTTACTAGTACGCAGTTCCAAAAGAAAAGTACACGGAATTTTGGCATTTATTGTCTATTACAGGCATGCTATAACAATAAGTGGAGAATTTTTTCCGTCAACTGAAACAAAAATTAATGTTCAGACAATTGTTTGGTCACGTAATTTTTGACATTTCTAGTTTTTCGTACATTGTAACTAATTTTTAGTGTTTTTGTGTGTTGTAAATTAAAAAATATATAAATTTGTGTGTATGCAAACAAAATTCTCTATAGATATCTACACAATTATTTTTCCGTGTAGAAATAAATGCAAAACTCCAAACCTGAATTTCAGTGAGAACTGCATACTACTCTGTAAGGTGTAATATATATTTTTTATTAATTTAAACAAGTAGAATAAATTTTTCTTTAGTTGACGACACGTCTTTGAAATAAGCTATGCAAAAATATGTCAAAATACTTATGCCACATACTAAGCTCTCCTATTTTTAGTTTGAATCAAAAAAATTTACAAAACACATTTGAAATGTAAAAAGACATTTGTTTTCAAATAATATACAATATTTCTTACTAATCTAAATAATTTTAATATTTTTTTTCGTTGTATAAGATTGAAGATAAAAAAGAAGAAAAACGTCAAAATATATATGCCTACCAATGAACATATTGGGAATGATAGTCCCGATCCCGAAATTCTTATACTAAAAACTCGTAATGTAAAGTAACAATTGTAACACTAATTTATGAAATTAAATGCATTGTGGTTAGGGTTTATTAGTTTTTGTTTCAGTAAAATGGAGTTTTAAATGGAGTTTTATTGTTTAAGGGTTTTGTAAAGACAGATAAAAAATAACAAGTTTGTGAATGTTGGATTATTAATCAGATAGAAAAATTTGGGCAAAGACTAAATTGAGTCACAATAAAAGAACGCCTGGCACGGATTTAAAAAGAAGTTTTGCATTCTATTTGCTGACAAAAATTAGTTAAATAGCTGATGTTTCCTTGTAAAAAGCATCCACCTTCATAAGTAGTAAAAGTGAACAAGAACGCTGATGAGACGGTGCAGCGGCCTGTCGAAATCAGTAGTACTGATCCGTTCTGCTAATCTGATTTGAATATTCCAACACTCCACTCTTATATAATTATATATAATATAATTTGAATTTACATTAATTCAAAATATTGAACTAGAAAGCCGAAATAATAAAAAATTTTCTGACATACCTATTCAGTTCAAAAATAAAAAATTACGTAAAAAAAATAATAAAGTTAAAAAAATATTTATACAATTATCAAAATAGCTACTAAGTATAAAAGTAGAAATATCAAAACAAAGTACAATCATAAACAAGTTAATAAGACAACATCTCCTTTCAATTCGACAACTTTAACATATTTTGAATTACTATGAAATTCACGTTGTCCAAAGGTTTTGTCAAAATGTCTGCTATTTGCTTCTTTGTTGATATTTCTTTTATAATTACTTTTCCACTATTAATGTGATCACGAACAAAATGATGTTTTATGTCGTTGTGTTTTGCACGTTTGCTCTCAAGATTTTTAGATATTGCTACACATCCAGCGTTGTCTTCATAAATTGTGATATGGGTTTCCTTTTCGAAGATCATAATGTCTTCCAGCAAACCAGATATCCACAGTCCCTCAGATACTGCGCCGGCTAAAGCCACGTATTCTGCTTCGCTTGACGATAATGAAACTGTTGTTTGTGTTTTACTGCACCATGACACTGGACAACCATAAACGTAAAAAATAAATCCACTTGTCAATTTTCTATCAATTGCATTTGAACCCCAGTCAGCATCTGCATAGCCTACAAGAACAAGCACAAACCATAAGATAAATCAGGCTACCTAGTAATTCTTTGTAAGGATTAATTGAAATATTGTCTTGATTGGAAGCAGCCAAGTAAATTCCTTTCTCCATTAGTGTGACACATGTATTACAGTCGTTCATTTCCTATTTTATTAATATTTTATTAATACTTGCTTCTTGATCCTTTTTTTTTGTAGCCTTTGTGAACTCCAAAGACCAAAGCTATTCTTATTGAAGCCAATTTAGCAACTGATGAATATGTCTCTTCATAATTAATTCCAGGTTTTTGTAAAAATCCCTTTGCTACCAACTTGGCTTTGAAACGTGATGGATTTCCATTTTCGTCATCTTTAATTTTGAAAACCCACTTCGTTTTTAATGGTTTTATCCCACTCGGTTTTGGTACTAAGTTCCAGACGTTATTTGTTTTCATAGAGCTCAGTACAAAAGTAAAAATATCAAAACAAAGTACAATCATAAACAAGTTAATAAGACAACAGGGCTCCCACCTTTTTTTGCCAATTAGTACATTGGTTATTAAAGGTTAAGAAAAAAAGTACACCATATACAAATAAAGTATAGGTACAATTATTTCTCTTTTTTTATTTAAAAACGTATTTTTTATTATCCAATAACTATCATTTCTAAACAATTGCATAGCATCTTTACAGTCTATATTTAAATTAAAGTAAATAATCATTTCTTATCAGACTCAGAGACGTTTTGCTTCTTTCGTCTCGATATTTGCTCTTCATTACAGAAAAAACTCTCTTTGTAAATGCTGACGTGGCAGGAATAGAAAGTATAAATGAAATTACCTCATATAAGTTTGATAAATTATCATCAGTCTTATTAAATACTATCTGCTATTTACTTGCAGTAAATAATCCGCAAAACTTTCAGAACTGTATATCTGATCATAAAGTTTGTTTAATAATGCAATTTCTCCATAGAGACCATCCATATTTTACTAATTTTTTTCACATTTAAATTTATGTTATGTTACATATGATTAACACGAGAAAAGTAAAGAAAAAATGTTAATTTCGGCCATTTCCAGATAACGGCAATTTTGTGTTTTTACGATGTATACTTCCCAGAGTCAAAAGCTGGTTCGATTAAAGTGATCTATATAACCTGACCGACTAATATAACCTGAATCTATTTTGAATGCTATATAAATCAAATCACGCAAAATAAAGCATTTTCGCGTACTTTATTGTTCTCATAAAGTATAGAGTACAATTATCCGAAATAACGTACAATACTTTATTATAAAGACGAACTTCTCTACGTTCGTAGTGAAAGTGGGCATGAACTGACTGGATACGACGATTATGGTAACTGGAAAATTCGGCTATGTTCTCTCAGGCGTCATTAATGATGCTTGTGCTCTACTTCACCCTTAAGGGAAAACTCGATTTTGGTATAGTATCGTTAAATTGATACTGTTGGAAGAGGAAACCGCCTCGCTATGGTTTTCACGGGATTTTGAATAAAGAAGCCAATGGTTTAAATAACAATTCAAGTTTATTTATTCCAAGGTTTCTTATATTAAAATTCCTAAAATAAACATATGTTCAACATAAGGAACAATTTATAAAAGTAACCTTAAATTAAATTGACTTACTTTTTGGTATGAAAACCACAATTCTTATTATTGTATAAAGTCCAGGTTGTTACAGCGTAAGCCAAGAGATAGATACACACTGATATATTAAATAAAAATGGAGTTTCAGAAAGTGCAAAAAGGCGCTTACTCCGAAAGTATAGAAAATAATAAATTGTAATAGATTACATATACGTGAAGTATACAATCCTATAAATTTAGCAGTTTTTTCCAGTGTCGTCAACATTCCCCCCCACAGTATGGCAAGCAGATTCTTCGTCGGCATACTCTTGTTCATGGGCAGACACGTCCAAAACTGCAAGCTTAGTCACAGGCCTCTCTAATATTCCGTTTGCTGTAAGCACTTTTGCGGTTCTTACTTGACCATCCTTTGCCAATATCGCCCCCAAGACTTTTCCGCGTAGCCAAACATTACGTGGAGACGAAGGGTCAACGATGATTACCAAGTCCCCCTGACTTAAAGGCATTTGTTGACGACACTGGAAAAAACTGCTAAATTTATAGGATTGTATACTTCTCGTATATGTAATCTATTACAATTTATTAATTTCTGTACTTTCGGAGTAAGCGCCTTTTTGCACTTTCTGAAACTCCATTTTTATTTAATATTAGGGACGTAACGAATACCGATACCGATATATCGGCGATACTTCAGATTTTCCGATACATCGGTATCGGCGATATTTTACTGTCGATACGACGATACTTTTAAAAACTTTTTCATAGTTTTTTTTTAACAAATAATTTATTTTTCTTCGATTTTACCATGAAATAAATTTACTTCGTTATTTTTTAAATCTTATTAATATCAATTTTAAAAATTAATAATATTTTATGCTGTTATTTTGTAAAAAAAATTATTTATTTTTTGTTAATTTTAACATGAATTCAAATTCAAGTCGTTGTTTTTTAAATCTTATTCCAGCAAAATAAAAGATACTCCAAAGAAGTCATGAAAATGTAGAATTCGCGATCTGGAAGTATTGCAAATTTGGCTAATTTCTAATTAGTTTTACATATCCTTGCCATTGAAAGAAGTTCTGTTTTTCGATTACCGAATTGGAAGCGATGCTAGGACAAATTTCTTTTTCGGTATTCTATAATGATTTTTCCTCAAGGAAAAAGGATAAAAAATTACCCATTTTCACAATTTTTGTTATGCGAATTTAAACTCAGAACTGTATTTTCATGTAAATTTAAGTGAATAAATATAAACTTAGAAGTCTTTTAATTATTAAGCTATTAAGTTACTTAGAACAATATTAGTTGATAAATATCCTTTAAAAAATCGATTTTTTAAAAAGCATGGCGAGTATGTCTTAAAATTATAAACGAACTAAAAATTTTTTCTTGCTTTTCTACTAATTATCTGCATATTTTTAATATAGATTTTTTTGAAGCAAAGAAAATGTAGCTCCTTAAAAATTACTTCCAATGTTTTATCAATTTTAAATATTCTCTCCTATAATGTAATTTTGTATAATAAAAAAATTCCAGTTGAGTTTTGTTAATCTAAACTTGAACTCAATTTCAATATTCGTATCGGTATCGGAATCGGCGATATTTATTTTTAAATATCGGTACCGGTATCGGATCGGCAAAATGGCGTATCGCTATATCCCTATTTAATATATCTGTGTCTATCTATCTCTTGGCCTACGCTGTAACAACCTGGACTTTATACAATAATAATAATTGTGGTTTTCATACCAAAAAGTAAGTCAATTTAATTTAAGTTAACTTTTATAAATATTTCCTTATTTAATTTAAGTTAACTTTTATAAATATTTCGTTATGGTCAACATATGTATATTTTAGGAATTTTAATATAAGAAACATTGGAATAAATAAACTTGAATTGTTATTTAAACCATTGGCTTCTTTATTCAAAATCCCGTGAAAACCATAGCTAGGCGGTTTCCTCTTCCAACATTTTAAAATTCTTTTTGTGGTCATCATTGTTCGGGTCACTAGCGCTTTGCCTTCAAATCAACTTGCCAATCGCGCAGTAAGTACAAAATGTCTTTACACACTAAAAGCGGTCAACAGCAAATAGAAGAACCTAACCTCGATTGCTCAGTTTGCCAAAACCCCCTTGACGACAATACAACGTCTTGCATTAAATGCCACAAAACATTTCATAAAGATTGTATTAATGTCACGAACGATACGCTATTCAAATGCCTTTCATGTTCTTCCATAAGGTCAAATTCACCTACACTAAGTACACAATCACAAAGAATTGATTTGCAACTACAAAAGGTAGAAGAAGAACGAAAATTAAATCAACAGCTAAACAACGATTATTTAAACAAAAAATATCAACTTCTTGAAGAAGCTGAAGCTGCTTCAGATATATCGTCCGTGAAATCTCAGACAGTCCACAATTGGGTTGCCTCTGTAAATTCAACGTCTCAAGAACCAACCTTGAACAAAGATGTAAGTAATAATTCAAACCTGCAAACATCTAGTTTGCCAAACCAAACTAATAATATTGCACAGTACACATTTAATAAAAATGCGTCTGCCGCTAATCAACCAACAACTACGTGTATCGGCTCTTCAGTAGCACCACAAAATCACGTCACATTTGTTAAACCAACGGTCACTAATGCTGCCACAAAATCATCTTTACCTTTGTACACAGTACCGAATTATACAGTGAACATTGCAACATACAGTGGTTTAAGGCATATGCAGCCTTCAAGATCAACGGCAACAACAAACCAACAAAATGTCTTACTTACGTCTTCAACTTCGAATAATAATAACACAACAAATTTTTTTCCTAACAATCAACTAGAAGTTACTTCACAGCAACCAATTACATCTACAATGAATTTTAATCCAACTGCACAACAACCATTTACTTTTCACACCCGCAAAGTTTTTCACAAACACAACTTAACTCGCGACAGTCTCTGCCCAAATAACTCCCAGTATTTTCCGGTCAACCTGAAGAATGGCCTCTATTTATTTCCACCTACGAATGGTCCACTGTCTCCTGCGCATTTACCAACGAAGAAAACCTTATTCGTCTTCAAAAGGCTCTAAGAGCAGAAGCGCTTCACAGTGTAAAGCATATGCTGATTCATCCTTCAAATGTACCAGATGTCATACGCATCCTCTATTTGTTGTTTGGTCAGCCTGAAAAAATAATAAATTCTATAAAAAATAGAATTAAATTATCACCAAAAGTTGATGAAAATAATTTAAAAACACTTACCTCCATGGCTGTAGAAGTCCGTAGCTTAGTTACCACAATAACTGCTAGTAATTTACATGATGAATCAAGTAACTCATCACTTTTGCATGATTTGATACAAAAACTTCCAAGTATGTATCAAATGCAATGGGCAACACAAAAAATGCAGCTAATAAATCAAAACAAAATACCAAATCTGTACGAATTTGACAAATGGTTTTTTATCATAGGTATAACAGCTAGTAGTATAACAGTTGACCCCCACTGTAGAAACAAACCAAATGCTGAAAACAAAACAGACAAAAATACAACAAAAAACAAGAGAGTTTTTGTTCATACTCAACGTACCTGCATGGTATGTAGCAACAACAAATGCAATACAATAAGCAACTGCAAAAAATTCCAATTACTTGATCGTGGTGAAAAATGGAATATTATTAGAAAATACAATTTATGTAAATTCTGTTTTTTTAAACACAGTGGAGACTGTAATAAAAAGAAAAAGTGCGGTGAAGAGGGATGTGAATATTCTCACCATCCGTTATTATATAAATATTCTGATGATACAAAAAAACAAATAGTGGAAACAAATAATAAAAAAAACTGAAGAACAAAAATCGAATGAAAAAGTTTCTTTTAATAATACGCACAGTGAAGAACAATTAAAAGAAGTATGGTTTAAAATAATTCCTATAAAAATATATGGGAAAAATAAAGAAATAAATACCTTTGACATTATTGACGGAGGATCGTCAATAAGTTTAATTGACGAATCATTGGCAAATAATTTAGATTTAAATGGAGAACCAAATTCTTTGTGTGTGCGTTGCATGGGAGGTATGGAACGTAGTGAATAAAATTCCAAAAAATTTACAATTTATATTTCAGGTGGAAATAGAGCTGGTTTGGCAATAAATGTTTCTACAGTAAAATGATTAAATTTACCTGTACAAACAATGGATTATAATAATTTACCGCAGCGTTATCACCACTTGCGAAATTTGCCCATTGAAAGTTATAAAGACGCTACACCGCAAATATTAGTTGGCTTAAACCATTTTGATTTGGGCGTACCGAGCAAAATTCGCGAGGGATCACCACTGGAACCGATTGCTGCTCGTACAAAATTGGGATGGTGCATTTATGGAACTGTCGGTATAAATAATGTAAGTAAGAATTATAACTTCCAAATCTGTAATTGTACGTCAACTGTTGCAGAGTTAGATCAGTTGGTTAGAAACTTTTATTCGCTTGAAGCTGTAATAGGCAAAGCTGAAATAGGCACGAGAACTCCTCTAGAGTCTAACAAAGATAAACGGGCAGTAGAATTGCTAAATAAACTAACAAAACAGAAACCAAGTGGGCATTATGAAGTTCCTTTATTATGGAAGTTTGATTCGGTAGAGTTGCCACCCAATTATGAAATGGCCTTAAAGAGGTTAAGTTGCCTAGAAAGAAAATTAAAAGTAAATTCAGAGCTTTTTAGCATTTTTAAAGAAACAATACTCAAATATCTTGCTAAAGGTTACATACGTAAATTAAATAGATATGAAATCGATCGCAATAAAAAAAAAGTTTGGTATTTGCCTATTTTCGCTGTTTTTAATAAAAACAAACCGGGTAAATCGAGAGTAGTCTGGGATGCTGCTGCCAAGTCTAATGGGGTATCTTTAAACTCATTCCTGCTTAAAGGGCCGGATTATTTGTCTTCTTTACCATCAATACTTTTTAAATTTCGACAAAAATCTATTGCAATCTGTGGAGATATCGAGGAGATGTTCCACCAAGTACATATACGTCCAGAGGATCGTGACGTTCAACGATTTCTTTGGCGCGACTGTCAGCAAGATAAATCTCCTGACATATAAGTATGCTATGGATGTCATGATTTTTGGTGCTTCGTGTGCACCGTGTATTTCGCAATATATAAAAAATCTAAATGCCAGTAAATTCGAAAGCGAGTTTCCTTTAACAGCTAAAGCAATAAAAGAAAATCATTACGTTGATGATTTTCTTGATTCCGAAGATACTTCAGAAAAAGCTTCAAAACTTATTTCCGAAGTTTCTCACATTCATTTACAAGCAGGTTTCAATATTCGAAATTGGATTTCTAATGATAAATTAGCATTGCGGTGTCAGCCCTCAGCTGAAAAGGTTGGCGCAAAATGCCTAAATATAACAGAAGAAAATCAAATTGAAAAGGTATTGGATATATTTTGGGAACATCAAGAAGACGTCATAACATTTAAAATTTCACAATGGCTAATGAAAAGCGCTATATTTTTAAGTGAAAAGATCCCAACGAAACGTGAAATGTTAAGACTCGTTATGTCAATATATGATCCCCTTGGTTTGATTGGGCATATTACAATGTATGTTAAGATACTTTTACAAGAGGTATGGCGATCAAAAATAGACTGGGATGATAAAATTTCGTAGGAGCTCTTTTCTAAATGGTCCAAATGGGTCAATATTTTACCCGATATTGCTAAAATTAAAATTCCTCGCTGTTACTTAAAATCTTTTCAAAATTATAACAACACTGAAGTGCAATTACACACGTTTGTAGATGCAAGCAAAGATGGCTATGCAACTGTTTGCTACTTCAGACTAAAGAAAGATGAAAGCATAATATGCTCAATTGTGGGAGCAAAAACTAGAGTAGCTCCTATGAAGATGACTTCTGTTCCTCGGTTGGAACTCATGGCTGCCCTTATCGGATCCCGTTTTGCCAAATACGTAACAGAAAATCACACCATTACAATTTCAAAAAATTTTATTGGACTGACTCGAAAACGGTATTAAGCTGGATAAATTCAGACCATCGTAAATACAATCAATTTGTGGCCTTCCGAATTACAGAGATTCTTGAACTATCATCTCCAAATGAATGGAAATTGATTCCCAGCAAGCAGAATGTTGCAGATGATGCTACAAAATGGTGTAAGATCCCTCAAATTTCAAACTCCTCTAGATGCTTTCAAGGCACAGAATTTTTGAGACAGTCTGAAAATAAATGGCAACGATCAAACACTCCACTAGAGCCTACAAACGACGAGTGTGTTAAGCACTTACTAAAAATTACAAAAGCAGATGTAGTTTTCGATGTATTAAGGTTTTCAAAATGGAAACGTTTGTTACGAACTGCAGCTTATGTTTTAAGATTCATATATAATTGCCGCAATACTTTCAAGCAATGCAAAGACTTCACTCAAGAGGAATTACTAAAGGCTGAAAAGATTTTATATATGCAAGCTCAAAGCGAAAGATATTATAACGAAATTATTTTACTAAAATCGAATATCTCAGTACCAAAATCCAGCGAAATTTTTAATAGAAATCCATATCTCGATGATGGGCTCCTACGAGTACAGGGTAGAATTTACAATGCTGAAATCTCGTTTGAACAAAAACGTCCAATTATTCTGCCTCAAAAACGTAACATCACAAAGCTGATTTTACTAAATTTTCATGAAAAATTTTATCATATTAATCAAGAAACTGCAATTAATGAAATAAGACAAAAATATTCTATTTCAAGGCTTCGAACAACGTTTAAGTCAGTGATCCGTCACTGCCAAATGTGTAAAATTCAAATGCTACACCTCAAAATCCACAAATGGCTATACTTCCCCGAGCTCGAGTAGCGTCATTCGTTGCTCCTTTCACATATACAGGAATCGATTTCTTCGGCCCTATTTTCGTAGCTGTAAACCGGCATAAAAAACGGTATGGGTGTTTATTCACTGGTTTGTCCGTACGGGCAGTGCACATTGAGGTTGCACATTCGTTAACAACAACATCGTGCATTTTAGCTATTCGAAACTTCATGGCGCGACGGGATATTCCGCATGAATTTTATTCCGACAACGGAACAAATTTCGTCGGGGCTGAAAGAGAACTTCGCAAGGCCTTATCAGAAGTGGATAAAGATGAAATTGTAAAAACGTTCACTACAACGACTACAACATGAAACTTTAACCCTCCGGCCTCACCCCACATGGGCGGTACTTGGGAACGCCTAGTGCGCTCCATTAAAACAAAAACACTGGAAAAAACTGCTAAATTTATAGGATTGTATACTTCACGTATATGTAATCTATTACAATTTATTAATTTCTATACTTTCGAAGTAAGCGCCTTTTTGCACTTTCTGAAACTACATTTTTATTTAATTTATGTGTGTATCTATCTCTTGGCCTACGCTGTAACAAACTGGACTTAATACAATAATAAGAATTGTGGTTTTCATACCAAAAAGTAAGTCAATTTAATTTGAGTTAACTTTTATAAATATTTCCTTATGTTCAACATATGTATATTTTAGGAATTTTAATATAAGAAACATTGGAATAAATAAACTTGAATTGTTATTTAAACCATTGGCTTCTTTATTCAAAATCCCGTGAAAACCATAGCGAGGCGGTTTCCTCTTCCAACAGATACAATATCTCTCATTCTACGGATGGCAGGTATTTATGTGATTTTCTTTGTAGAAGGCTGGCTTGGAATACCTATGTAGAATTAGTTATACAAAAAGCCTCTAGAGCTGTGCTGGATGCACCTGTATGTGAAGTATGAGCCCTTAAATTATCATGTAGATTTATTAAATTGTACGAGTATGTTCTGTATCATGCGGAATGATGTTGTGCAAATAGCCTACGGTATTTTTGGCGGAAATTGGGACAATTCCAACATGCACGGTCATTATTCTAAATAAAAGTCCTAAGGTCTCATATACAGCTTTATTTTCAGATAGCCTAGCAGCCCTGTAATCTCTCCATTCATGGAAATTATCATCCGACGTTGTGCTAGAGTATTTTGACTAACTACAAAAGCTATAAATAGGTAACAAAACTTTAATTTGCTGAATACCTGGTCATAGTGGACTCCGAGCATTTTTGTGGCAATAACTCAGTGATAGATGGAAATGAAACTTCAATCGCTAAGGGAGCAATATCGTTGTTTTATCTAATTTATTTTCTAAGATCCTAGTTCAATGAATTAATTTTTAATTTTGTAACGGGGTCCTTCCCAAATTTATATTTTACTATTCAGTAAAATATTAAAATATGTATTATAATACACTAAAACTAGCTTTTCTTTCTTAATTTTTTATAGTTATTAAGAATACATACACATAATGAAAATATTTTACTCTATACATTGAATGTTCCGACATATCCCGCGATTTGAAATTCTGAAATCCCGAAACCCGGGATTTACAAAAAACAGTCCCGTTTGGCATTTTTTCGGTTATATGTATTTATTTATAGTATCTTCAATAAAATAGAACTAGCAATAAGTAATCAAATCTTAATTCTAAAATTTAAATTTTTAAGTCCAGCCAGTGCCAGACAAAAATATTTGTTTCAGCGGTTGGTTGTTTGGTTATTTACGTCTCTCGTGTTCGGCTGAGAGCAAGAGTGTCCCTCCTTCTCAGCCGAGTGTGGCCTCTAAAGTTAATGATGTTTCGGGCTAGGGGATTTGGGTGCAACTCAAGTCTTTTTATGTAGCTTGTCACGTGTTTAGAAAACACTGTCTTAACCGGCGGCACATCTAGGTCTTTATGAATTCGCTTGTTTCTGACATACCATGGGGCTGCTGTAATCCTCCGTACGATTACAGCATTTGATGCCGAGGCAGTGCCCCATAACTGGATTCCGTAGGACCATATTGGTTTTATAATGGAGTTGTATAGAAGAAGTTTACAATCTAGGCTTAGAGTAGAGTTCCTTCCAATGAGCCAATTCATTTGAGCTGCTTTTAGTTTCATTTGGGTCAACTTTGCATTTATGTGTGACTTCCATGTTAGACGACGATCAAGATGAACACCGAGATATTTTACTTCAGTGTGTTGAGGTATAGTTTGGTTATTTATTTGTATAGGTGGACAGATTTCTTTGCACAATGTAAAAGTAATGTGTAGACATTTTTGTTCGTTAATTTTTATCCGCCATTGTTCCAACTGGGGTATATAATCTAGCAAATTGCGGGTGGCTTTTGGATGGCTTTTGTGAACACTTAGAAAAGCTGTATCATCAGCGAATGTTGATATGTGTATGTTACTGCTTACCGGCAAGTCAGAGGCATATATCAGATATAATACAGGACCGAGGATGCTGCCTTGAGGAACTCCGGCTTCAATGGGTTGCGGAGGGCTTTGAAAATTACCTTCTTTAACAACAAATTTTCGCTCAGTTAAGTAGCTTTCTAAAAGTTTGAGGATGTTTTCGGGTAGGTTTTGCTTTAGTTTCTGTATTAAAGCTGCGTGCCTGAGAAACATCGATGAAGAGCGGAGAACAATATTTCTTTTCTTCGAAGGTTTTTCTAACCACGTTCACGAGTCTATGTGTTTGTTCAATCGTACTATGTTGTCTCCTAAAACCGAATTGGTGGTCTGGAATGCATCCAGTACGATTCAGTATGGGTGTTAGCTTACTCATAAGTAGCTTTTCAAATAGTTTTGACATGTTAGACAACAGGCTTATAGGCCTATAGGACTCCACCTTCGTATGATCTTTGCCTGGTTTAGGTATCATGGTAATCAGCGAAACCTTCCATTCTGCGGGATAGCATTTGAGGCGCAAAATACTGTTAAAAATAAATAGAATTATCCGTTTTGCAGTATAGGGTAGCTCTAAGAGCATTTTATTGCTTATTTTATCAGCGCCTGGGGCTTTTTTCGAGTTTAAGCCGGCAATATAGTGTTCAATCTCACGAATGTTGAACCTCAAAGTAACATCTGGTATAGCGAGGACTGGTGGCAGCTCAACTATAGTATCAGACGTATTTGGAGTAAATACTTTCTGCAAGTGGTTTACAAATAGAGTACCTTTTTCAGCGCCAGTTCTTGCCCAGTCTCCATTCGAAGCTCGCAATGGAGGCTTATATATCACTGGTCTTTTGAGGCCTCGGGCTGCTCTCCATAGCGAATAGTCTGTTTGAGGTGTTGCGTCGAGCCCATTTAGAAAGTTTTGAAGAGAAGCGGTTTTTTGATATTCTAGTAGAGTTTTCAGCTGTTTAGTACATTCCTTCAGCCTAGATTTTAGCTGAGGGGATCTGTAGCGTTGCCATTCTCTACGAACTCTTCTTTTTTCAGATAAAAGCCGTTCTACATCTGCTGAAAAAATTGTATTATATCTCATCTGACGATTTGTAGTAGTAGCATTTAGAGCAGCTTGCTTAAGGTTTGCCTCAAACATTCTAATAGAGTCATCTATGTCAGCAGGCGTTTTTAATGGAATACTTTCTGGGCAATGAGCACTCAAATATTTTTTGTATTTCAACCAAATTGTACGTGTGGTTCTCATCGTTAAATCACAATTGGGTGAAGAAGTTGTATATGAATATATAGTGACAATAGTTGGTGAGTGACCTGAAGACAAATCTAAAGATGCTTCAACTTGGATCATTTCGCTGGGCACACCCTTTACCACCCCAAAATCAATAACATCAGGTATTTTTCGGCGATCTGTTGGCCAGTAAGTTGGCTGCCCGCTTGATATAACATTTAACCGCATTTTTGAAATTGTGTCAAACAAAACGCGACCCTTTGCCGTGATGAGGCGAGATCCCCAGAACGTGTGCTTAGCGTTGTAATCACGGGCGGCCAAAAAGCGTGGGCCTAGTGAATTAAAAAATCTACTATACTGATTTTCTGTAATAGAGTACCTGGGAGGAGAGTAAATTGATGAAATCACCAGGTTTTGATGAAAAGCTTCAATGCAGATGTTAGTTGCTTCAAGATAGTATTCACAATGAGTGATCATTAAGTAGTGTTTTAATCGCGATTTTATTGGTATACCCGAGCCACCACAAGCTCTACCTTGGGGGTCCTTTGTGTCGTAGAGAGTATATCCGTTGATTTTAAAAAAACTTCTAGCAGTGAAGTCCGTCACAGAGATAAGCACTACATCAATTTGTTTATCCATCATGAAGTATTCTAGTTCGTTTTTATGTTGGCGGATGCCGTTTGCGTTCCAGAAACAGATTTTTAAGTTCATGGTTTGTTTAATGCAGCCTGCAATAATGTAGACTGCATTTTCAACACTTCCTGCATCATGCAGGTCATGTTGGTTGTAACAAATTTACGGTTTGTATTTAATTTTCTATTGAAGCCTCAACTCGATCAAAATTGAAACCACTGTTTTCGTTGGCAAGAGGCCGTTTTTGGGCTGTGGGGTGGTTAGACTTCAAAGCATTAGCGTACGAGAACTGGCTGTTTGGTATGTTTTGCGCTATGGGCTGGTTAGCCTTAAAAATGTTGGCGTATGAAGGCCGGCTGGTAGCTGGTTGGCGCAACTGGGGATAATTTGTATTGTCGAAAGTATTAGGTTGACCATAGGTTTGATTACGTCTGTTAGACAAAGACTGCTTAACATGTACATAGACAGGGCAGCCGCTGTAGTTTGCAGTGTGATTTTGATGACAATTGCTACACTTTTTCGTTTTGGAATCACCTTTTTGCTTATCACAATTGGCAGTGCTGTGTAGTTCACCACAGACGACACAAACGGTGCGCAACTTGCAATATGTTTTGGTGTGGCCATATTCTTGGCAATTTAGACATTGAATGGGCCCTGCTCGCTTGTGTGGTTCCTCTACGGTAACTCGTCGGTGCAGCAAATATCTTAAGCTGTAAATGGGGTGTACTTCATTCTTTTTTAATTTCATATCACCTGGTTCCATTTCCACACGAAATAGTGGTTGGGGAACTCGCTCTCTATTTTTAATGTTAGTAACATTTTTTACTTTAAAATTATTATTTAGTAGACCCGCTTTTACCTCTTCTGGATCCACGTATGAATCGATGCCTTTTATCACTACCTGGAGGCCTTTTGCACTTTTCAATTGGTAGGTGTAAAAATTTTTATTTTGTGTTTTGTGTTTCCGAAACTACTGAGCGGTAATGATTTTCTTCATTTACTTGAATTTTTGTTTCATTAATCGCACCGCGTTTTATCGGGATCACGTAAAACGCCTCTTCACCGATTAATTGTACTAGCCTTTTAATTAGCTCATTTGAGTTTTTCTCTCTTAAGTATATTGGGGGCGGCTTGCTTGACCTGACAATGGTGATTTCGTCTTCGTCGTTTTGTAGAAGTGAAAACCGGTTTTCAGAGAGCGCCGCATCGCCAATGGAGCGAGGTTTTTCGATCTTGGACTTCTTTGTCTTTTTTTATTATTTACCACTTTAAAATAGCGATCAATACCCATTTGGATTTTCTGAATCAGTTTCTAGGGAGACACTTTCTGTCGTTTTTTCTTTTTCAGCTTGATGTTGGCTCATATTGTTGGCACTTGTGCTTTGCTCTGATGCTGGTATCAAAAAATTTACTTTTATATTATGGTCCGTCATAGACATTGAATTGGAGCGTACCCGTGTACGCAAGTGTACATTTTTGTTTACTGGGTTATCACATTCTGCAGCAACAACAGTAAGGTAGGCATTTCTGTTGTTTGTTGTTGTATTCGTACTCATTTGGTACGAATACCAAATATATTTGTTGTTTGTGTGCCTACTTGCTTATAATTATAATTTACTTTACAAAAAGAAATGAAAAATGTATAGGTACGTAAAATATTAAACAAAACGGTTTTTGTTAATACTTTGTTGTTGCGAATATTTGTTAATTTTTTTTTTTTAATATTATATGTATATTTTTATATTGTTTATTTTGTTCACCGACGGCAAATTAATGCTTGTTTCTACTTCGAGAGTAAGTTGCGATCTGAAAAAAAGCGCAAATGAAAATGCTCCTTTTTTCAGAGATAATTAATTGACAAATAATTTTAAATTTTTTCAACAACAAAAAAACAACATACCAAATCATTTGAGTGATTAAAACCAGAGTACGAAAAAACACAGCGCAGCGCCGCACTTTTTGCGCTTTACGCAAAGATATGAGCGAATTTCTTATTGCGCTTGCGCCGCGCCAATATTCTCGTGCTGCGCATAAAAGCAGCAAGCGCAAAAAGGAGCATTTTCATTTGCGATTTTTTAGCGCTGAGTTTTTGTTTGCGCCATGTGGATTTACAGTAGTAAAAAATTTTTAAAAAGCAATGGGTGTTATTTCTATGGATGTTATTACATGCCATCGAAGTTTTTTTTAAATTACCGTATAGCACTTTCGGTTTAGGGGCTGGACCAGAAATTAGTTCGGTAGTGCAGTTAATGTATCCGGTCTAGACAGGAAGTTGGGTCGGTAGTTCAGTTCACACTTCCGCTTTATGGACTGGACCGGAAATGGGGTCGGTAGTGCAGTCCATATATCCGGTTCCGGTCTGAATCGGAAGTTTGGTCGGTAGTGCAGTTCATACTTCCGGTTTAGGGACTGGACCGGAAATGGGGTCGGTAGTGCAGTTAACATTTCCGGTTCCGATCTGGACCGGACGTTGGGTCGGTACTCCAGCTCGCTCTTCCGGTTTAGGGGATTGACCAGAAATCGGGTAGGTAGTGTGGTTCATATTTCCCGTCTAGGGGGATCATATTTGCATGGGGTCAAAAATAAAAAAGTAAAGAAGAACGATGTAGTGCTACAAATTCAAATGTCTTAAAAATACGTCACTACGAAAGATGTATGTATTTTGCAGCAGTAAATAAAGTCAAACTAACCACTGTTGGCATAAACATGAGCAATGCGCCGCTCAATGCGCAGCGCAAAGCGATAGACAAGAAAATTAAATGCGCATTGCGCAAAGAGCGGCGCTAATAAATCGAATGCGCTTGCGCTGCGCTAAGCAATTGCTCCTTTTTTTCGCTCCGCTCCTTGCGCTTGTGCGCATTTTTAATACGCTTGCAAGAAATGCGCAATGCGTAATGAGCAAAAGTAGTGCGCAAATCCGAACTCTGATTAAAACTCAGCTTGATATTTAAACATAATGGTAGGTAGGTACACACTTTGCAACATGTCAATGCAACCATACACGTTTTGTTGTTGGTTGCATAGTGTGTAGTCGTGTTTATGGTTTGATTTCGTGTTGCATTCGAGGTTTCAAAAACATCAAAATATTATATTTGCTTGTTGCATTGATGTTAGTTTCATAGTGTGAATCGTTATTTATTGTTTTTGCTGGTTCACTTCATTGAAAACAAGCAAATTTTGAATATGTAGAATTTGATCTAATGTTTATGGTTTAATCCTGGTTGCAGTGTCTGTGTCAAGATATGCAACATGAATGATAATCGTGTTGCGTAAACACGTTGCAAAGTGTGTACCTAACATAAAAGGAATTATTTTAAGGATGTTTATTACGTATGATTATTTTTTCAGTCACACAATTGCAGTTCACTGGTAGGTATGTAATTAAACATAATTACAGATGTAATTATTCTTACATATGCCAAACGGGACTGTTTTTTGTAAATCCCGGGTTTCGGGATTTCAGAATTTCAAATCGCGGGATATGTCGGAACATTCAATGTATAGAGTAAAATATTTTCATTATGTGTATGTATTCTTAATAACTATAAAAAATTAAGAAAGAAAAGCTAGTTTTAGTGTATTATAATACATATTTTAATATTTTACTGAATAGTAAAATATAAATTTTGGAAGGACCCCGTTACAAAATTAAAAATTAATTCATTGAACTAGGATCTTAGAAAATAAATTAGATAAAACAACGATATTGCTCCCTTAGCGATTGAAGTTTCATTTCCATCTATCACTGAGTTATTGCCACAAAAATGCTCTGAGTCCACTATGACCAGGTATTCAGCAAATTAAAGTTTTGTTACCTATTTATAGCTTTTGTAGTTAGTCAAAATACTCTAGCACAACGTCGGATGATAATTTCCATCTGAAAATAAAACTGTATATGAGACCTTAGGACTTTTATTAAGAATAATGACCGTACATGTTGGAATTGTCCCAATTTCCGCCAAAAATACCGTAGGCTATTTGCACAACATCATTCCGCATGATACAGAACATACTCGTATAATTTAATAAATCTACATGATAATTTAAAGGCTCATACTTCATATACAGGTGCATCCAGCACAGCTCTAGAGGCTTTTTGTATAACTAATTCTACATAGGTATTCCAAGCCAGCCTTCTACAAAGAAAACCACATAAATACCTGCCATCCGTAGAATGAGAGATATTGTATCTATTGGAAGAGGAAACCGCCTCGCTATGGTTTTCACGGGATTTTGAATAAAGAAGCCAATGGTTTAAATAACAATTCAAGTTTATTTATTCCAATGTTTCTTATATTAAAATTCCTAAAATATACATATGTTGAACATAAGGAAATATTTATAAAAGTTAACTCAAATTAAATTGACTTACTTTTTGGCATGAAACCCACAATTCTTATTATTGTATAAAGTCCAGGTTGTTACAGCGTTGGCCAAGAGATAGATACACACTGATATATTAAATAAAAATGTAGTTTCAGAAAGTGCAAAAGGCGCTTGCTTCGAAAGTATAGAAATTAATAAATTGTAATAGATTACATATACGTGAAGTATACAATCCTATAAATTTAGCAGTTTTTTCCAGTGTCGTCAACATTCCCCCTCCACAGTATGGCAAGAAGATTCTTCGTCGGCATACTCTTGTTCATGGGCAGACACGTCCAAAACTGCAAGTTTGGTCACAGGCCTCTCTAATATTCCGTTTGCTGTAAGCACTTTTGCGGTTCTTACTTGACCATCCTTTGCCATTCTCGCCTCAAAGACTTTTCTGCGTAGCCAAACATTACGTGGAGACGAAGGGTCAACGATGATTACCAAGTCCTCCTGACTTAAAGGCTTTTGTCGATTATGCTACTTAGTTCTACACGTTAACGGTAGAATAGTAGATATTCACTTAGCCATTTTTTCCAATATACATTAGCATATTCTTGTGAAATTAACCAAGATTTTTTTAGTAGAACACCGCTATCATTACAAGCTGACATTGGTTTTAACCCTGAAGAGCTGTCCAATAAAAAATTATTCGGAGTTAGGGATTCTCCCGATTCGCCATCTACTGGAATATAGGTCAAAGGCCGCGAGTTTATTATGTTTTCAACCTCTAGTATCATACTACGTAAAAGTTCATCAGATGGTGACCTTTAAGGCGTCATTTGATATAAAATTGTTTTAATGGAGCGCACTAGGCGTTCCCATGCACCGCCCATGTGGGGTGAGGCCGGAGGGTTAAAGTTCCATGTTGTAGTCGTTGTAGTGAACGTTTTTACAATTTCATCTTTATCCCCTTCTGATAAGGCCTTGCGAAGTTCTCTTTCAGCCCCGACGAAATTTGTTCCGTTGTCGGAATAAAACTCATGCGGAATATCCCGTCGCGCCATGAAGTTTCGAATAGCTAAAATGCACGATGTTGTTGTTAACGAATGTGCAACCTCAATGTGCACTGCCCGTACGAACAAACAAGTGAATAAACACCCATACCGCCGAAGAATTCGATTCCTGTATATGTGCAAGGAGCAACGAATGACGCTACTCGAGCTCGAGGAAGTATAGCCATTTGTGGATTTTGAGGTGTAGCATTTGAATTTTACACATTTGGCAGTGACGGATCACTGACTTAAACGTTGTTCGAAGCCTTGAAATATAATATTTTTGTCTTATTTCATTGATTGTAGTTTCTTGATTAATATGATAAAATTTTTCATGAAAATTTAGTAAAATCAGCTTTGTGATGTTATGTTTTTGAGGCAGAATAATTGGACGTTTTTGTTCGAACGAGATTTCAGCATTGTAAATTCTACGCTGTACTCGTAGGAGCCCATCATCGAGATATGGATTTCTATTAAAAATTTCGCTGGATTTTGGTACTGAGATATTCGATTTTAGTAAAATATTTTCGTTATAATATCTTTCGCTTTGGGCTTGCATATATAAAATCTTTTCAGCCTTTAGTAATTCCTCTTGAGTGAAGTCTTTGCATTGCTTGAAAGTATTGCGGCAATTAAATATGAATCTTAAAACATAAGCTGCAGTTCGTAATAAACGTTTCCATTTTGAAAACCTTAATACATCGAAAACTACATCTGATATTGTAATTTTTAGTAAGTGCTTAACACAGTCTCTCTTCGTTTGTAGGCTCTAGTGGAGTGTTCGATTGTGGCCATTTATTTTTAGACTGGCTCGAAAATTCTGGGCCTTGAAACCATCTAGAGGAGTTTGAAATTTGAAGGATCTTACACCATTTTGTAGCATCATCTGCAACATTCTGCTTGCTGGGAATTAATTTCCATTCATTTGGAGATGATAGTTCAAGAATCTCTGTAATTCGGAAGGCCACAAATTGATTGTATTTACGATGGTCTGAATTTATCCAGCTTAATACCGTTTTCGAGTCAGTCCAATAAAATTTTTTTGAAATTGTAATGGTGTGATTTTCTGTTACGTATTTGGTAAAACGGGATCCGATAAGGGCAGCCATGAGTTCCAACCGAGGAACAGAAGTCATCTTCATAGGAGCTACTCTAGTTTTTGCTCCCACAATTGAGCATATTATGCTTTCATCTTTCTTTAGTCTGAAGTAGCAAACAGTTGCATAGCCATCTTTGCTTGCATCTACAAACGTGTGTAATTGCACTTCAGTGTTGTTATAATTTTGAAAAGATTTTAAGTAACAGTGAGGAATTTTAATTTTAGCAATATCGGGTAAAATATTGACCCATTTGGACCATTTAGAAAAGAGCTCCTACGAAATTTTATCATCCCAGTCTATTTTTGATCGCCATACCTCTTGTAAAAGTATCTTAACATACATTGTAATATGCCCAATCAAACCAAGGGGATCATATATTGACATAACGAGTCTTAACATTTCACGTTTCGTTGGGATCTTTTCACTTAAAAATATAGCGCTTTTCATTAGCCATTGTGAAATTTTAAATGTTATGACGTCTTCTTGATGTTCCCAAAAAATATCCAATACCTTTTCAATTTGATTTTCTTCTGTTATATTTAGGCATTTTGCGCCAACCTTTTCAGCTGAGGGCTGACACCGCAATGCTAATTTATCATTAGAAATCCAATTTCGAATATTGAAACCTGCTTGTAAATGAATGTGAGAAACTTCGGAAATAAGTTTTGAAGCTTTTTCTGAAGTATCTTCGGAATCAAGAAAATCATCAACGTAATGATTTTCTTTTATTGCTTTAGCTGTTAAAGGAAACTCGCTTTCGAATTTACTGGCATTTAGATTTTTTATATATTGCGAAATACACGGTGCACACGAAGCACCAAAAATCATGACATCCATAGCATACTTATATGTCAGGAGATTTATCTTGCTGACAGTCGCGCCAAAGAAATCGTTGAACGTCACGATCCTCTGGACGTATATGTACTTGGTGGAACATCTCCTCGATATCTCCACAGATTGCAATAGATTTTTGTCGAAATTTAAAAAGTATTGATGGTAAAGAAGACAAATAATCCGGCCCTTTAAGCAGGAATGAGTTTAAAGATACCCCATTAGACTTGGCAGCAGCATCCCAGACTACTCTCGATTTACCCGGTTTGTTTTTATTAAAAACAGCGAAAATAGGCAAATACCAAACTTTTTTTTTATTGCGATCGATTTCATATCTATTTAATTTACGTATGTAACCTTTAGCAAGATATTTGAGTATTGTTTCTTTAAAAATGCTAAAAAGCTCTGAATTTACTTTTAATTTTCTTTCTAGGCAACTTAACCTCTTTAAGGCCATTTCATAATTGGGTGGCAACTCTACCGAATCAAACTTCCATAATAAAGGAACTTCATAATGCCCACTTGGTTTCTGTTTTGTTAGTTTATTTAGCAATTCTACTGCCCGTTTATCTTTGTTAGACTCTAGAGGAGTTCTCGTGCCTATTTCAGCTTTGCCTATTACAGCTTCAAGCGAATAAAAGTTTCTAACCAACTGATCTAACTCTGCAACAGTTGACGTACAATTACAGATTTGGAAGTTATAATTCTTACTTACATTATTTATACCGACAGTTCCATAAATGCACCATCCCAATTTTGTACGAGCAGCAATCGGTTCCAGTGGTGATCCCTCGCGAATTTTGCTCGGTACGCCCAAATCAAAATGGTTTAAGCCAACTAATATTTGCGGTGTAGCGTCTTTATAACTTTCAATGGGCAAATTTCGCAAGTGGTGATAACGCTGCGGTAAATTATTATAATCCATTGTTTGTACAGGTAAATTTAATCATTTTACTGTAGAAACATTTATTGCCAAACCAGCTCTATTTCCACCTGAAATATAAATTGTAAATTTTTTGGAATTTTATTCACTACGTTCCATACCTCCCATGCAACGCACACACAAAGAATTTGGTTCTCCATTTAAATCTAAATTATTTGCCAATGATTCGTCAATTAAACTTATTGACGATCCTCCGTCAATAATGTCAAAGGTATTTATTTCTTTATTTTTCCCATATATTTTTATAGGAATTATTTTAAACCATACTTCTTTTAATTGTTCTTCACTGTGCGTATTATTAAAAGAAACTTTTTCATTCGATTTTTGTTCTTCAGTTTTTTTTATTATTTGTTTCCACTATTTGTTTTTTTGTATCATCCGAATATTTATATAATAACGGATGGTGAGAATATTCACATCCCTCTTCACCGCACTTTTTCTTTTTATTACAGTCTCCACTGTGTTTAAAAAAACAGAATTTACATAAATTGTATTTTCTAATAATATTCCATTTTTCACCACGATCAAGTAATTGGAATTTTTTGCAGTTGCTTATTGTATTGCATTTGTTGTTGCTACATACCATGCAGGTACGTTGAGTATGAACAAAAACTCTCTTGTTTTTTGTTGTATTTTTGTCTGTTTTGTTTTCAGCATTTGGTTTGTTTCTGCAGTGGGGGTCAACTGTTATACTACTAGCTGTTATACCTATGATAAAAAACCATTTGTCAAATTCGTACAGATTTGGTATTTTGTTTTGATTTATTAGCTGCATTTTTTGTGTTGCCCATTGCATTTGATACATACTTGGAAGTTTTTGTATCAAATCATGCAAAAGTGATGAGTTACTTGATTCATCATGTAAATTACTAGCAGTTATTGTGGTAACTAAGCTACGGACTTCTACAGCCATGGAGGTAAGTGTTTTTAAATTATTTTCATCAACTTTTGGTGATAATTTAATTCTATTTTTTATTGAATTTATTATTTTTTCAGGCTGACCAAACAACAAATAGAGGATGCGTATGACGTCTGGTACATTTGAAGGATGAATCAGCATATGCTTTACACTGTGAAGCGCTTCTCCTGTTAGAGCCATTTGAAGACGAATAAGGTTTTCTTCATTGATAAATGCGCAGGAGACAAATGTGTGTTTCGATTAACGTCAGTACCTGCCATTACGGCTTAATCCGACGGTGTTCTCAAAACACAGAGTGAAGTTGAGTGTTCACCACCACCCCGAGTTACCCCGAAGGCACACCATGTGTAGCTTGCAAGGCTCACACAGGTAGCAACTTCTCATTCATGGGAGACCTAACCATGCATAAACACCTTGTTCGAGTGTTTGAGCTATCGAAACTCTGCTACATCATTACTGATGCAGCACCTGTTGACTTAGCAACAGCACAAAGAGGCTTTCAATTGGTGGACCGAAATCCACCCAGTCACTGGCACTGGGCGAGTATCAGTCTTTTAACCAACACCTCTTCCAGCTTTTGGTGGCAACCACAACCACCACGTGGACTCCCGAAGGAGACCTCTCCAACAACCAGACACAGAATCATCCTTCCTGGTGAGGGTGAGATAAAGTCCTTTCAACGACATCATCCCAGATGATCCCGCTCATACGGCGAGTATCATCTCCTTACCCTCGGAAGGCAGGTCATCTCTGGGGCAACTGGTTCCCGTGGTACCAGTTTATGCTACTGGTCAAGCCTCAAAAGAAAACCCCTAGAGGTTAACTTTCTATTGACTTTGGTCTTAGGGTGGACCATAGGTGTCCGTTCACCTCCTTACTGACTCGCGTAGGCAAGCCTACTACCTTATATAAATATGTGCACGCCCGTTACTCGGCTGCATGAGATTGGGTAGTAACACATAAGTTTTATGGGTAATTGGCCTAAGGTTATGTCAGCAAAAACCAAATTACCCTATTCCCGGGAACCACATCACCAAGGTGTGAGTAATCACCAAGATGCATGAACCGTACCCCACGGGGGGATGCGCAGGAGACAGTGGACCATTCGTAGGTGGAAATAAATAGAGGCCATTCTTCAGGTTGACCGGAAAATACTGGGAGTTCTTTGGGCAGAGACTGTCGCGAGTTAAGTTGTGTTTGTGAAAAACTTTGCGGCTGTGAAAAGTAAATGGTTGTTGTGCAGTTGGATTAAAATTCATTGTAGATGTAATTGGTTGCTATGAAATAACTTCTAGTGGATTGTAAGGAAAAAATTTGTTGTGTTATTATTATTCGAAGTTGAAGACGTAAGTAAGACATTTTGTTGGTTTGTTGTTGCCGTTGATCTTGAAGGCTGCATATGCCTTAAACCACTGTATGTTGCAATGTTCGCTGTATAATTCGGTACTGTGTACAAAGGTAAAGTCGATTTTGTGGCAGCATTAGTGACCGTTGGTTTAACAAATGTGACGTGATTTTGTGGTGCTACTGAAGAGCCGATACACGTAGTTGTTGGTTGATTAGCGGCAGACGCTTTTGTATTAAATGTGTACTGTGCAATATTATTAGTTTATTTTGGCAAACTAGATGTTTGCAGGTTTGAATTATTACTTACATCTTTGTTCAAGGTTGGTTCTTGAGACGTTGAATTTACAGAGGCAACCCAATTGTAGACTGTCTGAGATTTCACGGACGATATATCTGAAGCAGCTTCAGCTTCTTCAAGAAGTTGATATTTTTTGTTTAAATAATCGTTGTTTAGCTGTTGATTTAATTTTCGTTCTTCTTCTACCTTTTGTAGTTGCAAATCAATTCTTTGTGATTGTGACTGGTGAGAACGATTAGAGCGATGGCTTGTTGTACTTAGTGTAGGTGAATTTGACCTTATGGAAGAACATGAAAGGCATTTGAATAGCGTATTGTTCGTGACATTATAACAATCCTTATGAAATATTTTGTGGCATTTAATGCAAGACGTTGTATTGTCGTCAGGGGGGTTTTGGCAAACTGAGCAATTGAGGTTAGGTTCTTCTATTTGCTGTTGACCACTTTTAGTGTGTAAAGACATTTTGTACTTACTGCGCGATTGGCAAGTTGATTTAAAGGCAAAGCGCTAGTGACCCGAACAATGATGACCACAAAAAGAATTTTAAAATATTGGAAGAGGAATCCGCCTCGCTATGGTTTTCACAGGATTTTGAATAAAGAAGCCAATGGTTTAAATAACAATTCAAGTTTATTTATTCCAATGTTTCTTATATTAAAATTCCTAAAATATACATATGTTGAACATACGGAAATATTTATAAAAGTTAACTTAAATTAAATTGACTGGCTTTTTGGTATGAAAACCACAATTCTTATTATTGCTGTGTATGTCCATCAGCGGGCTTCGCTGAAGAACTATTTTCTGTCTGGGAGGCCTTTGGCCGGGCTTAATGATTTTCTCATCCATGTATGCCCAACAGCGGCTATGTAGAAAAACATTCTTCAGCGAAGCCGCTGTTGGACATACAAAAAAGAGAAAATTGTTAAGCCCGGCCAAAGGCCAGCTATGCAGGAAATCATTCTTCAGTGAAGCCTCTGTAGGACATACATAGATTAAAAAATCAATAAGCCCGGCCAAAAGCCGGCCACACAAAAATCCATTATTCAGCGAAGTCGCTGTTGGAAATCATTAAGCGGCTTCGCATGGCAGGCCTTTGGCCGGGCTTTATGATTTTGTAATCTATGTATGTTCAACAGCGCCTTCGCTGAAGAATTATTGCCTGCATAGCCGGCCTTTGGCCGGGTTTAATGATTTTCTTATCTTTGTATGTCTAATAGCGGCATTACTGAAGAATACTTTTTTGCCTTTGGCCTGAAGGACCTTCGATATATATATATATATATATATATATATATATATATATATATATATATATATATATATATATATATATATATATATATATATATAATATATATATATATATATATATATATATATATATATATATATATATATATATATATATATATATATATATATATATATATATATATATATATATATATATATATATATATATATATATATATATATATATATATATATATATATATATATATAATTATATATATATATATATATATATTTTTTTTTTTTTTTAATATATACAGCTACGTGCAACTAATTAACGACACCGTATTCAATATTTTTTTTTGCCTGTGGTGATGTGGTAACATCATAAAAACGCAAAAAGTTGGCATATTTTCGTTATGGCAATTCCGGTACTCCATTATCTAACAATGGTAATACCGCTTTTTACTGTTTCTTTTTCTTAGTGGCGTGATCATGTTTTATTATCGTGCACATAATTAAGGACAGGAAAATATTTTTATATTTTTGCAATTTCTGGTAAGCTTAAAACATTTCGTTAGATTAATTGTCATGTAATTAATAATGTTATAGTGTTTTGTAAAGCTCATAATGGGTAAAAATAAGTCATGTGACGTAAGCAGTCGCAAAATTATAGTACAGATGCACCAGGATGGGCATTCGTATCGCCAAATTGCAGCTACCCTAAAATTGTCTAAAACTTTGGTAAGCAATGCTGTGCAGTATTTTAAAAAGCATTCGATAGTGGAAAAGGTTCCTCGAAATAAAAGATGCCGAATTACTACACTGCGAGAAGACAAACTTATTGTACGCGAGTCTAAAAAATATCCGCATAAATCGGCGAACGAGATTCGGACGGCTGTGTTTGGTAAAAATGAGCCAAAACCATCTGTTGACACTGTTAAGCGACGTTTGAGTGAAGAAGGATTGTTTGGGAGAATTTCACGGAAGAAGCCGTTACTCTCTGAACGCAATCGCAAGAAAAGGTTAGAGTTTGCCAAAAAAATACCGTCATTGGACCTCTCGGGAATGGAGTAGTTTTGTTTTCGGATGAAACGAAAATCAATAGAGTCTCCCCTGACGGGAAAAAATATGTTCGCCGTCCGAAGTTGAAAGAATATGACCCAAAGTATACAAGGGCCACCCTGAAGCATGGTGGTGGTAGCATCATGCTTCGGGGTGCTATGTCATTACACGGAGTTGGACCATTGCGCAAAATAGAGGGAACTATGGACAGATTCCAATACGCTGAGATTTTAAAAGATACCATGCTACCATATGCTGAGTCAAATATGCCAGTAACATGAATATTTCAGCAGGACAATGATCCAAAACATACTACTGCTCACGTTAAGCAGTGGTTTTCTAATAATACCGTTACTGTATTGGACTGGCCATCATGCAGTCCTGATCTCAACACAATTTAGAATCTGTGGCAAATTGTAAAAACCGAAGTTAGTGCAGTAAAGATTAGCAACTTCAATGATTTGTATTCGGAAACTAAAAAAGCTTAGAAAGCCATCCCAAGTACGGTATGTGAAAAGTTAGTATCCTCCATGTCACGCAGATGTCAAGCAGTTATTGACAACAAGGGTTTCGCTACAAAATATTAGCTAATTAATAAAAAAAAAATTAATAAAACAAGTTTATGAAAAAAAAAATTAACCGTGTCCTTAATTACATGCACGTCTCATTTTAAAATTTTGGTAGTAATGAAATCAGTCTTGTTTTATTTTGCACGGAAACTTATTTATTTTAAAGCACATATTGAAAACAAAGCAGAAACTTTTATTTCATGAAAATAAAAAATGTTTTTTCTAATTTTTATACGATAAATGTAATATCGATAAGGTGTCCCTAATTAGTTGCACGTAGCTATATATATATATATATATATATATATATATATATATATATATATATATATATATATATATATATATATATATATATATATATATATATATATATATATATATAAAATATAATATATATATATATATATAAATATATATATATATATATATATATATAATATATATTATATATATATATATATATATATATATATATATATATATATATATATATATATATATATATATATATATATATATATATATATATATATATATATATATATATATATATATATATATATATATATATATATATATATATATATATATATATATATATATATATATATATATATATATATATATATATATATATATATATATATATATATATATATATAATAAATATATAAATATATATATATATATATATATATATATTATAATATATATATATATATATATTATATATATATATATATATATATATATATATAATATATATATATATATATATATATATATATATATATATATATATATATATATATATATATATATATATATATATATATATATTTATATATATTTATTATATATATACATTTATATATATATATATATTTTATATATATATATATATATATATATATATATATATAAATATATATATATATATATATATATATATATATATATATATATATATATATATATATATATATATATATATATATATATATATATATATATATATATATATATATATATATATATATATATATATATATATATATATATATTTGCGTTTGCGCAAATATTTGCTCTTAGATGTGAACGAGACTTAATACCCGCTTTGATGTAAAAAAATGTTTTGAAAAATATGTGACCAAAGCATTTGACATCTGAACTATTTACTAAAGTTGTTAGTTGTCTGACGAGTAGCATAAAAATGTGCACCGCATGCTGTTCTGGTGTCAACGAAAAGCCGGCAAGCGTTTTTTGGCTGTCAAAAATTCTGATGCCCATACAATTTGTATGGAGCATCCGAAATAACGCGGCGGCAACGTTTTGCAATTGGAAAATCCGATTTTGACAGCGCGTTTAATAGTGAAGCTAGCTGCAAAAGACAACAGATAAAACAGGTCTGTGCAACTAATCAGCTGATCGTTTTTGCTAACTGTTTTCATGGTGTGTTTGTCAAATTATATGCTATTTCGCCAAACACAGAGGAATTTTCTTGTTTTTTGGTGTGTTTGTTGTGGAGATCCATAGACCTGTATTATTTGGCCATGTGTACACTACCATAATAAGGGTTGTTATATATTTTTAATAGCCCTGTTTTTATCGATTTGACAAAGCGTTGGCGCCATGGTGAAATAAGTATAGAGGTGACCGCATAAGGGAAACAAATACAACAATACAACAAAAAAATAAATAATGGTTGTCAAAAATATATACGTGCTGGAGGTGGATTATGCACAAAACTAGCAGAGCAAAAATAATCAGCTGACGTTATGCTGCCACCTGTATACTTATTTCACCATGGTTGGCGCTCTTGTTTAGGTATGGTATTTCAGCGTTAACGCTAGGCGGTAGTAAACGTTCCGCTTTCCGCTTTCCGCTCTTGTTTAGGTTGGGCTGTTATTACTGAAACAGTGTTTTATTGTGTTTACTCCACCTACAACTATGCCGTTTTTATATATTCCTTAAAATGAGTTCCAAACACACTTTTTATGTTTTCTTTTAACATTTTGGCACTTTTGTAGAAAAAAAGGTTTTTGGGCAAAGCGAATTTCCCACCCGACTTTTGAAAAAACAAAATAGTGGAACTAAACTGCTAGCGTCACTCCACATTTATTTATCTCCATAGAGTAACCTGGCCAGACATCCCGCTTTAGGCGGGATTATCCTGCTTTTAAGAGTTCGATCCCGCTTGAAATTTGCATCCCGCATTTTCGAGCTTTAAGATTTATAATTCTGTTTTAATTATTGCCAAAAATTTTGAAGATTTTTCAACTGAATAAAAATATATCTTTCTCCTTTTTCAGCCAGTACAACTCATTGAGTTAAAACCCTTTAAAATCTAAAAAAAGTGCATTTTTAGACGTTGATTCAAAACTCATTACTCGAAAATTTCTAATCCAAAGATATTTAGGATCATATACGAGCACATAACGAAAAATTGGCATGAAGTTAGCATGTGTGACGAAATTGAACTGAATATTTCTGAGTTTTTCCATATACTATTTTGAAATTATAGATCATAAGCCTCAGCTACAATCTACAGTCATTTTTAAAATAAAATTTTATATCAAACTCCAGTTAAATTTCGTCATTTTTGCTAACTCCATTACAAGTTTTTGTTATGCATACGGCCGTTAATTATCTACGATTTAGTTCATTAATTCAATTTTTCAATTAAATTCTTTTTATGACAAAGGAATTTTCAAAACATATAATAACTGAAAGTACAAACTCTTTTCTGTATAGGCGCGTCGAACTGATGTCTTCGAGAGCAATCACTATCTCATCATCAGAGCTCTTGTCATACCTGTTCCCAGTGTGAGAGTGGTGAAGTCAAGTAGGCAACTAACATTAAAAATGTTTGAAAGCTCCAAAAATTAAATTCAACGATCTTAACGCAGAATAATCAAAAATCTTTGGATTAAAAACCATACAGTTCGACATAAATTCATAACTTCAATTTAAAAAATTTCTATATTAAGATGAAAAAAGATTAAGAATAAGTCTTGAAAGCAAAACGCTAAAACTAATTTTGTGCTGAACATATCTATGGCTTGGTGCTAAAAGGGCCAATGTCATAATATTCACTTTTGAGAAAAAGGCAATTTGAAGTTTTCTATATGAGTTCATAGTAACATTGGCTAGCAAAACCCTTATGAAGCTGTTCTGGGTTACATTAGACATAGGCTGTTTCAGCAAAATAAAAGAGAGTAAGAGCAAAAACCTAATGCAATGATTAAGTCAAAACAGCAAAATATTGACATTGGTCCATTTAGCACCAAGCCAGAGATATAAAACATAAGATGCTTAGATCCGATAAAAAATTAGTAAAGTTACAAGATAGAATTTTTTCCATACAAAATTGCTTATGAGTGAAAATATTCTTTTAAATATAAACTGAATTTAAGCAATTTCGTATGAAAGATAACTTCGGATTTTTTCACCTACTGGTTTAAAATTTTCTTATTTTTGTTGGGTCTAAACGACTTTATGTTTCATGTGTTCGACACAAAATTCTATTTAACCTGTAGGCTTAAAGCAATTTATAAAATTGTTGCTTCATATTTCAAAAATACATAAATTTATTAGTTGTGAGTTAGCTCATCTATATGTCTGCATTGAGGGTGCTGTTGCATGAGTGGTTAAGGCGTTTGACTGTAAACCCTGGTCTTGAGTTCAAGACTAGTTTCAGGCAAGCCAACAACATCATAAATCTTTCTGATGTGCATTGGTATGTTATTGGTGAATTCATAGCACTGATCACTTTGGCAGTACCGGCAGCGATCAATACGGACATCCTAATGCACTTCACTGCACCCTCCTTCGTCGGCGAAGTAAAAGAACTAATAAATAAATGGCTACACAGCTTAAACAACAACTGCAACCCCGCTCTACAAGAAACGCGCAGTAGCAAAGTTGTAAATGAATTAGACTGCGTTTACATTGCGCGATTTTTGTCGCTGGAATTCTTACTATCTACGCAAGAGGGGTGAGAGGAATTCAAAGGGTACACGTATGCTTGTTCTCTTGAGATTCGTTTTGTTCTCTCATTCGTAATATAAAACTGTATAAACTGTGTGCATACATACACACATGCATGTACAAATTGTAAGAATTGCAGCGACAAAAGTTGCACAATGTAAACTCAAATGCAATTTTAAAGAAGAAACGAAAAAAATTGCAACGACAAAAATTGCACAATGTAAACGCAGACTTAAGCTTTCTATTTCTCTCCCACTTCACCACCTGTTCTCTCTACACTATCCCTTTCCCAAAGAAGGTAACACATTAATTAATTAACTGGTAGGCATTAATTGGCTGATTGTCTTACTTCTCTTTATAAAAAAAATAAAATTCGTTGGATACTAAGGCCAACTCATTAGTAGATTTTTGTTTCATCGTAACGGAGAAATTAAAAACTATGATTTAAAATAAACGTCGAAAAATTCACTTTTCTAATTTTAATGAACTGCCCAATTCCAGCTAACGATGGAATGCAAAATCACGAATCTACTTTTTTTAAATTTTATAGGAGAGAGGAAAAATTAAATAAAATATGTATGCACTTCAAGATCCTGAAGTTAAGTTTCTTTTTCGTTTTTAATTGGTTGATTTTTATGATAAAGGTTTGAAATTTTCGATTCGATGTAATTATACAATTTTTTAAGACAATTAAATAACAATGCGATTTTTAATTATTTATTAGTTACGTGGTTTTGAATTTCAAGTAATGATATTTATATTTGTATATAAAAGAAATGTGTATACTCGTATTATCATAGAAATGGAGTGTTTTTACATCATCCCTCTTTCCACAAGATATTTTATAAAATCCCGCTTTTTTGTTGGTATTTTCTCAGAATCCTGCTTTTCAATCGTTCTTGTCCCGCTTTTTGGAAAAATCTTCTAGTCACGTTACCATAGAGGTGATATATTTCATCTACAGACAAATCACGCTTAGAAGCATCAGGACGGGTATAGACTGACTTATATGGCGGAAAGCTATTTATGATATCTAAAATTGTTAAAGTATAACTTTTCGAAGTACATATAACGTTTGAAGTACAGTTGTTGAAGTATAATTTGCTCCGATATTTCATAATTCTTTTCGCGACATTATGAGGTTTTCTTCAGCAACCCTTTATTTGAACAATTTTCGAATTTTCCTGACTTTTAATTTTTATTATTATTAGCCAATAAATGAGCTTAACAGAACAAAACTTCGTTTTTAGAATCTGAGCTGGGACACACTTCTAGAAACTACAAGTCACAAACCTACCAGTAAAATACACACAAAACAATAAATTTGGTAGAAGTGTTATTGTTTTGTAGGTATTTTGCTTGTAGGCTTGTAGCCTGAATTTTTGAAAAATGGGGCCGTGGGCACAATTACTTATATATAACAAAAAAAGTCAAGAAAAATCAACACTACTGACATTGTTAATATCTAATATGCTAAATCGTCAGCTGCAATGCAAAACCAAGTAACAGCCAAAAAATTCGAAATCGCATTAATTATTGCGTATTACATCGAAACGCATGTCCTTACAAATCTTCAAACCTTCATCATAAATATCAACTAAATAAACGAAAATAAATAGACTTTACTTCAATCGCTTGAAGTATTTTATTTACTGCCTGTTTTTTGTAAATAAAAGAAAAATTTTCGTTGGAGAGTTTGAATTGAAAACAAAGACAAATTGGACTTATTTATATTGTTGTTTCAATATAAATTCCCTTACGAAAATATTTGTTTTACTTACAAAACAGGCCGTTAGTTTTCCTATCTCCTATAAAATGTAAAAAAGTGTAGTTAACTGATTTTGCATTTCACCTAAGTCCCAGTCCATACGAATCAACTTTTGCTGCTGCAAGTTTTTTTGTGTGAGAGTGATGAAATAGAAATATATATCTTATATATTCCCCTCTCGCTCTTTCTCACTAAAAAGTAAAAGTTGCAGCAGCAAAAGTTGATACATATGGACTGGGACTAACGAAATATATTTTCGCGGTCCAATTTTTATAAGCAAATACTCTTAACAACTCAACAGTGTTTCAGCAACCGAACAGCTTATGTACAAAAAGAGATGAAATCAACACGCAGAAAAATAAACTTATGTTGATTTAACGAGTTCGATATTAGGGGTACTGTACATATCGGATATGAGAAACTTTAAAAATACCACAAAATTTTTTCTTATATGCGGTTTTTTCTTATTAACAATTGTTGTTTATAAGAAAGGTCTTTCTTATAAACATATATGGATATAATAAACTTTTTTCTTATAAGTGTGTTAGGGTTTGAGATTTCCCAAACTTTTGCACTTCCCGGGAAACGGGAATGAAAAATCGCGTTCCCGGGAATTCCCGGGAAAAGTAAATTTTCTAAACAAAGTAGATTTATTAAGTGAAAATTGGCGAAATTTCTGTTGTTTTATTAATATAAGCACTCTTTTTAAGTAAAGGTTAATATAAAAGCAATTCTAAAACTAATTTTTAAGTATTTTTAAGTGAATTCAAGCAAATAGTTTATAGTTATAGACTAATTGACGACTGTTGCCGCAATTAGTTAAAGGTTTTTCTTAAGACCTCCAAATCATTTTATAAAGAACTTGCAGTAATTTTTTTTTTAATTTTCTTCAAACTTTTCCGGAAGGATTCTTATCGTTAAGTAGAAGCAAATTACAGTACAATATTCAGCTGCGCCGAATTTTATATATCCTGAGCCACAATCTGTCTAAATATCTTTGATTTTTAATGTTATTTCTCTTAAGACATCTCCTTCAGGGTTTCAATAATAGGGTCGACTTATAATAAATTTAAGTAGTGTCAACTCAAAGTTTTTACAGATTATATGAGCTTAGAATTTCCACTACACTTTCGAAAATTTTTTCGCTAATTCTGCTAAAAATCACTCAAACTTTACAAATTATTCCACTTTGTTCGGTTATATTGATTAAAGGACATTCATTACTAAACTCATCTTGCATGTACTTTTCGAATAAAGCAAAAAATTTTCTCGCAGACGGATTAGGAAAAATGGTTGACTTCAATTTCATGAAATTTTTATGAAATTTCCGTATAAGCTTGAACCGTTCACATTTTTATTTTGTATAAAAAAAATTTATGGCGGACATTTTACTGCCAGTTTATCGATGTCGAAGGAATTCCTTCTTTCTGACAGTAACATTTGAAACAAAAACTAAATTGAAGTTGTGTGTATTTAGTCGAACTATATGGGTTTTATCTAAAGAAATTTATTATTCAGGCTTAAGTTCGTTCAATTTAATTTTTACAATTAAATATTTTTTTTTAAATAATTTTTCAAAGCATGTGGCAATTGAAAAGTAGAAATACCAATTTCTTGACTTTTGTAAAGGTCGAACTGAACATCGATGTTAGAGAGCTCTGACGATGGGATTGTGGTTAATCCCGAAAACATCGATGTTCAGTTCGACCTTTACAAAAGTCAAGAAATTGGTATTTGTACTTTTCAATTGCCACATGCTTTGAAAAATTATTTCTCAAAAAAAAAAAGATTTAATTGTAAAAATTAAATTGAACAAACTTAAGCCTGAATAATAAATTTCTTTGGATAAAACCCATATAGTTCGACTAAATACACACAACTTCAATTATTAACACTAGAGGCACATAGTACAAAATATGTCAGATAGTTTCCCGTGTAATACGGATAAAACAAAACATATGTAAGCCCTAAGAACTAGAGAAAGGAGCTTTCTCAATCTTGGGTGAGAAATATAAATAAAAAGCACAAGTGTGGTTGTTGATTAGGATAAGTGCCAAGTATGGTAAATTTCTAAACCACCATAAAATAAGCTTAAAGCCAAGAAACATAGAGCTTTAATGCAATTGGTTTAATGGCAGATATTTACTGCTTGACTTTGGGGTCTGAATAGCCTAGAGTATAGAAAGCTCTGACGATAGGATTGTGGGTAATCCCGAAAACATCGATCTTCAGTTCGACCTTTACAAAAGTCAAGAAAATGGTATTTGTACTTTTCAATTGCCACATGCTTTGAAAAATTATTTCTCAAAAAAAAAATTATTTAATTGTAAAAATTAAATTGAACGAACTTAAGCCTGAATAATAAATTTCTTTGGATAAAACCCATATAGTTTGACTAAATACACACAACTTCAATTATTATCACTAGAGGCACATAGTACAAAATATGTTAGATAGTTTCCCGTGTAATACGGATAAAACAAAACATATGTAAGCCCTAAGAACTAGAGAAAGGAGCTTTCTCAATCTTCGGTGAAAAATAAGAACAAAAAGCACAAGTGTGGTTGTTGATTAGGATAAGTGCCAAGTATGGTAAATTTCTAACCCACCATAAAATAAGCTTAAAGTCAGGAAACATAGAGCTTTAATGCAATTGGTTTAATGCCAGATATTTACCGCTTGACTTTGGGGGCTGAGTAGCCTAGAGTATAGAGATCTCTGGCGATGGGATTGTGGTTAATCCCGAAAACATCGATGTTCAGTTCGACCTTTACAAAAGTCAAGAAATTGGGTTTTGTACTTTTCAATTGCCACATGCTTTGAAAAATTATTTCTCAAAAAAAAAATGATTTAATTGTAAAAATTAAATTTAACGAACTTAAGCCTGAATAATAAATTTCTTTGGACAAAAACTAAATTTCAGAATTTGTTTGTGTTTTAAATGAAATTGCAAGAATGAAAAATTTCCTTCTATATTTTATAATTATATATGTTAAGAAAGTCCATATATTTATGAAACAACTTGAACTTTTAATTTCCCGTTTTCCCGGGAATTCCCGCATCCCAAACCCTAAAGTGTATACATATTCAATAAAGCATATACATGTTAACACAACAAAAGTTTATTACTCTTATTACTTTTAATTCTCAATAAATTAAAATGCTGACACTGCTGCAGACGGTTAAAATGGGTCAACAACTTACAAAAGTTGCAAAACAGTAACGGCTCGTGTCATTGTGATTACCATGCAAATTTTTAATAAGTTATTTTATGTTTCGATTTAATTAAAACTAGAATAAAATTTCAGTTGTATTTTAAAAGTGAAAAAATAAAGTTATATTTTTTTTAAATAAATAATTTACAAAAACTTAACTGGCGCCCAACTAAATGGGATAATCCGAGGATAACGTACCCCATAGGCTACACCCCAAAGGATATTCCCAGCAAACGCACCCCATAGGCTGCAGAGAAGAAAGGAAAAAACATACCCCACAGGCTATCAGAAATAGGAGAATCCTGGAAGAACTCACCCCACAAGCATTGATTAAAAGGAACACAATCATCTGCATTGAGATCTTGGTATAGAGGAGGTTACCTAAGTATTGCTATAAAGAAAAGGAGAATCAACCACCTATCAGCTCCATAACAATGATTGCTGTAACAATGTAAGAATAGTTTTAAGATATTTAACTTAAATATTTAAAAGTCCAAAATTACATTAAAACAAAAGAAATCAGAAAATATTCAAACACGATCTAAATAGTGAATTTAACACAGTGCTTATAAAAGTGAATATTGAATAAGAAGTAAAATTATTTGTGAGAATTAAAAGAAATTTGAATGAAAATCTATTGATAAAACCTTTATGAAAATAGAAAATTCCTTTCGAGGGAAAGTTGAAAACTAGATAAGAAGTAAAATTATTTGTGAGAATTAAAAGAAATTTTAATGAAAATCTATTGATAAAACTTTTATGAAAATAGAAAATTCCTTTCGAGGGAAAATTGAAAACTAAATGAGTAGTAAAATTATTTTTGAGAATTAAAAGAAGTTCGAAGAAAATCTATTGAAAAAAAAATTTTTTTATGAAAATATTAAATTTCTTTTGAGAAAAAGTTGAATATTAAATAAGAAGCAAAAGTATTTTTCAATAAAATTTTTTTTATCAAATTTCTTTTCCTACGGATAGAAATAAGGCAAGAAAAGTGATGAAAAAGCCAACAAGATAATTTTTTAATATATTTACACTGGTAGTAGAATTTAAAGAAAATAAGGTAATTAATAGGACAAATAATCAAAACAATATTCAATAACAGATTATTGGAAAGAAACAAAGAATTAATATTTGCACATACAAAATTTTTCATAACTCGAAGTGTCAATTTGATAAAAATATACATTTGGTTGTTATTGCGATTCCCACGACCACTTAAGGAAAATTTATTGGCGGTAGTGACCATAAAAACCCCTTTCATTTTCAAAACGTCTAACCCAAACAAATTTAGTCTGGCCCCCAGTCTTAAATGTGAACAATCCACCAGAAGCAGGCCGTGTAGATAACCGTATTGACAATTTGGAGGAAGCAATTGCGCGGATTTGCGCACTACAATGCCAAATCGCAATAAGGAACTTCATAGACCCTAATTCGGACATTGCAGGCGAAGACCAAATAATAGAAGATCGGTATAGGAACAACTTGACCGACTTGGACAAAGTCCCTGATATTGTAAAATGTCTATGGGAATTCTCTGGGAGTTATAATGAATTCAGCTCTTGGAAAAAGAGTGTGGATAGAATTCTTAAACTATATGATTCAGTCAAAGGAACTCCAAAATATTTTGCTATTTTAAACACAATTAGAAACAAGATTACAGGTAGTGCGGATGCCGCACTTAAATCATATAATACACCCTTGAATTGGGATAGTATCTCGAAATGTTTAGCGTTACACTACGCCGAAAAGAGAGATCTAACAAAGCTGGAGTACCAAATGAGCACTCTAGTACAAGGTAATAGCACTATACAGGATTATTACCAACGGGTATACTCACACCTCTCCCTTATTATGAACAAATTGTCGTATATAGACATAGGTAGAGAAGCACTGGACCTTCTAGCGCAAACATACAGAGATAAGGCATTGGATGCCTTTACTAGAGGTTTAAGAGGTAATTTATCCCTACACTTAGGAATCAAAGAACCAAAAGATCTTCCGCAAGCACTTCATCTGTGCTTAAAAATGGAAAACCAATTCGGAAGATCAAATTTTGCGAACTTACACAACCAGACTAACAACAACAGTACTAATAAGCCTTTACATGCACCACCAAACAAACCACAATATCAAAATAGGAAAATCTTTTATCCCCAATTGGCATTTATGCCCCAACCTTCACTTAACCACCATCAGTACAGGTCAGTAAATCCAATAGGTTACCAAAATAGCTTCAATCAAATGTCACAGACATAAGGTTACTCAAACCCAAGGTTCATCCCTCCAAGGCCAACAGCTCCGAAGCCTTTTCCACGTCCTGAGCCCATGGACGTAGACGCTTCAATGAGGACAAGAGCCATCAATTATATGAACAGACCAGCCCAGAACAATCAAATGTTTGGAAAAAGACCACCAATACAATCTGAACAATTGCGAAACCCTCCTAAACTGCAGAGAAATTTTCATTTAGAGACAGAAGAAAACGGAAATATTAACGACTTGTACTATCAAGAGCAAAGACTAAACTACGAGTAAGAGGAAAAACTCCCAACACTGGACAAATAGTTACAGAATCAACCAGAAATACATGAAGACGGAAGCCAATCCGAAACCCAAGACTTTGCGGACATTAATTTTTTAGACTAACGCATTCGTTCCTACCCTACTTTGAGTGTCGGACGAATGCTGGACAAATTTTTAATTTTCTCATTGACACCGGCTCAAACAAAAACTATATACAACCCTGTTTATTTAGAAATCCCTTGCCAAACCAAAACTCCTTTTATGCAAGTTCAGTGGGTGGAAACAACAAAAGCACTCATCACACCTTCATAAATTTATTCGGAAAGCACGCTGATAAAATGAAGTACTGTTTGCTGCCAACACTAAAATCCTTTCATGGTATTTTAGGAAACGACAGCCTAAAGGAGTTATCAGCTATTATTTATTCAGCAAAAGACTACATGCTCATAAACGGAACACTTAACATTCGAATAAAACAGAAGGTTTCACAATCGGTAAATAATATCAACATTCGGACAGACCACTTCACAGAACAACAAAGGAACAAATTAGAAGAGGTCATTGCACACCATAAATCATTTTTTAGTGAACCAGATGAGAATTTGACTTATACAACAGCCGTAGTCGCAGATATCCAGACAAAAACCCACGAACCTATCTATTCCCGATATTACCCATACGCAATGCACTTAAAAGAAGAGGTCGAAAAACAGATTCGAGACTTGTTAAGACAGGGCATCATTCGGCCTTCCAGGTCACCTTACAACTCACCAATTTGGGTTGTACCTAAAAAGGCTGATGCATCTGGCATATAAAATTCAGAATTGTCATTGATTACCGAAAGTTGAACGAGCAGACGGTACCAGATAAATATCCGATTCCAGAGATTAATGACGTTTTACCCCAACTTGGACAAAATAAGTTTTTCTCCGTAATAGATCTTAAAAGCGGGTTCCACCAAATACCGCTCAGGGAAACTGACAGAAAAAAACGGCCTTCTCGGTCAACAATGGTAAATACGAATTTACCAGATTACCATTTGGACTGAGAAATGCTCCTTCTATATTTCAGCGAACGCTGGACGATATATTGAGGGAGTATACAGGGAGAATATGTTTCGTCTATATGGATGATATCATTATTTTCTCCAAGGACGAAGAAGAACACTATAAGAACCTAGATATAATCTTCAAAACTCTCCAACTTTCAAACATGAAAGTTCAATTAGACAAGTGTGAGTTTTGAAAAGCGAGGTGGAATTTTTAGGATTTATTATCTCGGACAGAGGTATAAAAACCAATCCTAAGAAAGTCGAAACAATTCTGAATTTTCCTACACCGCAGACACTAAAAGATCTTAGATCGTTCCTAGGTCTTTCGAATTATTATAGACGCTTTATCAGGGACTATGCTAAAGTTGCTAAGCCCTTGACAATGCTTCTAAGAGGGGAGACAGGACGTTTGTCCAAACATACCTCAAAAAAGATAGTAATTAAGCTCAACCAGGAGGCAACGGATGCGTTAAAAAAATTAAAAACCACATTGACATCCGATGACGTCATGTTGGCGTACCCAGACTTCAAAAGAGAATTTGTTCTAACGACTGACGCCTCAAGCTATGCCTTGGAGTAGTAGGGAACTGGGCTCACGAGCCTAATTAAAAATTTAAAATTTGGGTAATTAAAATTTGAAATTTTAATTGTTAAATAAACAAAAGTGTAATTTGATACCCGTGGGAAAAAAATGAAAGTGCCCAGTAGGCAAAATGTGTAAAGTGAAGATTGTGAAAAATTAGAGTGTGAGTAATGCTTTTTGGTGTTATAGAAATTTAGGGTGTTGTTCTTATGGGGCGATATTGAGACATTGGGTAGTGAGTTTGGAGCTTGAAAGTATTGGCTTAGTATAGACAATGTGGTTCTAATGGGGTGATATTGAGACATTGGGTAGTGTTTTAGATAAAGAGTGTAGACAAGTTTGGTGACAACGTCACCAAACTTGTCTATTCTCCCAGCGGTAAATATGATAATACTCCTATGAATGTAGAACCAAAATATTATGAAATAAACAGTGCATTCAAAAAAAATATTGCAACATATGGAATTCCCAACAAAAAAGATGATCTTCTATTTGAAGACTTTGTTCTGGAAAATAAACCTATTTTCAAGGAAAGACTTGAAAAAAGTTTGGTTAAACATAATATTTTAAAATTCTGTGTAACTCTAATTGGAGAGTACATAAAAATTTTTGGTGAAGAAATTGACTTGTGTCAAATTTCACACAGAGCAAAAATGTATTTATTGTGCCTGGGAAGTAATGTTGATGACCTAATTGAAAAACAATTCCAGAACATTCATAATAAAATGTCAGAATTCCAGCAAAGAGATTCTGGGTGGACTTTAATAAGAATTATTCGCGCTGAAATTAACATAAACAAAAGTTCTCTAGTAAAAGGATCTCACTGGATAAGCACCCCATTGAAACTAGCTAAAAAGCAGGGCTGTATCAACATTGAAAACAATGATGATTATTGTTTTAAATGGAGTTTAGTTGCTGCATTAGATACCACAATAACAAATCATAAAGAATATTACAGCTCATATAACATCGAGGACATTAGCGCTGATGTCATTTGCTTGCACAATGGAATTGTTCTTGACTTCACAAATTTAAAGTTCCCATTGGCATTAAAAAACATCAAAGTATTTGAGGATAGGAATAATGGAATAAGTGTGAATGTGTTTGGGTATGATAATGAGAAGGATGAAATCATTGGACCATTCTACAATACACAAAAGGAAAAAACAAAGCATGTGAGTTTATAGCTGTTGGAAGCTGGAGACATTCACCATTACATTTTTATTAAAGATATATCAAGGTAAGTAAATACATATTTATGATTGAATAACTATATACATATATAAATTTATTCCTTTTACAGATTATTAAGGCGTCAGACAACAAAGCACCATGACAGTCTCAAATTTTGTAATACCTGCCTACAATATACGCACAATGAATGGACTATGGAACAACACAAAACGGAATGTGGGAAAATTGTTGCTGCGTTACCTTCTCCTGAAAATAGTATTTTGAAGTTTAAAGATCACCAGCGGCAGGTGGATGTGCCATTCGTTATATATGCTGATTTCGAATGCATACTAGAAGATATCCAAACTACTGTAAGTGACAAAACTCAAGTTATAAAGAGGCACATTCCTTGTGCCTTTAGTTATTATATAAAATGTGTAGGTAATAATAGTTTAGATAAATTTAAGATATATACTGGTGAAGACGCATCTGTAAAATTTGTTGACTGGTTAATTGACGATTGTGAAGATATTTACAATCAGTTCCTCACCAGTAAGACAAAAATGAACAGCTTGACCCTTTCGCGAATATACAGTTTTCAAAATTCAATAAATTGTCACATATGTGACAAATTTCTCGGTAAAGATCGTGTAAGAGATCATTGTCACATAAGTGGTAAATATCGAGGTGCAGCTCACAATATTTGCAACTTAAAGTACCAAATTCCGAAGTTCATACCCATATATTTTCATAATTATTCATCTTATGACTCGCACCTCTTTGTTAAAGAATTAGGTAAAAAGTCTGACAACATAAAAGTCCTACCACTAAACAAAGAACTGTACATTTCACTATCGATATTTACAAAAATGACTGACAATTGCACTCTTGAACTCCGATTTTTAGATACTATTCGTTTTATGGCTGATAACTTAGAATCCTTAGCTAATAATCTAACGGATAATGATTTCCATACGGTTAGGGCACACTTTAACAGAAAGACAGAATTTGACCTTGTACGACGAAAGGATGTTTTCCCTTATGAATATCTTGATTCATTGGAAAAATTGGATGATGCTCAGCTTCCATCAAGAGAAGATTTTTTAAATAAATTAAATAACAAGGAATGCTCAATTGAAGATTATGAGCATGCAATAAAGATTTGACATACCTTTAATTGCAAAACCCTGCGAGAGTATATGGAATTATATCTCAAAACAGATGTGCTTTTGTTAGCGGCGGCACATCTAGGTCTTTATGAATTCGCTTGTTTCTGACATACCATGGGGCTGCTGTAATCGTACGGAGTATTTTATTTTGTTGCCTTTGAATTTTTCTGCATTTGATGCCGAGGCAGTGCCCCATAACTGGATTCCGTAGGACCATATTGGTTTTAGAATGGAGTTGTATAGAAGAAGTTTACAATCTAGGCTTAGAGTAGAGTTCCTTCCAATGAGCCAATTCATTTGCGCTGCTTTTAGTTTCATTTGGGTCACCTTTGCATTTATGTGTGACTTCCATGTTAGACGACGATCAAGATGAACACCGAGATATTTTACTTCAGTGTGTTGAGGTATAGTTTGGTTATTTATTTGTATAGGTGGACAGATTTCTTTGCACAATGTAAAAGTAATGTGTAGACATTTTTGTTCGTTAATTTTTATCCGCCATTGTTCCAACTGGGGTATATAATCTAGCAAATTGCGGGTGGCTTCTTGATGGCTTTTGTGAACACTTAGAAAAGCTGTATCATCAGCGAATGTTGATATGTGTATGTTACTGCTTACCGGCAAGTCAGAGGCATATATCAGATATAATACAGGACCGAGGATGCTGCCTTGAGGAACTCCGGCTTCAATGGGTTGCGGAGGGCTTTGAAAATTACCTTCTTTAACAACAAATTTTCGCTCAGTTAAGTAGCTTTCTAAAAGTTTGAGGATGTTTTCGGGTAGGTTTTGCTTTAGTTTCTGTATTAAAGCTGCGTGCCATACTTTATCAAATGCCTGAGAAACATCGATGAAGAGCGGAGAACAATATTTCTTTTCTTCGAAGGTTTTTCTAACCACGTTCACGAGTCTATGTGTTTGTTCAATCGTACTATGTTGTCTCCTAAAACCGAATTGGTGGTCTGGAATGCATCCAGTACGATTCAGTATGGGTGTTAGCTTACTCATAAGTAGCTTTTCAAATAGTTTTGACATGTTAGACAACAGGCTTATAGGCCTATAGGACTCCACCTTCGTATGATCTTTGCCTGGTTTAGGTATCATGGTAATCAGCGAAACCTTCCATTCTGCGGGATAGCATTTGAGGCGCAAAATACTGTTAAAAATAAATAGAATTATCCGTTTTGCAGTATATGGTAGCTCTAAGAGCATTTTATTGCTTATTTTATCAGCGCCTGGGGCTTTTTTCGAGTTTAAGCCGGCAATATAGTGTTCAATCTCACGAATGTTGAACCTCAAAGTAACATATGGTATAGCGAGGACTGGTGCCAGCTCAACTATAGTATCAGACGTATTTGGAGTAAATACTTTCTGCAAGTGGTTTACAAATAGAGTACCTTTTTCAGCACCAGTTCTTGCCCAGTCTCCATTCGAAGCTCGCAATGGAGGCTTATATATCAGTGGTCTTTTGAGGCCTCGGGCTGCTCTCCATAGCGAATAGTCTGTTTGAGGTGTTGCGTCGAGCCCATTTAGAAAGTTTTGAAGAGAAGCGGTTTTTTGATATTCTAGTAGAGTTTTCAGCTGTTTAGTACATTCCTTCAGCCTAGATTTTAGCTGAGGGGATCTGTAGCGTTGCCATTCTCTACGAACTCTTCTTTTTTCAGATAAAAGCCGTTCTACATCTGCTGAAAAAATTGTATTATATCTCATCTGACGATTTGTAGTAGTAGCATTTAGAGCAGCTTGCTTAAGGTTTGCCTCAAACATTCTAATAGAGTCATCTATGTCAGCAGGCGTTTTTAATGGAATACTTTCTGGGCAATGAGCACTCAAATATTTTTTGTATTTCAACCAAATTATACGTGTGGTTCTCATCGTTAAATCACAATTGGGTGAAGAAGTTGTATATGAATATATAGTGACAATAGTTGGTGAGTGACCTGAAGACAAATCTAAAGATGCTTCAACTTGGATCATTTCGCTGGGCACACCCTTTACCACCCCAAAATCAATAACATCAGGTATTTTTCGGCGATCTGTTGGCCAGTAATTTGGCTGCCCGCTTGATATAACATTTAACCGCATTTTTGAAATTGTGTCAAACAAAACGCGACCCTTTGCCGTGATGAGGCGAGATCCCCAGAACGTGTGCTTAGCGTTGTAATCACCGGCGGCCAAAAAGCGTGGGCCTAGTGAATTAAAAAATCTACTATACTGATTTTCTGTAATAGAGTACCTGGGAGGAGAGTAAATTGATGAAATCACCAGGTTTTGATGAAAAGCTTCAATGCAGATGTTAGTTGCTTGAAGATAGTATTCACAATGAGTGATCATTAAGTAGTGTTTTAATCGCGATTTTATTGGTATACCCGAGCCACCACAAGCTCTACCTTGGGGGTCCTTTGTGTCGTAGAGAGTATATCCGTTGATTTTAAAAAAACTTCTAGCAGTGAAGTCCGTCACAGAGATAAGCACTACATCAATTTGTTTATCCATCATGAAGTATTCTAGTTCGTTTTTATGTTGGCGGATGCCGTTTGCGTTCCAGAAACAGATTTTTAAGTTCATGGTTTGTTTAATGCAGCCTGCAATAATGTAGACTGCATTTTCAACACTTCCTGCATCATGCAGGTCATGTTGGTTGTAACAAATTTACGGTTTGTATTTAATTTTCTATTGAAGCCTCAACTCGATCAAAATTGAAACCACTGTTTTCGTTGGCAAGAGGCCGTTTTTGGGCTGTGGGGTGGTTAGACTTCAAAGCATTAGCGTACGAGAACTGGCTGTTTGGTATGTTTTGCGCTATGGGCTGGTTAGCCTTAAAAATGTTGGCGTATGAAGGCCGGCTGGTAGCTGGTTGGCGCAACTGGGGATAATTTGTATTGTCGAAAGTATTAGGTTGACCATAGGTTTGATTACGTCTGTTAGACAAAGACTGCTTAACATGTACATAGACAGGGCAGCCGCTGTAGTTTGCAGTGTGATTTTGATGACAATTGCTACACTTTTTCGTTTTGGAATCACCTTTTTGCTTATCACAATTGGCAGTGCTGTGTAGTTCACCACAGACGACACAAACGGTGCGCAACTTGCAATATGTTTTGGTGTGGCCATATTCTTGGCAATTTAGACATTGAATGGGCCCTGCTCGCTTGTGTGGTTCCTCTACGGTAACTCGTCGGTGCAGCAAATATCTTAAGCTGTAAATGGGGTGTACTTCATTCTTTTTTAATTTCATATCACCTGGTTCCATTTCCACACGAAATAGTGGTTGGGGAACTCGCTCTCTATTTTTAATGTTAGTAACATTTTTTACTTTAAAATTATTATTTAGTAGACCCGCTTTTACCTCTTCTGGATCCACGTATGAATCGATGCCTTTTATCACTACCTGGAGGCCTTTTGCACTTTTCAATTGGTAGGTGTAAAAATTTTTATTTTGTGTTTCCGAAACTACTGAGCGGTAATGATTTTCTTCATTTACTTGAATTTTTGTTTCATTAATCGCACCGCGTTTTATCGGGATCACGTAAAACGCCTCTTCACCGATTAATTGTACTAGCCTTTTAATTAGCTCATTTGAGTTTTTCTCTCTTAAGTATATTGGGGGCGGCTTGCTTGACCTGACAATGGTGATTTCGTCTTCGTCGTTTTGTAGAAGTGAAAACCGGTTTTCAGAGAGCGCCGCATCGCCAATGGAGCGAGGTTTTTCGATCTTGGACTTCTTTGTCTTTTTTTATTATTTACCACTTTAAAATAGCGATCAATACCCATTTGGATTTTCTGAATTAGTTTCTAGGGGGACACTTTCTGTCGTTTTTTCTTTTTCAGCTTGATGTTGGCTCATATTGTTGGCACTTGTGCTTTGCTCTGATGCTGGTATCAAAAAATTTACTTTTATATTATGGTCCGTCATAGACATTGAATTGGAGCGTACCCGTGTACGCAAGTGTACATTTTTGTTTACTGGGTTATCACATTCTGCAGCAACAACAGTAAGGTAGGCATTTCTGTTGTTTGTTGTTGTATTCGTACTCATTTGGTACGAATACCAAATATATTTGTTGTTTGTGTGCCTACTTGCTTATAATTATAATTTACTTTACAAAAAGAAATGAAAAATGTATAGGTACGTAAAATATTAAACAAAACGGTTTTTGTTAATACTTTGTTGTTGCGAATATTTGTTAATTTTTTTTTTAATATTATATGTATATTTTTATATTGTTTATTTTGTTCACCGACGGCAAATTAATGCTTGTTTCTACTTCGAGAGTAAGTTGCGATCTGAAAAAAAGCGCAAATGAAAATGCTCCTTTTTTCAGAGATAATTAATTGACAAATAATTTTAAATTTTTTCAACAACAAAAAAACAACATACCAAATCATTTGAGTGATTAAAACCAGGGTACGAAAAAACACAGCGCAGCGCCGCACTTTTTGCGCTTTACGCAAAGATATGAGCGAATTTCTTATTGCGCTTGCGCCGCGCCAATATTCTCGTGCTGCGCATAAAAGCAGCAAGCGCAAAAAGGAGCATTTTCATTTGCGATTTTTTAGCGCTGAGTTTTTGTTTGCGCCATGTGCATTTACAGTAGTAAAAAATTTTTAAAAAGCAATGGGTGTTATTTCTATGGATGTTATTACATGCCATCGAAGTTGTTTTTAAATTACCGTATAGCACTTTCGGTTTAGGGGCTGGACCAGAAATTAGTTCGGTAGTGCAGTTAATGTATCCGGTCTAGACAGGAAGTTGGGTCGGTAGTTCAGTTCACACTTCCGCTTTATGGACTGGACCGGAAATGGGGTCGGTAGTGCAGTCCATATATCCGGTTCCGGTCTGAATCGGAAGTTTGGTCGGTAGTGCAGTTCATACTTCCGGTTTAGGGACTGGACCGGAAATGGGGTCGGTAGTGCAGTTAACATTTCCGGTTCCGATCTGGACCGGACGTTGGGTCGGTACTCCAGCTCGCTCTTCCGGTTTAGGGGATTGACCAGAAATCGGGTAACATTTGAATTTTACACATTTGGCAGTGACGGATCACTGACTTAAACGTTGTTCGAAGCCTTGAAATATAATATTTTTGTCTTATTTCATTGATTGTAGTTTCTTGATTAATATGATAAAATTTTTCATGAAAATTTAGTAAAATCAGCTTTGTGATGTTATGTTTTTGAGGCAGAATAATTGGACGTTTTTGTTCGAACGAGATTTCAGCATTGTAAATTCTACGCTGTACTCGTAGGAGCCCATCATCGAGATATGGATTTCTATTAAAAATTTCGCTGGATTTTGGTACTGAGATATTCGATTTTAGTAAAATATTTTCGTTATAATATCTTTCGCTTTGGGCTTGCATATATAAAATCTTTTCAGCCTTTAGTAATTCCTCTTGAGTGAAGTCTTTGCATTGCTTGAAAGTATTGCGGCAATTAAATATGAATCTTAAAACATAAGCTGCAGTTCGTAATAAACGTTTCCATTTTGAAAACCTTAATACATCGAAAACTACATCTGATTTTGTAATTTTTAGTAAGTGCTTAACACAGTCTCTCTTCGTTTGTAGGCTCTAGTGGAGTGTTCGATTGTGGCCATTTATTTTTAGACTGGCTCGAAAATTCTGGGCCTTGAAACCATCTAGAGGAGTTTGAAATTTGAAGGATCTTACACCATTTTGTAGCATCATCTGCAACATTCTGCTTGCTGGGAATTAATTTCCATTCATTTGGAGATGATAGTTCAAGAATCTCTGTAATTCGGAAGGCCACAAATTGATTGTATTTACGATGGTCTGAATTTATCCAGCTTAATACCGTTTTCGAGTCAGTCCAATAAAATTTTTTTGAAATTGTAATGGTGTGATTTTCTGTTACGTATTTGGCAAAACGGGATCCGATAAGGGCAGCCATGAGTTCCAACCGAGGAACAGAAGTCATCTTCATAGGAGCTACTCTAGTTTTTGCTCCCACAATTGAGCATATTATGCTTTCATCTTTCTTTAGTCTGAAGTAGCAAACAGTTGCATAGCCATCTTTGCTTGCATCTACAAACGTGTGTAATTGCACTTCAGTGTTGTTATAATTTTGAAAAGATTTTAAGTAACAGCGAGGAATTTTAATTTTAGCAATATCGGGTAAAATATTGACCCATTTGGACCATTTAGAAAAGAGCTCCTACGAAATTTTATCATCCCAGTCTATTTTTGATCGCCATACCTCTTGTAAAAGTATCTTAACATACATTGTAATATGCCCAATCAAACCAAGAGGATCATATATTGACATAACGAGTCTTAACATTTCACGTTTCGTTGGGATCTTTTCACTTAAAAATATAGCGCTTTTCATTAGCCATTGTGAAATTTTAAATGTTATGACGTCTTCTTGATGTTCCCAAAAAATATCCAATACCTTTTCAATTTGATTTTCTTCTGTTATATTTAGGCATTTTGCGCCAACCTTTTCAGCTGAGGGCTGACACCGCAATGCTAATTTATCATTAGAAATCCAATTTCGAATATTGAAACCTGCTTGTAAATGAATGTGAGAAACTTCGGAAATAAGTTTTGAAGCTTTTTCTGAAGTATCTTCGGAATCAAGAAAATCATCAACGTAATGATTTTCTTTTATTGCTTTAGCTGTTAAAGGAAACTCGCTTTCGAATTTACTGGCATTTAGATTTTTTATATATTGCGAAATACACGGTGCACACGAAGCACCAAAAATCATGACATCCATAGCATACTTATATGTCAGGAGATTTATCTTGCTGACAGTCGCGCCAAAGAAATCGTTGAACGTCACGATCCTCTGGACGTATATGTACTTGGTGGAACATCTCCTCGATATCTCCACAGATTGCAATAGATTTTTGTCGAAATTTAAAAAGTATTGATGGTAAAGAAGACAAATAATCCGGCCCTTTAAGCAGGAATGAGTTTAAAGATACCCCATTAGACTTGGCAGCAGCATCCCAGACTACTCTCGATTTACCCGGTTTGTTTTTATTAAAAACAGCGAAAATAGGCAAATACCAAACTTTTTTTTTATTGCGATCGATTTCATATCTATTTAATTTACGTATGTAACCTTTAGCAAGATATTTGAGTATTGTTTCTTTAAAAATGCTAAAAAGCTCTGAATTTACTTTTAATTTTCTTTCTAGGCAACTTAACCTCTTTAAGGCCATTTCATAATTGGGTGGCAACTCTACCGAATCAAACTTCCATAATAAAGGAACTTCATAATGCCCACTTGGTTTCTGTTTTGTTAGTTTATTTAGCAATTCTACTGCCCGTTTATCTTTGTTAGACTCTAGAGGAGTTCTCGTGCCTATTTCAGCTTTGCCTATTACAGCTTCAAGCGAATAAAAGTTTCTAACCAACTGATCTAACTCTGCAACAGTTGACGTACAATTACAGATTTGGAAGTTATAATTCTTACTTACATTATTTATACCGACAGTTCCATAAATGCACCATCCCAATTTTGTACGAGCAGCAATCGGTTCCAGTGGTGATCCCTCGCGAATTTTGCTCGGTACGCCCAAATCAAAATGGTTTAAGCCAACTAATATTTGCGGTGTAGCGTCTTTATAACTTTCAATGGGCAAATTTCGCAAGTGGTGATAACGCTGCGGTAAATTATTATAATCCATTGTTTGTACAGGTAAATTTAATCATTTTACTGTAGAAACATTTATTGCCAAACCAGCTCTATTTCCACCTGAAATATAAATTGTAAATTTTTTGGAATTTTATTCACTACGTTCCATACCTCCCATGCAACGCACACACAAAGAATTTGGTTCTCCATTTAAATCTAAATTATTTGCCAATGATTCGTCAATTAAACTTATTGACGATCCTCCGTCAATAATGTCAAAGGTATTTATTTCTTTATTTTTCCCATATATTTTTATAGGAATTATTTTAAACCATACTTCTTTTAATTGTTCTTCACTGTGCGTATTATTAAAAGAAACTTTTTCATTCGATTTTTGTTCTTCAGTTTTTTTATTATTTGTTTCCACTATTTGTTTTTTTGTATCATCAGAATATTTATATAATAACGGATGGTGAGAATATTCACATCCCTCTTCACCGCACTTTTTCTTTTTATTACAGTCTCCACTGTGTTTAAAAAAACAGAATTTACATAAATTGTATTTTCTAATAATATTCCATTTTTCACCACGATCAAGTAATTGGAATTTTTTGCAGTTGCTTATTGTATTGCATTTGTTGTTGCTACATACCATGCAGGTACGTTGAGTATGAACAAAAACTCTCTTGTTTTTTGTTGTATTTTTGTCTGTTTTGTTTTCAGCATTTGGTTTGTTTCTACAGTGGGGGTCAACTGTTATACTACTAGCTGTTATACCTATGATAAAAAACCATTTGTCAAATTCGTACAGATTTGGTATTTTGTTTTGATTTATTAGCTGCATTTCTTGTGTTGCCCATTGCATTTGATACATACTTGGAAGTTTTTGTATCAAATCATGCAAAAGTGATGCGTTACTTGATTCATCATGTAAATTACTAGCAGTTATTGTGGTAACTAAGCTACGGACTTCTACAGCCATGGAGGTAAGTGTTTTTAAATTATTTTCATCAACTTTTGGTGATAATTTAATTCTATTTTTTATTGAATTTATTATTTTTTCAGGCTGACCAAACAACAAATAGAGGATGCGTATGACGTCTGGTACATTTGAAGGATGAATCAGCATATGCTTTACACTGTGAAGCGCTTCTCCTCTTAGAGCCATTTGAAGACGAATAAGGTTTTCTTCATTGATAAATGCGCAGGAGACAAATGTGTGTTTCGATTAACGTCAGTACCTGCCATTACGGCTTAATCCGACGGTGTTCTCAAAACACGGAGTGAAGTTGAGTGTTCACCACCACCCCCGAGTTACCCCGAAGGCACACCATGTGTAGCTTGCAAGGCTCACACAGGTAGCAACTTCTCATTCATGGGAGACCTAACCATGCATAAACACCTTGTTCGAGTGTTTGAGCTATCGAAACTCTGCTACATCATTACTGATGCAGCACCTGTTGACTTAGCAACAGCACAAAGAGGCTTTCAATTGGTGGACCGAAATACACCCAGTCACTGGCACTGGGCGAGTATCAGTCTTTTAACCAACACCTCTTCCAGCTTTTGGTGGCAACCACAACCACCACGTGGACTCCCGAAGGAGACCTCTCCAACAACCAGACACAGAATCATCCTTCCTGGTGAGGGTGAGACAAAGTCCTTTCAACGACATCATCCCAGATGATCCCGCTCATACGGCGAGTATCATCTCCTTACCCTCGGAAGGCAGGTCATCTCTGGGGCAACTGGTTCCCGTGGTACCAGTTTATGCTACTGGTCAAGCCTCAAAAGAAAACCCCTAGAGGTTAACTTTCTATTGACTTTGGTCTTAGGGTGGACCATAGGTGTCCGTTCACCTCCTTACTGACTCGCGTAGGCAAGCCTACTACCTTATATAAATATGTGCACGCCCGTTACTCGGCTGCATGAGATTGGGTAGTAACACATAAGTTTTATGGGTAATTGGCCTAAGGTTATGTCAGCAAAAACCAAATTACCCTATTCCCGGGAACCACATCACCAAGGTGTGAGTAATCACCAAGATGCATGAACCGTACCCCACGGGGGGATGCGCAGGAGACAGTGGACCATTCGTAGTTGGAAATAAATAGAGGCCATTCTTCAGGTTGACCGGAAAATACTGGGAGTTCTTTGGGCAGAGACTGTCGCGAGTTAAGTTGTGTTTGTGAAAAACTTTGCGGCTGTGAAAAGTAAATGGTTGTTGTGCAGTTGGATTAAAATTCATTGTAGATGTAATTGGTTGCTATGAAATAACTTCTAGTGGATTGTAAGGAAAAAATTTGTTGTGTTATTATTATTCGAAGTTGAAGACGTAAGTAAGACATTTTGTTGGTTTGTTGTTGCCGTTGATCTTGAAAGCTGCATATGCCTTAAACCACTGTATGTTGCAATGTTCGCTGTATAATTCGGTACTGTGTACAAAGGTAAAGACGATTTTGTGGCAGCATTAGTGACCGCTGGTTTAACAA
>OY101450.1:73889253-73936753 GCA_956483635.1 Panzeria rudis
ATATATATATATATATATATATATATATTATATATATATATATATATATATATATATATATATATATATATATATATATATATATATATATATATATATATATATATATATTATATATATATATATATATATATATATATATATATATATATATATATATATATATATATATATATATATATATATATATATATATATATATATATATATATATATATATATATATATATATATATATATATATATATATATATATATATATATATATATATATATATATATATATATATATATATATATATATATATATATATATATATATATATATACTATATATATATATATATATATATATATATATATATATATATATATATATATATATATATATATATATATACATATATATATATATATATATATATATATATATATATATATACATATATATATATATATATATATATATATATATATATATATATATATATATATATATATATATATATATATATATATATATATATATATATATATATATATATATATATATATATATAATAGCATTGTTAATGTCTAAAGGTTTTTTCTCCTTTAGTATTTTTGTTGCAGCTCTAATTGATGAACTGAACAATTTTTTACCATTTAATTAGGTTTCTTCACATTTTTCTTTTTCTCCACACCCATACCAAATTTTGTTTTGGCTTTCATAGCGTTAGTAACCATATATGCAAATGATTTTTCTGCAAGACTGCTATCTTTTGATAAAACTCGATCCCAAGCTGAATTTTCAACAATTTTATCAGCTTGATGTCTAATATTTAAATCTTTATCACCTCGATTTAAACGTTTTTGTAGTTTAGTTCCAGGTCCATAGTATTGATATCCAGGAAGATGAAGTTCAACAGGAAGAGAGTTTATTATTTTATCTAGTAAACCTGCTCCAACGAGGGTGTTTTTATGACTAAATGACTTTTGATAATGTATAACCATCTTATTTATTTATTTTTTCTATAATAAAAGGTAACAAACATGAATTGCATTTAGTTATAAAAATGCAGTTAGTAAAACAACATAAAAATATTTTAGTTCGAAACATTGATGATTCATCGAACATCAGTTTAAAAATAAAACATAGTTCACTCTTACCAAATTCTATTCGTGCTCTAATAGTGGGACCATCAAATTGTGGAAAGACTAATGTTATGATTGGCTTACTAGAAAGTCCTAATGGACTAAAGTTTGAAAACATCTATTTATACTCAAAATCTCTATATCAGCCGAAATATGAATACTTAAAGAGATTAATTACACCTATTAAAGGAATGGGATATTACACATTCACCGAAAATGAATCCGTTATTCCCCCTGATAAAGCTAAAACTAATTCAATTATGATATTTGATGATGTTGCATGTGAGAAGCAGAATAATATACGTGATTATTTTTGTATGGGACGACATAGGGATGTTGATTCATTCTACTTGTGCCAAACTTATACCGGAATTCCCAAGCATTTAATAAGAGACAATGCGAATATGATTATAATGTTTAAACAAGATGAGACAAATATGAAACATGTTTATAGGGATCATGTTGCCAGCGATATGAGTTATGCAAAGTTTCATGCAATTTGTCGATTGTGCTGTAAGGATAAATATGGATTTTATATGATAAGCAAAGATAATTAATTAAACAATGGGCGCTACAGAAAATTATTCGATTATTTCATAACAATATAAATTGCTCTACATAAAATAAAAACTTTAGTATATAATCTGGCTTTAACGATAATACATCTACATAGCTCTTGAAATATTAACTATACCTGTTCTAATTATCTACCTAATAAGCTGGTCTGATCTGGTACCTAATAAGGTGGTCTGATACCTAATAACCTGATCTGATAACCTGATCAGGTACCCAATAAACTGATCTGATACCTAATAAGCTGATCTGATAACCTGATCAGGTACCTAATAAGCTGATCTGATAACCTGATCAGATACCTAATAAGCTGATCTGATACCTAATAAGCTGATCTGATAACCTGATCAAATACCTAATAAGCTGATCTTGTAACCTAATTAGATACCTAATAAGCTGGTCTGATACCTAATAACCTGATCTGATTGCCTGATCAGATACCTAATAAGCTGATCTTATTACCTGATCAGATACCTAATAAGCTGATCTGATACCTAATAAGCTGATCTGATACCTAATAAGCTGATCTGATAGCTGGAAAATGGATGAAAAAATTTTAAAAGAGTTGGTTGCGACAAGAAATGTCGTAGTATAAAAACGGGGAAATAAACACACGTGAACAACTAAAAGATACATTTAAACCTATAACAGATCCTTTAAAAAAATTTATAAATAATTCTAATAATATCAATGGAATTATCAAAAAAGAAAAGAATGAGATGAAAACAGAAATTGAATATAATAACAGTTCTAATCATCTTAAGAAACCATCAATTAAGTTGGAGACAAGTACACCAAAGAAACTTGTTGAAGAATCAATATTTGATACCAGCAATTCACTTGCTGATCCTAATGGTGAAAGTACTATTGATAATGATGATGATGATGATGACGATTTTTACTCTCAAAATTCAAATGCTGAAGAGAGTTACACTGACTTATCTGTTTTGGAAGGAAGAAATGAATTAGATACTAACTATGGTCCACATAAAGATTTCATTAATGAATGGAAATTTGGTGATAGTAAGCTCAAATTAAATGAAAACCAAATACATGTTGGTAGTCAAATATGGGCTCTAACACCAGGACTATTTTCTCTAATGTTTCATAAAATACCAAAAAACTATGATAAATATGAACTAGAACTCTCCAAAAAATTTTAATTAATACAAATGCGTACAGAAGAGACTATAAACCTGATGGACAAATCAAGGGAACGAAAGCCTATAAATATAAACATATTATTGAAAAGATGTTTAAAGAGAAAAACCAACAGACTTTATCAAAATCAATACCAAATAAGACAATATCTAATTATAAAGGTGTTGGATTGATGCAGTTGAACCCTCATAAGCCAAACTATATATACTGGGATGATCCAAACGAGATGGTAGATCGACTTCGACTACTGGTATGATCACAAGCTGCAGGTCATACTAATCATAATAACGAAATTGTATCAATTATTGAAGAACTTCGCGAAGCTAATATAATAGAATAATCTATATAAAGTATGTCTGTTGATAAGTTTGGACATTATCTAAACGATACAAGCAATATAATTTAATTGAAAAATGCCCCTAAAATGTTGGGGTTCTTTATGGATGCGAACAACAACATCGATGTCCAAAACAAAAGAATCAAAAATGTGGCAAAAGCTGTGGAAGAAAACGATGTTATCAATAAATTGTTTCTGCAAACTCAAATCGAAGAAATAGAAAACATGCTATTAAAATACTTTAAGGAAGATAACAACAATATTCATGATACTCTAAGAACTCAAATCGAAATGCTACAACATGCAATAATATTACAGTTGGAAGAGAATAAGAAAATGCAAGAAACTATTTCCAAAATCAAACAATTTTTGGAAGACGGATATCTACAAAAATTTGTTGAAAGTATACAAAAGAAAAGTTAATGAGAAGATTTATAGATTTGAAAATTACATGTTTCTGTCAATAGCTAAAAGCGTATCAAATAGATCACAGCACATCGAAAATAATTCTTAATACTAAAGAAATGACTTCAAAAAGATTTTTAGTAAATGAACTCCATAAACAAGCTCGAAAATCTTTTTTACGTCGTAGAGTTGTGATGAAAGGAATAGATGATCTTTGGCAAGCTGATTTAGTTGAAATGGGAAATTATTCTATGGACAATAAAAATTATAGATTTTTGTTAACTGTAATTGACACATTCTCCAAATTTGCATGGGCAGTACCACTTAAAACAAAAACTGCACTTGAAACAACCCAAGCCATGTCATATATTTTTCAATTGGGACGAGTACCAAAAAACCTACAAACAGATGATGGTAAAGAATTATTCAATAAACACTTTGGAAAATTGATGGATAAATACAACATTAATCACTATTCAACGTATAGCAGAATGAAAGCATCAATAGTAGAACGATTTAATAGAACATTAAAAGGGATGATGTGGAAAGAATTTAGTTTTAATGGTACATACAATTGGCTTGGTATCTACAAAGAATCATATAACAGAAAAGTTCATCGTACTATTAAAATGGCTCCAATTAAAGTCAACTCTTCAAATGAGAACAAATTATTGAATACAGTATACAGTCATTTGAAAATGTATAAAATATCGAAATATAATGTTGGTGATCATGTGCGCATAAGCAAATATAAGCATATTTTTGAAAAAGGCTATGCTCCAAACTGGACAACAGAAATTTTCACAATTAAATCTATTCAAAATACATATCCCACAACATACATATTAGAAGATTATAGTGGAAATCCTATTAAAGGTGGATTTTATGATGAAGAACTTCTAAAAACAAGATTTCCTAATACATATCTAGTTGAAAAGATTATTAAAACCAGAGGAGCCAAAGAATATGTTAAATGGTTAGGATTTAGTAACGATCACAATTCATGGATAAGTAAAGATGAAATATTATAGTTGAAACATTATCAGCAATTACTATACATACATACTTAGTACTTAAGATTATAATGTAAATTTAAAATAAAAAAGATGAAATAAATATGTAAATCCTTTTTATAAACAATTTAGTGTTGAACTTATTTATTCGTAATCAGACAGTCATAATGTCAATAACACTTACTCTAAGCTCCATCTCATCAGAGTTATCTGCTAATTACTTCCCACCTATTGATTTAAATGGGGCATATGAGTATGCTCTAACTGATTTTCATTCATATAATAGCATCCCAAATGTTGATGTCTACAACAATTTGTTTCATATAGGTAAAAATGTGATTGAAATACCAATTGGATCTTATGAATTGAATGATATTGTTGATTATATAGAGGAACAATATAAACGCTACAATCCAGAAAATAGAATTTTTATAGAAGCCAATAACAATACAATGCAAGTTAAAGTCAACAGCTCTAAGGCTGCAATATATTTTAATAGAGAAAATACAATTGAAAAACTCTTGGGATTCAATAGTAAAATCCTAACTCCAAACGTAGATCATTATTCTGATCTTCCAGTTAATATTTTCAAGGTGAATCTGTTGCGAATTGAAAGTAGTATCGCTGTTAATACATATATGAATAATTCCAAGGCGCATACACTACATGAATTTCCGATTAATGTGCCTCCAGGCTATAAAATAGATGAGATACCTCGAAACATCATCTATTTACCGGTGAACTCCAGAGAGATAAGTTCACTAGCTCTACGAGTAGTTGATCAGCACGGTGATTTAATTAATTTCCGAGGAGAGGAAATAACAATACGAATTCATTTAAGACCAACTAAATAATGCTAATATTCAACTCGAGTATATCACAGAATACAGCAACAACAACAACACCATCAGCATACGAACCTAAAGTATTATCACGACCTAAACCACAATTAAAGAGGTCAATTCATCAAAAAACTCTAACGACAGCAAATAAAAATTTTCTCAAGTCATAGAATTTTAAATTGAAGGCAAAATGAGTTCAATAATAAATGTCTTAGATAAACCCTTATCTGATGAAAATATAATCAAAACGGACTATCATACATATGTGCCATACCTACAATCCTACAACAATAATGATGAAATTCGCATTTCAATTCAAAATCAAGATTTGTATGTGTTACCTAGTGAAAGTTATATATATGTTGAGGGATCTGTTGTAGATGAGAAAACCTCCACATCTACAGACAACTTTAAATTAAAAAACAACTTTGTTGCATATCTCTTTGATGAAATTCGTTATGAACTTAATGGTATTAATATTGATCATACAAGATATATAGGAGGTATAAGTACCATAAAAAATTTGGTTTCTTTATCACCAACGGAAAGCACTGTAATGCAGAATGCTGGCTGGAATAAAATTGATGATTTAAAACTTGTTAATGGATATTTTAACTTTTATGTACCCTTAAAAATGCTTTTGGGTTTCGCTGAAGACTACAACAAAGTCATACTAAATGGAAAACATGAATTGATACTCTTGCGTAAAAAGAACGATGAAGATCTTGTACACTCGAGCGTTTCCACAGAAAAAGCAAAACTTTCAATTTCACTCATCTCATGGAGAATTCCACATGTACAATTATCTGATTTTAGCAAGTTGAATATGATAAAAATTATTAACAATGGTGCTTCTATACCGATGGCATTCCGTAGTTAGGATTGTCATGTTAATCCACAACTTAATACAGGAACAAGTCATATCTGGAATGTTAAATTAGCTGCAAGTAGAGAACGACCCCGTTTTGTATTGATTGCTTTTCAACAAGAAAATAAGTTTGTTCATTGTGACCTGACAAAGTTAAAAGTACATTTAAATTCAGTGTCATATCCATATGATGACCTAAATATCAAATTTAAGAATGAACGCTATGCAATTCTATATGATATGTATTTAAGATTTCAATAGAGCTATTACATGAGAGAATCTCAACCGCTTCTAACGGCTCAAGAATTTAAAAATAATGCACCGATTATTGTAGTAGATGTCAGCCATCAAAACGAATCGCTCAATAACGGACCAATTGATATAAAAATTGAATTTGAAACAGCTACAAGTATTGCCTCAAATACATCAGCTTACTGCATTCTTATTCATGATCGCATAATTGAATATGTACCCATAAAAGGACAAGTCCGAAAAGTCTTATAAATTAAACAATATGGATGATAATATAGTTTGTATAGATATGCAAGGATTCAAAAGCGATTCAAATGATTTCATCGCAAAAGAAGTAGCGATCGTTTTCAACAACAACAACAACAACAACAATGAAGCCATAAATTTCATTATAGAACCCCCCTTTGATTTTAAATGTCTATCGCCAAAGAAGCAAAAAGAAGTAAACTGGTTAACAAAGAACTATCATCACCTAAAGTGGAACGATGGATCAGTCACATTTCAAAGCGTCTGCAAGTTTTTAAAAGCTAATGTACGCTATTCTAAAATAAATGTTAAAGGAGACGAAAAGAGACAATGGCTAGAAAAAATACTTTAAAAAAAAGAGTTTTCAACATCGAGGACTTTGGATGCATCAACTTTAAACAAATGGAAATTAAATATCCCGATTATTTATATTGTAATTATCATACATATGGTATTTGCGCTTTAAGAAATGCTCTTTTACTAACAAAAGAAATATCTTGTTTAAAATAATTTATATATACAAATTATTATTATTGTCTTAAAATTAACAATTTTAAAACTTTTTAATCACTTAAATATATTTAATAAAAATTAAATGCATTGAAAAAAGTTAAAACAACTGTTTTTTTATTTCAAATACAACACAACTAAATGATGACTAATGAAATTTTGTTATCAAATGATATCTCATTCTCAAAAAATGTGCAGCTGAATAAACAAAGTCATAAACATGATTCTGCAAAACAAATAATCAGACGGACATTTGAAATGATGACTCATTCTCAAAAAATGTGCAGCTGAATAAACAAAGCAATAAACATGATTCTGCAAAACAAATAATCAGACGGACATTTGAAATGATGACTCATTCTCAAAAAATGCGCAGCTGAATAAACAAAGCAATACACATGATTTTGTAGAACAAATATTCAAATTATTATCCCAAGAAATAAACAAGACGGACATTTGAAACGACATACACACATTCTTCACAAATCTAAAGATAAGAAAAAAGAAACACACACACACACACACCCCCTATCCCACACACATTCACGCACCCACAGCCATGCACAAAGTAAATATAAACACAAGCATCACAAAAAATTATCAAGAACAAAAAAATAATAACAGCGACACAATAAACCCTGTAGGAACCCAAGTCGACTTTTTTATCTACAAGTTTGGTGACGTTGTCACCAAACTTGTCTACACTCTTTATTTCCACATATAATCTAAAACACTACACAATGTCTCAATATCACCCCATAAGAACCACATTGTCTATACTAAGCCAATACTTTCAAGCTCCAAACTCACTACCCAATGTCTCAATATCACCCCATTAGAACCACATTGTCTATACTAAGCCAATACTTTCAAGCTCCAAACTCACTACCCAATGTCTCAATATCACCCCATAAGAACAACACCCTAAATTTCTATAACACCAAAAAGCATTACTCACACTATAATTTTTCACAATCTTCACTTTACACATTTTGCCTACTGGGCACTTTCATTTTTTTTCCCACGGGTATCAAATTACACTTTTGTTTATTTAACAATTAAAATTTCAAATTTTAATTACCCAAATTTTAAAATTTTAATTAGGCTCGTGACCCAAAGTTCCCTACTACTCCTTGGGAGCAGTGCTATCCCAAGACAATAGACCAATCGCGTTTTTATCAAGAACACTAAGTAGAACTGAAGAAAATTATGCCACAAACGAAAAAGAGCTCCTCGCCATCGTATGGGCGTTGAAATCACTTAGAAACTATCTTTACGGTTCTATAAAATTAAAAATTTAAACAGATAACCTTCCTCTGACCTACGCATTAAACAACAAAAATGCAAACCTAAAGTTAAAACGATGGAAGGCTGTAACGAATAATTTTCGTTTCGGCCAGTATATTTAAATACTTAAATTTGTAGCTCTTCGTGATTTTTTTTGTTTTTGGTCGAATTTGGACGTACTTGCAAGCTAGCTAGATAGGTAGTGATGGGCGGGGTTGTTGTTCTTTATGACCATTGCCGTAAAAGTAGAAAAAAATATTACGTGCGATTTGAGATGCCCTTATTTGGTAGCACGGAATACGATTTGCCATTTGTGAGCATGTTCTGCCCAAACACGAGAAAATAAGGCGAGAATCCCGTAGTGACATGCACCGAACTTTGTAAGGCACAACTAATCGATGATAATTTTTTGTCCCAATCTTTTTGCGACGGTTTCACATAAGCTCTGATTGCGGCTAGCACTGATCTATTTACACGCTCACTGGCGTTTGCTTGGGGTGAGTAAATAGCAGTTAAATTATGTACAACTCCGTAAGAGTCCAAAAACTCTTTAAATACGTTTGACTTGAACTGTACGCCATTGTCGGTAGTGATCTTTTCAGGCACACCAAAGATGTGAAAAATCCTCTTTTCTAAAAATTCTATAATGACATTGGAGGTAAATTTTTTTATTGGTTCCAGAAAATGAAATTTGGATAGATGGTCCAAGACTATGATAATCCCTACATTTCCTGAGGAAGATCTGGGATACGGTCCTAAGATATCTAGATATAAATTTTGAAATATGCGGTCAGATGAGGATGGTTGTCCCATGGGTGGCCGTAACGTTCTATTTGGAGCTTTTGTTTGTTTATATGTATGTCTCGCAAGACAATATATATTCTGTGATTTGTTTTGCCATTTTAGGCCAAAAATAAAAAGTTTTTAACCTGCGTAGCGTTTTACCAACCCCACCATGAGCGCAAAGCGGATGGTTGTGTGCTCTTTTTATTAGATGCGCGGTCATCGATGTGGGGACCCATAGTTTCCAAGAGGTTTGTTCTTGTAATTCGTCACCAGTTGCGTATTCACATCGTTTATAAATAATCCCATCTATTATTTTGAAATCCGGAAGCAAAGCAATTTTGGACTTAAGTTTTTCAATTAATGACAGATATTGAGGAGATTGGAATTCTGTGGATTCCAAGTCAATTTCTACCGAATTTTCTATTTCTGATAAAATTTGGTTGTCAATGCCTACCATACTAATCTCATCGTTATTCTTAGAATGAATTCTTGACAAAGTGTCAGGGACTACATTTTGGCTACCTTTTCTGTGTCGAATAGTGAAGTTGAAACCTTGTAATTTTAAGGCCCATCGAGCCAGTCGTCCGTGTAAATCGGTCTGATTCAGGAGCCATTTAAGCGACGCGTGGTCAGTGATAACTTCAAATTCCTGACCTTCCACATAGGCACGAAACTTCTTAATTGCCATAACCGCAGCTAGACATTCCTGTTCTGACACAGAATAGTTTCTTTGGGCACGCGTCAAATTATGACTCATGAATGCGATGGGTACTTCTTCCAAGTCATCATTTGTCTGGGCGAGAACAGCCCCGATCCCATATTGGCTCGCATCACACTGGATGGAGAATGGCCGCAAGAAGTCAGGATTATGGAGTACAGGTGCTGAGCAAAGAGTCTTTAAGCTCTTCATATGAAGATTTAGCTTCATCGGACCATGAAAACTTTTTGTTTTTCTGTAACAGGTCAGTCAAAGGTGTTGTCAGGGTTGCGAAATTGCGAACAAAACGTCGGTACCACCCCCACATACCTAAAAATCTTCGAAGTTGTCGTACGGATGTAGGCAATGGAAAATCTCGGACGGACTGTACCTTGTCCGGGTCTGTTTTAATCATACCATGACCGATTATGTGGCCCAAATACTTCACTTCTTTTAAAAGGAATTTGCTCTTCTCTATGTTAATAGTTAAGTTAGCTTTTCTAATGCAAAGAGCTACTTTCTGCAAAAGTAAAATATGCTCGTCAAAAGTTTCCGTGATAAGTAGCAAGTCATCCAAATAAACAAAGACTTTTGTACGGAAATGAGGAGGAATTACTTTGTCCATAAGCCGGCTCATCGTCTGAGGCGCGTTGCACAAGCCGAAGGGCATAGTTACAAAGTGGTACAAAGGCCGACCCGGTACAGTAAAAGCTGTCTTCTCCCTTGACCTGTCATCCAATGGAATTTGCCAGAAGGCGTCCTTCAAGTCCAGACTCGTTATGAATCTGGCCTTTGGAAGCCTACTGAGAATTCCATCGATCAAAGGTAAAGGGTAAGCATCTTTCACTGTAACACTGTTGAGCTTCCGGGCGTCCAAACACAGTCTGACTTTCCCCGGCTTCTGCACCAGAGCCACAGGCGATGACCACGGACTCTGCGACTCTTCAATGACTCCTAATTGTAACATTCGATCGACCTCACAATATAAGAGTTTTTCGACCGCAGGCGAAACGGAGAAATATCTTTGTTTAATGGGCTTACTGTCTGTAGTATCGATGCTATGAGTAACTAGTGAGGTTCTCCCTAGTCCTTCTTTTGAGTATGAGGGAAAAGCATTAATGGCAGCATCTAGCCGAAACTTTTGACTCTTATCTATGTCATGAAAATCATTATCTATACCAACCTCATCGATTCTTGAGTTTGACTTGAAGTTAACATTTTCTGTGAATAAATCCTTGCCTAACCCAAAAGCTTTGACAAAATCGACACCTAGATATAAATTTTGTGTCAAATGAGGAATAATTAGAAAAGTTAAAGTTTTTCTTTCATCTCTAAAAGTAATTAGTGTTGTCACACTTCCCACAGCCGGTACATTCGGCTGTGGGAAGTGTGACAATACTAATTGCCGTCTGCAGTTTTCAAAATAATTTTAAATTTTTTATAATTATGTTTGTCTTTGTCTAGAAACTCTCTAGCATACTCTCCGGCAATACATGAAATGGTAGTGCCAGTATCAATTAGACCAACAAAATTTTCATTAAAAATTTGCACTGTCGTAAAAGGTCTTATATCAAAATGAGTGACATTAGATAAAATTGCAGAACACAAGAAATTGCAATTTCTATTTAATTTCTTCCAATAGTCTCTTAATCTTTTGGTACTTCTCTTAATCTTTCTGGTTACTTTTGTTTGAGTAACTTCTTCATTGAATATTCTTTCTCTCGCTACTTGATACTCTTTCAGTCTAATGTGGTATGGCTTAAAATATTTAGGGCTAAATTTTGTTTCTTTAGATGTTGTAGTAACACTTATTATTAAGTATGGATCTGTTTGGCACCCAACAACCTTTAAATTTGTGTTGATTTTGACTGAAACTGTTTTTTTCGGTTGTTGGTCGAATAGTTTTTTGAAAATTTATTGCAATTTACACAATTTGGTTTGAACATATTCGGTGTTCCGCAACCTTAAAAAAACCTTTACGTTCCCGTAGACATTCTTCAAAACGGTGACCTTGCTCTGAACAATTCCAGCATACTATTTCTTTTACTTCTTCAACATGGCCTAAGTTTTCATCTTCTGTATCTTCTGGGATAATTTCTGAAACTGTTTTACGAGAAATTGGATTTCTGGCAGATCTACGGGAGTACAGTTCTTCTTCAAGAATCTCATGTTTTTGTACGAACTCTTTCAGTTGTGAAATGGATCTAATTTCAAAATATAGCAATTCTTTACGAATATCCGGTTTTAGATTACGCTTAATTATTTCTATCAGTTCAGACTGATCAATTGCGCTTTGTAAACGATCCGTAATTTGTAAAATTGAATCATAATACGTGTCGAACTTTTCACCAAATCTCTGTCTGCGACTTCGTATTTGTTCTTTCAAATCGAAGTCAGTTCTTCGATCGCGAAACTGGTTTTTCAATTCTACACACAATGTTTCCCAATCTAAATTATTATTAATTCTGTGTCCACGCCAGAACCAATCCACTGCTTTTCCGCTAAATAGTAAATGAATATTACTACATAGAACGTGGAAATCACCAAGAAGACTTTGGACTGTAAGAGCCTGAACTCTGTAGATAAAGTTGTCCACAGACAAACCATCTTCATTTTGACCAGAAAATTTAATATGCCAACCTGATATAAAGTTGGAAACTTTGTCGGGGGTTAAATCTAAATTTTGGTTATAGAGTCTTCTAGCGTCTTGACGATTAATTGAATTTCTATTAAAATTGTTATTAACACTACGGTTGCCACTATACGGTCTAGAGTGATTAGCATTATAATTAAAATTTTGTGAATTTCGATTCCCAAAACTGTTTCTAGAAATTTGATCTAGATCTAGCGATGCTATCTGATTCCTAACAGCCTCATTTATAAAATACTGCAGATTATTATCTGTATTATTAATCAGTGGTGCATCGCGAGAAATAGTATTGTGTGTATTATTGAATAAACTATCTAAAGACTTTATCTGATTGTCATCCTGAACTAAACCAGGTATATTGTCAATCAAACTACGTCTGGTTGTCTCATGTTGAGCAGGGGCTTTTCGTATCGCACCCTGATTTATATTTAAATTAATATTAGCCGGAGCTGGTGTAGCAGCAGTGGTAGCAGCAGCAGCAGCTTTTTCAGCACCTGCCAGTATATTATGTGATTTTAGTTTAGTCTGCCTACACGCTTTTTCACAAACAGGACAACTTTGTGTTTCCTTTAGTATATTTACAATACATTCTTTGTGAAAAATATGAGAACACGATGTAGAGACAATGATATCATCGATCTCGTATTCTTTTTTGCAAACAAATCATTGACGGGATATGTTATCGTCAACACAAGCAATTAAATTTTCGTTACTATGAACGATAGACATTTTTAAGGACGTTTGTTTAATTTATATAATATTATATCGGTAGAACTTCTCGAAGGAATCTTAAGATAAGGTCTGATGGAAATAAAAATAATAATAATTTAATTTAAAAAAAAATTAATTAAGTAGAAAAATAAAAGAAATACAAAGAAAGTCAAGGTTTGTCAAATTCGATAACGGAATCAACAAAAATCATAAAATATATTCCCAATACAAAGTGGACGACTTTTGCAAATATTATCGCAATAGAATCGTAAATCCAAAGCTTCGTCCTAGGAACAACTCCATGTATTCTATCAAAACATTAAACGAATCCTAAGAAGTATTTTTTTTATATTCCACTAAACATACAGGAATGAATAAAAACCTGTGCAAACGATGGATTATGCAAAATTTTGAAGTAACTCTACATAATATTTCCAACCGTGCAATGGCAGTATTTCATTCTTGGTCTAAGCCAAATAAAGTATAACAAACACAATGCGAAATAGAAAAAAAACATCTATTATACATATGTATTTTTTTATGCTAAACGTAATGATGTTATTGTGTGGAGATCCCAAAACAAAATACTAATATAGACTAACGAGGTGTAAAAATTTTTATAAGTTTAAAAGTAGAAAAGTAGAAAAAAATATTACGTGCGATTTGAGATGCCCTTATTTGGTAGCAAGAAGATACATTTATATACATATATGTCTTAACTTTTAAATACATAGTTTCTCTTGATTACTTCCTTTCTTTCATTTTTTCTCTGGTACAAGCTTAGATATTACCGCTTACCACCTCTAAAACCCACCCAACCTTAGTTCTTTCAGTTGGCATGATTTTGAAAAGAACCCCTGCTTTAAAATGACCTTACCTCAGACCCTGAAGTTTCTACCGAATAAATAAAATCTCTAGCCAAGCATTATGTGGTAATTCAAATCATATATAAGTATGTATATTTGAAATAAGGCATATGTACAAATAACTTTTAACTCAAAATTGAGTGTATTATTACATGTTAACTTTACAGTAGAGTAACTTTTCTTATGTTAGGTAAGTATGTACTAACAGCAAAGAAAGCTTAGAGCACGAATCGATTTAATAATGAGAGGTCAAGAAAAGGCAATAGTTTCTTTGCTGTTAAAATCAATCGTGATGAAACTAAAATAAATAAAGAAACAAATTCATACATACTATATGTATATATATATATATATATATATATATATATATATATATATATATATATATATATATATATATATATATATATATATATATATATATATATATATATATATATATATATATATATATATATATATATATATATATATATATATATATATATATATATATATATATATATATATATATATATATATATATATATATATATATATATATATATATATATATATATATATATATATATATATATATATATATATATATATATATATATATATATATATATATATATATATATATATATATATATATATATATATATATATATATATATATATATATATATATATATATATATATATATATATATATATATATATATATATATATATATATATATATATATATATATATATATATATATATATATATATATATATATATATATATATATATATATATATATATATATATATATATATATATATATATATATATATATATATATATATATATATCTATATATATATATATATATATATATATATATATATATATATAATATATATATATATATATATATATATATATATATATATATATATATTATATATATAATATATATATATATATATATATATTGTTACATATGTATACATGTGTAAAGTGTTGCATATGTTTAAGATGCTCGTCACTATCATTAACATTATTCTAATTTACTCATCTTCTCTCTTAATGTAGTTAACATAGTTTTAAGCTTTAATGCATTATCATAAATGCATTCTGGTTAATAAATAGTTGTCATTCTAACTCCATGCGTTTCAATACACAACATTGGCGACGAGGCAAAAAAATAACACATCGTAAATACGATTAAAGAAAAATAGTGTAAATATACTTATTTCTAAATATTTATGAACTACATAAATAATAAATAGACAAAAAGTTACACCAAAAAAAAAAAAGACAATAAAAAAAAAAAGAATTGTAGCAAAAAAAAAAAAAAATCTAAAAATAAAAAAATAAAAAGAAACATAAGAACAGAAAGCAAAGAAAAAGTAATTTTAAAATAATAAACTGTTCATACTTATGTTCTTCATAAACATTTTTTGTGTGATGTACTAAAACGTATGTATATACATATGTACAATTGCATAAAATTACATGCACATTTTTATAAAAAGCAAAACGCACAGCACATCAATCCAAAAGTACAGTTTCGTCCATAAATCTATAAAAAAAATTTTTTTAAGTAAATCATAATGCCAAATGACAATAATAACCCACAGAGTGGTACCGTTATGATTTACCATCAAAGTAATGTTCCCCAGTTTTCCCCTCGCAACGAGTCATGGCTATTATGGAAAGAGAAGTTCGATATTCATTTAGCTGAAATTAATTGCAATGAAGAGAACGTTAAGAAAGCGACTCTATTAAAGTCCATTGGTCCAGTAGCATATGAAACACTGCATAACTTGTGCAGTCCAGAGGCTCCAGTTTCTAAAACGTTTAAAGAATTATGCACACTACTTAAAGAGCATTATATACCACCAACAATTATTTTTCGTGAGCGCAAGAATTTTCACACAGCAGTACAAAGTGAAAATGAAACGGTAGCAGATTGGCATGCTAGAGTCAAAAAGCTAGCTCTCACTTGCAAATTCGGCGACAATTTAAACGCATTTGTTTTGGAAAAGTTTATAATGGGAACTAACAACAAAATTTTTGAAAGATTATGCGAGGAGGATGAGAAGATAACAATCGAAGAGGCACTTCGAAAAGCTCTTATAATGGAAATGAAACTATCATCAAAAGAAAACAATAATGTACTGGTTGGAAATATCAAGCATGCTAAAAATTCAAAAAGCTTCAAAAATAACAACAACAACAACAACAACAACAGTAGCAACTATAATTATAACAACAATAAAAACAACAAAGTCGGCAATTATGAACATCGCACCAAAAAGAAATATCAGCAAACATCAAGTGATCAAAATAAAACACACAAAGCTTGTTTTCATTGTGGATGGAGAAACCACAGGTCAGCTGAATGCAGGTATAAAAACAGTAAATGCAACGTATGTGGCAAAATGGGTCATTTAGCGTCAGTATGCAAGGAAAAGTTTGTAAATTATGTATCTGATTCAGATTTAGAAATGGAAGATTTTGACTTAAACAATTTTTCTATTTACAGCATTAAGGGTTCTGACAGTTCAACTGGACTATACAAAATTAAAGTAAAAATTGATGACACTTCTTTTAATGTGATATGCGATTCCGGTGCTCCTTGCAGTTTGGTATCAAGGTTGTTTTTAAATAATTTGAACAAAACAGTAAGTCTTACGCCCTGTAAAGAACCTTATGTTGATTATAATGGAAATAAGATTCCAGTATTAGGAGAATATTATGAATTAATTGAAGTTAGGGGAGTAAAAAAATCTGTGAAACTAGTAGTAACGAATAATAATAACAGTCCATTGTTTGGCAGAAATTTTTTGCGCACTTTTAACTTTGAACTTGTCAATTTTCCATAATTGAACAACAAATAAAAAGTGAGTTCTACGAAGTTTTTAGCTCTGGCCTAGGATGTTATAAATTTGGTAAAATTTCTTTTTGTAAGCCGCGTTCAGTGCCATTCGCTTGGAAAGGCAAAATTGAGGAAATTTAAAAAAAATTAATTGCGGATGATGTTCTGGAACAAGTGGACAATTCAGAATGGGGTACACCACTCGTTCCAATTTTAAAGCCCGATGGCAACATTAGGATTTGTGGCGACTACAAAGTCACAATAAATAAATATTTGTCAGATTTTAAATATCCACTTCCATTGATAGATGAAATTTTTGCGTCACTTCAAGGGGGTCAATCGTTTTCAAAGCTGGATTTATCCAACGCATACAATCAATTGGTACTGGATGACAAATCGCAACTTTTATGCACATGGTCCACACACATGGGCACTTTACGTATGAAACGTTTGCCTTTTGGTATTAAACCAGCAGCAGCAATATTCCAAAAAACAATGGAAAACCTATTGCATTCGTGGTTGTGTATCAAGATGATATCACAGTTTCAGGAAGAAACAGTTCGGAACATGTTCGGAATTTGAAAGCGGTTTTGAATAAAATAATGCAGGCTGGATCAAAACTTAATTTGGCAAAATGTGAATTTTTCAAAGATGAAATATGTTATTTAGGTTTCACAATTAATAAGTTTGGTCTCAGAAAGAATAAGGAAAGAATTAAATCTGTATTGAATGCTCCTATTCCTAGTAATATATCAGAGTTGCGTGCGTTTTTAGGAATGACAAATTATTATGCGAAGTTTATTGATAATTTTGCAGGAATTATGGCTCCTTTGTATAAACTTTTACAGAAAAATGTAAAATTTGTTTGGTCTAAAAGTTGTCAAACAGCGTATGATACGGCTAAAAAGGAAGTTACGTCCGATAAAGTTTTGGTACATTTTAGCTCAAAATTGCCAATCATTTTAACAACTGATGCTTCAGATTTTGCTATTGCAGGTGTACTTTCACACAAATTTCATGACAATAGTTATAAACCAATAGCATTTGTGTCAAGATCTTTAACTAAAACGGAACAAAAATATAGTACGCATGAAAAGGAAGCGTTAGCAATTATTTTTTGTGTTACGAAATTGAAACAATATTTAATTGGAAATTATTTCACATTAAGGACGGATCATAAATCGTTGATTTCTATATTTGGTGAAAAGAAAGGCTTGCCTTTAATGGCGGCAGCACGTGTTCAGAGATGGGCATTTATTCTTTCGGGATTTAATTACAAAATTGAATTTATAAAAGGTTATTTGAATGAAGCGGACAACCTATCACGAATGCCTTAACGTGAGGACAAAATCATTTATTGTAATGGTAATGATAACTCTTTTGTAAACTATATACAAAAAGAAAATGTTTTAAACCTTGATTTCAAAGATATAGCTCAAGATACTCGACGTGATCCCATTCTTTCCAAGGTATGCGATTTTGTTGGCATGGGTAAAATAAAGGACTTAAGAGGTGATGAATTCAAAGCTTTTAGTAATAAAGATTGCGAGTTGACCGTTGATCACGATTGTTTGTTATGGGGCTACAGGGTTGTTATACCGCAAAAATTGAGAATGTCTGTACTTCTGACATTACACGAATCTCACTTGGGCATTGTGAAAACAAAGAGTCTGGCAAGATCGTTTGTATGGTGGCCGAAAATTGATTTAGATATTGAGAATCTAGTCAAATCTTGTATTTCGTGTCAGAAGCTTATGTCAAAAGCTTATGGCTCCTGGACATCCAGCCACTAATGGTCAGGCCGAAAACTTTGTGAAAACTTTAAAGAAATCTATCTATGCAAATTTAAATTCTAAGCAGGATGTGAACATTGATATAATTTTGAACAGATTTTTAATGGATTACCGTAACACAAAACATTGTTCAACTGATGAAAGCCCTGCAAAGCTTTTTATTGGAAGATCGATTAGATCGCGTTTAGATTTTATTAAACCTCCTCTTACTAAGGACATAATAGAAGAAAAACAAATGAAAACTGTTTCTAATTACAAAGGCAAGAGATTACACAAATGTTAATAGTAAGTCGTGGGCTCCAGCTATTATTCAAGATAAAACAGGTTCACGTTCTTATCAGTGCGTTCTTTCGTCAGGTAGAATCATAAAAAGGCATACCGATCAAATAAGGGCTAGTGTAAGAGAAAATAATATTATTGAAAACAACTTGATATCGGCAGAGCTACCATCATGTTCAAATAGAAATATGACTAATGAACCAGTTGAACAGTCAGGTACTAATAACAATTTGTTAGAATTAAATAACAAAGATGTTGATCAAATGAATTGTAATTCAAATGTACAAAGTAAAAATTTGAACCCAAATGTAAAACAAAATGAAAATACATGTGGTAGATTGTTGAGACCTAGATCAAACATAAAATATAAGTAAAACAATTTTTATATACTTATGAATTTTTAATTTGTTATAAATACTTATGTATATAAAATTATAGTAAGACAAAAATAAATTTTCTGTAATTATGAAATTGTAATTTGTAATGAATTCAGAATTTTTTTTAATAATTGTAAATCTAATGTAAGTGGGGGAGTGTTACATATGTATACATGTGTAAATTGTTGCATATGTTTAAGATGCTCGTCACTATCATTAACATTATACTAATTTACTCATCTTCTCTCTTAATGTAGTTAACATAGTTTTAAGCTTTAATGCATTATCATAAATGCATTCTCGTTAATAAATAGTTGTCATTCTAACTCCATGCGTTTCAATACACAACATATATATATATATATATATATATATATATATATATATATATATATATATATATATATATATATATATATATATATATATATATATATATATATATATATATATATATATATATATATATATCTATATATATATATATATATATATATATATATATATATATATATATATATATATATATATATATATATATATATATATATATATATATATATATATATATATATATATATATATATATATATATATATATATATATATATATAACTAGATATATATATATATATATATATACGACTTCATTCATAAATTTTTTATATTTTTTTCTTATTATTGTTGTATATTCTCTTTACGCTACATATGTATATATATATATAGAACTATGTATATATATATATATATATATATATATATAACTATATATATATATATATATATATATATATATATATATATATATATATATATATATATATATATATATATATATATATATATATATATATATATATATATATATATATATATATATATATATATATATATATATATATATATATATATATATATATATATATATATATATATATATATATATATATATATATATATATATATATATATATATATATATATATATATATATATATATATATATATATATATATATATATATATATATATATATATATATATATATATATATATATATATATATATATATATATATATATATATATATATATATATATATATATATATATATATACATAGTTCTATATATATATATATATATACATATGTAGCGTAAAGAGAATATACAACAATAATAAGAAAAAAATAAAAAAATTTATGAATGAAGTCGTAAAAAGAATCTACGAAATTTGTTCTGTATGAAAATGTGTATGTTCAATAATAATGATAGTAAAGAAAAGATTTAAAGTGATGAGTTACAGTCAGGTCTCGATTCCCACGTTGCTGAAGACCTTCGCTCGAGGTGATTGGACTTGATGTATGTGTAATAATGCTACAATTTCTTTTTTAAGCGATCATGTTAGTGATATATGAACAAATTTTTTTTCAGCTAGTATGTTTTTTTTCATTTTTGTTTTTAAAAGGGTTAATGAGGATATTAAATTGGGTAGTACATAAGTAACTACAAATGGTCACCTTTCCTTTAATTTCTAATGCAATTAATATTATCAGTAAATTGTTAGTTAAATACATACATATGTATATGATTGTAGCTCAGGATTGGTTTTGTTAATGGTAAGACCGGATTAGATTATGGGATATTAGGTTATATTAGAATGAAACCCTTTTTTTTAAACATTAAAGAAAGCTTGTGTTAAATTGTTTTCCATTTAGAATAGATTTGGTATCAACACAAAAAAATTGCTTGTAGTTAGTAGTGAGCGTTTTCTAGATTAGGGTAGTGTTAGAATTAGTTTTAGGTTATTAATAAAAAAACAACTTAAAGCCGTAAAGATTTATGGGACAAAGCAGTGTAGACTTTTATTGGTGTTTCAATAGAGCATGTCCAATCCCATAATGGCAGATGATGATGGTGGAAATTTTATATTTTCAGTTATCCAATGGTAGTTACTGTTATAGTTTTGGAACTCCTGCTAGTTTCTGTATTCTGGTTAGCCGGAGATTTTTCTAAAAGGTTACTCTCGAGTGGACACCCTGCCACGTGACCCTTAATATGTCACTCAAGTCGTGATCCAGGTAATTAACGTCACTCGAGAGTGTTAGGTTACAATTTCTCAAGTATTTTCGATGGATTTTAATAAAAAAAATGACCTTTTTAGGGATCCCTCCCCTGTTGTCCACAAAAATATTAATATTATTTATCCACTGATCAAGGAGTTTTATTTTTGTTTGTTTATTGCTTCACGTTGTTATATTTTAATTTTATGAAATATTACTTAATTTAATGGATTAAAGGCGTATTATATACGAGTTACACAATACCACGTTGTAATTGATAGCTCCTATATCTATTTTATATAAAGGTGCAAAGTGAACTTTATTCGTAGCGTTCAAAATATCAAAAAGATCGTGCTGCAGTTTTTCATTTGATGCCAGACCTCTTTTGTTCAAAAGTTAAAACTTTTGATGGTAAAATATACATAATTTTTTATTAGTATATGTATATTAAAAGCTTTCGTTTGTTCCCAATCAAACCGAACGAAAAAAACAGATACAAATAGTTGTAAGGTCTCAGCATCTCTCTCATCATGTATATCGGTTTTGAGAAGAGTGGTATACATGACGAAAAGTGTTGACTATAGCAAAGTACAATAAACTGAATTGATAAAATACAAGTGTAATTAATGTTGTACTTGTACTTGTGGGTACTGACAAATGTGATTAACTTTCAAGTGAAGAATCCTTGTTCACATGAAGCAAAAAGAAATAAATTATAAAAAAATAAAAAAAGCAATGTCAACAAAGAAAATTTATGCATTACAAAACAGCTTTTGGTGAGCGGTTACAGTGAAACGGAAGCTGAAGACCATCCCAACAATCATCGAGTTAATTAAATATTTAGCTATTTTCTGTGTTAAATTTTTATGTCCTTGGCATGAAATTTGCCTAATGGTTTACCTGTTATATCTTCTAGTTCATAATAACACGAACCGTATTTAGCTTTTACTCTGGCCTTTTCGAAGCAAGTTTGCTGCTGAAATGTTCTGCCGCTTTCGATTGTGAAAACTTTCTTCTATATACGACTTATCCAAAACTTCTAACTTCTCATCATTTGGTAAGCCTACTGGTGTTTGTAAAAGGTTTAGATTTCGTAGCACGGAATACGATTTGCCATTTGTGAGCATGTTCTGCCCAAACACGAGAAAATAAGGCGAGAATCCCGTAGTGACATGCACCGAACTTTGTAAGGCACAGCTAATCGATGATAATTTTTTGTCCCAAGCTTTTGGCGACGGTTTCACATAAGCTCTGATTGCGGCCAGCACTGATCTATTTACACGCTCACTGGCGTTTGCTTGGGGTGAGTAAATAGCAGTTAAATTATGTACAACTCCGTAAGAGTCCAAAAACTCTTTAAATACGTTTGACTTGAACTGTACGTCATTGTCGGTAGTGATCTTTTCAGGCACACCAAAGATGTGAAAAATCCTCTTTTCTAAAAATTCTATAATGACATTGGAGGTAAATTTTTTTTATTGGTTCCAGAAAATGAAATTTGGATAGATGGTCCAAGACTATGATAATCCCTACATTTCCTGAGGAAGATCTGGGATACGGTCCTAAGATATCTAGATATAAATTTTGAAATATGCGGTCAAATGAGGATGGTTGTCCCATGGGTGGCCGTAACGTTCTATTTGGAGCTTTTGGTTGTTTATATGTGTCGCAAGACAATATATATTCTGTGATTTGTTTTGCCATTTTAGGCCAAAAATAAAAAGTTTTTAACCTGCGTAGCGTTTTACCAACCCCACCATGAGCGCAAAGCGGATGGTTCTGTGCTCTTTTTATTAGATGCGCGGTCGTCGATGTGGGGACCCATAGTTTCCAAGAGGTTTGTTCTTGTAATTCGTCACCAGTTGCGTATTCACATCGTTTATAAATAATCCCATCTATTATTTTGAAATCCGGAAGCAAAGCAATTTTGGACTTAAGTTTTTCAATTAATGACAGATATTGAGGAGATTGGAATTCTGTGGATTCCAAGTCAATTTCTACCGAATTTTCTATTTCTGATAAAATTTGGTTGTCAATGCCTACCATACTAATCTCATCGTTATTCTCAGAATGAATTCTTGACAGAGTGTCAGGGACTACATTTTGGCTACCTTTTCTGTGTCGAATAGTGAAGTTGAAACCTTGTAATTTTAAGGCCCATCGAGCCAGTCGTCCGTGTAAATCGGTCTGATTCAGGAGCCATTTAAGCGACGCGTGGTCAGTGATAACTTCAAATTCCTAACCTTCCACATAGGCACGAAACTTCTTAATTGCCATAACCGCAGCTAGACATTCCTGTTCTGAGACAGAATAGTTTCTTTGGGCACGCGTCAATTTATGACTCATGAATGCGATGGGTACTTCTTCCAAGTCATCATTTGTCTGGGCGAGAACAGCCCCGATCCCATATTGGCTCGCATCACACTGGATGGAGAATGGCCGCAAGAAGGCATGATTATGGAGTACAGGTGCTGAGCAAAGAGTCTTTAAGCTCTTCAAATGAAGATTTAGCTTCATCGGACCACGAAAACTTTTTGTTTTTCTGTAACAGGTCAGTCAAAGGTGTTGTCAGGGTTGCGAAATTGCGAACAAAACGTCGGTACCACCCCCACACACCTAAAAATCTTCGAAGTTGTCGTACGGATGTAGGCAATGGAAAATCTCGGACGGACTGTACCTTGTCCGGGTCTGTTTTAATCATACCATGACCGATTATGTGGCCCAAATACTTCACTTCTTTTAAAAGGAATTTGCTCTTCTCCATGTTAATAGTTAAGTTAGCTTTTCTAATACAAAGAGCTACTTTCTGCAAAAGTAAAATATGCTCGTCAAAAGTTACCGTGATAAGTAGCAAGTCATCCAAATAAACAAAGACTTTTGTACGGAAATGAGGAGCAATTACTTTGTCCATAAGCCGGCTCATCGTCTGAGGCGCGTTGCACAAGCCGAAGGGCATAGTTACAAAGTGGTACAAAGGCCGACCCGGTACAGTAAAAGCTGTCTTCTCCCTTGACCTGTCATCCAATGGAATTTGCCAGAAGGCGTCCTTCAAGTCCAGACTCGTTATGAATCTGGCCTTTGGAAGCCTACTGAGAATTCCATCGATCAAAGGTAAAGGGTAAGCATCTTTCACTGTAACACTGTTGAGCTTCCGGGCGTCCAAACACAGTCTGACTTTCCCCGGCTTCTGCACCAGAGCCACAGGCGATGACCACGGACTCTGCGACTCTTCAATGACTCCTAATTGTAACATTCGATCGACCTCACAATATAAGAGTTTTTCGACCGCAGGCGAAACGGAGAAATATCTTTGTTTAATGGGCTTACTGTCTGTAGTATCGATGCTATGAGTAACTAGTGAGGTTCTCTCTAGTCCTTCTTTTGAGTATGAGGGAAAAGCATTAATGGCAGCATCTAGCCGAAACTTTTGACTCTTATCTATGTCATGAAAATCATTATCTATACCAACCTCATCGATTCTTGAGTTTGACTTGAAGTTAACATTTTCTGTGAATAAATCCTTGCCTAACCCAAAAGCTTTGACAAAATCGACACCTGGATATAAATTTTGTGTCAAATGAGGAATAATTAGAAAAGTTAAAGTTTTTCTTTCATCTCTAAAAGTAATTAGTATTGTCACACTTCCCACAGCCGAATGTTCCTTGCCGTCTGCAGTTTTCAAAATAATTTTAAATTTTTTATAATTATGTTTGCCTTTGTCTAGAAACTCTCTAGCATACTCTCCGGCAATACATGAAATGGTAGTGCCAGTATCAATTAGACCAACAAAATTTTCATTAAAAATTTGCACTGTCGTAAAAGGTCTTATATCAAAATGAGTGACATTAGATAAAATTGCAGAACATAAGAAATTACAATTTCTATTTAATTTCTTCCAATAGTCTCTTAATCTTTTGGTACTTCTCTTAATCTTTCTGGTTACTTTTGTTTGAGTAACTTCTTCATTGAATATTCTTTCTCTCGCTACTTGATACTCTTTCAGTCTAATGTGGTATGGCTTAAAATATTTAGGGCTAAATTTTGTTTCTTTAGATGTTGTAGTAACACTTTTTATTAAGTATGGATCTGTTTGGCATCCAACAACCTTTAAATTTGTGTTGATTTTGACTGAAACTGTTTTTTTCGGTTGTTGGTCGAATAGTTTTTGAAAATTTATTGCAATTTACACAATTTGGTTTGAATATATTCGGTGTTCCGCAACCGTAACAAAAACCTTTACGTTCCCGTAGACATTCCTCAAAACGGTGACCTTGCTCTGAACAATTCCAGCATACTATTTCTTTTACTTCTTCAACATGGCCTAAGTTTTCATCTTCTGTATCTTCTGGGATAATTTCTGAGACTATTTTACGAGAAATTGGATTTCTAGCAGATTTACGGGAGTCCAGTTCTTCTTCAAGAATCTCATGTTTTTGTACGAACTCTTTCAGTTGTGAAATGGATCTAATTTCAAAATATAGCAATTCTTTACGAATATCCGGTTTTAGATTACGCTTAATTATTTCTATCAGTTCAGACTGATCAATTGAGCTTCGTAAACGATCCGTAATTTGTAAAATTGAATCATAATACGTTTCGAACTTTTCACCAAATCTCTGTTTGCGACTTCGTATTTGTTCTTTCAAATCGAAGTCAGTTCTTCGATCGCGAAACTGGTTTTTCAATTCTACACACAATGTTTCCCAATCTAAATTATTATTAATTCTGTGTACACGCCAGAACCAATCCACTGCTTTTCCGCTAAATAGTAAATGAATATTACTACATAGAACGTGGAAATCACCACGAAGACTTTGGACTGTAAGAGCCTGAACTCTGTAGATAAAGTTGTCCACAGACAAACCATCTTCATTTTGACCAGAAAATTTAATATGTCAACCTGACATAAAGTTGGAAACTTTGTCGGGGGTTAAATCTAAATTTTGGTTATAGAGTCTTCTAGCGTCTTGACGATTAATTGAATTTCTATTAAAATTGTTATTAACACTACGGTTGCCACTATACGGTCTAGAGTGATTAGCATTATAATTAAAATTTTGTGAATTTCGATTCCCAAAACTGTTTCTAGAAATTTGATCTAGATCTAGCGATGCTATCTGATTCCTAACAGCCTCATTTATAAAATACTGCAGATTATTATCTGTATTATTAATCAGTGGTGCATCGCGAGAAATAGTATTGTGTGTATTATTGAATAAACTATCTAAAGACTTTATCTGATTGTCATCCTGAACTAAACCAGGTATATTGTCAATCAAACAACGTCTGGTTGTCTCATGTTGAGCAGGGGCTTTTCGTATCGCACCCTGATTTATATTTAAATTAATATTAGCCGGAGCTGGTGTAGCAGCAGTGGTAGCAGCAGCAGCTTTTTCAGCACCTGCCAGTATATTATGTGATTTTAGTTTAGTCTGCCTACACGCTTTTTCACAAACAGGACAACTTTGTGTTTCCTTTAGTATATTTACAATACATTCTTTGTGAAAAATATGAGAACACGATATAGAGACAATGATATCATCGATCTCGTATTCTTTTTTGCAAACAAAGCATTGACGGGATATGTTATCGTCAACACAAGCAATTAAATTTTCGTTACTATGAACGATAGACATTTTTAAGGACGTTTGTTTAATTTATATAATATTATATCGGTAGAACTTCTCGAAGGAATCTTAAGATAAGGTCTGATGGAAATAAAAATAGTAATAATTTAATTTAAAAAAAAATTAATTAAGTAGAAAAATAAAAGAAATACAAAGAAGTCAAGGTTTGTCAAATTCGATAACGGAATCAACAAAAATCATAAAATATATTCCCAATACAAAGTGGACGACTTTTGCAAATATTATCGCAACAGAATCGTAAATCCAAAGCTTCGTCCTAGGAACAACTCCATGTATTCTATCAAAACATTAAACGAATCCTAAGAAGTATTTTTTTTATATTCCACTAAACATACAGGAATGAATAAAAACCTGTGCAAACGATGGATTATGCAAAATTTTGAAGTAACTCTACATAATATTTCCAACCGTGCAATGGCAGTATTTCATTCTTGGTCTAAGCCAAATAAAGTATAACAAACACAATGCGAAATAGAAAAAAAACATCTATTATACATATGTATTTTTTTATGCTAAACGTAATGATGTTATTGTGTGGAGATCCCAAAACAAAATACTAATATGGATTAACGAGGTGAAAAAATTGTTATAAGTTTAAAAGTAGAAAAGTAGAAAAAAAATATTACGTTCGATTTGAGATGCCCTTATTTGGTAGCAAGAAGATACATTTATATACATATATGTCTTAACTTTTAAATACATAGTTTCTCTTGATTACTTCCTTTCTTTCATTTTTTCTCTGGTATAAGCTTAGATATTACCGCTTATCACCTCTAAAACCCACCCAACCTTAGTTCTTTCAGTTGGCATGATTTTGAAAAGAACCCCTGCTTTAAAATGACCTTACCTCAGACCCTGAAGTTTCTACCGAATAAATAAAATCTCTAGCCAAGCATTATGTGGTAATTCAAATCATATATATGTACGTATATTTGAAATAAGGCATATGTACAAATAACTTTTAACTCAATATTGAGTATTATTACATGTTAACTTTACAGTAGAGTAACTTTTCTTATGTTAGGTAAGTATGTACTAACAGCAAAGAAAGCTTTGAGGACGAATCGATTTAATAATGAGAGTTCAAGCAAATGCAATAAAGTTTCTTTGCTGTTAAAATCAATCGTGATGAAACTAAAATAAATAAAGAACCAAATTCATACATACTATATGTTCATATATATATACATAGTTCTATATATATATATATATATATATATATATATATATATATATATATATATATATATATATATATATATATATATATATATATATATATATATATATATATATATATATATATACACATGTAGCGCAAAGAGAATATACAACAATAATAAGAAAAAAATAAAAAAAAAATTATGAATGAAGTAGTAAAAAGAATCTACGAAATTTGTTCTGTATGAAAATGTGTATGTTCAATAATAATGATAGTAAAGAAAAGATTTAAAGTGATGACTTACAGTCAGGTCTCGATTCCCACGTTGCTGAAGGCCTTCGCTCGAGGTGATTGGACTTGATGTATGTGTAATAATGCTACAATTTCTTTTTTAAGCGATCATGTTAGTGATATATGAACAAATTTTTTTTCAGCTAGTATATTTTTTTTTTTCATTTTTGTTTTTAAAAGGGTTAATGAGGATACTAAATTGGGTAGTACATAAGTAACTACAAATGGTCACCTTTCCTGTAATTTCTAATGCAATTAATATTATCAGTTTGGTATCAAGGTTGTTTTTAAATAATTTGAACAAAACAGTAAGTCTTACGCCCTGTAAAGAACCTTATGTTGATTATAATGGAAATAAGATTCCAGTATTAGGAGAATATTATGAATTAATTGAAGTTAGGGGAGTAAAAAAATCTGTGAAACTAGTAGTAACGAATAATAATAACAGTCCATTGTTTGGCAGAAATTTTTTGCGCACTTTTAACTTTGAACTTGTCAATTTTCCATAATTGAACAACAAATAAAAAGTGAGTTCTACGAAGTTTTTAGCTCTGGCCTAGGATGTTATAAATTTGGTAAAATTTCTTTATGCATGGAAAAAGATGCGAAACCTGTTTTTTGTAAGCCGCGTTCAGTGCCATTCGCTTGGAAAGGCAAAATTGAGGAAATTAAAAAAAAATTAATTGCGGATGATGTTCTGAAACAAGTGGACAATTCAGAATGGGGTACACCACTCGTTCCAATTTTAAAGCCCGATGGCAACATTAGGATTTGTGGCGACTACAAAGTCACAATAAATAAATATTTGTCAGATTTTAAATATCCACTTCCATTGATAGATGAAATTTTTGCGTCACTTCAAGGGGGTCAATCGTTTTCAAAGCTGGATTTATCCAACGCATACAATCAATTGGTACTGGATGACAAATCGCAACTTTTATGCACATGGTCCACACACATGGGCACTTTACGTATGAAACGTTTGCCTTTTGGTATTAAACCAGCAGCAGCAATATTCCAAAAAACAATGGAAAACCTATTGCAGGGGATACCATTCGTGGTTGTGTATCAAGATGATATCACAGTTTCAGGAAGAAACAGTTCGGAACATGTTCGGAATTTGAAAGCGGTTTTGAATAAAATAATGCAGGCTGGATCAAAACTTAATTTGGCAAAATGTGAATTTTTCAAAGATGAAATATGTTATTTAGGTTTCACAATTAATAAGTTTGGTCTCAGAAAGAATAAGGAAAGAATTAAATCTGTATTGAATGCTCCTATTCCTAGTAATATATCAGAGTTGCGTGCGTTTTTAGGAATGACAAATTATTATGCGAAGTTTATTGATAATTTTGCAGGAATTATGGCTCCTTTGTATAAACTTTTACAGAAAAATGTAAAATTTGTTTGGTCTAAAAGTTGTCAAACAGCGTATGATACGGCTAAAAAGGAAGTTACGTCCGATAAAGTTTTGGTTCATTTTAACTCAAAATTGCCAATCATTTTAACAACTGATGCTTCAGATTTTGCTATTGCAGGTGTACTTTCACACAAATTTCATGACAATAGTTATAAACCAATAGCATTTGTGTCAAGATCTTTAACTAAAACGGAACAAAAATATAGTACGCATGAAAAGGAAGCGTTAGCAATTATTTTTTGTGTTACGAAATTGAAACAATATTTAATTGGAAATTATTTCACATTAAGGACGGATCATAAATCGTTGATTTCTATATTTGGTGAAAAGAAAGGCTTGCCTTTAATGGCGGCAGCACGTGTTCAGAGATGGGCATTTATTCTTTCGGGATTTAATTACAAAATTGAATTTATAAAAGGTTATTTGAATGAAGCGGACAACCTATCACGAATGCCTTAACGTGAGGACAAAATCATTTATTGTAATGGTAATGATAACTCTTTTGTAAACTATATACAAAAAGAAAATGTTTTAAACCTTGATTTCAAAGATATAGCTCAAGATACTCGACGTGATCCCATTCTTTCCAAGGTATGCGATTTTGTTGGCATGGGTAAAATAAAGGACTTAAGAGGTGATGAATTCAAAGCTTTTAGTAATAAAGATTGCGAGTTGACCGTTGATCACGATTGTTTGTTATGGGGCTACAGGGTTGTTATACCGCAAAAATTGAGAATGTCTGTACTTCTGACATTACACGAATCTCACTTGGGCATTGTGAAAACAAAGAGTCTGGCAAGATCGTTTGTATGGTGGCCGAAAATTGATTTAGATATTGAGAATCTAGTCAAATCTTGTATTTCGTGTCAGAAGCTTATGTCAGAAGCTTATGGCTCCTGGACATCCAGCCACTAATGGTCAGGCCGAAAACTTTGTGAAAACTTTAAAGAAATCTATCTATGCAAATTTAAATTCTAAGCAGGATGTGAACATTGATATAATTTTGAACAGATTTTTAATGGATTACCGTAACACAAAACATTGTTCAACTGATGAAAGCCCTGCAAAGCTTTTTATTGGAAGATCGATTAGATCGCGTTTAGATTTTATTAAACCTCCTCTTACTAAGGATATAATAGAAGAAAAACAAATGAAAACTGTTTCTAATTACAAAGGCAAGAGATTACACAAATGTTAATAGTAAGTCGTGGGCTCCAGCTATTATTCAAGATAAAACAGGTTCACGTTCTTATCAGTGCGTTCTTTCGTCAGGTAGAATCATAAAAAGGCATACCGATCAAATAAGGGCTAGTGTAAGAGAAAATAATATTATTGAAAACAACTTGATATCGGCAGAGCTACCATCATGTTCAAATAGAAATATGACTAATGAACCAGTTGAACAGTCAGGTACTAATAACAATTTGTTAGAATTAAATAACAAAGATGTTGATCAAATGAATTGTAATTCAAATGTACAAAGTAAAAATTTGAACCCAAATGTAAAACAAAATGAAAATACATGTGATAGATTGTTGAGACCTAGATCAAACATAAAATATAAGTAAAACAATTTTTATATACTTATGAATTTTTAATTTGTTATAAATACTTATGTATATAAAATTATAGTAAGACAAAAATAATTTTTCTGTAATTATGAAATTGTAATTTGTAATGAATTCAGAATTTTTTTTAATAATTGTAAATCTAATGTAAGTGGGGGAGTGTTACATATGTATACATGTGTAAATTGTTGCATATGTTTAAGATGCTCGTCACTATCATTAACATTATACTAATTTACTCATCTTCTCTCTTAATGTAGTTAACATAGTTTTAAGCTTTAATGCATTATCATAAATGCATTCTCGTTAATAAATAGTTGTCATTCTAACTCCATGCGTTTCAATACACAACATATATATATATATATATATATATATATATATATATATATATATATATATATATATATATATATATATATATATATATATATATATATATATATATATATATATATATATATATATATATATATATATATATATATATATATATATATATATATATATAATATATATATATATATATATATATATATATATATATATATATATATATATATTATATATATATATATATATATATATATATATATATATATATATATATATATATATATATATATATATATATATATATATATATATATATATATATATATATATATATATATATATATATATATATATATATATATATATATATATATATATATATATATATATATATGTATATATATATATATATATATATATATATATATATAGTTATATATATATATATATATATAATATATATATATATATATATATATATATATATATATATATATATATATATATATATATATATATATATATATATAGTTATATATATATATATATATATATATATATATATATATATATATATATATATATATATATATATATATATATATATATATATATATATATATATATATATATATATATATATATATATATATATATATATATATATATATATATATATATATATATATATATATATATATATATACATAGTTCTATATATATACATATGTAGCGTAAAGAGAATATACAACAATAATAAGAAAAAAATAAAAAAAAAATTTATGAATGAAGTCGTATATATATATATATATATATATATATATCTAGTTATATATATATATATATATATATATATATATATATATATATATATATATATATATATATATATATATATATATATATATATATATATATATATATATATATATATATATATATATATATATATATATATATATATATATATATATATATATATATATATATATATATATATATATATATATATATATATATATATATATATATATATATATATATATATATATATATACATAGTTCTATATATATATATACATATGTAGCGTAAAGAGAATATACAACAATAATAAGAAAAAAATAAAAAAAATTATGAATGAAGTCGTAAAAAGAATCTACGAAATTTGTTCTGTATGAAAATGTGTATGTTCAATAATAATGATAGTAAAGAAAAGATTTAAAGTGATGAGTTACAGTCAGGTCTCGATTCCCACGTTGCTGAAGACCTTCGCTCGAGGTGATTGGACTTGATGTATGTGTAATAATGCTACAATTTCTTTTTTAAGCGATCATGTTAGTGATATATGAACAAATTTTTTTTCAGCTAGTATGTTTTTTTTCATTTTTGTTTTTAAAAGGGTTAATGAGGATATTAAATTGGGTAGTACATAAGTAACTACAAATGGTCACCTTTCCTTTAATTTCTAATGCAATTAATATTATCAGTAAATTGTTAGTTAAATACATACATATGTATATGATTGTAGCTCAGGATTGGTTTTGTTAATGGTAAGACCGGATTAGATTATGGGATATTAGGTTATATTAGAATGAAACCCTTTTTTTTAAACATTAAAGAAAGCTTGTGTTAAATTGTTTTCCATTTAGAATAGATTTGGTATCAACACAAAAAAATTGCTTGTAGTTAGTAGTGAGCGTTTTCTAGATTAGGGTAGTGTTAGAATTAGTTTTAGGTTATTAATAAAAAAACAACTTAAAGCCGTAAAGATTTATGGGACAAAGCAGTGTAGACTTTTATTGGTGTTTCAATAGAGCATGTCCAATCCCATAATGGCAGATGATGATGGTGGAAATTTTATATTTTCAGTTATCCAATGGTAGTTACTGTTATAGTTTTGGAACTCCTGCTAGTTTCTGTATTCTGGTTAGCCGGAGATTTTTCTAAAAGGTTACTCTCGAGTGGACACCCTGCCACGTGACCCTTAATATGTCACTCAAGTCGTGATCCAGGTAATTAACGTCACTCGAGAGTGTTAGGTTACAATTTCTCAAGTATTTTCGATGGATTTTAATAAAAAAAATGACCTTTTTAGGGATCCCTCCCCTGTTGTCCACAAAAATATTAATATTATTTATCCACTGATCAAGGAGTTTTATTTTTGTTTGTTTATTGCTTCACGTTGTTATATTTTAATTTTATGAAATATTACTTAATTTAATGGATTAAAGGCGTATTATATACGAGTTACACAATACCACGTTGTAATTGATAGCTCCTATATCTATTTTATATAAAGGTGCAAAGTGAACTTTATTCGTAGCGTTCAAAATATCAAAAAGATCGTGCTGCAGTTTTTCATTTGATGCCAGACCTCTTTCGTTCAAAAGTTAAAACTTTTGGTGGTAAAATGTACATGATTTTTTATTAGTATATGTATATTAAAAGCTTTCGTTTGTTCCCAATCAAACCGAACGAAATAAACAGAGACAAATAGTTGTAAGGTCTCCGCATCTCTCGCATCATGTATATCGTTTTTGAGAAGAGTGGTATACATGACGAAAGGTGTTGACTAAAGCAAAGTACAATAAACTGAATTGATCAAATACAATTGTAATTAATGTTGTACTTGTACTTGTGGGTACTGACAAATGTGATTAACTTTCAAGTGAAGAATCCTTGTTCACATGAAGCAAAAAAAAAATAAATTATAAAAAAATAAAAAAGCAATGTCAACGAAGAAAATGTATGCATTACAAGGCATTCCTCGAAGACTTTAATTACGAACCTCAATACAAGCCTGGTTACACCAACGTAGTCGCCGATGCTTTATCTAGACCATCTACTGACAACCCTCAAATAAATACCCTGACTGCAACGCAGCATAGCGATGATAGTTCATCAGAAACCTTGATACAGGTTACGGACGCTCCGATAAATGCATTCAAAAATCAAATTTTTATAAATAACGAAGAGGGTCAGGCATTCCATAAGTTCGAAATAGTATTCCCAACTTACCACAGGCACACAATAAACGAACCCAATATTACTATAGAAAATCTCACACATATTTTGCGACAATTTTTAAACCCATCTGTTACAAATTGCATAAACACGACCGACAGGATCTTGGGAAAGTTGCAAGAAATTTATAGGGACAACTTTACACAATATAGAGTTAAGTATTTTCGGAACTTATAATAAATAAATAATAAATGAGCATAACAGAGCTCATAGAAATAGCGTAGAAAACAAAACCCAACTCCTCATGAAATTCTACTTCCCACAAATGCATGCAAAAATAAAAAAAATTACTAGTACTTGCCAAATCTGCAAATAAAATAAATATGATAGACATCCCAACAGGGTAACAATTCAGGAAACACCAATTCCACAGTACCCCGGCCAGATCGTACATATAGATATTTTCATCACGGACAAAAAAGCAATACTGACTGCTATAGACAAATTTTCCAAATTAGCTCAGGTTAGAATACTAAGATCTCGAGCCACTAAAGATATTAAAGAGCCACTTAGAGAAATACTACTATCTACAAATACTACTATGCCACAAATAGTCGTTATGGACAATGAGAAGTCATTTAGCTCAGCCTCCATAATTTTCATGTTAGAAAATTAGTTCAAGACAAAAACGTTCAAGATACCTCCATACAGCAGTAGCGTAAATGGGCAAATCGAAAGATTTCATTCCACGCTTTCAGAGTTGATGCGTTGTATAAAGGCGGAAAAAGCTCATAGCACATTTTCCGAAATTTTACATATAGCAGTTCCTGAATACAATAACTCCATACACTCTACCATTAAAAGAAGACCTTTTGACGCATTTTTTTAGGCAGAGTCACAACTAATCCTCAAGAATTGGAAGATATTAGATTAAGTACGATTAAAAGGCTCACAGAGAAACAAGTAGAAGATATTGGCTACCACAACAAGAGAAAAACTAAACCAAGGACTTATGAACCCGGACAGACAATTTTTGTAAAGGAAAACAGAAGATTAGGATCAAAACTTAGTAAAACATATAAAAAGGAAATAGTTAAAGAAGATAAAAACATAACAGTTATAACAGAATCAGGAAGGACAATACATAAAAACAATATCAGGAACTAAATGAATTTTAATTTTCAGATTACTTTTCTCACTGGTTCGAGCCGACGTTAAAATTTTGGACTACTCCAATTCACAAATAGTGGCCCTAAACTCCGGACTAGCAAAATTACAAACAGGTACTTTCAAACTAATTCATATCATCGAAATAGATGGATACCAAGAACTCATAGATAATCTCCAAGAAACTCTACATAGAGATGTCGACCCATCTCATTTTCTCCACCCTCTACTGAATCACGAACTGACAGAACTGCAAGCTTTCTTAGACCGATTGAAACCAAAAACAAAAAGGTCCTTAAATTTTATTGGCTCCACTTGGAAATGGATTGCGGGAAACCCCGATCACGATGACTTTGAGATCTTAACATATGTGACAAATAATCTATTAGAAACATTTAAAAAGAATAGTGGTAATAATAATTCCACAAAGGAACAGTTAGTAACATTGTTAAAATATAAATTAAATACTGTAAAAGAAGAAATAATGAATATCCAACGCGCCATGCACTGGGCGAAAGTAGGCATAGTTAATTCTTTTATTCTTACATCCAATGAAATAAATATTGTAAAAGAAATTATCAATGAAGAATCCATACCATTTATAAATTTAGAGTAAGCATTCGAATTTGCTGAGATAAAAATTGCATTTGACCATAATTCAATTGTTTATATTTTAAGTATCCCTATGACAAACGAATACACATGTTACAAAATTCTTGTAAGGCCTATTAAATTTGGAAAATATATAAATAAAATAATGTATGAAAAAATTCTTCTATGTGACAATGTTATGTATGGTATCAAAAATTATTGCAAGATCTATAACGATATTACTGTGTGCAACAGAAATAATTTGAATGCCCTGGAAACCGATACCTGCTTAGCAAATCTAATCAAAAGTAAACCGGCAAACTGCAGCTTGATAGACAATCGTCGTGTCCTCTCTATTGAAGAAATAGCACCTGGAGTAATCCTTTTAAATCAATTTAATGGTACGATTCTTGTTAACAATGAACCGCAGGATCTTAATGGGACTTACAAGGTTCAATTCTCCAATGCATCTATAGCTGTGATGGATGAAACCTATAAATTCTTCGGAACGGCACAATTACAGCCCTTACCTGCAATCCTACAACCTAGGCACTCGAACCAAAATATAGAGGAAACAATGTCATTAGAAATGGTAAAGGAACTAAGGACAAACAATACAGATGCAATTGATTTGCTAGATACTAAACACACAAAGGGCATAGCAATAAATTTTGGATTCAGTATTATCACGCTACTTTTTATAGTTACACTATTGATCAATACAAAACCGTGCAGGAGGAAAAACAAATCGGTAATCACCCCAACAGTAATCAACACAGTTCCATCAGTACATACTTCAATGCCCGATTTATTAGAAAAGAGGAAACCGGAACAGGATGGCGTAACGAGAATCTCAAATATCCCATACTTTTAACCGAACGAGGACGCTCGGTGTTAAGAGGGGAGGTGTTAACACAACAAAAGTTTATTACTCTTATTACTTTTAATTCCCAATAAATTAAAATGCTGACACTGCTGCAGACGGTTAAAATGGGTCAACAACTTACAAAAGTTTCAAAACAGTAACGGCTCGTGTCATTGTGATTACCATGCAAATTTTTAATAAGTTATTTTATGTTTCAATTTAATTACAACTAGAATAAAATTTCAGTTGTATTTTAAAAGTGAAAGAATAAAGTTATATTTTTTTAAAATAAATAGTTTACAAAAAATTAACTTATATGTCATATTTTTCCATAAAAATTAAAACAAATTAAGTTCGATATTAAATTTTGGTATTATGTGCAAGAAACAATTCATATAAAAAAACTAGCTTAAATAGCTCAAACAAAAGACAAATAATAAAAAAAAAGAGTTCAGTTTGCACTATAAAAATTTCTTATATAAAATCTATTTTAAATGAAATTTATTTGTTGATGGTTATTATGCATTTGTCTATATGCATTTCGATGGCGCTTTTATCATCTTTGGTGTTTGAAAAAACTTTCTTATATCAAGTTTTATCTTATATAGTACAGATAAAGACACGGTGTTTTCGGTACACTTTCTTATAAGCGGTTTTTTCTTATAACCTATCTACTGTACCAAGATTCTGGGGTACCACAAGGTTCCGTGTTTTCTCCTACCCTATTTCTTATCTTTCTTAATAACTTTCTCTATCAAACTTTCAATACTATCTACTCTTTTGCAGATGACAGCAGCATCTGCCATTCATATTCATTCAGTAATAGACTATGCCTGTCCGAGATTAGGGCCATGAGACAAAACGTGTATGAGACACTTAATGCTTACCCACAGACGTATGATCGATCGTGCTGCTTCATCTGTAAATATGGGCGTTGTTTGTATCGAGGAATCAGTAGCTCTTGATGTTCTTGGCATGAAAATACAGTGGGATGTTCGATGCACGGATCACATTTTTCAGGTCTCAAAAGCATTCAAATGGCTCGGTTTCCTAAGACTACACCGTCTGATACTACACCCCATCTGATCTCCTCAATATTTATACCCCCTATATCCGTCCTAAAATGGAATATATATACTGGACTGCGTATAGGAGAGGGCGAAGAAGCTTATCGGTGACAGTAGGGTAGCCAACTCTATTGACTCGCTGGAGCATCGACGCAATGTGAGGTGTGTTTCGCTATTTTATCGTTACAACAATGGAGTGTGTTCTGATGAAATCAGGGAACTTGTTTCCGAAACCCACCCATTTTTGCGAACAACACGTTCTTCGTCAAGAGTACATCCATTTGTGGTCGATCGCACTACGCATTACAGAGAAAATTCGTTCTTTGGCCGAACAGTTCGTATGTGGAATAAACTCCCTGCAGAGGTCTTTCCTATCACTTTCAATGTTGGAAAGTTTAAATCGAGTATACATAAACACTACTCCCTCTATCCCCCTTCCCATAACCAATTTTCCTAATTCTGGCGCAATGTATTGCATGAGTAGGGGCCATACCCTGAGTGCCGGTCTTACTAAGAAAAAGTGGTATTACAGTCAAACAAAAATTTGTTAGAGCAATGTAAGTAGACTTGAGATGTTCTAAAAAATTACAATAGATAATCTATTTCATAAGTTTAATTTTAACATAAGCACTTATGTCCATCTAAGTGATAGAAATCTGAAAAGTTATTTTAAACATACTTTTATACATACATAATTTTATAAATTAAATTTGCTAAAAAAATTTCTAGTACATATTGAGTTTAGGTTGACATAAGTTTTATGAAAAAATTTTTTATAACCGATAAGACATTTCACAAAACTTAAGTTTATTTAAGATATTTTGTCGTAGGAAATATGTATATTCAAAAACTATTGACGTTAAAAAATAAACCGTTAAAAGTTTTTCGAAAATCGGAGTATTTGAAAACGGATTACATCCAAATGTGGATTGTATACGAACCAGCATATCGACGCAGTTGCGTAAATGGCCAATCTGCAGTTTAAAATAATGTTTCTAAGATTTACATAGATCATACGGCAAGCAAATAAAGTTTACGACTATATAACACAGTACAACAGCCAATCTGGGGGGTGAGAAATTCCAAGTCAGGGTGATGGTACTAGGTCAGTATAGGGTTTGGCGTTCGTATGTGTCAGTTTTTTTTATGACCTTTTACATTTTTTCCTTATCTTGATGTTTTTTTGCTTAGTTGTAACATTTTGGCAAAAACGTAGTTTAACATAACTCGAGAACCACTTGTCCGATTTTGCTAAAACAAACTCCAAAAACTTAAGAATTACAATTTCTCTAATCTGTTTCTATACCGGTTTCCTATATGTGCAACACTTTCGAAGTTAAAAATGAATGTATGAAGGGAAAGAAGTATTTTTTGCCTAAAAATTTAAATATTTTTTTTTTAATTCATAAAAAATCCAAAATGGAAAAAAGTGCCAAAACTAATTACTTTCGCGTAAATTCACATAACTCGTGAGCAAAAAGAGGGATAGATCATGAAAATCGATGCACGCGTTTCTCATTTATTCACAATTAGGTAAATGTTGATTGACGCTGAATTGAATGCATGGCAGGCAATCAAAGAAGTAATAGAAGGCTTGTTGGGAAAGCATCGTTCTAACAACTACGATGTTTCTGTCGCAAGGATGTTAAGAGCATTCTCGGAAATTGGTGTCCACATGTCCTTGAAAATCCATTATTTACATCATCATCTGGACTACTTCAGCAAACAATTGGCTACCGAATCTGATGAACAAGGTGAACGCTATCATCAAGTTGCTATGCCATTTGAAATGAGGTAATACTGATTTTTAATTTTTTCAAACTCATTTTAATAAAACAAAAACTTACAGATATGGAGGCAAAAAGTCGCGGAGTGCAATAATTGCGGAAATTTGCTGGTGGAGTAAGCTTGTGTGGCAAGACAAGGATGATCTTGATGATAAAGAATTTTCAGGAGATGCAGAAGGGCCAACAGTGGAGTCACACATTGACATTATGTGTGGTTCAGAAACTGATGATAGCGATTAATGCGAAGCCACTAGTCCTGAACAACCACCATCGAAAAAGTCTAGGCAATATTTATTAAAATAAATAAAAATAAATAAATAAAATAAAAATAAAAAATTATAAAAATGTTTACTTAATTTTTTTAGTAGTTTATGGCCAGAAGTCTGGAGTTATTGGGGAAAATTTATAAAAAAAGGCGATAAATGACACTTTTTTGAATAAAAACAAATATCAATATTCTTGTCAAAATGGGATACCTTCACTTAATTGTAAATATAGGTTATGTGACTTTACACGAAATTAATAACACTTGATCCTTTTTTCCGTTTTGGATTTTTTATGAATTTAAAAAAAAAATTTAATTTTTAGGCAAAAAAATATTTTTTTTTCTCCACAAATTTATTTTTACCGGCAAAACTGTTGATTATAAAGAAAAACGTTATATAAACGGATTAAAGAAATTGTAATTCAAAATTTGAGTTTGTTTTAGCAAAATCGGACAAGTGGTTCTCGAGTTATGTTAAACTACGTTTTTGCCAAAATGTTACAACTAAGCGAAAAAACATCAAGATAAGGAAAAAATTTAAAAGGTCATAAAAAAACTGACACATATTAACGCCAAACCCTTTGAGGGATTTACTATACTGACCTAGTACCATCACCCTGACTTGGAATTTCTCACCCCCCAGACAATAATCCCAAAAATGTTCCATAGTGTAATTGGTCGGGATCTTCTAGCACTTTAGTGGTCTACCTAATTCAGTACCTCCATGATCATCTAAACGTTCTTATATAAGAAAAGTTATAAAAAGGCCAGTAATAGTGCAGTTTGGCCCTTTTTACGTAGCAATAGTTCTAGTAATTAAAAATTAAAAGGGTCAATCTGGCAGTTTGGCCCTATATGCTTCCTTATTTTTACAAATATATTAACATATTAACATATGAAAAACGACTTAGTGAGGCTTGTAGTTCCGGTTAAGTAGATCATTTTGCAATACTCTATCAAAATCGGAAGTTATCGATAAAAAACGATTTTTAGGGACACAACATAATTAAAAAAATGTGAGCTTCTGACATGGTAGTACAGCATATAATCATTTCTAAGAAGTAAAATTAATAAAAATGTGATGAACATAGAAGAATTAACACAATTTCGTTTATTCGAATGAAATGAGTATTTGAATATCGAGCTTTTTTCAATTTGTTTTGATTTTATATACATCACTTAAACATTTTTTATATTTGTATTTTTTTAAATATTTTTTATGAATTTTTCTATGTACTTCGACTTCGTGATGTTAAAGTCCTGCTTAAACATTTTAAAATGCCTTTTTTAGAAGGTCTTTTGTCAGGCCTTCTAGAACTAGCAAACGGAAGACCTTCACCGGAATGACAACGTGTGTAAAAAATATATGAGCATGGAATGGAGCGAGCATGCCTTGTAAATCATTCTAGAAGGCATCCGTTCTCCTTCTATTTCCCGCTGGCAATAAATGAACTTTGTTTATATTGTTTTATATGTTTATGTACGGATTATAGAGCTGCATGGATGGCAATAAAACAAAAAAATGTGCATTCATTCTCTGACTATTGATTGCAAACTATCTTATGTTTGTGAATACGTTAACATGTGCGTCTCACTATGTATGACTCCGTGTATTCGCCTATTCACCATTCATGAATTCATTAAAATGTTGGTTTTTAAAAATGAGCTCACAACAGTGGATCAAAATAACAATGAATGATACACACTTCACAGTATGCATTCACTTTTAATTTTTGTTAGCTCATGGTTATTTAGTGACCATGTGTTTTTTTAATGTAGTTATCAGCGTTACCGCTTTGGTTCTATTTTCCTGTATTATATGAATGTAATTTCAGTTATTTTTACTGAGCAATAAAAAGGAAAATTATTCGTAAATTTTTATATTAAATTTATTAAAATCATAAAAATTCTTGTTAAAAATAAGAAAAAATAAATTAATTAATATAAAAATTATTCAAAAGTGCATAGCACTGAAAATTCAATCTCTGATGGTTGTACTATTTTCTCATTTATCAGAAGTAAGTCCGTAACTGTTACATTTAATTTTGGAAATTTCAGCCTTTATTTCGTTAATATGAAATTCATAACGACTCTTTATATTTCGCGAGATTGTCGTTGGATTCTGGAGCAGTGTTTCAATCTTCACATTACTTCCAAAGTGGCTCCAAGAAATACGAAAAAGCTACCCGATTTTTTCAGCCCAGCATCAGCCGTTATGTTAAATAGCCGGGAATTAAAAACGCTCCATTCAGTATTTATCTTTGTACATTTTTTCTTTGTCTCCAAATCGACATCTAGCTCCTCATTGTCCTGACGTTAAGCGGTAGCAACCAAATAACATTTATTACGAAATAAATTTTACGTACTTTTCCCAAATTTGTATATGTTAAAGCATTTTTTGCATGCAACTATATTTGGTATTTCCTGCCCATTAGACTTTACAATCGAACCAAAGATTTCACAAACTTTGCTTTTCTTTCTTTTTAGGCTAAATTTTAATTCAGCAGTTAGCAATTTTGATTTTATTATTGCAATGTCAACGCCATGCGTTAAGTCTGCTATTGAGATCTGCTACATAATTGCAAAATAATTAAGTTAATAAAACATTTAAATTTAATGAAATCTGTTAAGTAAAGTTTACTTAACACAATACATTTGAAATTTATAGCCAACGAAATTTGCACAGATTTTATAAATTTTATGGCGACGATCCATATCCAATATGTAAATATCGATCCTATGCTGCAACGACGTCATAACTCAATAAACTAGTTTAACAGAAAATGCGTTTTAAGTCTTCAGTTTACAAACAATTTAATAAAAAAAGAAAATTTTGTTCTTGACAATATATGTATAAAGAACTCTATGACGATCGATTTTGCATTATTAGCCCAAAAATAAAACTTTTTTGCGTTATTATGACATTACAGCAAACGTGCGATATATACATATCGATGAGCATACGTTGAGAACAAATAACTGATTTTTACAACTTTTCAGTTGAAGAAAATACGCTATAAATAGTATGGAAGCGTTACTAGTCATGTAATATAATAACTTAAAATGATTTAGAAAATACTCTTGGCTAGTTTCAGGTTTTTTATTTTGAGGGACGTTTTCTGCGTTTTGTGAAAAATAATAAAACATCAGTTACGTGTTGTCAACGTATTAACATGAAAATACTCACGTTGTCCATCGAAGTAGTTTTGTAGTATTTAAATTTAATCAATTGAAAAGAAAAGTTTTTTCACAAATTCGCCTGGTTTTATAAAGATTACTTGTAACTTTTAACGTGTATCCATGATGAAATAATATAGGTGGCATTACTACGCCAGATGACAATTTTTTGATCTAGCATTGTTTGTCGAGATCTCTGTCAAAGTCTTGTTTATGTTTATAAAAAGTCCACGTGTTGTGTTCTTTGTTGAAATTGTGATTAGTTTCTTTTACTAAAGTTTTTAATAATTTTATTTACATATTATAAGATATTACTCCGACGGTAAACGCGTATGGGTGTGTTTTTTAATTCAATAATTTATGTAGTTCATCACTTGCAGCGAGTCCTTTTGATTTTTGTTTACAATAATTTTTGACTTATACGACGACATTACACAAACAAAAATTCCTTTTTTGTTGTAATGTTGTATTTGTTGCCCTAGTAATGCCACCCATATTATTTAATCATGCGTGTATCATTAACTAGATTTGCGTCGAATAAGGTTTCCTTATGCATATGAACTTTATATCATGAATTTATTTCGATTTTCTAATATTTGCCTCATCATGCGTGTATCATTAACTAGATCTGCGTCGAATAAGGTTTCGTTATGCATATGAACTTCATATCATGAATTTATTTCGATTTTCTAATATTTGCCTGCTCTCACTCTCTTCCGCCAATATCAGAAGCAGTGAAGAGAGTTGAAAGTTTGTTTGCCTGTAAAACTAGCCACATAAAAAAGAAATTTTTAAAACGATTTTCCACGAAAATAAATTTTTTAAAAAATTTTGACAGCCACATGTTATATTTTTTCGGTTATTTTTTATGCAGTTTTTGGAATGGGTCATAAGAAACAATTTCATTCATAATGACCATTATTGCGAAAAATAATGTACATAATACATAAGTATGTTTTGCGTTTTTTAAAGCGGTTTTTGAAATGGGTTATAAGAACAACCATTTCATAATAAACATTATTGCGAACATACAATAACAATTCATGTCCTCCAATTTGCCTATCTAGAAATTGTTTTTGCAAATGTGATTTTTGTCTCTACTTAAACCAATTCTAGGTATTTTTCAATCCTTTTACAGCTAATTAATGCTTCAATATGATGCTTACAATTAAACAAAGAACGTGTTTTTGTATCACTTGTTACACATTGAATACGACATGTAAAAAAAGAATTTCACCCAATGTATTAATTTTATATCATTTTGCAGTAATTTATCTATTTTTAGGTCAATACAAATATGTACATATTTGTGCAATACGATTTATTTTATAACTAATAAAGACTGATCTTGACACCAATAATTATGCAATTTAAACTCCAAATTTCTTGTGTACATATATATTTTCTTGGTTGGCTCAATTTTTCCTACAGCTCGCGTTCAAACAATATTGACATATGCAAATTTCATTTCACATTTTTAATAACTGCACAGAAATTGGCAATACTGACTCGCACTATTTTTCTCACTTGTACAATCTCATTTGCTTTGCTAATGCCCTTAATCAAAACTCTGCAGTCTTGTTGCATAATTTTTTTTCCAAAATTTCCTCCACCAAGCATAAATCTGTCATATGTGTACCGATTTTCAAAATTCCTTTTTCGAAAATCTGTAGGGCATTATCACCTCCCCAGGGAAATATTTATTATCGCATAATCCTCTATTTATGAACCAATTTTCAATATTATGTTTTTTCTTGTTTCAAATGAATTGCTTGCAGTTTGATCCCATATAAGTGAAAATCGGGTGGACAAAGTGGTAGCCCGATATATTAATTATCACATAACTCCGACATTTCTTGACAAATTTTCAAAATATTTTATTTGAAAGGATATGAAAGGTTTGGTACTATGAAAAATTGCGGGCGGACTCCCCATTTGTAGACAAGCACGCCATTTGATCTAACACAAAATCGCGTTGGTTTTGCAATCTGGTACATAAGATCTTTGCATTGAAGTCCGATTTTTTTGACATATGTAATTATAGTTATTACAGAGCTAACTACAACTGACAGGTCTTTATTGTACAAAGTCTTTAAGTAGGAATGATAACAGATTCAAAAGTTACAGTTTTTTGTTTATGATAACCCGCTCATTTCTATGAAAAACCTGTAGCAATAACTATGATGGTCATATATAATGAAATAATATCGGATATGATACACATTAAGCTCTAAAAAATAGAAAACTACAAAAAAGTTTGCAAATGTTTTGCTTTTAGTGGATTTAATTTTTCTAAAACGATTCATTTTAAATCGGCTCGATTTACAGAACAGGCAGATATATAACAGCTTTTTTAAATAAAACTAAAAAATAAAATTCAGTGCTTTTTTCAAGAATTACGCACTTTTTTACATGTTTCAGTGCTTTTTGAAATCTAAATGTTGACAACGCTGCTAAAGAGACAGAGATACAAAATATGGTTTTTGTGTGAATGCATGGTTTTATTAAGCTGAAACTCCATAACACGCGTTTTGTGTGTTTCATACTTTATACGCCTTTCTAAATTCAAGTTACATGCAACGCTTTTTGTGCGCCAATGTTTTTATTTTGATCAGCTGTAGTGTAAATATATTTATCAAATAAAAATAATTTTTGCAAAAATTTTAATTGAAATGTTAAAAGAATTTGTGGAATTTATTGAGCATACTCAAAGCTCCAAAATAAAACGAGACGGTTTTGGGTGCGTCCCTTCTATTTGGAACGGGAAGTGAGTGGTTTTCTTAACTCAGCGAGAGCTATTCCAACAGATTGTCGGCTCTTCTTGACTTTAATTAATGTAAATTTAATTGTGTCAGTACAATATAGAATAAAGTATAAAGATAAATTGATAAAATTAATAAACATAACAGAGATGAAACTTATTAAATAAAATTAATCGATAAATAAAATGAAAATTTTGTTGATGAAAGAATTGTGTTAAAAAATTAATTTTAATGTATTTTATTCTTGAAAACATTTGTAAACTCTATTGCGATAAGGTTTTTTTATTAAAGACTTCTTTTTAAAAAAAATTTAAACAAATAATCCACCATACAAACATATTTATCGATAACATTGAAAATATAATATAATTTGTCATCCCTGGCCATCAAAAACAGCTGTCATTTTTTCATGGCGCATGCGATGCATACAAAAGTAGAAAGTAAACCTACTTTTCGCGTCAAGCGTTTTACGCTTTGTGCTATGTAACTCGTCACATACATTTACACTGATTCTACTTTTTTGACAGCCGCCTATAACGCGTTGACCTGTGTAACGCGTGCTATGGACTTCCAGCTTTAATGAATGCATGGTTTTTTGAGTGAATGCGTGTTTTTAATTTGGTCTACCACTTTTTATTTTTATTGCTATGCTGTGAATTTGACAGTTGCTCATGAGTTCGTGTTTAAGTGAATGGTATATTGTTCTGAATGGGAAGTGTTGAC
>OY101450.1:73939253-73942884 GCA_956483635.1 Panzeria rudis
ATATATATATATATATATATATATATATATATATATATATATAATTATATATATATATATATATATGTATATATATATATATATATATATATATATATATATATATATATATATATATATATATATATATATATATATATATATATATATATATATATATATATATATATATATATATATATATATATGTGTGTGTGGGGTGTAATAGTGTGTAACAGCAGTAGACGAAGTCAGAGAGAAGACGTGTTAACGGACGAATATACTTTGTGCTGTCGTAATTGTTTTAAAAACTCATACTCTGTACTTTTTCTTTTTTTAAATACTAAACTTTTATCAAAACTGAATAAACATATTGAAATTGAATTAAAACTCTACAAAATTGGGGACTCAACCACTATACTACGACAAAAATTGAGCAAAAATATTAAAAGTTTAACGTATGTATGTATAACAAAAGAAGGGGAAAAAATTAATATAAAAAGAAGAGTCGTTGAGTGTTTAAACGAAAAAGCAAAGAATAAGTTAAAAAACATAGAAAAGAACGTTCTTGAGTGTTTGTGTGTATATTGTGCTTGATTTCAAACAGTAACGATGGCAAGTTTAGGTATGTTTGAAAGAGTGCGTGATAATCTGCGACATACAAGAAAGGAGAATATCGTTGCTTTACATAAATTCATATTTGAGTATGAAGGTGATCGGTCAAACCGACGACGATTAAGAGAATTTTATGGTTTCGACTATAATGAGGATGGTGACAAGTACATGAAGAAAGCCGAATACATAGACAAGCATTTAACTTTAGCAGAGCTGACGTCGATATGTAATGTATTGTGTATATGCTACAACGACGTAGATTTAAAATTACATATTTTTAAACAACTAAAGAAGGCCGCTTTACTTAACGCAGCCAATCATCATGAAGACGAAAATGATGATGACGACGACGACGACGACGCAAGCTGCGATGATGACGAAGCCGCATGTAGTAGTGTAAGACGAGATGACGTATTGAAATGCAAACATCAAGAAGAACAAAGTAAGAGAGAGGCTAGTGGAATAAATGGAAGTTTTTTGTCTATTGAAAATAACAATTGTGAAAACATAATTACGACGCGAGCCACACAACCTCAAGTTTCAAGATTCGCTATGAGTTTTCGTGATATTGAAGACTCAATAAGAACATTTGATGGTAAGGGAAGCTTACCAGTCGACGTCTGGGTAGAAGAGTTTGAGGAGACAGCCGCTATAATGAACTGGGATGAATTCCAGATGTATGTATTCGCGAAAAAGTCAATAAGTGGTTTGGCGAAACTGTATATTCAGGGCGAACGAGGCATAACATCTTGGAAAAAACTTAAAGCTGCATTAATCGACGAATTTCAAACAACAATGAACAGCGCGCAGATCCACAAGCAACTCTCTGAGAGAAAAATGAAAAAAGGCGAAACCGTACAGGAATATTTTTTACACATTAAAGAAAATGCATCGCGCGGTAATATTGACGATAACTCGATTATACAATATGTTATTGACGGTATAATTGACTTAAGTGTAAATAAATCTATGTTATATGGTGCTAGCAATATTAAAGAATTTAAGAATAAACTGTCGTGCTATGAAACATTTCGCGCTAAATTAAATCGTCAAGATGAACACAAAATACAACGGGAAAAATCGGGCAATAATTTTAGAAACAATAATAAAGATTTAACGTGTTTCAATTGTGGCTCGAAGGGACACAAGTCGAAAGAATGTGCAAGTAAAGAAAAGGGAACTAAATGTTTCCATTGCAACAAGTTCGGTCATATAGCTAAAGAGTGTCCGGAAAACACCAAGATTAATACCAGGCTTTTGAAATCCCAAAATCAAGTAATGACAAAATGTGTAATTATTGCTGACCGGGAGTATACAGCTCTATTCGATACCGGCAGTAAATTCAATATAATAAGCGATATTGTGTTTAAGAACTTGAATTGTATGAAACTTAATAAAACTGACTTTTATCTTGTTGGATTTGGTCAGAATAAAATAAAACCTGATGGACAATTAGAATATGAAATTGAAATCGATAATGAGATCTACAGTGTGAATTTCGTAGTGGTTTCACATAGACTTATTGACGTTGATGTAATAATCGGAGAAAATTTTTGTGAATACGCGGAAATCGATATTCGCCGTGACGGGTTACATTTTAAAAAGATCGTAAAAGATGATGAATTTCCATTTATGAAAATAGACGTTGTTCCAGACGAACTCGATATCGAGGCAAGTATTACTCCTTTAATTGAACAAAAAATTATTGATATGGTTGGGTGCTACCGACCGAATAAATGCAAAACTACCAGTGTTGAAATGAATATAGTTTTAAATGAAGAAATTCCAATATTCTAGAGATCACGACGATTACCACTAGCAGAAAGAAAAGCAGTTGAGGATCAGATTGAACAATGGCTTCACGAGGGGGTGATAGAGTCATCTGAGTCAGAATTTAGTAGTCCCATAGTGATGGTAAGAAAACGTGATGATTCCTTAAGGTTGTGCGTTGATTATAAAAGGCTTAACAAAATAATAGTTAAAGATCGATACCCATTGCCACTAATAGAAGACCAACTTGATCGCCTACAAAACGCCAAGATATTTAGTTCTATTGATCTGAAAAATGGATTCTTTCACGTTAACGTCGCAGAATCGAGTCGTAAGTACACCTCGTTTGTTACTCACAATGGCCAATATCAATTTAAAAAAGTGCCATTCGGATTGTCGAACTCACCAGCAATTTTCCAGAGGTTTATAAACATAATTTTTCGTGACTTGACTCGCAGCGGTGCTGCTTTGCCCTATGTAGACGACGTGATTATTCCAGGCAAAGATGAGGAGGAAGCTTTAATGAATCTAGAGATGGTAATGACACTGTGCAGAGATTATGGTTTAGAGTTGAATTTTAAGAAATGCAAGTTTATGAAAAAGAGAATAGAGTTCCTGGGGCACGTCATTGAAAATCATCGAATTTACCCATCGCCTAGCAAAATCAAAGCAGTTCTGAAATTTCCGATACCAACAAATTTAAAGCAACTACAAAGTTTCTTAGGCCTCGCCGGATACTTTCGAAAATTCATTCCACAGTTTTCTCTGATTGCAAAAGATTTAAGCGACTTAACGAAATATATTTTAACCAACAATCCAGTTCTAGGCATATTTAACCAGGCTAGTGAAACTGAAGTACACACAGATGCGTCGATCGAGGGCTATGGTGCTGTGTTAATGCAAAAATCAGCCGATGATGGAAACCTACATCCTGTATATTATATGAGCAAGAAAACGACGGACGCTGAAAGAAAATATTCGAGCTACGAGTTGGAGATATTAGCTGTAATCGAAGCGTTGAAGAAGTTTAGGGTGTATTTACTCGGAATGCATTTTAAACTAGTCACCGACTGCAATGCATTTACTAAAACGTTGGAGAAAAAGGATCTTGGTCTCAGAGTTTCGAGGTGGGTACTCCTTCTACAGGAATACGATTACGAAGTGGAACATCGTGCAGGCACGAAAATGAGACATGTGGACTCATTGAGCAGATATCCCGTTATGATAATAGCTGAAGATAGTATTTTGACAAGAATAAAACAAGCCC
>OY101450.1:73943084-74413545 GCA_956483635.1 Panzeria rudis
TATATATATATATATATATATATATATATATATATATATATATATATATATATATATATTATATATATATATATATATATATATATATATATATATATATATATATATATATATATATATATTAATATATATTATATATATATATATATATATATATATATATATATATATATATATATATATATATATATAGTATATATATATATATATATATATATATATATATATATATATATATATATGTAGAGTTTTAATTCAATTCCTCTCCCTCTATTAATGTTTGACATTTTCTATCCCAAAATGTATATTTGTATTAGTTATGCGGCTGCCTGCTATATTATTCTACCATGGGCAGTACAATGTATGGCAGTGCAACATCATTATATATTTATAGTATTTGCTTACATGGTTTATGGCTTTCTCAATATTGTCATATCGTTAAAAACTTACGATATGACAGCACAGTATGTCATATCGTAATAAGTCGTCATTTCTGACAGCTATGCGTTCAAGATATCGCTACCTCAGTATTGGTTTGCTCCATAAACATAGGAAAAAGCATTATGAAAGGAGCAAACCAATACTGAGGTAGCGATATGTAAATACATATTAGAGACGGGCGCGTGTCGTGGTTTTTTCGTGATACGAACACGCATGACTCAACACGAAGTGTTCGTCACAGAAAATCTGATTTCGTTCATATTCGTGTTGAGTTAAGCAAACTTGAGACCAAAATCTAAGCAAACCATTTCAAACAAAATAAGAATTTTGGAAGTCGGTGAATAAATGGAGGAGCTAAACTATAATCAAAAAATTTCCGCACAGATTTTGGAGAAAAATTATAGTAACAACCTGCAAGGGGGTTTGCAGCAAATTTCCCTACGGATTTTCGAAAAAAAACTATGGAACAAAACTGCAGTCAAACACATTCAAACAAAAAAACTTTTTAAAAATGGCTCACAAATGATATAGTTATGAATGGGGGAGCAACTTTCCCCTTCCATTTTCAAAAAGAGTTATGGGGATAAACTACTAACGAACCCTTGCAAACAAGACGAGAATTTTAAAAATCGGTTTACAAATGACATAGTTATGGATTGAAGAGGGAATGGGGGAAAATTTTGCCCCTTCTATTTTCGGAAAGAATTATGGTGCTGCTAGCAAACCCTTTCAAACAAAAAAGAGTTTTAAGGATCGGGTCACAAATGACAGAGTTATGGATTTGGGAGAGGGAAAAATTTCCCCCTCCGAATACGGAAAAAAAATTATGAATCCAACTTTTGGAAAACCCTGCCAGACAAAACAAGAATTTTGAAAATCGGTTCACAAATAACGAGAGTTGTGCATGGGGGAGCAAATTTCCCCCTCCGATTTTTGATAACCCCTTTTTTGCAGCAAATTTCCCTATGGCTTTTCGAAAAAAAAAACTTTGGAACAAAACTGCAGTCAAACCCATTCAAACAAAAAAACTTTTTAAAAATCGGCTCACAAATGATATAGTTATGAATGGGGGGAGCAACTTTCCCCTTCCATTTCGAAAAGAGTTATGGGGATAAACTGCTAACAAACCCTTGCAAACAAGACGAGAATTTTAAAAATCGGTTTACAAATGACATAGTTATGGATTGAAGAGGGAATGGGGGAAAATTTTGCCCCTCCTATTATCGAAAAGAATTATGGGGCTGCTAGCAAACCCTTTAAAACAAAAAAGAGTTTTAAGGATCGGTTCACAAATGACAGAGTTATGGATTTGTGAGAGGGAAAAATTTCCCCCTCCGGAAACGGAAAACAAATTATGAAACCAACTTTTGGAAAACCCTGCCAGACAAAACAAGAATTTTGAAAATCGGTTCACAAATGACGAGAGTTATGCATGCGGAAACAAATTTCCCCCTCCGATTTTTTATAAAAAATGTTTGAACCAATATTATTTGTCAAACCCTTTCAAAAAACAAGAATTTTGAAAATCGGCTCACAAATTGCAGATTAATACATGGGGGAACCAAATTTCCCCCTCCGATTTTCGAAAAAATCCAGGCAAACCCTTTTCATCAAAAAAAAAGTTTTGAAAATCGATTCACAAATCACAGAGTTATGCGTGTACAAAAAGAACGTACACACGAATTGATTGATAACCTTCTCTTTTTTTGAAGTCGGTTAAAAATACAGATAGAACATGAAACGTTAAAATAAAAGAAAAATATATCTTTGAATATACAAAAATGTTTTTTTTGTTTTTAGATTTGATTTCGTGCGTGTTGTATCGTGTTTTGAAATTGTTTGGCGTGCGTGCTTTGTACGTGTTGGACATCCCGGTATCGTGTTCGGGTCGTGTTGGAAAACTTCTACACGCCCCCATTTATAGTAGAGTTATAAAAGTATTGAGTATTTGGGTATTGAGTACTCAATAGCGGTTGTTTTTTGAGTACTCAATACTAAAAAGTAGTTACTCAATACTTTCATAGTTATATTTTCCAACAAAATATATTGAAAAGTATGATTGAAACTGATCAAAAAATTTTAAATTTAATAAAAAAAAAATACTGAATTACAAATATAACTTTTATTTAATTGAAAAATCGTAAAACATAATAAAAATGTATTTTCAATGCTAAAAAGTAATTTTTTTCGGTTATATTTATTTATTGTATTTTCAATCAAATTTAACTAACAATAAGTAATCAAATCTTAACTCCAACATATTAATTTTTAAGTCCAGCCAATGCCAGACAAAAATATTTGTCTCAAGGGTTAGTTCTTTGGTTGTCTACGTCTCTCGTGTTAGGCTGAAGGCAAGAGTGTCCCTCCTGCTCAGCCGTGGGGCCCTCTAAAGTTACTGATGTTTCGGGCTAGGGGATGTGGGTGCAACTCAATTTTTTTATGTATCTTGTCACGTGTTTAGAAAACACTGTCTTAACCAGCGGTACATCTAAATCTTTATCAATTCGCTTGTTTCTGACACACCATTGGACTGCTGTAATCGTACGGAGTATTTTATTTTGCCGCCTTTGAATTTTTTCTACATTTGATGCCGAGGCAGTGCCCCATTTTGGATACCGTAGGACCATATTAGTTTTAGAATGGAGTTGTATAGAAGTAGTTTACAATCTAGGCTTAGAGTAGAGTTCCTTTCAATGAGCCAATTCATTTGAGCTGTTTTTAATTTCATTTGGGTCACCTATACATTTATGTGGGACTTCCATGTTAGACGACGATCAAGATGAACACAGATATATTTTACTTCAGGTGTTGGGGTATAGTTTGGTTGTTTATTTGTATAGGTGGGCAAGTTTCTCTGCACAATGTAAAAGTAATGTGTAGACATTTTTGTTCGTTAATTTTTATCCGCCATTGTTATAGCCATTGCTCCAACTGGGGTATATAATCTTGCAGTTTTCGGGAAACTTCTTGATGGCTTTTGTGAACACGTAGGAAAGCTGTATCATCAGCGAATGTTGACATGTGTATGTTACTGCATACCTTCTAGTCAGAGGCATATATCAGATATAATACAGGACCGAGGATGCTGCCTTGAGGAACTCCGGCTTCAATGGGTTGCGGAGGGCTTTGAAAATTACCTTCTTTAACAACAAATTTTCGCTCAGTTAAGTAGGTTTCTAAAAGTTAAGGATGTTTTCGGGTAGGTTTTGCTTTAGTTTATGTATTAAACCTGCGTACCATACGTTATCAAATGCCTGAGAAACATCGATGAAGAGCGCAGAACAATATTTCTTTTCTTCGAAGGGTTTTCTAACCACGTTCACGAGTCTGTGTGTTTGTTCAATCGTACTATGTTGTCTCCTAAAACCGAATTGGTGGTCTGGAATGCATCCAGTACGGTTCAGTATGGGTGTTAGCTTACTCATAAGTAGCTTTTCAAATAGTTTTGACATGTTAGACAACAGGCTTATAGGCCTATAAGACTCCACCTTCCTATGATCTTTGCCTGGTTTAGGTATCATGGTAATCAGCGAAACCTTCCGTTCTGCGGGATAGCAATTGAGGCGCAAAATACTGTTAAAAATAAATAGAATTATCCGTTTTGCAGTATAGGGTAGCTCTAAGAGCATTTTATTGCTTATTTTAGCGCCTAGGGCTTTTTTCGAGTTTAAGCCCGCAATATAGTGTTCAATCTCACGAATGTTGAACCTCAAAGTAACATATGGTATAGCGAGGACTGGTGGCAGCTCAACTATAGTATCAGACGTATTTGGAGTAAATACTTTCTGCAAGTGGTTTACAAACAGAGTACCTTTTCAGCGTCAGTTCTTGCCCAGTCTCCATTCGAAGCTCGCAATGGAGGCTTATATATCACTGGTCTTTTGAGGCCTCGGGCTGCTCTCCGTAGCGAATAGTCTGTTTGAGGTGTTGCGGCGAGCCCATTTAGAAAGTTTTAAAGAGAAGCGGTTTTTTGATATTCTAGTAGAGTTTTCAGCTGTTCAGTACATTCCTTCAGCCTAGATTTTAGCTGAGGGGATCTGTAGCGTTGCCATTCTCTACGAACTCTTCTTTTTTCGGATAAAAGCCGTTCTACATCTGCTGAAAAAAAATTTTATTATATCTCACCTGAAGATTTGTGGTAGTAGCATTTAGAGCAGCTTGCTTAAGGTTTCCCTCAAACATTCTAATAGAGTCATCTATGTCAGCAGGCGTTTTTAATGGAATATTTTCTGTGCAATGAGCACTCAAATATTTTTTGTATTTCAACCAATTTATATGTGTGGTTGTCATCGTTAAATCACAAGTGGGTGAATATGTTGTATGTGAATATATAGTGACAATAGTTGGTGAGTGATCTGAAGACAAATCTAAAGATGCTTCAACTTGGATCATTTCGCTGGGCACACCCTTTACCACCCCAAAATCAATAACATCAGGTATTTTTCGGCGATCTGTTGGCCAGTAAGTTGGCTGCCCGCTTGATATAACATTTAACCGCATTTTTGAAATTGTGTCAAACAAAACGCGACCCTTTGCCGTGATGAGGCGAGATCCCCAGAACGTGTGCTTAGCGTTGTAATCACCGGCGGCCAAAAAGCGTGGGCCTAGTGAATTAAAAAATCTTCTATATTGATTTTCTGTAATAGAGTACCTGGGAGGAGAGTAAATTGATGAAATCATCAGGTTTTGATGAAAAGCTTCAATGCAGATGTTAGTTGCTTGAAGATAGTCTTCACAATGATCACTCATTAAGTAGTGTTTTAATCGCGATTTTATTAGTATTCCCGAGCCACCACAAGCTCTACCTTGGGGGTCCTTTGTGTCGTAGAGAGTATATCCGTTGATTTTAAAAAAACTTCTAGCAGTCAACTGCGTCTCAGAGATAAGCATAACATCAATTTGTTTATCCATCATGAAGTATTCTAGTTCGTTTTTATGTTGGCAGATGCCGTTTGCGTTCCAGAAACAGATTTTTAAGTTCATGGTTTGTTTAATGCAGCCTGCAATAATGTAGACTGCATTTTCAACACTTCCTGCATCATGCAGGTCATGTTGGTTGTAAAAAAATTTACGGTTTGTATTAAATTTTCTATTGAAGCCTCAAGTCGATCAAACTTGAAACCACTGTTTTCGTTGGCAAGAGGCCGTTTTTGAACTGTGGGCTGGTTAGACTTCAAAGCATTAGCGTACGAGAACTGGCTCTTTGGTATGTTTTGCGCTATAGGCTGGTTAGCCTTAAAAATGTTGGCGTATGAAGGCCGGCTGGTAGCTGGTTGGCGCAACTGGGGATAATTTGTATTGTCGAAAGTATTAGGTTGAGCATAGGTGTGATTACGTCTGTTAGACAGGGCAGTCCCTGTAGTTTGCAGTGTGATTTTGATGGCAATTGCTACACTTTTTGATTTTGGAATCATCTTTTTGCTTATCACAATTGGCAGTGCTGCGTAGTTCACCACAGACGACACAAACGGTGCGCAACTTGCAATATGTTTTAGTGTGGGCATATTCTTGGCAATTTACACATTGAATGGGCCCTGCTCGCTTGTGTGGTTCCTCTACGGTAACTCGTCGGTGCAGCAAATATCTTAAGCTGTAAATGGGGTGTACTTCATTATTTTTTAATTTCATATAACCTGGTTCCATTTCCACATGAAATAGTGGTTGGGGAACTCGCTCTCTATTATTATTATTTAGTAGACCCGCTTTTACCTCTTCTGGATCCACGTATGAATCGATGCCTTTTATCACTACCTGGAGGCCTTTTGCACTTTTCAATTGGTAGGTGTAAAAATTTTTATTTTCTGTTTCAAACTCCGAAACTACTGAGCGGTAATGATTTTCTTCATTTACTTGAATTTTTGTTTCATTAATCGCACCACGTTTTATCGGGATCACGTAAAACGCCTCTTCACCGATTAATTGTACTAGCCTTTTAATTAGCTCATTTGAGTTTTTCTCTCTAAAGTATATTGGGGGCGGCTTGCTTGACCTCACAATGGTGATTTCGTCTTCGTCGTTTTGTAGAAGTGGAAACCGGTTTTCAGAGAGCGACGCATCGGATTTACCATCTTTGGCCATTTTCGCCAATGGAGCGAGGTTTTTCGATCTTGGACTGCTTTGTCTTTTTTTATTATTTACCACTTTAAAATAGCGATCAATACCCATTTGGATTTTTGGATTTTCTGAATCAGTTTCTAGGGGGACACTTTCTGTCGTTTTTTCTTTTTCAGCTTGATGTTGGCTCATATTGTTGGCACTTGTGCTTTGCTGTGCAGCTGGTATCAAAAAATTTACTTTTATATTATGGTCTGTCATAGACATTGAATTTGGGCGTACCCGTGTACGCAAGTGTAAATTTTTGTTTACTGGGTTATCACATTCTGCACCAACAACAGTAACGTAGGCATTTCTGTGGTTTGTTGTTGTATTCGTACTCATTTGGTACGAATACCAAATATATTTGTTATTTTTGTGCCTACTTGCTTATAATTCTAATTTACTTTACAAAAAGAAATGAAAAATGTATAGGATTAAACAAAACGGTGTTTGTTAATACTTTGTTGTTGCGAAAATTTGTTTTTAAATATTATATGTATATTTTTATATTGTTTATTTTGTTCACCGACGGCATATTAATGCTTGTTTCTACTTGGAGAGTAAGTAGCGAACTGTTAAAAATAAATATAATTATCCGTTTTACAGTATAGGGCAGCTCCAGGAGCATTTTATTGCTTATTTTATCAGCGCCTGCAGCTTTTTTCGAATTTAAGCCCGCAATACAGTGTTGACTCTCACGAATATTGAACCTCAAAGTAACATCTGGTATAGCGAGGACTGGTGGCAGCTCAACTATAGTATCAGACGTATTTTGTGTAAATACTTTCTGCAAATGGTTTACAACAGAGTACCTTTTTCAGCGTCAGTTCTTGCCCAGTCTCCATTCGAAGCTCGCAATGGAGGCTTACATATCACTGGTTATTTCGAGGCCTCGGGTGCTCTTCATAGCGAATAGTCTGCTTGAGGTGTTGCGTTGAGCCCATTCAGAAATTTTTGAAGGGAAGCGGTTTTTTTTGATATTCTAGTAGAGTTTTCAGCTGTTTAGTACATTCGTTCAGCCTAGATTTTAGCTGTGGGGATCTGTAGTATTGCCATTATCTACGAACTCTTCTTTTTTCGGATAAAAAGCCGTTCTAAATCTGCTGAAAAAATTTTATTATATCTCACCTGAAGACTTATAGTACTAGCATTTAGAGTAGCTTGCTTAAGGCTTGCCTCAAACATTCTAATAGAGTCATCTATGTCAGCAGGCGTTTTTAATATATTATTTTCTGTGCAATGAGCACTCAAATATTTTTTGTATTTCAACCAAATTATACGTGTGGTTCTCATCGTTAAAATCACAATTGGGTGAAGAAGTTGTATATGAATATATAGTGACAATAGTTGGTGAGTGACCTGAAGACAAATCTAAAGATGCTTCAACTTGGATCATTTCGCTAGGCACACCCTTTACCACCCCAAAATCAATAACATCAGGTATTTTTCGGCGATCTGTTGGCCAGTAAGTTGGCTGGTGATGAGGCGAGATCCCCAGAACGTGTGCTTAGCGTTGTAATCACCGGCGGCCAAAAAGCGTGAACCTAGTGATTTAAAAACTCTACTATATTGATTTTCTGTAATAGACTACCTGGGAGGAGAGTAAATTGATGAAATCACGAGGTTTTGATGAAAAGCTACAATGCAGATGTTAGCTGCTTGAAGATAGTCTTCACAATGATCACTCATTAAGTAGTGTTTTAATCGCGATTTTATTAGTATACCCGACCCACCACAAGCTCTACCTTGAGGGTCCTTTGTGTCGTAGAGAGTACATCCGTTGATTTTAAAAAAGCTTCTCGCCATCAGATGCGTATCAGAGATAAGCATAACATCAATTTGTTTATCCATCATGAAGTATTCTAGTTCGTTTTTATGTTGGCGGATGCCGTTTGCGTTCCAGAAACAGATTTTTAAGTTCATGGTTTGTTTAATGCCGCCCGCAATTATGTAGACTGCATTTTCAACACTTCCTGCATCATGCAGGTCATGTTGGTTGTAAAAAAATTTACTGTTTGTATTAAATTTTCTATTGAAGGTTCAATTCGATCAAAATTGAAACCACTATTTTCGTTGTCAAGAGACAGTTTTTGAGCTGTGGGCTGGTTAGACTTTAAAGCATTAGCTTATGAGAACTAGCTGTTTGGTATGTTTTATGCTATGGGCATATACAGGGCAGCTCCTGTAGTTTGCAGTGTGATTTTGATGGCAATTGCTACACTTTTTAATTTTGGATTTATTTTTTGCCTTATCACAATTGGCAGTGCTATGTATTTCACCACAGACGACACAAAGGGTGCACGAATCAAAGGATCTACTATATTGATTTTCGGTATTAGAGTACCTGGGAGAAGATTAAATTGATGCAATCGCCAGGTTTTGATGTAAAGCTTCAATGCAGATGTTATATGCTTGAAGATAGTCTACACAATGATCACTGATTAAGTAGTGTTTTAATCGCGATTTTATTATTATAGCCGAGCCACCACGAGTGCTACCCTTGGAGTCCTTTGTTTCGTAGAGAGTATATCCGTTGATTTTAAAAAACTTCTATCTATGAAATGCGTCTCAGAGATAAGCACAACATCCATTTGTTTATCCATCATGAAGTATTATAGTTCGTCTTTATGTTGGCGGATGCCGTTGCGTTCCAGAAACAGATTTTTAAGTTCATGGTTTGTTTAATGCAGCGTGCAATAATGTAGACTGCATTTTCAACACTTCCTGCATCATGGAGGTTATGTTGGTTTTAAAAAAAATTTACTGTTTGTATTAAATTCTCTATTGAAGCCTCAATTCTATCAAAATTGAAACCAGTGTTTTCGTTAGCAAGAGACCGTTTTTGAGCTGTGGGCTGGTGAGACTTCAATGCATAAGCGTATGAGAACTGACTGTTTGATATGTTTTACGCTATGGCCTGGTTAGCCTTAAAAATGTTGGCGTATGAAGGCCGGCTGGTAGCTGGTTTGCGCAACTGGGGATAATTTGTATTGTCGAATGTAATAGATTGAGCATAGGTGTGATTACGTCTTTTATACACAGACTGTTTAACATGTACATAGACAGGCCAAACCCTGTAGTTTGCAGTGTGATTTTCATGGAAATTGCTAAAATTTTTAAGTTTTGGAGTCATCTTTTGGCTTAATTCTTAAGCTATAAATTGAGTGTACTTCATTCTTTTTTAATTTCATGTCACCTGGTTCCAGTTACACACGAATGAGTGGTCGGGGTACTCGCTCTCTATTTTTAATGTTAGTAACATTTTTACTTTAAAATTATTATATAGTAGAACCGCTTTTACCTCTTCTGGATCCACGTATGAATCGATGCCTTTATTACTACCTGGAGGCCTTTTGCACTTTTCAGTTTGTAGGTGTACAAATTTTTATTTTGTGTTTCAAACTTCGAAATCACTGTACGGTAATGATTTTCTTCATTTACTTGAATTTTTGTCTCATCAAACCCGCCGCGTTTTATCGTGATTACGTAAAACGCCTCTGCACCAATTAATTGTACTACCCGGCTAAAAAAATTATATATTGCTCATATATGAAGGGGCATATATGATTTGGATCCGAAAATTGAGGGTATATGGCCATATATGAGCATATATATACATATACAAGGATATATACTTATATATGTATATTTTTCACCTACAATAATATACACTACGCCATATACATACATGTATTCGGATATATAATTAATTGCAATTGACTTCATTCATTTTCTTACTATATAGTATGTACGTTTATACATGTTAATGTATATACATACATATTTTTATATTATATTTTTTATTATATTTTTTTATTATAAAGATTCTTATGTTTTCTAATGCAAATAATTGTAAATAATACACATATTCAAGTAAAAATGATATATATATATATATATATATATATATATATATATATATATATATATATATATATATATATATATATATATATATATATATATATATACATATATATATATATATATATATATATATATATATATATATATATATATATATATATATATATATATATATATATATATATATATATATATATATATATATATATATATATATATATATATATATATATATATATATATATATATATATATATATATATATATATATATATATATATATATATATATATATATATATATATATATATATATATATATATATATATATATATATATATATATATATGAATATATTCATTCCAAATTATTGGCTTATGGGTCGACTTATACTCACTGTTATAATCTGCATACCACTCACTATTTTGCCGCATGATCTAGTAGAGGCAATAAAAAAATTAATAATAATTAGTGCATATATGTATATTAAAGTGTCCTCGCTTATATTCCCTGCAAAATCTGTTGGACTAGATGGTCCATTTTAGCTGAAATGGACTAGTTACAGCATGGTCCTATGTAATGCAGACATGGACCATGTCATTTGCAAACAAGAGTTTTGCAGTTAATCGACATAGGGCGTAGCGCTTCATGGAGTAGTGATATATTTAAGCGACAAGAGTTCGCATTTTAACCATTGCATATAGTATATTCAATCGTTAAAATATGATGACGAGCGCTCTATTAAGTAATTACATGAATTAGTTTGATAGTATTCCGATGTAATATGGTTTAGCTCTAAGACATCGTAATGCTATCGCGACTATGTTTTCTCCTTACATTTGGGATACCTTTGGACTAGTCCTAGTCCTTAATAGAGTATACTTTACATGCGTGTACGGACGGTCGCGATATCTGCAGGGATATAATCGGGAATGTACACATACGAGTACTTACTTTTTCCTTATAAATTTTTTCTTTTTATCTTTCTGATAAGACATCTCATATTACTTCGCATTACATCCTTCCTTTGGTTGTTGTTGTTCTACAAATGTCAAATGATTATGCAAAAAATGATCTGATAAATGCGATACTTACATAAAGAAAGAAATTCTATATTCTGAACTTGCAACAGCACGACATCCCAGTAATTTTACAATTTACATGTAAAATATTTAAAAAAATATGTTTGAAATTTTTATTCTTTTGTTTTTTTTTTATAATTATTTTTAATTTGCAAATTCAAAATTGATAATTTTTAAACAATTTTTAATAATTTTTACTTTTACTTTTTTTCTTGCAGAAGTAAATGAAATTCACGAATATGTACGTTAACAATGTTAACTTAACATATATACGTACATCCATATATTTGTATATGCTATATATATATATATATATATATATATATATTATATATGTATGTAAATGCATATGTACATATTTATGAAAATATATCCATGCTTTCATATATGAAAAATACTTTTGTATATTAGTTCATATATGTCACATATGGCTTCATATATGACTCCTTATATTACCCGAATTTCATATATGGACCAATATATATTTATACATATATGAAACACCGCCTCATATATGATACTATACATTTCCATATAGGGTTACATATATTTCCATATATATTCATACCTTGCCCATATATGGATCATATATAACTTTTTTAGCTTGGTAGCCTTTTAATTAGCTCATTTGAGTTTTTCTCCATTAAGTATATTAGGGGCGGCTTGCTTGACCTGACAATGGTGATTTTTGGGCATTTTCGCCACTGGAGCGAGGTTTTGCGATCTTTGAATTCTTTGTCTTTTTTTATTACTTACAACTTCAAAATAACGATCAATACCCATTTGGATTTTGGGCTTTTCTGAATCATTTTCTAGTGGGCCACTTCCTGTTGTTTTTTCTTCTTCGGCTGGCTGTTGGCTCATATTGTTGGCACTTGTGCTTTGCAGTGAAGCTGGTTTCAAGAAATTTATTTTTATATTACATACTGTCTGTCAGTGACATTTAATTTGAGCGTACCCGTCTACACAAGTGTAAATTTTTGTTTACTGGGTTTTCACATTCTGCAGCAACAACAGTAACGTAGGCATTTCTGTTTTTTGTTGCTGTTGTTATTTTTTTCTGACTGGTACTCATATATGTATATGAGTACCAAATATATATTTTTTGTGTCTGCTTGTTTATGGGTTTATGATTTACTTCAAGAAAAAAAAATACACAATGTATAAGTAAAATATTAAACAAAACGGTGTTTGTTAATACTTTGTTGTTGCGAGTACTTGTTTTGTTTTTTTATATATTTGTATATTGTTTCTTTTGTTCGCAGACCGACGGCAGATTAATGCTTGTGTGTACTTCGAGAGTAAGTTAAATAATTCAAAAAAGTTTTTGAATGAATTAAAGTACCTTATTTTATGTTACTCTTTATATGTATGAACCTACCTAATGGAAAATAAAATGGTTCATATGGAGTTTCTTCTCCAAAACGTATTTATTCACTTAATTCACTGATCGCTAGATTTCTTATCCAAGGGCTTGATATACATAGGTATATAGGGTGATTGATATGGCTTTTAACCGGTTTTAGCAAGTGCCGCTGTTTTTAATAATTTCTCTAATTCCGAATTTTTCAGCAAAAACAAAGGTTTTTTTAAAGCTTTTAAGTTAAGTATATTTTTTAGTTGAAGGTTTAGTATGGCCACAATTAGTCAGACGCTCGGCTTGAAGGTCTTCTTTAGAAAAATCATATTAGTTTGAAAAAAAAATCTCTTTAATGATATTTCGGTGGCCGTCAAAAGGGCTGATTGTTGCTTTTAATAATTAGATTTAGGCCCTAATTGTGTAAATCACGTCACCAAAGTGAAATTTATATCGAGCACAAAAACAAAATTTCAAATATTTTATAAATTTGTTTTGCTTTTCATACAAATTTTAAAATTTTTGAAAGGAAAAGCAACGCTTGAATTTCTATGCGTTTGTTTGGTGAAGAATTTGTATGAAAAACAAAAACAAATTTTTCAAACTTGTTTTTGCTTTAATATAAATTTCACTTCGGTGATGTGATTTACACAATTAGGGCCTTAATCAATTGTTACTAGGCTTGCCACCCGTACTTTATAATAAAGTATTGTACGTTATTTCGGGTAATTGTAGTCTATACTTTATGAGAACCTTAAAGTATGCGAAAATACTTTATTTCGCATGATTTGATTTGTCAAGAATTCAATATAGATTCAGGTCATGGGCGGATCCAGCCCTCAGCTCAAGGAGGGGCACATAGTGGAAATTCAGTCGCATACTGGGTTCGCAACTTACTCTCGAAGTAGAAACAAGCATTAATTTGGCGTCGGCGAACAAAATAAAAAATATACAATTATATAATATTAATAAAAAGAGACAAATATTCGCAACAACAGAGTATTAACAAACACCGTTTTGTTTAATATTTTACGTACCTATACATTTTTATTGTTCTTTTTGTAAAGTAAATCATAATATTTTTGAAACCAGCTTCACAGCAAAGCACAACGGCCAACAATAGGGTTGCCAGATTCAAATATTACTTCAGCTTGACATTCGATTAAAATAAGCTTGATTTTCAAAAGAGAACTTGACACACTAAAATAATTATGTAATGTGAAGTTTATTTAACAGTCTAAATAAAGAATATTGCAAACATAACATAAAGAATATAAAAACATCCCTAGAGGGAAAAGAACCTGTCAAAAACAGTTCGCGTGACTGGTCCCCAAGGATTAGCAACCGGTTCGAGTTCCGGAACTTTATATGAAAAATACCGATAACTTTTAGATTACGTTGTCATTGGAGGAGGTCAATTGGCATAATTAAGACACTCAGAGACAGGTTCTAGACCCAAACTTAAGGTACTTGTCTTGTGGTGCTATCTTTAATACAAGCTAATTTTAAAATATGTGTTTTTAGTCGAACTATATGGGCTTTGTCGAACAATTTTTTGTTATTCAGGCTTAAGTTCGTTCAATTTAATTTTACAATTAAATAATTTTTATTGAAAAAGGATTCTTCAAGCCATGTAATATTTGAAAAAGAACCAATAGCAATTTTTTGACCCCTACATAAGTCAAGAAATTGGTATTTGTTCATTTTCAATTATTAATGTTTTGAAAAATCCTTTCTCAATAAAAATGATTTAATTGTAAAACTTAATTAAACGAACTTAAGCCTGAATAATAAAAAAGTTCTCTAGTTAATTTACTGTACTTTAAACAAATATTTTTGATTTGGAAAAGATCTGCTTGAACGGTGGGGGTATTTTGCTAACATTTTTGATCTAGATTTGTGATATGGTGTCTTTTCACCGGTCGACTCATGAATATTTTCTACCATTCCCATTTTCACCCGTCATATGACAAGTACGTTCAAAACAATTGGTTCAACATTTACCGCAGGGTGTTTATTGACTTATTAGGAAGTTCCTACGCGCATTTCACTGAGACTAATTCAGATAATTAGGGAACTTCTACCCAAAAATCTTATAAAAACTTCAAATAATATGAAAGTCAAAACATGAGCTCCATAAATAAGCGCGATTTTTATTTTCTTATTTTACCATTGACCGGAGCGGATAAAGCTTGAACTTTTGACGAAAGAACTTTTAACTGAAAGACACTATTTTGCAATATTTCTTTTATATACTCAATACAAATAAGGTATATTTTTTCGTTTTGGGGAGAAATATCCATTTACAATATTGGCTGGCATTGAAAATAGTTGTAGAAACAATAAGAGCTAAAAGCTGTAGAAACAACAAGAGCTAAAGAGTACTGCCAATAAAAATACATTTGAAGAATTTATGAGTGAATACCATGAAGAACATTGTTGTAAACAGTTTTGGTTATACAATTACCATTGACAAAAAATTTATGAAATATTTTTTCATAAAATTTTATAAGTTATTTCTTTTTATGTGTCAAAAATTTCATTTCAGCTTGACAAATTACATTTGAGCTTGTAACTTGACAGCATTTAAAATATCTTGACAATCAAGCTCATTCAAGCCCGTCTGGCAAGCCTAGCCAACAATATGAGCCAACATCAAGCTGAAAAAGAAAAAACGACAGAAAGTGTTGCCCTAGAAACTGATTCAGAAAATCCAAAAATCCAAATGGGTATTGATCGTTATTTTAAAGTATGAAATAATAAAAAAAGACAAGAAATTCCAAGATCGAAAAACCTCCCTTCATTGGCGAAAATGCCCAAAGATGGTAGACCTGATGCTGCGCTTTCTGAAAATCGGTTTTCAATTCTACAAAATGACAATTAATCGACGTAATTCCGATAAAACGCGGCGCGATTAATGAGACGAAAATTCAAGTAAATGAAGAAAACCATTACCGCTCAGTAGTTTCGGAGCTTGAAACACAAAATAAAAAGTTTTACACCCACCAACTGAAAAGTGCAAAAGGCCTCCAGGTAATTGTTTTGGTCTAATATATAGAAAAGTTTACCAATTTAACGTGTAAACAGTTACCGAATGTTGTGTGAACTCCATTTTTATATATTTTTAAACTAAAAAACCTGTTACAAACAACCTAGGATTCGCATCAAGTGGTAGAATGTCGACCAATCGGTGGGATACTAATAGTATTAAATAAATGATTTTTTTATTAATTTTTTTTACATATTCGGTCATGTTCTGTAAACCGAATCCGAGAAAATGTATCGTTTTCCAAAAACAAATAATGCTCCCATTAATGTATTTTAAATCGTATATAGTAAATTAATTTCAAATATGATATTTTAAGCTCTAAAAAATAGAAAACTGCAATAAAGTCTGAAAAAATGTTGCTGTTAGTGGATTCAATTTCTCTAAATCGACCGTTTTTAAATCGACTCGATTTACAGAACAGGCAGGCTTAATTAAATATTTGTCAAAATTTTTTAATATTTTCATATATCGAATTTATTTATTTTTTGACAGTTAGCTTAAACTGAGCAATGGCGCTCTTTAAGTCTAAGATTGTTTACTAACTAAGGTTAGCTAAGATTAGGTACAATGTTTTAAATACATTATACATTTAACTAACAATTGTAGCTGATTTATATCTTAGTATGTAGCCCTTTTTGTTAAAAAAATTTATTTTCGAACTGAAGACTGAATTTCTATTACTAAATTTCTACTATTTATACTGTTCTGTATTGATTAGGTTAGTTTTCCTATGTCAATAAATAAAATAATAAAAGTCCGTCTTTTATTTTAAGAAATTTATTGCACTAATATGATTAGAAAAATACGTATGTATAGTTAATTGGAACTATATGTATGATTAAATGGAACCATATGTATGGTTAATTGAAACCATATATATGGTTAAATGGTACCATATGTATGGTTAATAGAACAATATGTATGTTTAAATGGAACCAGATATATGGTTAATAGAATAATATGTATGGTTAATGGAACAAAATGTATTGTTAATGTTAATGTAACCATGTGTGTGGTTAATTGGAACCATATGTATGGGTAATTGGAACCATATGTATGGTTAATGGAACCATATGTATGGTTAAATGGAACCATATATATGGTTAATAGAATAATATGTATGGTTAATGGAACCATATGTGTGGCTAACTGGAACGATATGTATGGTTAAATGCAAAAATATGTATGGTTAATAGAATAATATGTATGGTTAATGAAACCACATGTATGGTTAATATAACCATATCTGTGGTTAATTGGAACCATATATGTGCTTAATTGGAACAATATGTATGGTTAATGGTACCATATGTATGATTAATGGAACCACAAGTATGATTAATGGAACTATATGTTTGGCTAAATTGAACTATATGCATGATTAAATGGAACCATATGTATGGTAAATGGAACCATATGTATGGTTAAATGAAACCTACGTATGGTTAAATTGAAAAGAGCTTTCTGTTAAGTTTGTGTAACTTCGGGAAAGTAAAGAAACATACTTATTTTAAGCCTGTTTCTGTTGTTCTGTGATAAAAAGTTTAAAAAATAGAAAAACGAATACTGATAAAAACCCAAATTAAAAAATAAACACTAAAGTGCACGCAAAGAAAAAGCATGATTGAGGCAACCATAATCTAATATATATATATGGTTGGATTCAAATCATACTATTATGAAAATAAATCTGTTATAAATATAATATTGTTGTCTTATATAACACAAATATGATTCATGCAACCTAATTTTTATTTAATGTAGATATACCATGATTTAAATTAATCATATTATATTTGTATAGAAAAATAGCATGGTTCTAAATAACTAAAAATAAGGTTGTTTTCTTAATCATATTTTCATTAAAAATTGACACCAGCTAAAAACATATATACACACTTTGAAATTAAATGTAAAATAATATGTTTTGAAGCTGAAATAAAAAGTATTATCTATTTTCACATAGATACATGCATACATATTTGTTGACACATGTTCTGAAAATCATTTCGTTTTGAAATCGGCAACTTTCAGAAAAGAATTCAACTAAAATCCTCACTTATTGCAGCTTTTCAGTGAATTTTTATGTTTCAGATATTTCAGATAATTTATCCAAACTAAGCTAAGAATGCACTAAATTGTCCGATTAAAAGAACACTGTTATTCGTTTTTGAAATTTTGCAATTTCAAAAAGAAATGGTTTTCAGAAATGTACGAATATTATTTGCTAGCTTTTATTCGTTTTTGTTATTTTATTTATTTTTTATTTTTTCAAGTGACAAAAATAAACAAACCAACTGCTCTCAAATAAAACAAAAAACTAATAAAAAATCGTTCAACCAAACGATAGGACAAAAAGTTTTTTGGAAGGAAAGAGCTATGTCTCATTTGTAACCATAGCTTGATTGCAAACAAACTGCTTTAAAATAGTGTGGACAAGAACTATATTTTATTGTTATAGAACCATTCTGTTATTGAATTTTCAAATATACCATGATTGTAGCTAGAATTTTTTTAACAATAAATTCAACCATGTTGCCATCAATATGAATACTAATAATATCATGATTAAATGTAAGCATAAGTTTTATGACATAAAATAATTAAGGTTCACAATTATTTTAAACAATAACAGCTTATTTGTCAAAACCATAAGCTATATCGGGAAACATGACATTTTTGATGCAACCATGCCACAACCATATCTTTTCTTTGCGTGTGGAAATAAGAGATGGAAAATAAAAGGTTTATTTTAGTTTTGTTTTGTTATAAAAAAAAATCGAACCTTCGCATTCTGTTATCGCTGGAAATACAATTTGATCATATGAATTTTGTGCCAGAAAACTTACATATAATTTTATCTTTCTTCGTTATTTTAGTAATCTTTAAGCTGTAAATTATTTTTAATTTCTTTAAGCAAATATATTGACAAAAGCTGTTATATTTTTAAGCGGCGCTTATTGCGTCATTATTGGAAATGTCCAAATACTAAAACTGTATGTATGTACATATGTATGTATGTATATATGTATGTAAAACAAACACAGGTTGACAACTCTTAATGCTGACTTTAGACGACATGTTTTTTACATATGGCTTGTTAGGTGCGTGAGACATATGTAACTTCGCATGTTTGTCAAAATTGTCAATTTACATACGGTTTATAATATTTGCTTTCACACGTACATGTGCAATTACATCTGACATAACCTCTGAGTGTTCACAACAGCTGAGTTTTTGCACAATTTTCGTAAATATATAAATCGCTCTTTGCTTTTTAATTTTTTTTCAGCCAAACCACACTTGATAATTTAATACAGCTGATGTCAGATGCCTTGTCAGATGAAAATAGAACACGCTCTAATTGAAAATTTTTCATCTGACTTTGCTTCTGTAAATGTCATCTGACAACGTTTCATATGTTTCACACGGCATGTATCACTTTTGCAGTGGGAAATTTGACAAGTCAGATGTAAAATACATGTCGTCTAAAGTCAGCATAACATGTTTTTTTGTATTTTTCAGGAGATAAAAAAACAAAAGTATTGAAATTATTTCACATTAAAAAAAATTTTAATAAATAATACGTGTTGACAATTTCTAAAAATTTAAAAATGATGCTCACTTATGAGGTTCCAGTTTTAAAAATATAGTATAATACAATGTGAAAATATATATATAACAATGTGAATGAATGTGCAAAGAACTAAGTTAATTTAATTGTGGGGAAGATTATCGTAAAAATAGTGGTAGTCTGAAGGTATACATTTTTTATGATCTTGCAAGTCTTTCAATTTTTGAGAATTTAATTTTAGTGGTTCTTCTAAGTTGGTCATTAGTTAATATAGGAAGTACTATTTTTTGGGTCTTACTGAAAGAAAATCGTAGTTATTTTCTGCAAAATCAAGTTTATAATATATGGTACCATCTGGCTTATAGAGTAGCGCTTTAATATGGGTTACACATTGATCTCCCATTTTCTTGCCAGGTCTAATACTGTTGTACTTTATAACTTTGGGATCGTCATATTTTTTAAAGAAGTCGAAGCTTAATAATATTGCCTCGTATGGAGTCTTTCGAGCTGCTCTTGTGATTTCAGCATATTGTGAAGGAACGTGAATTCCATCGTATTTTTTCATTGCATTTTCTATTGTAGCATGCACACTGTCAACTTCCGTTTGTGTATGGCCAGGTTCCAAGAATTTTTGATACAGATCTAAATTATTTTGGACACTAAAATTTAAAAGAGCATTCGACAATACAGAATTTCTGTTCTGATACGTGCATCCATCACTCCATATCAAGGTAGATTTATTTACTAGGTACTCTTGATTCTACAGCTGTCTACCCTTTTTTTATTTGTGGCTGTCAATTTTGTATCAAAATACACAAGTTGTGTTGTGTTTTAATAATTTGACATTTTCAAGGAACTGCGACTACCTGGTAAATAAATCTACCTTGACTCCATATTATTATTGGCGATTTAGGGTTGCACGACTTGTCAGAATTTTTTACAAAATCATTTAGATATTTTATTAAACAGCTTGCAAAAACTGATGACTGAGTATCTGCATTCACCTCTGAAAACCAGTAGCATTTTACATATTTTGAAGCGGATTTTGAAGCAAAATTATGGTTAATTAATTTCCTTCGATAATAAGCGCTACTTGCTCGAATATGAGGACATACCTTCACCGCTTGAACATCTTGTTCAAAAAATACGCATTCGCCATCAATTGATTTGTTTTTGTCTTTTTCTTTTCGAGCCGTGCTTTTACCTTATTGTTTTGATGTTTGTTGTACTCTTCTTCAGATATTTGGTTTAAGGAGTAGCTTAGGCAAGTGTCACTCATGTCTTTTTTTGGACGCTGGTAATATATGTTCTGTTTTTTTATAATATTGTCAAATGACGTAAGGGACATTTGACTTATAGCATTGTCCTTACAAGATATGCAATACTCTTTATAGACGGTAAGCATGCCTCTGACAGGTTCTAAATATTTTTTTGAGTATATTTGCGACAATAGTGCGAAGGCAATCGTGGGAGACTACTTATGTATTTCATTAAAAATTCGGTTCGCTCCTTTTTGTGGTTTCCACTTCTGTTGCATTGCATTTCACCGGGTTCTTCAAACATTCCCCAATTGGACTTTTTATTCCAGGAGTTCACTCTCCACTCACGAATAACTAAAGTACTTAAAAACATTTGTTTGCAACCTCTTAATTTTGTGTTTCCTTTATTCAAAAATTACTTCAACGTATAAGACCTATTCCTTGCACTGTCGTTTTTTGTAGGTCTTTTGGTCTTAGACATCTTACACGCATTAACAACGAAAATTCGCTTTTCTTTCATGTCATATTTCAAAATAATTTAAATATACATTCACGATCTTCCTGTGTAAAACTTTGGCAATGCCGTAATTTGGACTTGCGACAATATTCTGAAGACATGTAGGCTTTATCTGTCTTTCTGGGCGATGTACATTGTTTTTGTTACAAGAATTTTCATGTCGTTTCCATGCAGTATATAATTTACCCGATTCTCGTAGTTTTTTGTTAATGTTTTTTTTCATTTTGCTTTATTATGAAACCCCTTAATTTTTTTAACGCTTTTTAATAACTTTCATCACAATTTGAGTCCAATGATTCCGAATATTCCATAACCGTCAAACATTCATTAATACGGTATTGATCTAAGTCAACTCCATTATCGGCAGAATTCATTTTAATATCTTAAAATAAGAAAAGTTATTATCTCAATATCAAGCATCAGATAAACTTACCTTTTCTTGCAAGAATAAAATATACCGGTCAAGTATTTTATGTGCATAAACAAATTATTATTTTTTATGTGTTTTAACGGGATTCGATGACTAATTATAAAACATATAGGAAGATAGAGGGGACACGAAACTTTCACTGTAAGAAAGTGATAGCGGTCTCTTTCAAATATTGATTATGTATTGAAACAATGTAAACAAACCTTTTATAGTTATTGCTTTTTACATATACATATATCATGTGGTTCATATTTTGTTATCTTTTTATCGTTTTAACAGTCACTGGTTTAAAGCGAAAAAAAACTGTTTGCGGCTCAAATATGTGAAATCGTGTATACTCTATGTTCCTCTATGTTATAAAATTTTAGCTGATATTTTTTAAGTTAATAACTCGTAACTGACCTACTAATTTGAACATTTTTACTTTTCATTATGATTGTAAGTTATGAGTTTCCAATATTGTAAAAATTCGCGGGAAGGAAATTTTTTAAAAATATTAATGTAAAGTACTAGCATGCTGAAGGACAAACACAGTCTTTTGGCATCAAAAACCCGATTCGATTTTTTTGCGAGTTAAGAGTTGTCAACCTGTGACCGACGATATCTTTCATCTTACTTAGTCGACTGAAGGAAAATAAGTGTTGTTTGAGTCACTTCAATTCTGCAAAACTGTTTTAGCTTCCTTTATTTAAATTAGGAAAATTATGTTAAAACCGCAAAGAGATTTACGTATCTGTTTTAAAACTCACCTCTATCGTAATCACAATCCTTGTTAGAATAACACATTTGTTCTTGCACTGCGGCTTCATCTAATTTTTATCATTAAGCCCCAAATATATGTTGTTCCAACATAAGAGAACAAGGTTCGCGAGGAAAGATAAAAGGTAGAGTTCGATTAGCTGTATATTTTTTAATTTCTTTGGATGCTAATATAATGTCACGTACACAGTGCAAAAACATTATTTTTCTATGTCACTTGAATTTCACCGGTCGCAACTGTTTCAAAATAAAAGTTTAAAGCAAGATATTTGTCGCAAACAAATATTGATCGACATATTTTCTAATTGGTGTAATAGACATTTTATAAGCATTTAAAGTTCGTCACGTACGCTATTGTAGTACTACAAATGTAACTAAATGCAAATGAAAAATTGCTAATTGAAAAAATAAGAAAACTTCGTCCGTTTTCGTATGATGATAGTCAGCATATATATGATTCTCGAACTGCGTACTCATTAAGCGAAACAATTTCAAATTAATTAGTATGTACTACTCTGTAGTGTGCTAAGGTGGCGCCGTAAACTCAGCGCCCAAGTACATAGTATGCAGTATGAAATGCATGTTAATCTTGATTGTTTTTATTGCTATTATCACCAAATACATATTATTTATTTGTTTTTAAGTTTTTGTTTATAGATATTTACAAAACGTATATTTCATTACTTAAGAATACAATAAGAGAAAAATTTGTCACGTACGCTATTAAATTTTGTTCATTATAAAATCATCCAAAACTTTTTTATTTCAAATTTACGGATAATAAATAAAAAATAATTGGCTTCGTTTAAGAAATAAAAAAAAATAAAAAAGGGTACATTCGTAAATTCTGTAATTGTGCAGTAATCAAAGTTCTGCGTTCGAAAACCATCACTTGGCAATAGTTTTCTTCGTCTAAAGTTTCTTTACCCAAACAATTGACAGTGCTGCTACATATTGCTGTAACTACGACAGCATTTTTATTACTATTGCAGTAGTGTGCATACCGGTTGCACAAATTTACTGCATTTACGAATTGACCCAAACATTCACAATTCGCAGATTTTCGCATACTTTTACATGCACCTCAACATCACTTCCGTTCAAAATGTAATAAGTTTTTTTCACACATAGTACCCTCTGAATGTAACATAACGAAAAAATTTTTTTCAGTTACTTGTATTTTTGTAAATTCTATTTCAGTTTGTAGGTGTACAAATGTCACGTGCACTGACATGTATACATTCATATGTACATACCCTGACGGAAGCATTGGGCTAAGTGTTTCCAAGCTACCACTTTTGTCTACTACATTGGTGGTATTGTCGACAAAGTGTCTACACTTTTTACTTTGCCGTTTATGGGTAGACAAATGTTTGACAGATGAAAAACATACTTTTTTTTTTGGTTTTTTATTGTTTCGTTTTGTTTTTTGAAAATAAATGTGGTACGCGCAAAATTAGAGTTTTTTATAAAAAAAAGTAGTAAAAGAGTGAAATTAAAAGGTGAATAAAAGTAATTATATTACAAAAATATTTTAGCAATTACATAAATACATCTTGAGCAAACGAAACTATAAAAGACTTGTGAAAAAGCAATAAATTTTGCATAAAAATAGAAATAGTGAGAATGATTAAAACAATTTTAGTCAAAGTTCAAACATTAGAGAATTTGTGGAGCCCGTTGAAGATTTTGTGCAGTCTTTCGAAGATTTGTCTTCTACAAAATTGACTTTGTGGGAAAAATTAAAAAAGATGCTGCTGGCTATATTACAGGAGGAAGGCCTGGAGGCATTGCTTTCAGTATCAGCTTTGTTGGGCAAAAAGCAGGTAAGTGTCCCGGGAATTATTGCCACATAGGAATTAAAACTCAGCTAAGGAAAGTGGAAGATATTTTAAAAAACTATGACGAAAATGAATTGGATATAAACATCACCGGAGTTCCATTGTTTAAAAGCTCGCGAATCCAGTTGTGGCAAAAAGAAGTACATAGTCAGTAGTACCAGTGCTTATAGTAAATATCTGGTTCCCATGTCGACATATGTCCCCAAGTGGAGTACCTAGTAAGTACTTAAGTACTAGGGCATTCTCAATGACACGCAAGTGTTTAATGTCTATAGCACAGAACATTGCAAAGGGTAAAGTAAGTCAATAGTTCTAATGTCGCTACATTATCTATATATGTCCCCAAATGAAGGTCATAGTCAGTACTATCAGTGCCTATAGTAAATGTCTACATACGTCCCCAAATGGAGTACCTAGTCAGTAGTACTTGTAGTACTAGTGCATCCTCAATGTTAAATGTCTATAGCACAGAACATTGTAAAGGGTATAGTAAGTCAATAGTACTGGTGACAATGTCAGTAGCGGGTGAGTACTGATTCACTATTGACATTTCTTACAGGGTACATACAACAAAACATACATAAAAAAGTAAATTTTCCCTAGCGCTGCCTAGTTGTCACTGAAATTTCAAGCTCTCGCAATATTACAGCAATAAGCTGCACTCATCAGCGAATTGAAACAACAAAGCAAATTATTGGCAAAAATTTAATTAAAGAACACAGAAAAAAATAAAATCAAACAAACGAGTAAATTGGAGTCTCAGTCAGCAATTAATTGGAGGATAAAAGTGTTAAGAGATTTGGCTAAAATCTTTCTCATGGCTTTATTTACACTGCACTTAACAGTGACTGGATTGCCGCCAACAGTTAACTCAGCACTTGGGTCTATACTTTTAGTTCTGTTAAAAAGTGTAAACTGTTATTGCTCGTGTTCGCAAATTTAACTGTTAATATACTTACATACATACATAAATATTTCGTGTACATCAAGTCAGGGATGATAAATGACATTTCCAGAATTGTATTTAATTGAGTAAACAATTGTAAATTTTTACCCTAATTGTTTGTACTAAAATGTTTTACTAATTTTTATTCATAATTTCATAATTACAATAACAAAAATATCTACATACATTTTTATACAAATAATGTTAGGGCGGCAATATTTAACATCTTCTTCTAATCCTTTACTCTACGTCTATATCTGATATATTTTTACCATGATAACATAAAACTAATTATTTTTCAATATAAAGTTTGACATTTGTCATAATAAAAATATATGTATCAGGTATAGACGTAGGGTTAGGTATACGCAATATATGTTTCCTATGTACATACGTACATAAAAAATTGTAGGTGACTTAAGATTGAGTACGTCGAGCATATTTACTGATTGTTTTTGTATATAACATACAAATTTTCATTAGGTAATTTATATTGAAACAACAATATAAAAACTTAAATTTGTGTTTGGAATTCAATGTCCCTTAGTGGCTTTTCACACTGTGCCTTTTTAGCCTGCCTTTTTTTTGAAAATTTTCGCTTGAGACACCTACGAAAAGTCACGCACATTTACATTGCAGACTTTTTATACACATGCTTAACCCTGCGTTTAGACATGTAAGTACTTGCATGCAAGTTCTGTGTACGTATTATCAACGAAAAATCAATTTGTATTCGTTTCTCTGTCTTTCTCATAGCTGAACCAAAAGTGTGTTAGTAGAAAAGCTTGAGTGTATTGAGTTTTTCGAACTTGCACTTGCATGTGTAAAGGCCAGGTAATGCTGAGAGTACGAAAATGCCAAAAGAAAAATATAAAAAAGCCCCTCAAATTTCAATTCGCGTCTTTTTTCATACCCTGGAAGCTTCTCACCACCTCTCTCTCTCTCTCTCGCTCAAACCAAAAAAGCCTGCCATTAAAGCCAAGCAGAAAAGGCACTGTGTAAATTAAATTGTAATTTTTATTTTATTTATTTTTTAATCTTTTTAGTAGTTATAAATAACTTCCATAATTAATTTCAATGAGTCTTGGGGGTTAATGATTACATTTTGTAATGAATTACATGCTCAAATACACATTACATGTAATTTGTAATTGGTACACTGCAATTTCAATTAATTGTAATGTGTAATTGTCTAAAGAGCAATTACAATTACATGTAATTGAGGCATGAAGAATTACAATTACATGTAATGGGTGGCTGATATACTAGCAATTACAAATTATTTTAATTGTAATTGAACATTATCAACTACAATTACATGTGTTTAGGAAAAAGTAATAGTAATGCTCATAAAGGGGTAATAATTACTTTAACAATAAAAATTACTTAAATGCATTTTATTATAAATAAAATCTATTATTTATTAAATTCAAAAATCATTCCAGAAAATATAACACATTTAAAGCTTATCTCTAAAATTAACTGAAAATATCTAGAGCTCTAAAAGAGGATAAAAAGTAGAAAAATTACTTACATCGCGGAAATAAAACATTTTGCGAAAAATTTTAAACACCGCCTTAAATTCATTAAACATCACTCAAAACACATTTGTCGCGAAAGTCGAAAAAATTTGGAAATGGCAATTGGCCCTGAAATTGCTTAAGAATAGCTAATATTATGCGAAATGCAAAAAACTCGGCAAAAATCACGCAAATGACTAAAATTCGCAAGAACTTGCTTACATCGAAGAAACAATAAAGTTTTATATGAACTAAAAAAGAGCCTAACTACTGGCAAATAGTCGCTCCTATCCCGAACATAACGAAAATCACGCAAATGACTAAAATTCGCAAGAACTTGCTTACATCGAAGAAACAATAAAGTTTTATATGAACTAAAAAAGAGCCTAACTACTGGCAAATAGTCGCTCCTATCCCGAACATAACGAAAATTCGCGAAAATTTGAAAATCGAAAACAAGCCCTAAATTGATCAAAACCGCCAAGCCGCATGTTCACGAAAAATTGCTAAAAATATTGAAGAAATCACTAATATTGTAAAGAATAACAAATTTCAGAAGAAATTGCTAACATCGGGGAAAGTCCAATATACAGTAAAAGTTTTTGTTCTTTAATTTTGGTGTGAAATATTTTCAAATATTTAAAATTTGAAGAGTTTGAAAAAAACAATCATTTGAAATTTTTTCTTTTCTCATATTTATCGTTGAAGATTTTTTATTTTTTCATTATGATAGATATTTAAATTTGAAAATAAATATACATATGTAAATATTTTATTTGTTTCTACAAATGAAAATACATTTTCATCAACAAAAATATTTATATGGTATGGAGATAAAAAATAAAAAGTTTCCGGGTCTCTGGTTATAACATTATAAATTTATAAAAAAATTAATCTTCTGTATTGGAAGAGTCGTCATTAATTTGTTGTTTTTCGTTTAATTTTGATTTGCCCCGACCTAATTGTTTGAAGTATTTCTTTTTTTACCGCTGAAATGCTGCTCGGAGCGTTTTGTCGATAAATTCGCTAAAAGTTGATACAACATCTGGATATTGAAAAAACAAAAGATTTGTTAAAATATTAGAAAACTTAAAACAGATAAAACTTTTTTCCTATTATAGCTTTAAACACATTCGGAAAATCACGCAATCTCTTTTTGCAAAAAGATTCATCTATAGTAAAATTCATGATGTTTTGGCCAAATACTTCATGCATATTACGTTTAGCATTACCAGCAAGCAGTGATTTGATTTGCCGTATTTATTAAATATAAATAACAAATTCAATGTTGTTCGTTAAATTCGTTTCACAATAAAGTCAAATAACAGTCTTTGGAAATATCATAGCTTAAAATTCAACTTGAAATTACAATACACACCCCTGTTCTGAAGATCACGTGATTTCATAACCCAAAATATAGAGTTCCATGTGCAGGATAAATTTGAATGTTAGACATTTTGTGCTAAACAATTTTTAATTCAAAAATATAAAAAAGGAAATCGGCTTTTTGGTGCATTTTGTGTAATAAAATTACGGTATGTGATTTTAAAGAATAATTCAAACAAACCTTTATATAAATGAAACTATTTTGAAATTTCTCTTAGCCAGGACATTCAGAATTCACTGGAAACAAAAACTTAATAAATAAAATACATATTACTCACGTGCACAGATTCATCTGTTTATATCAGTTTCTGTGTGTTAATTCTTAAGAGTGCATATTGATAAGTAATGTAGTGTTTCTGTTATAAGGTGGTATTGTTATTGGCTGAAGTATAGTAGATATGAGTGGATACAGAGAGACTGAGAGAAACACATTTGCTTTCCTTTGTTTCACCCAAACAGATATTAACAGATACTGATGTCTTACTATAAGAACTTATTGTATAAACAGGCACATTTTTAATGCAAAACGAAGTTTGTTCGCAATTGGTCGGCTATTTAAAACGAACATCAAAATAGACAACAAAAACAGCAATAACAAAGAACGTCACTGTGCTGTACATATCAACAAGCATTATTTCTTATTGAAAGCTAGCAATGAACTTGCACATGATGTGTATGTGAATGTGTTTTATATGTATTACACATACGCACCAGTGCGCTGCAACAAGTGTGATCAAGCCGTCTTATTCACTAGCGCTAAATAAAGCTGAAAGTCCATAGCACGCGTTACACACGGCAACGCGTTATAGGCGGCTGTCAAAAAAAGTAGAATCAGTCTAAATGTATGTGACGAGCTACATAGCACAAACCGTAAAACGCTTGACGCGAAAAGTAGGTTTACTTTCTACTTTTGTATGCGGCGCATGCGCCATGAAAAAATGGCAACTGTTTTTGATAGCCAGGGATGACAAATTATATTATATTTTCAATGTTATCGATAAATATGTTTGTATGGTGAATTATTTGCTTAAATTTTTTTAAAAAAAGAAGTCTATAATAAAAAAACCCTATCGCAATAGAGTTTATAAATGTTTTCAAGAATAAAATACATTAAAATTAATTTTTTAACACAATTCTTTCACCAACAAAATTTTCATTTTATTTATCGATTAATTTTATGTAATAAGTTTCATCTCTGTTATGTTTATTAATTTTATCAATTTATCTTTATACTTTATTCTATATTGTACTGACACAATTAAATTTACCTTAATGTCAAGAAGAGCCGACAATCGCTGAGTTAAGAAAACCACTCACTTCTCGTTCCAAATACAAGGGACGCACCCAAAACCGTCTCGTTTTACTTTAGAACTTTGAGTATGCTCAATAAATTCCACAAATTCTTTTAACATTTCAATTAACATTTTTGCAAAAATTATTTTTATTTGATAAAAATATTTACACTACAGCTGATCAAAACATAAACATTGGCGCACAAAAAGCGTTGCATGTAACTTGAATTTAGAAAGGCGTTTAAAGTATGAAACACACAAAACGCGCAACGCACGAAACGCGTGTTATGGACTTTCAGCTTAACAAGTACAAGCCAATCAAGCCTTTGGCAGTTTTGTTCACATTCAAGTATAATACACGAACCAAAAAAATCAGCAACAAGTATGTCTTATTCGCAACATTATGCTTGCATTGATTAGTTTACAAATTATGCGACTTGCTTACGAACAATCGCTCACTTGTAGCTCGGCTGTTTATGTGCATGATTTGATGGTGATCGAAATAAAAACACTAAAGTTACTCTACAAGTATATTTTTGTGTTTGGCAAAGTATTTCCAAAAATACATACATATGTGTGTATGTATGTAGGGTTTGTTATGCCACTTTGTAAAGAAGAAACAACACGAATTAGGATTGTATGCAGTGTGATCAGATTTTGAAATAATATAAAGCTAAATCAGGTTTTAAATAGTGCTAAAAAGGGCTAAAGAAGGAATTTTAAAGCCTAAAAATAAAGCTAAATTTGTTTTCAGCATTGCAATAGTAAATTGTTAATTATTTTTAAAATTTTTATTGTTAAATGGTGTTTATGTAGGTATATATAATACGAAAATATATTTTTGGCTCATTTAAATGAAAAACATTCAATCAATAACAACCACCCAAGTGCTGAAAATAGCATTTCGCAATCACAAAAAACTTAGCTATTACAATTCGCAAGCAAAGAGGAAAGTGAAATCTAACTGAACTTTCCTCTTTAAAAAAATTTGGTATCAAATTCCAAAAATAAAAGCATTCCAGTAAAATTTAAACTCATTCTATTTAATACCATTTAAAAAAATAAAATTTTTATACATTTTAATACTAAATTAAGAAGTATGTTACTTTATTTCGACTATTGTTACTTTTGTTTACTTTAAAAACAGATGCATAAAACGTATAATATGAAGCAAAAATAGTAAGGGAAAAATCTAAAAACAGTTGAAAAATCTGTGTTTGATACTAGGTTTCAAAAAACATAGAGCATTGATAAGAATCTTTTCGAAGATTATTTCGAAAAATAAACAGAAAGCGCAACCCTTAGCACATGCAAAAGCGAGATTTGTGATTTTAAACTCACAAGTGATTTTTGTCATTGTAATTCCAAAAGAGTAATATCACCTACGTTAAAATTTTACTATTTCTTCTTTAAAATTTTCATACAATTTACTTTTGTATTGCTTAGACTGTTTTCTAATGAAAAGATGTTTGAGATTTGTAAAGGTGAAAAGCTATTTGCAAACGTTGTCGTAGTTGGTATATTAATTGTTTAATAAAACTTCGGCAAGTGTATCTAATTTCTTTTTCTGTTTCAGAATCTATTATGTTTTTTCTTAAATCAGATATTGTTCAAACTTATAGTTAAAATACGGAGTTGGAATTAGAAAACCGTCTACATTTGATTTTAAACGGCCAAAAATTTCGGACTTCAAAACGATTTGATTACAAAGATTTTTAAAAAGCAAGTGAAGTTCTGAAAACAATAGCATGGTGTCCACGTCGTTACTTTGGAACATTTTATTTACTTTTTGAACACCAGAAAGTAATGGCTTTCAAAATTTCAAATAGAGTAAATATTTTTCACTATACACATTTTTTAAGACTTTAGCTTGATGGCAGGATTCCGAAATAGATGCAAGTTGAAAGTGAGTTTTTAATTCCAACCATTGTACACTTATTACACCATGATGTCGATCAAATCTGCCGCAGTGAATGTTTCTACAGTGCCAGATTATTATTATTATTTTTTAACTACTTAATATGGTTACGGCACATAAATTTATTCTGCTAAACTGTTTTATTATTTTTTTAAATAGAAATTAATTACACGAAATTGAAATTAAAGAAAAAGCTAGAAAAAGCAAAATGCATTGTTGAAAAAAGCTAAGAGCTAAACATAAAAAATAAAGCTAAATTTAGCTCCAAAAGAGTAATATGGCAACACTGATTGTACGCAACATCTACAATAGCACGAACATTTTATAGCATATGTATGTATTGTGTGTGTATTAAAACAAGTGGCTCTAGCCGGCCATAAAGAATTTTACAAGAATGATACGAACAGCATTATTTGTTTCGATCCGGTGCGGTTACAATCATACCAAGGAAAGCAATCACAAATATTCACGACCATTGCAAACACAAGTACTTAAAATTGAGTGTTTGAAATGAGCTATTGAGTTTACAATCATTATTTGTTGTTGAACAAAACGGTTGCATCGCAAAAAATCAGAGTAGATGATTGGGTACACTTGAATGTTTGCCACTTGTTGCAGCTCACTGATACGCACACACATTATCTGTTGTACAAACAATTATTTTAAAATATCTGTGGTATATTATTTAAAGCAAAAATCATGTAAATTTGATATCCATTGCAAAATACTTGCGGGATTCACAAGGTACTCATAAAGTCATATGCTTTAAAATAATAACACGAAAAAATATGACTCCTGTGAGCAACCCCTCATAAGTTAGTGTGCTATTTCAAATTTGTATCAGCTGATAAAAAAAAGCAATTATAAATACTTGAAATCAGAATGTTAAGAACAAGCGAAAAAATTTAACAATAGCCGGTTTGTTTCTAAATTATTCAACTTGTTAACAAAGTAAATAAAACCCAGATGAATATCATTTAAACTCTTCATTTTTAATTAAAGTAAAAACAAATTTCAACTCACACAGAAAGTGAAAATCTTCAAATACATAAACGAAACCAGCTGTTGCCGGTGACTGAGCCGACTAATTTTCTAGGCGGCTGCTAGTGGAAAAACGTTAGTTAGCTGCCAGCCAGCTAAAGTATACAAGCAAAATTCTCTCACTTGCATATTTTTGAATTTCTCGATTTTTTGTTTTTACTTGTTACACAGCTATAAAAATATAATCAAATGTGAAGTTATAAAACTGTGAACAATTTTAGGACATACTTTACTGTGTATTACATACATTCATTTATATCAGGCGTGCCCAAAAGTTTCTTATGGAAGAGCAAACACCAATACATTTAAAGAAAAACTAATTTTTATTCAATATTTTTTGTTGTAAAAACAAATGCATACAAAGAAAAAAAATATTTTACAAAAACAAACGAGCATAGGGCTTGGGCAACGGTGATTTATATCAACGGCGGCGGATTTTCGGCCGCTCGGCTCAGATTTTTATTATGTAATTATGACAAAATAATAAACACAGCACAAAAAGTCTTATTATTTTAGGACTATTAGCACTTTATGACATTATGACTTGTGAATATCCCAACCATGGTAGAATAATATACAAGGTAGCCCTGGAACACCAGCTGATTATTTTTTTACTTGCTTTTTTCATGGTACGAACTGTCAAATGTTGTGTATATGTGAAATAACTACCTTGCACACACAATACCACACGTACGTTTGCTGCTTCTGACATACAAACACACATGCCCTCTCCCTCTATTAATGTTTGACATTTTCTATCCCAAAATGTATATTTGTATTAGTTATGCGGCTGCCTGCTATATTATTCTACCATGGGCAGTACAATGTATGGCAGTGCAACATCATTATATATTTTTAGTATTTGCTTACACGGTTTATGGCTTTCTCAATATTGTCATATCGTTAAAAACTTACGATATGACAGCACAGTATGTCATATCGTAATAAGTCGTCATTTCTGACAGCTACTTCTGCTATACAAACACACATGCCCGGATTGGTCCTACTTCTTTTTTTTTAGCAATTTTCCGGAGTTGTCCTACTTTTTACACTTAAGTTTTTGCATCTGCTTAATTATTTTCAATGCTTATTCTCCTACTTAAGAGCAACTTAGAGGAGTTTTATATTACAACGAGTTACAGAAAAAAGTTATCTACCTCGTAAAATGCAAAGTAGAACTCGAAACTGAAGACTGCAAAGTAAATTAATAAATTGGTTCTTAATGAAAGCTTTGACGGTTTGGCTCTGCAACATATTGTTTATCCACAATGCTCGATAATCGATTAAACAAGAACGAATATATCATTTGCAGTTTACTACTTCTATATCAAAAACTCGTCTTATTGAGTTAGTTGACCTTAACGTAGCTTTATATTCTGTAACTATGTATTGCTAACGTGGTCACCTTACACCTCGTAGAAGTTTTATTAAGTCTATAAAAGATTGGTTTTGGAGCCCCTGTCGACTAAGCTATAATTCTTCTAAAGAAAAAATTCTATTACATCTAAAGATGCACATCCACTTATTTTCTGGCGCAATTGAGTCATATACCCAAACTAAAAAACAGACTTATGAAATCGTCTTCCTCCGAAAAATTTGAGACTGGTTTGTTTTTAAACACTAATTTTATTGATATTGGCGCATAACCATAGTCAAAACAAAGTATACTTTAAGAGTTTTCAACCAATATTTTGTATAGCATTACTGGCTTTAAATTTTTAAAGTAAACTTTGTTTAGGACTATGAGTATGCTCCATTGATTTTACATACTGATAACTTCTATCCCTGTACTGCTGTATAATAACAAAAAATAACTCAACTCAAAAAAGCTTATCGATACTTCTTCCCAAAAGTTTTTCATGACTTTTTTTTATTCTCTATTAAAGTTCCTACGTATTTCTTCGTCTGTTTATATGCTGAAATTTCTATTTTTTTCGACAATTATTCTATAAAAAGATTTCATACAAAATTTCAATAGATTAAAGTTATGACATTTTTCCTACGCCTTTTGGTCCTCTATACGTGTGGCCGACAAAATAAATTTTAATGCAACTCATTATATACAATATTTAATCGTGTAAATTCAGTATTGCATCGCAACTTTTGCATTGTTGGAAGCACAGTATTGTCGTTGTTATTTATATGACACGGCACCACTTGTGTTGATTGGCAAATGTGTTTTTTTTAATTTCTTTATCTATAAAACTGTTGTCCTCTTTTTTGGGCCAAATGTCCTCGTTTTTTGTGGTTGTCGTCCTCTTTTTCTCAAAATTGAAATGGCAACCCTACTCAATGTACATATCGTCTTCTTTTATTATTGCTTCAACTTGTATCGGAATAACTGATTTAACTGCACAAACATTGTTTGGTTCTTTGCAAGAAATTACACAATAATTGATAAAAGCTTCTGCAATGACATTTCCTTTGTACTTAAACTTTACGCTATTAGCTTCAATATATTTTTCGTGTTGTCGCCTTTGCACAATTTGTTGAATAATCGTGGTTAGTTTTCGAACATGTTTCTTTAAAACTTGGATTTTATTTTCGAAATCATAAGCCGAAAAATACGTTAGAGGCCCACACTTTTCAGCACAAGATGCTATATGCAACAAAGTATGGGCTAGATATAGTCCTATAGGGAAAGGTTTTACTCTGTCCTGCAAATTAAAGATTTTCAAAAGAATTGGCCATAATTGAATTCGCGAACTTTTAGATAATGGATTACATCAATGTTTATATCTAATTCAATTTCGTCATAATCTTTTATAACTTGTTCAATTTTCCTTAGCTGATTTTCAACTCCTACGTGGCAATAATTTCCTGGAGATACTTTTCTAATCGAAACTTCTTGCCTTTTACCCAACAAAGCTGATACTGAGAGGGGGACATCTAGGCCTTCTTCCTGTAGTATAACAAGAAGCTTTTCCAGACACTTTCTGGAAGGTGTTGTTTCAATATACCAAGTTTTTATCTTTTCACGTAAACTCAAATCTATCACTGATCCCACAAAATCTTCTACAGGCTCTACAAAATTTTTACAATTACCATTTTCACTAAAAATTTTTTCGATTTCACTTCTTTTATTTTTATACAAAATGGATTGGTTTCTTACTTGTCGTCTATAATTTCTTTTACTCAATGTTTTATGTACAAATTATTTTGAAACAAACTTAATTTACCTTTTGTATTGATTATTTAAATAATTTTTTATAAAAACGTAATTTTTTCTTGCACCTTATGTGTATTTTTAACAAGTCAATAAAAATATTAAAAAAGTAAGAAGAAGCATAGTTTTACTACAGAGCTCCAATTTTTGTGGCTAAAAGTTGTGCCGCCGACATATGATCAGTCATCTGCCGCCGCAACATTTTTTTCTCATCAAAGGAAAATAAAAATATGTAGACGCCTTGTTGACAATGTCGCCAAATAGTCAACAAAGTAGTAGACAAATGTGGTGACTTGGAGACCCTTGGCTTGCTTCAGGGAAGTTATCCGCAGATAAGGGTAGAATACATACTTACATATGTACATATGTATGTAAGTATGTACTTTGAATTACATGTCTGAGAATAAAAATTTAGAGTGAATCGATTGGCTGTGAAATTACCCTGTACGTAGTAGCAATATTCTCTGGACTAGAAATATTTTGTCTGAATAAAATGGTATACTCTATATGTATAAAGGCGATTTTTTTACCTTTAGTTTTGTTATGTTCTGGTATAAAAAATCTAATCCATATTCGCCGATGTCACATCGAAAACTGGTGGATATATTTCAATTAGAAAATCAAAAAGTACGATTTGAAACATTTAAAGTTGATAAATTATAAATTGTACTTATTGTCTTTAAGACAATATGCAGGGATGATAAATGCAGTACAATTGTACTTTTTAATTTTGTTGCAATAATGAAGTACTTTTGCAATGTATATTGTACTGGAAAAAGTACAATTGTACTGCATTTATCATCCCTGCATCAAGTTGACTGCATGGTTTTACCGTTTCTTTTAAGGTGGAGCTATAAAACGAACATGCTGGCGTTGTTTGAGTTTATTCGTTGACGCCACTATCATTGTTACAAGCATCGTGGGTTGTGCTCTTCTTTCCTATAGAATACAGACATATTATGTATGCAAGTATGTATGTATGTATGTTTGTATATTAGGGTGGAGCGTCGATATATGAAGGGAATAAATTTAAAAAATCAAAAAACCCGACTGCGTAAAAAATAAAAGAAAACAACTTTAAACCGCCACAGATCATAAATGGTCATTCGAAATTAAAAATCATAAGAGAAACCTAAAGATGATTTTCAAATACCTGTCGACTGATTCCCATTTTGATATAGTTCGCCGACTTTTTATTCTTTTCTTATAAACAAAATGGCGTCTGTTCGCCGCCATATTGAATTTTGACTACTCTCATATCATTACTGGCACTCCCCGAATTAAGACGAATCGATTGACGTAAGAATCGTCAAAATCGGTCTACGCGTTCGGTTTATGTAGTGCCGCAGAGGAACACACATACATACATACATAGGCTGATAAACACAACACCCTTCTTTGCGTCGCGCAGTCGGGTAAAAAGGTCATCCAATTGATTTCGAGTACCTCCAAAGTGTTGCATGTAGCTCAAGGATGCAAATGTTGGTACAATTGTACCTTTTTTTTAGCACTATTTGCAAGTCAAAAGTACAATAGCTCCCCAATGACTAATTAAGCACTATTACAAAATTGTTTCTATTTACTTCAAATTCTGCAAAGTCTTAAGAGCAAAAGTTGATTTTAATAATGAAGTATTATTATGGTTTAAGAAGTTTATCCCAGAAAATATTCTTTCAGTAAATGCTTCATAACGAGAATAAAAATATTGAATCTGTAAACAGTTTCGAGCGGTGATGGATGATGAAGTCGACAAACCATCGACGAAACGTTGAGATAAAGATTAAATAATTGGTTTTATTTACATCGCCAGAAAAAATTAACATTGACCAAAAATAGCCCAAGGATATAAGTATATGGAAATATAAAAATCTTGACAAACTAAGTATTAAGTTGAGTGTTGCGTTTTTTCCGACGGGCTTTGTTTGAATTTGGAACGATTTTCCGTCATCCCACGTCAAATCGGTTTCGGCTATTTGCCATCTTCATTGTTCTCTTGAATATTCAAGAGACCGACTGTCTTCAATCTGATCCAAACAAAGGATTTGGTGCTACAATTTAGAAGTGACTAAGACTAGGGTTCCCAGTCATACGGTTTATATCAGTACATGTACTGTTTTTTGTTTAAAGTACTGATTTATGCATAACAAGCAAATCAGTACGAAAATGTTTTGTTTTAGCTATATCTTGGTCTTGACCTCCCCCAGAGAAAAGGTTGTTCACGTTCCCTAATTGTGAAAAATCAACCTTTGACAAAAATTTTATTATCCCTAAAGTTTTGTCTATCCCTGTATAGACGGAAGTTTATGGTGGTGTATAAAATAGATAACCTTTAGTGTTATTCTATAATAGGATTTTCTCATATTTGTACTTTTTTAAGCTGTTTTTTGCATTATTTGTTTTACTTGTGTAAAATAGATAACCTTGAGTATTACTCTATAATACGATTCGAAAGGAAAACTCTTCGAATTTGTACATTATTTACATTGCAATTCGAAAGCATTTTCTTTCGTTTCGAATTACACAGTAACCCCCCTTATAATTTTTAATGCCTTTAAGTAACGGAGGGCATTTTTGACGTTATATTTCTATATCTGATTCGATGACGTCAGAAGACTAATACAGGCTTTTAACGTCAAAACGAAATATAGACTATATAGTAGATACTCGTCAGAATAAAGCTACAGAAAAAGCTGTCATGTATAGCCAAAGCTCATAGTTTTTTGCAGATGACCTAATTTAAGAATTGCTTCCATCTTTATAAGTGGAAGAAACAATATTTCCAAATTATAGGCATTAATTTAAAATTTGATTAAATAATTTGACAATAGCCACCAATTTTCGTTTTCAACCTATCCTTTAAGCAAACGCAATATAAAAACGTTCCCTATAGTTATCAAAATTTATTTTTCTCAGCAATATGGCTTAAATACCAAGCTCAAAAATGGACTAACGTAGCTAATTTCTAAAAAGTAAAGGGCCTGATTGTTTAAAACACGTCACGAAAGTGAAATTTACACAGGAAACAGATACAAATGAACTCAAATTTTAAATACTTGTTTTTCATAAAAATTTTTGAAATTGTGAAAGGCAAGGCAAAGCCTGAAATTTTTGTGCGTTTGTTCGGTGAAGGTAAATTGAATGAAAAACAAAAACAAATTTATAAAATTGTTGTACATAATTTTCTTTCACTGTCTTGACGAGTTTTAGACACTTAGGCCCTAAATTATATTAAATCTCAAAGAAATATTTTAGTTTTGGGCTTTCGAGTGTAGCGCAATGCTTCTACTTGTACAGCGGGATGGATTAGAGCTTTACAAAAACTTTACAGCTATAAAAAGTTTAGTTACTGCTCCATTCAATTTAGTTTTGTTTTCTTATACATACGATAAAAAGGTATTATTCGACTTCATAGATTTCGTGAATTTTCGAAAATAAATTTATTTTGATAAAATCAATTGATTCGTTCGAGAGATATCGTTGTTGAAGAAGTGTTACACATTTTCTAATTGCTTCAAAAGTGTCCATGTTTCCTTGAGTTCATTCCACAATGTCTTCATTCTTATGTCTTTTTTTTCAATAACCGTAGCAAGGGAAATTAAAAAAGTAGGTATATATGTAGGTGTGTATGTATAAAAAGTAATAATAACTGTTGTAGCAGCCTACACAATTGAAATTACCACTAAATTCTATGAAAGGGTGGGCAAATTTGAGCAAGAAAGTAAATTGGCTGTCAAACGATGAATTCTTATAAGTTATTTGTATAGAAATTATTTAGTCACGACTGTTAATTGTGAAAAAAAAAATCAAAATTAATCATTCCTTTATAAATAAGTTGCATCATCATCAGCATTCATGTGTCTTGGTTTCCTTGAAACCTAAACAATTTAAGAACCAATACACCAAGCAAACTGACTTCAGTTTACTGTTGAAGCTCTAGAGCATAAGCATGAGATACACTAACAACCCCAGACGGAAGAGAACCTGTCACAAGCCCGGTCATGCGACTGTTTCCCAAGGACTGGAAACCTGTTCGAGCTGAGGAACTTTATATGAAAGGGACCGGTAATTTTTACATGACGTTGTCATTGTTATATGTATACAAATGCAAAAAATTTTGTTTTTTTTTTTCAATAAAAGAAAATACCACTAGCCTAAATTCTAATTTGCGCACCCTTTTTTATTTACGTTAAATCATTGATTACTTACCTTTGTTTTAAATTTAGACAATTTATTTGCTAAATGTACTAGTTAGAAGAATTGATAGTTTCTGAAACAAAAGAAAACCATTTTTCACAGTCAAATATGTGTAACACTACGTACATACATCACAAAATATTCTTAGAATTTAAAAGCTACGTACGTATATGTAGGTATATACAGCGGTGTCACAGATTCCCTTTTGATTCCGTAGTTTTCATTCCGAAAAAGTTCATTTTTGGAATACCATTGTCACAGAATACCATTTCGATAGGAAGTGGTTTTAATTCCGTAAGTTGCTTCTTCAGAAAACGAAAAACGAAACTTTTCTTCGTAATGAAACCACTTTTAAATTTCAAATTGGAATTGAAAAACACTTTTCTACAGACTTCATTTGCAGTACATATTAAAAAACGTGCATACATTTAGGTGCGTCAAATAAATATTTGGTCATGAGCTTTCCATGTTAATAAAAAGCTTAATTTGAGCTTTGCATCTAAAAACAATAGTAAACAAACGCCTCAAGGTATAAAAATTTTACCATTGTAAAAACGAAACACAAAATAAAAGGAATATAAAGCACCAAAATTGTACTTTTTCGGAATGACAACTAAGGAATCAAAACCAATCCGAACGGAATCTGTGACATGGCTGTTTAGATTCCGTTTATTTTGTATTTCGATTTTACAATAATAATATTTTTATACCTTGAGGCGTTTGTTTTTAGAAACAAATCTCACATGAAAAGCAAGTGACCAAATATTTATTTGACACTCCTAAAAGTATGCACGTTTTTAAGTGCAAATGAAGTTAGCAGAAAAGTGTTTGTCAATTCCGCTTTGAAATTTAAAAGTGATTTGATTACGAAGAAAATTTTAGTTATTCGTTTTCTGAAGAAGCAAGCCACGGAATTGAAACCACTTCCGATCGGAATGGTATTCTGTGACATGGCTGATAAATTCACATAAAATACAACATGATTACATTAGCGGTATTCAGTGTTTGGTGCGAATGGCTTTGCAAAGGACCAAGTGCCAAATATCGTAGCTTTCTGTTTGCAATCTCACAACAAAATACATTACTTTGCACTTACAATGCTTTTGCAACTACGCTATACCAAATCGGTGTAGCTTTTTTGTATTGTAATCGCGCAACTCACATTTTGACAACTGAAATAAAATTAAATAAAAAATATCTACAAAAATGAAAGAATTTATTTAAAAAATATTAATGAAAATTAAAAAAACCTAAAAATTGGATACACGGGACAGACATTAAAATTTCCTTGGAAGCTGGATGTAGCCACAGAAGTGCATGAGTTGTATGTGTAACCTGACCAGACATCCCGCTTTTAAGAGTTCGATTCCGCCTAGAATTTGTAGCCCGCTTTCTCCCGCTTTTTCGAGTTTTAAAATTTATAATTCTACTTTTTTAATTATTGCCAAAAATTTGGAAAAATTTTCAACTGAATAAAAAAATATTTTTCTCTTATTTCAGCCAGTACAACTCATTTTTAAACATTGCTTCAAATCTCATTACTTCAAAATTTCTAATTCAAAGATATTTAGGGCCATATGCATAACGAAAACTTAGCATAAAGTTAGCATGAGTGACGACATTGTACCGAATCTTGCTGAGTTTTTCCATATATTTTGAAATGGGAAATCATCACAGAATATTGCCATGAGTCTGGGCTACAATCTACGGTGATTTTTAAATTACCATTTCATAAAGTCCAGATCAATTTCATCATATATGCTAACTCCATGCATACAGCCGTTAATTATTGAGGATTAAGTTCATTTAATTAAATTTTTCTATTAAATTATATTTATTGAGAAAGGAATTTCCAAAGCATATAATAACTGAAAAGAAAAATTCTTGTCGGTATAGGCGTCGAACTATTGTTTTCAAGATCAATCACTAACTCATCATCAGAGCTCTTGTGATACCTGCTCCCAATGTGAGGGTGGTGAAGTCAAGTAAGGAACGTAACATTAATAATGTTTGACTGTTCCAAAAACGAAATTCAACGATCTTAACCCAGAATAATCAAAAATCTTTGGATTCAAGCCCATGCAGTTCGACTAAAATTCATGACATAAAAATTTCTACATTAAAATGAACAAAAAATTAAGAAAAAATCTTGAAAGCCAAGCGCTAAACTAATTTTGTGCCGAATATATAAAACACTAGATACTTAGATCCGACAAAAAATATCAAAGTTACAAGACAGAATTTTTTTCATACCAAATTGCTTTTGATTGAAAATATCATTGATAAACATAGATAGCAAGCTCTCGCACTGTCAATAAAATAATGACAACTCTCTTTACACATACAGATATTGTGAATTCAACAAAAATGAGAGGATACCATTTATACATTTCAACACACTTGAGAGACTATCATTTTTCCACTTGAAAATGCACTAAATCGTAAATTGTTTTCCACGCACAAACACTTTTTAGTTTTATTTAATTTTTTTTATTAGTTTTGAAATAAATTTTATATTTCTTCTTGCTGTAATTTTAAAATATTTGTTGAATTTTGTTGACATTTGTCTGTGGAAATTTATCAAAGTTTTCACCCTATTTTTTATTGAACAACATTGTATTTTTGTTTCTATAACAATTTTTGGTACCAAATAGAAAAATTGCAAAAATATGTTTAGCAAATCAATATTTTTTGAGCTCGAATGTATTAAAAACCATTCTAAATTCATATTTTCATTAATTAATACAACAATAGTTGCATAAACTTCTAAAAATTCATGTATAAAAAATATAAATAATTTAGAATACTTTTTGTTACAACCAAGTGTGGTTTTAGTGCTGTGGGGAAATTTTTATTTTAAACCAATACTAATACAAAATGTTCTACTAATACATCCTTAGACTTAGGTTTTTGACAGCACACTTAGGTTTTTGAAGTTTCTGTTTGGCCTCTATGTACCCTATGGAAAATATTATTTTAACTATAAACTGAATCTAAGCACACAGAAAAAAATAGACAAGAATTATGTTCAATAAAACCATGTTAGTGAAAAAAATATGAATTTCAATAACATTTGTAATTAACTTAATACAATATTTCGTTGTATGTATTTCTTTCCCATGCCGCTTATTTATTTTCTTTTCATACATAAGTACTTAATTGTTTGTGGTATCTAATAAAAAATAACTGGGATATGGCTCAGCTGTAGAGAGTATGCTTTACGTCCGGGAAGTCCGATTTCGTATCCCAGCCATGTCAACATTTTTTTTTCATTTATATATATTTTTTTTGAATTCTTTATCACAGGAAATTTGAAAAAAAAATTATTGAATAGCGGGATTTTTGTTATAAAAAACGAAACTTATTTTTTTTTCTGTGCAATTTTATAGGAAAGATAACATCGGACTTTTTCACTTACTGGCTTACAATTTTCTTATTTTTGTTGGGTTTAAACGACTTTATGTTTCATTTGATCTTTAACCTTAAAGCAATTTACAAAATATTTGTTTCATATATCAAAAATACACAAATTTATTAGTTGTGGGTTAATTTATTAATATGTCTGCATTTCGTTGTGTGCTAATGCCAACTCATCAGTAGATTTTAGTTTCATCGTAACTAAGAAATTATAAAAATTCACGTTTTTAAGTTTTTATGAACTTCCTAAGTACATATCGTTAGCTGAAATGAAAAGTTAGGTATCTACTTTTTTAAATTTTATAGGAGAGAAGATTAAATAAAATATGTATGTACTTCAAGTGCGTGAAGTTTAGTTACTTTTTTCGTTTTTAGTTTGGTTGATTTTTATGATAAAGGTTTGAAAATTTGTACGGACTGCGCCTCGATGTAATACGCAATAATTAAATAAAAATGCGATTTTGAATTATTTATTACTTACGTGGTTTTGCATTTCAAGTAACGACATGGAACTGTATAATTGCATATATTTAAAAGAAATCATGTGTATGCTCGTATTATCATAGAATTGGAGTGTTTTACATCATCCCCTTTCCACAAGAAATTTTATAAAATCTCGCTTTTTGGTCGTATTTTTCTTCAGAATCCGCTTTTCAATCGTTCTAGTCCCGATTTTTGGAAAAAACCTTCTGGTCACGTTATGTATGTGTGTATTTAAGTGTGTTACGGATTTATTTGCTTTACAATCACTATCACTTTGCCCTGGTGTAAAAATCAAACGAAATTAAAATTTTTAGTGTTTTACATACCCTGACCTACTTTTCAATTTTGTCTTTTTCTACTGTAAGAAATATATATACACATACACATATGTTATGCATATGCATGTATGTACGGTTTTTTTTTGCATCATCATCGAGACTTTACCACCGCTCATTCCTTCTATGTTTTCACATCACTTGATTTTACCGTTAGCAGAATTGACCAATGACAGGACTACACTTCTGTGGACTACGTGACGAAACAAGAAGAATGAAGAATAAGAAAGAAAATTAAGTTGGCATGCGGTCGCGAAAAAACAAGAAGAGTCAGTTGGTATCGAGCATCAGAAAAGAAAAGTAAAAAATTTAAAATAAAGTGAAGCTTTAAGAAAAGTTTATAAAATGTGCTATTAAAAAAAAAAGGAAATGAATAGTTACATAATTGAAAAATTAATTTTAAAACTTTCTAAGTTCGCGAGAACAAAATTAATTTAAAAAAATAAACCCTTTTTAAAAAACACTAAAACGAAGGCTACGTAAAACATAAGCGTCTAAAATACATAAAAAAAAGTAAAATTTTAAGAAAACGTGCAAAATGATCGCTCGAATGTTCGATCGCCAACACATTGTTTGTTCCAGAAAGTAAAGTTTGCGCTGTAAGAAAAATTTAATAAATGGGAAGAATTAAATAAAGATCGAACGCTAGAAACCGAAATATAATTATAAAAGTTTAATTAAATAAGAAAAAAAGGAAAACTTAACAAATTTGAAGCGAACAGTGAAAATATGTGTGCATGGAACAGTTTAATTGTATTTATAAAGCCTGAAAAATATATATAAAAAGAAACTCGAAACATAAAATTTAAGAAAAATTAAACCTTAAAAATTATAAAAAAAAGAAAATGACAGAAAAAGAAGAACAGTTAAATTGAACAAAAAAAAAAGAAGAAGAAAGAGAACTCAAAACTGACCAAAAATGCTAACAAAACCAAAAGAAAGAATTCACAACGAAGAAGAAAAAACATCGAATAGCACGTCGCCGGCAACTTTACACCGCCGTCACCAATATCGTGCCGCCAGCTTAAATTATTCAACGTCATCGTGCCGACAGCAGTATATCAACGTCAACTTCGAGCGGCAGCCGCAAATCAAACAAGAGAGTCATTCGTAATATATCTAGCTAAGTATAAATAAACGTATTGTAGTAAAACGTATACATTTAATAAAAATATAATAATTATATTTTTTTTCATGAACTTTTGTAACCAAAAATATTATTAATATTGCATCATATATATATATATTTTAACAAATTATTCGTACAGAAATGGCCATTTTATATTCAATTTATATTCTATAATTAATTATTTTCATACATTAATATATTTTCCCGTTTCCCAAATTACATTTATATGAATAAAACATTGGAATTATAATGAAGGCTAAAGGGTTTTTCTTTGAGGTATGCTGGATGATGATATGGTAGGGTGAGGTGAGTTAGAAATATACGTGGGACAGTCAAATAATAAGGGTATTCACACTGTCATAGGCAATAAGGGCGGGATAAATATACCCCAGTATGACACAACACCTAGTCATGCCAAATACAATTTCTAAAGTAGAAACCAGAATTTCAACCGTTTTTTTTTTCTCTTTACCAGACTCTTGGTTTTAATGAGGCATGGAGAGTTTGGTTATATGTTTACACGTCCAAAAATACGGGTCAAAGAACCAACCTACCTGAAGTAGCTAGCCAGGGTGTATATCTAACCATGCCTAACTTGATCATTGTATTTTTTTTCCAATATTTTAGACCTTTTATGTGTACCTTGGGGAGAAATTCTCCAATGGTCTAGACGGCGTGTAACATATATGGCGCCCAACGAAAATTCAATTCCAACGGGAAAATTTAATCCCAACGTAAATTCAACTCCAACGGGAAAATTTAATCCAAACGTAGATTTAATTCAATCGGAAATATCATCCGACAGAAACGGCATTCTAACGGAATGGATGCGCATAGGATATATTTTGTCCCGTTGCTTACTTTTCGGTCAGTTTTTTTCATTTTGGCATAAGTCATGATTTCTGGAAATTAAATTCGGTATCATTTGCGATGCAAAAAGGGGAAAACAAACCATTTTTACTAATTGTCATTTTCAAAAGTAGCATAAGTCATGATTTCTGGAAAAATTAATTCTAGTATCATTTGCGATGCAGATATTGGAAATGGTTTTGCACAACACCGTGTAGAGTTTTGTGAGGATCGAATCGTTATAAGTCCGAGCTGACGACGACGAGTCGCGCAGTGTTTCGTAGCGATAGCGCTTCGATTTTCTTAATAAACCTTACTCAAATAAAAATAATTATATTATAAATTGTATAATAATTCGTCTAACGTACGAGTTGGGATACAATCATTTTAATAGTAAGCATGCATTTGGGGAAGTTATATATTTTCTGCGTATCTTGAACATTCAGTTTCTATTGTAGTAATGAAATAAATTGATTCGCGAGCAGCATTTAACTTTACAATCATAATATCCATATATCATACTCTTAACCCTGCATTCGCGTCGTCATCCAGCATCCCTCGATGGAATTTATAATTTTTTTTGGAATATCACAAAATTTTGTTAAAAGACAACTCATAAGTTCATTGCACTTTAACACATTTTTTCCCTCTTTATTTTAATGTTATATTTAACATTAATCTCGAATATAAATATAGGCAATACACATCAAACGGTTATACCATTTACACGCATATTTTCACAACGTCTTCCACGATCGCCTTGATTTTATCATAAATTGTTGATTGATTTAATTTTGCTCTCTTATTTTTCTGGCGCGTTATGCACAAACCGAACACTCGTGCAAGCACAGCCAAAAGTTCGTCACGTAGTACAGTAATAAACCATAATTTGGTAAACTTATCAGGTAGAGGTCAGGTGCTGGTAACGTCTCGAGGTTCACCCGCGACGAAAAGTAGAGGTAGAGGTTCAACTCCAGTAGTGAAAAAATCTTCGAGTGTGGTTAGTTCAGTAAGTTCACAATCCAGCACAAGTATTAGGGCACTGAGATCCTCGTCTGGTTCTCGTTCACATCTTTCATATCCTTCAGACAAAGTAGATCAGCGTGGTGGAAACCCAATCGACGAAACTCTCGCTAGATCAATAACTGATAGTGAATCAGGCACGTTAGAAAACTTATCACTTGTAGACAGTCAGGGAAATAATTCTCAGGTAGATATGGCAACTGGTCAGGACCATGGGCAGGAAGATATGCCGCAGACTTCAAATGCTAATTCAACAGAAAATCTTATTGCATATTTTCAAGAGGCCATGCGGAACACGCAGGATGATTTTAGGAGAGAACTTGCCGCTCTCAGAGAGACTGTAAGGTTATCCCGAAATGATCAGGCCACCTCTGTAACGCCTGGCATTAGTTCCCAGCCATCTGGCTCCCAGTCATACGCTTCTTCTAGTCTGAATTTCAAATTAAAGGACTGGAAAGTTTCGTTCAGCGGGGATGGCAGTGTTTCAGATTTTTTGTTTAGGATAGACACGCTAGTTGATCGCACGCAGTGTCCGCAGGACCACCTCATGTCAAATTTTTATTTATTTCTGACGGGTAAGGCCGAAACATTCTACTGGGATTATATTAAACAGAACCATAGGGCTACTTATCCGATGTTAAGGTCAGCGCTATCTAAAGAATTCGGTACACTGGAAAGTGACCACGACATTTTGATGAAAATTTCAACCCGCAAGCAGCTTCCGAAAGAAAACTATGATGATTTTCACTCAGCTATCGTTGGCTGGAACCTTAGGTTGTCCGATCCAATGTCAGACGCTTCCCTAATAGAAATAATTAAAAAGAACGTACGCGCTGATCTTAAGGTCATGCTTTTTGTTTCCGATCCTAGGGATTTATATAAATTTCGCGATTTGGCCAGAAAAGCTGAGAAAGTTCTCGCTGAAAATAAAGCTAGCAGCATTAGTAGACAACGTCAGGTAAATGAGGTATCTGTCGAAGACACACCCGATGATTCTGATGATGAACCAGATCCTCAGGTCGAGGCGCTCAAAATGAACAGAACAGACTATTCCAAAATAAAATGTTGGAACTGTTTACAGTTAGGGCATAGTTACATTTATTGTCCCGACGAAACTCGGCATGTCTTTTGTTTCAAATGCGGCCAGAGAGGAGTAACTACTCCTAAATGTAGCGGCCCTCATGTGGGAAACAAGCGGCGGAGCGAGCGGACGACAGGGGACTCTCGTTCCTTCAGATAAACCCTGAATTGAAATCTAATACAGAGTCTAAGCCTTCACAGGGGGACTTAGCCCCTGATGTAAAAAAACAAATACCTGATTTACCACCTTTAACACTGCACAATTATAGACAGAAATTATTTGTTAGGAATAGCGAAGCTAGTATCCCTAAGATTCCTAGGCGAATCTTGGAATGCAGACGTAGGCACCAGAAGAGGAGAGAATTTAGGAAAAGCGTTGAATCAACCCATTTATCAGAACACGATGATGGTAGACCTTTTGCGTTGATTAAAATTTTTGATGACAATTTACTATGCTTATTGGACTCCGGGGCAAATGTGTCTGTTTTAGGAAAGGGAAGTATGGATTTTATAAATAGAAATAACGTTAAGTTGAGAGAATTTAAGTCAAGCATCCGAACAGCAGATGGGTCTAAAAAGGTTGTACTTGGACATTGTAGATTACCGGTGACTTTCAAGGGGGTCACAAAATTCATTGTATTTTATGTAGTACCAAACTTATCTCAGGCAGGCTACCTCGGTGTAGACTTTTGGAGGGCGTATGCTTTAGCACCTCAAATTTTCCCAGAACGATCTTGTGCGGAAATCCTTCACGAGTCTGATTCCAATTTTCACAACTTAACTCCCGAACAACAATTACGCCTCGACGAGGTCATTCTAAATTTCCCGTCTTACGAGAGACTAGGTCTAGGGTGCACGCACCTACTCGAACACCACATTGATACACACGACGCAGCGCCTGTTAAACAAAAACATTATCCCTTATCACCTCCGAGACAAGTAGAAGTCTATGAAGAAATCGACAGATTGTTAGCCCTTGGCGTAATCGAAGAGTCAAACTCGCCATGGTGCAGCCCAATTGTGATTGTCCGTAAACCCGGGAAAATCAGACTTTGTCTGGACTGCAGGAAAATTAACTCGCTTACGAAAAAGGATTCGTACCCGCTTCCTCACATAAATGGTCTACTCAGTCGTCTTAAAGACAGGCACTACATTAGCGGCATCGATTTGAAGGATGCATTTTTTCAGATAAGGCTTTCAGAAACATCTAAAGAGAAAACGGCTTTTGCTGTACCGGGGAGATCCCTATATCAGTACAGGGTGATGCCTTTTGGTGTCTGTAACGGTCCCCAGACAATGAGCCGTCTGATGGATAGGGTAATCCCATCTAGATTGAGAGAAAATGTATTTATATATCTAGACGACCTGCTGGTATGTAGCCATGATTTTGACACCCACCTCAGTTTCCTTACAGAAGTCGCTAAATGTTTAAAGTCTGCCGGTCTAACAATTAACGTAGGTAAGAGCAAGTTCTGCCAGCGAGAGATAAAATATCTTGGTTATCGCGTTGGTGGAGGCAATTTAAAAATTGATCCGGGAAAGGTCGAAGCTGTTGCCGAATTTCCGATTCCCAAAACTCCTAGACAGATTAGGCGTTTCGTCGGCATGGTCAACTGGTATCGCGCCTTTATAAACAATTTTTCTGAACTCGCTGGTCCACTTACGGATTGCTTGCGCAAGTCCAACCACCCTTTTCGCCTATCACCTCAGGCACTTGAATCCTTTGAAAAATTAAAAACGGCGTTATCAAATGCACCTGTGCTGGCTGAGCCAGATTTTAGCAAAGAGTTTGTGATACAGTGTGACGCGTCTCGTATTGGAGTAGGGGGTGTATTATATCAATTAGATAATGAAGGCAAAGAACACCCAATCTCTTTTGTTTCGCAAAAGCTGAATAAAGCGCAGCGAAATTATTCAGTAACGGAGCTTGAATGCTTGGCGGCTGTTATTTGCGTTAAGCGGTTCAGACAGTACGTCGACGGACTTCCTTTTAAAATTGTTACAGATCACTCGAGCCTCCGCTGGCTCATGAGCCAAAAAGATTTAGTTGGCAGGTTAGGCAGATGGAGCTTGATGCTCCAAAACTTTAATTTTGTGATGGAACATAGAAAGGGGTCCTTGAATGTGGTTCCCGACACACTCTCCAGGTTTGATGTAGATGAGCTAGATTTAGTATGTAACCCACCTGACATCGATATGCTTTCGCCGGAATTCGATAATACTGAGTACAACGACCTGAGAAAAAAGATTCAAGAGAATGACAGTATGCTACCCGACTTGTGTCTGTCCGAAAATTACGTTTACAAGCGGGTAAAGTTTCGAACTGGCGAAGATAACGAAGAAGACCTTTGGAGGTTATGGTTGCCAAGAACACTAGCTAATGATACTATTAAGTCCGCTCATGAAGAGGGATGTCACGGGGGATTTAACAAAACTCTTTTTAGAATCAGACAAAAGTACTTCTGGCCACGGATGGCATGCGACGTAAAATCATATATAAATCAGTGCGATGTTTGCAAGACCATAAAACCCACCAACCAAATACTACGTCCACCTATGGGAAAACAGATCGTAACGACACGTCCTTTCCAGAGATTGTATTGTGATTTTCTGGGTCCTTACCCATGTACGAAATTCAAAAACTGCCAACTGTTTATTGTCATAGACCACCTAACTAAATTTTTGTTTTTAAAGCCAATGCGAGCGGCGACCTCAACGAACGTTATAGAATTTTTACAAAATGAAATCTTTTGCACCTTCGGTGTTCCACAATTTATACACAGTGATAATGCCCGTCAATTCACCTCAAAGGAAATCGAGGAATTCTTTTCAGTGTACGGTATTGGTCATGTGACCACTGGACTTTACTCCCCACAGGCAAATGCCTCAGAAAGGGCAAATAGGGAGGTAATTTCTAAGATTCGCTATTTTCTCAAAGATCAGACAGACCACACGAACTGGGATAGGGATATACCTAAAATTTTACAGACTCTGCGCAGTGATATACATTCAGCGATAAAGTGTTCACCCTACTTCGCAGTCTTTGGACAAAATATGGTTCTGAACGGCTCAAGCTACTCCATCTTAAATAAATTGAATATGCTTTTGGATGACACATTAGTTCTCAAAAGCGATCGGCTTCAGCTGATCAGGGATAAGATCAGTAAGAATCTTGACGTAGCCCATGAGAAGGCATGCAAAACGTACAACACGAGATCAAGGCCAGTAAACTTTATTGTAGGGCAGGAAGTCTTTAGAAGAAACCACTCACAGAGTGATTTTAAAAAGGCGATTAACGCAAAATTTAACCCGAAATTTTTGAAATGCCGAGTCAGGAAGAAGCTCGGAAGCGCTCTATACGAGTTAGAGGATCTTCAAGGTCACTATATCGGAAAATTCCACGCTTCTGACATTCATGCATAAACATATACTAAAATTCTTTTGCCCGGCTTCGTGGGTCGTGCCACACGTTATAAGATCTCGCACTAACATTATGTAGATTTTTTTCCATTTAACGGAGAATTTCTCACTTAATCCAAAAATAACTCCTTTTTTCCTGTTCGATTTGCGATTATAAACCTTAATTCGAAGCAGGTTTGTTACGGATTTATTTGCTTTACAATCACTATCACTTTGCCCTGGTGTAAAAATCAAACGAAATCAAAATTTTTAGTGTTTTACATACCCTGACCTACTTTTCAATTTTGTCTTTTTCTACTGTAAGAAATATATATACACATACACATATGTTATGCATATGCATGTATGTACGGTTTTTTTTGCATGATCATCGAGACTTTACCACCGCTCATTCCTTCTATGTTTTCACATCACTTGATTTTACCGTTATCAGAATTGACCAATGACAGGACTACACTTCTGTGGACTACGTGACGAAACAAGAAGAATGAAGAATAAGAAAGAAAATTAAGTTGGCATGCGGTCGCGAAAAAACAAGAAGAGTCAGTTGGTATCGAGCATCAGAAAAGAAAAGTCAAAAATTTAAAATAAAGTGAAGCTTTAAGAAAAGTTTATAAAATGTGCTATTAAAAAAAAAGGAAATGAATAGTTACATAATTGAAAAATTAATTTTAAAACTTTCTAAGTTCGCGAGAACAAAATTAATTTAAAAAAATAAACCCTTTTTTTAAAAAACACTAAAACGAAGGCTACGTAAAACATAAGCGTCTAAAATACATAAAAAAAAAGTAAAATTTTAAGAAAACGTGCAAAATGATCGCTCGAATGTTCGATCGCCAACACATTGTTTGTTCCAGAAAGTAAATAAATGGGAAGAATTAAATAAAGATCGAACGCTAGAAACCGAAATATAATTATAAAAGTTTAATTAAATAAGAAAAAAAGGAAAACTTAACAAATTTGAAGCGAACAGTGAAAATATGTGTGCATGGAACAGTTTAATTGTATTTATAAAGCCTGAAAAATATATATAAAAAGAAACTCGAAACATAAAATTTAAGAAAAATTAAACCTTAAAAATTATAAAAAAAAGAAAATGACAGAAAAAGAAGAACAGTTAAATTGAACAAAAAAAAAAGAAGAAGAAAGAGAACTCAAAACTGACCAAAAATGCTAACAAAACCAAAAGAAAGAATTCACAACGAAGAAGAAAAAACATCGAATAGCACGTCGCCGGCAACTTTACACCGCCGTCACCAATATCGTGCCGCCAGCTTAAATTATTCAACGTCATCGTGCCGTCAGCAGTATATCAACGTCAACTTCGAGCGGCAGCCGCAAATCAAACAAGAGAGTCATTCGTAATATATCTAGCTAAGTATAAATAAACGTATTGTAGTAAAACGTATACATTTAATAAAAATATAATAATTATATTTTTTTTCATGAACTTTTGTAACCAAAAATATTATTAATATTGCATCATATATATATATATATTTTAACAAATTATTCGTACAGAAATGGCCATTTTATATTCAATTTATATTCTATAATTAATTATTTTCATACATTAATATATTTTCCCGTTTCCCAAATTACATTTATATGAATAAAACATTGGAATTATAATGAAGGCTAAAGGGTTTTTCTTTGAGGTATGCTGGATGATGATATGGTAGGGTGAGGTGAGTTAGAAATATACGTGGGACAGTCAAATAATAAGGGTATTCACACTGTCATAGGCAATAAGGGCGGGATAAATATACCCCAGTATGACACAACACCTAGTCATGCCAAATACAATTTCTAAAGTAGAAACCAGAATTTCAACCGTTTTTTTTCTCTTTACCAGACTCTTGGTTTTAATGAGGCATGGAGAGTTTGGTTATATGTTTACACGTCCAAAAATACGGGTCAAAGAACCAACCTACCTGAAGTAGCTAGCCAGGGTGTATATCTAACCATGCCTAACTTGATCATTGTATTTTTTTTTTCCAATATTTTAGACCTTTTTATGTGTACCTTGGGGAGAAATTCTCCAATGGTCTAGACGGCGTGTAACAAGTGTGTGTGTAAATCTTTATTTAGTGTTTCAAAGTGAGTAAAAGAAGCGCTCACGAACAATGACTAAAGGCCGGGGCACATAGAATCCGTCGTACGTTATACGTCGCCTTTTTTAACTGACATTAACGTAACGACGGAGGAGGTTGACACAATGAGTACTTTGTTGACGGATATAAAAACAACTGTTTTTTCTTCGCGTGTTTCTGCAGCTAAATTTGATTTGATTTTATTTATTTATTTTATTTGTTTTTATTGTTTTATTTAATTTTTGGTGCCAAACAGCAGAAAAAACTAAATCGAAACAAAGCAAAAAACCAACTGATAGCTGTCAAAGTACTCGACGTACGTTAAAAGTTAAAAGTTGGCCAACTTTAGTACTTTGCGTTGACGTAAACGTACCGAATGTGACTAAGCTCATAAGAAAACATGTATTTCAACTTAGTTGTCAGTTGAAAAAGGCGACGTATAACGTACGACGGATTCTATGTGTCCCGGCCTTAAAGCGTTGCAATTGCAAACAGTTGCTATTATATTATTTACATAGTATTTTATGCAATTACACATATTTTTTATAACGTCCAACAAATATTTTAATTTTTTATTTTATTTAAAATTTTTTATAGCTAGTTTTTTAATTTGATTTTCAAACATTGTTTTCAAAACATAATACTAATAAAATAAAAATCAATGTATAATAAGCTAAAAAATATATATGAAAAACTTATTTATAAGTTGAATATTTTAGTTTTTCTTATTACTGTCCAAAAAAAGGTTTGATAAAAATCACACAGAGTCCGTAGTATTAAAAATAAAGTATTTCGGCTCTCCTGAAAAAATTAGTTTTTAGACATACGCGCTTATTCAAGAAAACCACAGAATTGTTAAGCTCTTTACGCACATACAAATTTGTAGTACAAATGAAGAGCTTACTGCAATAACTCGGTTAGCCACATGAAATAAAAAAATTTTTATGTGCTCATTCCCTTGCAAGGAACCATATCTTTGCATCCTAAAGAAATTTTTTTATAAATTCTAGTATTTTGCAAATAATTATGCTGCGTATTTAAAGTAGAAAATTTCAAAATCCATACAATTTTAAATTTTGTTTAAACTTAAAAGTCGATTTATTCTATATTTTGTTTTTTTTTTTGGCATACGGAGTTATTGTACTAAGCCTCTGAAATGAAACTTATGTACATTACACCGACTCACCAAAAAAAAAACATTTTGTTACCCTTCTCATATTAAAGATCCGTTTTTTTAATGAGGTTTCCGAAAACATTTGCAGGGTCTAGCGATGACCGCCCGCCCGTGAGCTGGACCGTGTCTAAAAGAGGTATATTTTTGTAGTTTTTTGGATGTTTTGGTATTTTCTCCCAAAACAACATATGAAAAAAATTACATCGTTTGAAAGATCTTTTCAAGCTGCATCCATTAAACTTTATCATTCATACCATCAGCAATGCGTTATTCCATAAAAAACACGATTTTTTAAGCGTTTTTATTACAGGGGCTACTTATATTAAAATACATTTTATTTTTTTTTAGTATTATATAATTTGAAGCATTGTTTATTTATTTGTGTTTTTAGTTATTGCAAAAGTTCGCAAATTTCTAAGCACAGAAACAAATAACCAATGCTCAAATCAAATAAAATTTATTTTAATACAAGTAGCACCTGCAATAAAAACGCTTAAAATCTTGTTTTTTATGGAATACTGCATAACTGATGGTATGAATGATAAAGTTTAATGTACCATTGAAAATATCTTTCAAAAGATGTAATTTTGTATATGTTGTCTTGGGAGAAAATACGAAAAACTACAAAAATAGACCTTTTTACACGGTCCAGCTTACGGGCGGTCATAGCTAGACCCCTCAAATGTTTTAGGAATCCTCATTAAAATGCCGGTCTTTAATTTAAGAGGGGTAATAAAGCACATTTTTCATCTTCATATAAGTTGAGTCGGCTTAATGTACATATTTAAGTTAAGTTTGAATAAAAAATATTAAAAAAATATATAAAAAAATTATTGTAGGGCTGAAAAAAGTACACTCGTTCTTGAAAATAAGCATCCCTGGTCTAGCTTAATTAAGCAGCACACACACGAGAGATTTGTGCGTGCTCAAAGTCTTGTTAATGGGGCTGTGTGCGCACATATCACAAGTAATTGACAATTTTAAATTTCTTGTGATTGATTTGTGCGATGTGTTAATGGGGTCGTGCGCGAACATTTTAATGTTTTTATTTTTGTATACTACGAAAGCAATTTTTCATAGAATTTAGAAAAGAAAATGTAATTTCGCAAAGTAAAAGCGATAAATATAAGGATAAAAACATACATAAGTAATAATAATTTACAAAAATAAATAAATAAATAACCAAAAGAACAATTGCAACATTCGCTTCGCAATCATGTGTATTTGTTGACGTTTATGTTCATTGTGATTTGTTCGTCGCGTGTGGAGATTTGGTGCGCGAACAAATAACACGCACAAATCTCTCGTGTGTGAGCTGCTTTATACACAACAATTTGTTTTCTTTTAGCTCTCTATTATGGAGTAATTTTATTTTAATTTGTAATTGTAATATGTACATATGTACATATGTACACACACAAAAATATAAGAGGTAATATCAACTAAGGTAGCATAGATAAATTTTTTAATATGAAAATAAAAAACTTAGGTTTTATTAACTATTACCATATTTACACTATGCAACTTTGTTGCATGCAACTTCTGTTTTTCAGTGAGAAAGACAGAGAAGAAATATAAAATGTATACATTTCTATTTCAACACTCTCACTTAAAATTAAAATTGCATGCAATAAAGTTGCATAGTGTAAATATGGTATATGTCATTAGGTAATTTGTTTAATACATTTTACCTAAAACCCAAGTTAATTTAGCTATTAGAATAAGGTGTCTTCTTCGAAATAATTTTCATACAATTTTTTTTTATTTTGTCATTTGAAAATAATTTTTTAAAGGAAAAGGGTATGTAACGAATTATTATAAAATATTTATAAATATTTAAATTAATATCTTTATTATTTTACAGTTGTATGTACCATGGTATGATCACTGTGTCCCCAATCGCATCACTCTTATTAACGATTTCGGATATTACGAATATAAGCCACAAGTAGGAGAAAAATTGCTGCGTAATCCTGCCACCACCAATTTCATTTTAGTGACTACTCGATGCTCTTCTTGCAATTATGGAACTTGAATGATGGAACATGCAGCCTGTAAATTTTTTTGACAGTTAATGGATGCCAATAATGTAACCGCATTCACATACGTTTTGCGCCAAGTGCATGGCCAACATGAAGCTGATCAAGTCGGTCTCATTACTTTGGGTGGACAATTGTATGAACTTTTGCATCCGAAATTTTCAGCTCTACCTGAAGTACTACAAACTATACCATAGGTTTCATCATCCGGTGTGCAGAAGTGGAAAAAGCCAAGAAAGATTTGTTTAAAAAACTAACCGCACCTCTTGTCTCCCGCAGCATTAATCAGCTTTTTCATCACGAAACTAAAATATCGAATATGACCCGATGCCATCGCAGAACAAGAAAAATTAATACTGTATAAGGTTTCATGGTGCCTCTTATACCTACCTTCTTCTTCTAATATATATGTATATGTATATATAGTATACTTATATTTACATACATATGTATATACAGTTTGTTATTATGAAGCCTCTGGCAGAACTAATATTAGTGTAAAATTTTAGCTCACTACTTTGCCTTCTACTACTTTGTCCCAACTTTATGCATTAAACACATTCACCACAGCAGGCTACCGACTACAAAATGTCAAAAATAGAATACATGTGTGTATACGAAAATGATTACTTTCACGGCTACACGACTACAGGTTGTTGTCCGTGCTACTTTTGTCGTGTAGTCAAAGCAAAACAGTGTTGACAATATAACAAAATATGTAAAGAAAATGAGTGCTTAGAAATACTTTTTATTATAAAATAAAAATGAAAATTACAAAATTCAAATGATACAATATATGTGTATTGAGTTTTTAAAAAATAAGTTTATATTGTATACATGTCAAAATAAATAATTGTATTACTATAACCTGGCCTTTACACATGCAAGTGCAAGTTCGAAAAATCCAATACACTCAAACTTTTCTACTAACACACTTTTGGTTCAGCTATGAGAAAGACAGAGAAACGAATACAAAATGCTTTTTCGTTGATAATACGTACCACAGAACTTGCATGCAAGTACTTACATGTCTAAACGCAGGGTAATATTGATTTAAGTTCAGGCACATTAGGGTGGAGCGTTAGATTTTTTTGCAAATTTCAATTGCGAATAGTATTTTTAGATACATGGGAAAAATAATGAAAAAAATATTGGGACCTACATTTAGCCTTCTACAGCAGCATCTAGATTTTAATTATGAGATCAAATCGATCAATTTGTGAAACATCATATGATGCAACAACATATATTCTTTATAGCCGTTATAACTCATTACACTCAAAATATCCACAATTTTATACATACAAGGTCAGATTTCACACAAACGTAAGATGAAATAATGAAGCAAATTTTCGAACTTTAAAGGCTTTGTCATATCTTGCAAAAAAAAAACATTTTCTAAGATAATTTGAGGTCGCTTAACACAAAAATGATATTCATTTATTTTTCTTAATGCGCGTTTTCCCGATATTCGCAAAAGACAAGTTTTTTTTGCTCTTTTTTAGTTTTTTCGTTTATTGGCAAAAATTCCGAGAACGGCTCATCTGAATAAAATAAGTTGCACACTGCTGTATTGATATCTGCCTATTCTTTCATTGAATACACTGATTGTGCCGATCGTATAAAAAATGTATAGAGTTACTGGCATTAAAAGTTTAAAAAAGTATATTTTCAGACCTTCTCCCAAAAACTATAATTTTAAATTGCTCTATTAAGATGAAAAAATATACTAAGTATATTTTTTCGTCCTGTATTTCAAAGATCGTATTGTGACGATCACATGATGGATGCAATTGCTAAATTCTGATAAAAAATAAGAAAGTTATTAGCCCTTAAGCGAAAACAGCTGTATTATTTTTATTTATTTTTCATACAAAATTAATTTAAATCAGTTTGTATTAGAAAAATGTTTTTTGATTGAAAATAATTTTGTATGGGAAATAAAATCAGCTGTTTTCACTTAATGGCTTATAACTTTCTTATATTTTATCAGATCTCCTCGATCTTAAACTTTTGTCATTCTGCAGAAATATGTTTTTTACGTGTAGCCTTAAAAAACTTATAAAAAATTTTTTTCTATTTTAATCAAGCAAATTAAAATAAAATTCATATAATTTCTCTAGCTTCCAGCCGTGGTAGAGAGCAAAAAGATATGTCGCAAAAAATTAAATAAATATTTTTTGTATATAATTTAGCTAGATGCAACATTCCGGAGGTATTTGAAGTTGATTGGATGCCTTTTATTTTTCTTCATACATTAACGCTCCACTCTAATGTACATGTCTGGAATCATGTATGCTTTTCGGCTAAATAGCGCGGTTTTGTAAAACAAAAGTCTTCTCACATGAAGTTTTCGTTTCGTTACGATAATGTTTAAAATTTGCTTTTTGTAACATTTTTGAAAGCTTTCGTCTATTCAATTTTGAAGTAAAAAAAGCTTTTTTACTTCGTGAGAGAATATTATTGCCAATACATTTGTTTTCATATATTCTGCTTATTTTCTCATGTAAGCATATCATATTTGGTGTTAACCCTACCAATAAACTGACGTTTGCTCATAAAAACAAAAATATTAATTGAAAAATACAAATTATTTTAAAATATTAGAAATTAAAAAAAAAAAAAATACAGAAACATGCATACATATGGACATACATATGGACATATGGACATACATATGTACAATTGTACATACATATGTACATACATATGTACATACATATGTGCATACATATGTATACATACTGTTACGATGAATCATCAAAGGCAGTTTTGTAGAGTAAAGATTGATTGCATAGCTTGCCTTCGCCTGGAATTAAGGGGTGTCTCCTCTAGTTATCTCTGTATGTATGTATGTATATATATATGTATGTATATGTGCCCAGCAGATACCCAGCGGGAAAACTCAGAAGACCTTCTTAATTCAGCCCTTATTAAAGGCCTGCTTAGAAAGTTTTTTAATTCAATTACCTTTCTTATCTAACTGCTAAAGAATGCCTTAAAGAAGGCCTCGGCTCTTCCGTATAAAAGATAAAATATACATTCCACATTCGCTTCTATGAGAAGCGAGAAGAGAAGGAGCACTGAAACAATTAAAATGACGAGTAGTATTTGAAAAAAAGTACTGAAATTTATTTTTCATTTTACTTAAATAAATTCGTATATTTATTTAATAAAATTAGTATTTATTTAATAAATTTGAAAAATTTCCGGATTTTTACGCTGTCCGATTATAATGAAATTCTACATACATATATGTATATTCTACTCTTACATGCGCATCACATGGCGCAAGAATTACTCCTCTTACGGCTATGAAGTATAAGCGTGGGCATTAGAGCGGGTCGATTTTTTTTGCAATCTATCGTATAGCAGAAGCATAATCTACAGACAATTCTAAGCAATTTTCGCGTAGGAACCATAGGTAGAAAATTAATTCCTAGCCCGCGCAAATCAACTTAAATGTTTTTTATGGGCTAAAACTAATAATACCAACAAAACAGTTCTCCTTGGACTTCCGGTTTTTATAAAATTTGGTACGAATAATGCCTCTGGCATTTCTAGTATTACTGAAAAATTTGAGTAGCATCTAATTTCTGGTTGGCGAAATATAGCGATTAGAGGATAGAAAATTCAACAAAAATATACTAAAATGATTTTACAAAATTATGTATATACTTAAACCAGTGTTCGAAAATAAACCGAACGTTATTTTGTGTGCTGTATACACAAGCAGAAACGATATATATTTTTTAGTGTTTGCGTATATTTACACAACACATAACGATTTTTTAATGCAAGTAACAAACATTATGTAGCGTTTTGTTTTTTGTCAAAAAACAGTAAAATTGTAGTGGTTGCGTACTACATACATTATATTTGAGCGTTTTATAGTGTTCTTTTTTCATAATATACAACTACGCACTCAAGTATACATGCACGAGAGCCAAGCGAATACTAATGCAAAATATACAAAATATATGTATGTACATTAAGAATAATGTTGTAAGCCGAACACAACGAAGTGTACTGTTTTTCAACGAAAAACAGAACACTATTAAATGTTCTTATCTTTATATTGAGTTTGTTAAAAACTGTATTTTCGTTGGGTACAAGATCACTAACAGAAATGCCGTTCCTCTTTTTTTTGTGTATTTCCTACGCAACCACTATTTGCGTTTGTGTATTACAATATTCTACCATACAGAACATTAAAGTACATTATATAACGTAAATTTTCGAACACTGATTTAAACCTACTTACCCTAGATGTTCCATTGTTGTGTCATAGTAAAGGGCACAAAATGCCCTTTAAAATGGCATATGTTATGATTTTATTTCTCAATATTCAGAGGTCAAATTTTACTGTGGGTTTTTCTCAAAAATTTAACGTCTTGCCATTTCCGATTTCTATAAAATTTGGTATGAATGATGCCTCTGCTATATCTAGTATTAGTGAAATAGGAAAATTGAACAAAAATGTACTAATCCAAAAACTTACTTACCCTAGATATTCCATTGAAGGTCATATTAAAGGAAACAAAGAGGACTTTTCATATGTTATGCTATTATTTTGCAGTCTTCAGACCTCAAATTATGTAGACAGAAGATCAGTAACAATTTACCTCTGAACGTAATTTAAAACCACAGTAGAATATTTAGGGTAAGTAGTAGAAATAATTTTGAAATGTCGGCTTAATACATTTTTGTTGAATTTTTAAATTTTCATGCTGCTATATTTCGCGAACCAGAAAGTATATTGAGCCAAGATTTCGCGCTAATACTAGTTACAGCAGAGGCATGTTTTCTTGGAGAAAATTTTTCAGAATCTTCCTTAGATTGCGTTTTTGCTATACGATTTTTTCGGTCTTTCCCTTCATACAAATTGACCCGCTCTATTGGGCATCTTGGCTATTTTTGAGAAAATTTCGTCATATTTAAAATTAAATAGCTTTAGAGCGCGCTATCAGATAATGTTGGTGACATTCGAAAGGTTTTAGTTTCCTCTTAACAAGTATTGATTAAAAAGGGCATAGCTTCTTGCTGCAAGTGCATCTAAATTGCCAATGTATTCTTTATCCTTATGCATCCTGAAATATAATATTTTAGCTTTCTTTATTTTTTTAACAGAATGCATTTAGCTGACAAGGGTCTATTGTGCATAGTTTTCAAGTTGTCCGGTGGACGTTATTTCCATGAGCATTATTGCATACCACCTGGAATTTACACACTTATGTCGAATTTCGTTTAAATCGAAGAGCGTAAATATATAAACTCTTGTTTTTGTGTCAAACATTTTTTAAATGAATCGTAAGTGTCAATCAAACGAAATACGTACAAAAATACTTATCGGTATGGCCTTTGACGCTTTTAAGAGAAAAAAGATAAACCACAGCTTTTTTTCTCGAATGTAATTCATATAAATTTTGCTATTTTTATTCTTCTGCAAGACTGCAAAAAAGTATGTTCAGGAAATAAACAAATTTATTTCGAAGTTGTGGGTTTAGTGCCACCATCACAAAAAAGCACTAAAAATGGATTAAAAAAGCACCAAGTAGTATCTCTAAATATTTTCGCATTGAAAAGTTGAAAAAGCACTAAAAACAGTGCGAAAAACATCGAGTTGACAACACTGGTTTTATTCATTAAAAATGTTTTTAGAAATAACATTCTCATATTCTCTTTTTGCAAGTAATCCATATATTATATAATAAATTAAGCAAAGTGCGACTTTGAATCGCACACGAAGGGTTCCGTATGAATACACATTCAGCCAATTTTTTCAATGTGCTTTTTTGTTTAATTTTATTTAATTTTTGTTTTTTTAAGTATTTTTCGTTGTTTTTGGCGATTTTATTGTTTTTGGCGCTTTTTTAATTTTTGTAATTTTTTCTGGCTATTTTTCGTTTTTTGCAATTTTTTTTAGTTTTGGCGATTTTTTGGTTTTTGGCGTTTTTTCCACTTTTTGACTATATTGTTAGTTTTAGCGATTTATTTTAGTTGTGGCGATCTTTTTCAGTTTTGGCATTTTTTTTAGGTTTAGGCGAACTTTTTCGGTTTTTGGTGATTTATTTAATTTTAGCGATTTTTTTGGTTATGATACTTTTTTTCGTTCCGGCGATTTTTTTAGTTTTTTGACGATTTCTGGGTTTTTGCAATTTTTTTTGGCGGTTTTTTGGCTCTGCGCTTTTTGTTTTAACGTTTTTTCGCTTTTTGGCGATATTTTTAGTTTTGGCGATTTATTTTAGTTTTGGCGCTTTTTTCAGTTTTGGCGTTTTTTTGGTTTTGCGGAATTTTTTCGGCTTTTCGTAATATTTTTGATTTAATCAATTTTTTTTTGTTTTGACACTTGTTTTCGTTTTGGCGTTTTTTTTTCATTTTTGGCGATTTTTTTTCGTTTTTTTTTACCAATGTCTAGTTCTAGCGATGTTTTTATGTTGTTGTGCTTCTTTCGTTTTGCCGACTTATTTCGGATTTTGGCGTTTTTTTTTTAGTTTTTTGGCGATCTTTTTAGTTTCAGTAATATTTTGCGTTTTAGCGATTTTTTGAATTTTGGTGCTTTATTTCTTTAAACGCTTTTTTATTTTAGGGTTTTTTTCGTTTTGACATTTTTTTAATTTTGGATTTTTTTAGTTTTAGCGTTTTTTAAAATTTCAAGATTTTACATCTTACGGTTTCCAATATACAACATATTGTCTAAAGAAATAGTCAAAATTACATTAACTGAAATTTTCACAGAATATGTAAAACTTTGGCCGCTACAACAACAAAGATATGACAGCTAAAAATTAAAGGGTGTTCTAAAGCGAGCAACGCAACATGTTGAAATACTAATGTAATATACAGACACTTATATATAGACACTTTAAATTTTCAAAGTGCTAATTGGTGTAGTCTGTAGAATGGACTACACCAATTAACACCAATATTGAAAACAATAAAAATTAAAGGGTATTCTACACAAACTTTCGAAAAAAAATTTTGGGAGCAAACTGGACGTAAAAACTTTCAAACAAAGAAAAAGAATTTTGAAAATCGGTTCACAAATGATAGAGTTAAGCATTTGGGAGGGGGAGGGGGTCAAAAATCACCACAGATCTTAAAAAAAATTATAGGACCTAATGGCAAGCAAACCCTTTCAAACCAATAAAAATTTTTGAAAATTTGTTGACAAATGACAGTCATGCGAAGAAGGATGTTTTAATCCGTTTTGCTCCCTCTAGGTCCAAAATCAGGTAAACAAATATAGTCTATATTATTGTGGGCCTAATATTGATCTGTGTACCAAATTTAATTTAAATTGGTTTGGCCCTTTAAGCGTGATGCCGTAACAAATGACAGAATTGTGCATAGGGGGTGGTTTTGACCAATTTTATCCCCTCTTGGTCCAATATCCAAAAAATATAGCCTATATTAATTGTGGGCCAAATATCTCTTTATGTACCGAATTCCATTTAATTCGGTTCAGCCGTTTAGGCGGGATGCCGTAACAAATGACAGAGGTGTGCGTAGGGGGTGGTTTTGTCCCATTTCGTCCCCTCCCGATCCAAAAACCGGAAACAAAAACAGCCTATATTAGTTGTGCGCTAAATATCTATCTGTGTACTAAATTTGATTTAAATCGGCTTAGCCGCGTAGGCGTGATGCCGTAACAAATGCCAAATGCGTAGAAGGTGGTTTGACCCATTTTATCCCCTCCTGGTCCAAAATCCGGGAAAAATATATAGCCTATATTAATTGTCTCTCTGTGTACCAAGTTTCATTTAAATCGGTTCAGCGGTTTAGGCGTGATGCCGTAACAAAAATCTGCAAACAAACAAACATACACCTCATTTGTATATAATATATGGATTTATCTATTTATTCTTTTTTATTAACAAACATGTGTAAAGGTGGCATATCAAACTTCTGATTTGAAAATAATGCGTTAATCTGCAGTTGTTTTCGTGAGTTAGTAAGTTAACAATAAAAATACATACTTGGCAGCACTACGTTTTATATAAAAATATATATAAAAATTATATGTAATGTTAAATTATAATATATAAAAATAATCTGTATTGCATAATAAATTTTAGAGTTCGATTAAGAAAGATCAACCGAAAAATAAAAAAATGAGTGAAATAGGTCAAAAACTAAACCCTTGATCTACAAAAACTGGAAGTTATAATATTTTATGGGGTTTGTATCAGGGATGATAAATGAAAAAATCCACTTCGTACCAATGAGCTGCTAAAATAGTACTTTTTCGGCTCAAATAGTACTAAAAGAAAAAAATCTAAAAATCAAACAATTTAAATTTGACTATATCTCAATGAAACTTCACTTTTGGCGTATAACAATGAATCTATTGTACTTACTAATTTCTTTATTCTTATAAATTTTACGTTTGCTAAAAAAAATTCGTTCAAAATGGATAAAAAAGCCATGCAGCAATGTAGTAGCAACTCTACGGCGGCAATGTATTCCCAACTCTACAACGAACATATTTCACTACCTTTCTAAATGTCAAACTTAAAAATAAAAATTGTCTTTATAGATTTTAATATACATACTTATGTATATTAGTTTACATTAAGAAGCTAATTCGTGCAAAAACCAGTTGTCAAATATGAAACGATAAAAATTAGAAACATTTCTGTGGTTTTCTTACGTCGATTTTGAGTTATTAATGCGAAATATCTCTATTTTAAGCGCTCTTTCCAATAGAGCAAAAATTTCGGAATATCATAGACCGATATTAATATTTTACATGCACAACAGTCTAACTTCTATATTGATTCCATACAGGATCTCATTCTTACGTTATTTTTGCCTGAAATCTTTACATGAATCTCTTTTGCTATATATTTACGAAAGTGTTGGAAAAAAGTTCGAAAATGTTCATACCGTGAACGCAATTTTAAAGATATTTATTTTCACTCTACTGAAGCCATCAGTTTTAAGACATGCGTCTTTATTTGACATTAAGCTACTCCATCAGCATCACTATTGACAATCGGCCTTAAACACTAGCAAACATATATTATGTAACAGTTGTTCTCTCAAGACAAGCTGTTATATATTCGCTTTAAATATGTAAGTGCAAAAATCCACTCACAAAATAACCACCTACCAGCCAAACTTAAATCAAAGCGTTCAGCGTCCCGTCTGCAACAGGGTACGTATTCTCAGTACATAAAAAGTAAGTTTTTTGTCTTTCAATATACGGTAAATAGATAACCTCTTGCCAACGCAACGCTCAACGCTCTGATTTAGGTTGAGCTTTATGTAAGTAGACTTGTGAGGGAATTAAATGAAGAGCCAAAGTACAGATAAATGATTTTTGAATACTCAATGTATACCAGCCACCATATTAGGAAAATTTGTAAATAGCACCAAATAAGTCACGGGGGTATCATCGTACTTTTTAGGTATGAATAGTACCAACAAAAGTACAATTGTACCAACTTTATCATCCCTGGTTTGTATGCATTCATTGTAAATAAATACTTATGAAAAAATATTAAATGTATTAAACAATAGAATATAATCTAATAAGCTTTCACTGGTTCTGGAGACCTAAAAAAAAAAAATTTGGTAAATAGTGCATATATACATATATATATATATATATATATATATATATATATATATATATATATATATATATATATATATATATATATATATATATATATATATATATACATATATATATATATGTATGTTTGACATATTGAGAGCAATATTTTATTGTAGAAGTGGGCTTACCTTGTACAGTCGTCCTTGTTTATATTTACAAGTGCAACATTTTAGTTGCAGCTCGTGTCATGTCTACCAAGACAGTTATCATAAGATATCTTATAATCTAATATTATTAACTCCCATTTCGCTGCAATGAAAGACTAATGTTTGACAATCATTATAATGTCATATAAATACATAAATAGATGCAAACATACATACATACTTATGTACATATGTAAGTATGTACAATGTACATTGTACATACATAAATTCATACCAACGTATCCCGACTAGAAATTTTCACGTGCACCAAACTGGAAACCAAATGGGTTGTCCAATTGGTTCCCAAATTGGGATGTAACGCAGAAATCTATTTGGGACCCAATGGGGAAATCCTCATAAGTTCCACTCTGGGAAGTCCCGATAAGATCTCGATTAAAAGTTTTCATGCACAGCCAATTGGTTCCCGAATTCCGCTGTAACGCAAAAACGTATTCGGAACCCGATTGGTCTTTAACTGGAAAATCCCTGCAAGCATGACCTAAGGGTACGAATTAAAGATAGAGTTACTAATTCAATTGCAAATTACTTTTATTTATAAAAATATGTATGCACATATTAAAGTGCTGCACAAATCGTTATTTGGTAAAACTTTTGTGTCAGGATTTTACCAAAAAATAGTTCGTTCCACTTTGGACATGAAATGATATTAAATTACTTTCTCATGAGCTCTCTCATTTGTCCAATATTTGTCATCTGGAACGGTTTTGGGCAACTTTGTGTAACTTTAGGTAAATTGGGCGACTTCGTTAGCCATCTGGAACAGAAATTACATTACATTATATTGAAAATGTTAGAAGTCCATGCTACACTTATGTTATTTTAAAAGTTTATTACCTACGACTAAACCAGCTTATTAAACAATTCTAAAGTTCTTCTCCTCGTTTCATCTTGAAGCCCTTCAAGTTAGAATTCGTATAAAATAGTCCTTTTTGTGGATTTTTGCCTGATGTCATGATTTTGCTTTTTCGTTTTTGGAATTTAAAGGAATTTTGTTTAGTATTTAACACGACTATTTTTATTTAACACTATTCTTTTTACTATATTGGACATACTTATACCGCTCTTGCCAGTATTATTGTACGAATTTAATGATTTTTGGGTGTTAACTTTAAATTTACAATTTGTAATATAATATTATATTTAATTATTTTTCTATTTTTTATTTAAAATGTCATGTTGAAAATAATTTCTGTTTTTTTTATTTTTTGGTTTTTAAATGAAACAAGATGTATTGATTGACAAATTCACATATTTTTAATATGGCCCAGACCGATGAATTATACAAACATATTTATAAATATCTTATGAAAATTTCGGATACTGTCGTGTTCGTTTTGAAAAACAAATATGTAGTTTATTTAACGTAATGATACACATATATATTTTACTCATGAATGCATCCATATAATAAAGCATTGATTATATATGAGTTCATATATCGAGCCATAACCACCAAAAAAGCTTAAGCGACATATATTTTTTACTTCTTTTGACCAAAATCGATTATTTACGATCGTACATAATTGATTTTTGTCAAAAAAAAAGAAGTTCAATAATTATGTCGCTTAAACTTTTATGACGGTTATGGCACGATAGATAAGGATTTTCATAAATGCATTTAAATATGTACATAAATCTATCGATATTAAATAAAAGGTTTTAAAAAGCGGTAAAATTTCCCCAACAAGTCCCCACTTTGAAAGAACTGATGTTAACTCACTAATTTATAGATGGGCTATCCCAAAAAGTTCCCAGCCATATCCCGAATGCGATAACCCTCTTGCGTTCGAACCATGCTTTCCCAACTGCGCCCCAATATGTGTATTGGGACAATTTCTAGTCGGGATCCTTTTTCGAAAAAAAACATTTTATTTTTTATTCAATAAATATTAAAAAACAAATTTTCTTTAAAATTATTTCAAACCTTTTGAAGTTTTTATATTTCAAAGGTTGCTTATAAATTAAAAGTTTTTATTTGTTAGAAAATAGATAGATAGATTTTCTCAACAAGTTCCCAGTAGGTTTCGACTTGGGAAGAACTGATGTTAAATTCAAGTTAAAACTAATTTGTAGATGAGCTATTCCAACAAATTCCCGGCCAAATCCCGAATATAATACACCTTTTTGGTTTGCCCCATTCATTCCCAAGTGAGCCCCAATATGTGTATTGGGACAATTTCAAGTCGGGAACGTGTGTAAAAAAGATATGAGTATGGAGTGGAGCGAGCAGGCCTTGTTTATCCAAAAGAAGGAGTACAAAGGCCTTCTAGAAGGCATCCGTACTCCTTTTATTTCCCGCTGGGTAACGCAACTTGTCCAAACACTCATGTACAGTATGCTCCATAGAAGACTAGCCCGACTAGAAATTGCCCCAATGCATATATTGGGGCCCAGTTGGGAATGCGTGTGGCAAACCCAAAAGGGTTGTCCCATTCGGGATCCCGTCGAGAACTCATTAGGATAGCCCATTTGGAAATTAGTGATTTAACATAAGTTCTGTCCAAATGGGAAACTATTGGGAACTTGTTGGAAAATCTAACAGATAACTTAATCGTATTTTTGTTGATTTTCGATAGAGGTCTTTTTTGCTTACGCGATATATATAGAATATTTCGATGTGAGCAAGTTGTTGAGAGTATTTGATATTTTCACGTCTTTCGAGTTTTTGGAAATTTAATTTAGCGCAATTTAAAAAGTTTTAAAACATTTTAAGCGCTGCTTCCAGTTTTGGTAATTTCTCGCGCGATAGCAGTGACTTTTCCACGCTTTTCTTTCTACAGTTTCAGCCATTTTAAGTCAATTTCAAGGCTTGATACTGCTACTTGCAATTTTATAAAATTTCTGTCATATTCGCGCAGAAAAAACTATTATTCGTATTCTATTACTAATAATTTCAAATATTTATTTTACGGAAATGGGACCTATCGCAACATTCGTAAAATTAAACACAAAAATTCGTAAATATTTAATAAGAAAAAAATCGATGTTTTTCTTTCAAAATTTTGTATTGGAATATTTAAAAACCAGAGAAAAAATAATAAAATTTAAAAACAAATTCAAACACATGTGTGTTAAAATAAAAACCTATGATAATTTTTTCTGTGCGGGGTGTATGTGTGTGCAATTATATAAGATTTTATACGGTTGTATATGAACTTTTCTATTCATGATATACATACATATGTATGTAAGTGTTTATCTATTTTACTTATCAATAAGATCAGTTACTTTTGTTTGGTCTTTGGTGGAACCCGCTTTTAAGATCTATTACGGAGAAAAACTTATTTTGTCCAACTTGGGGTAAAACGTCATTAATCTCTGGAATCGGATATTTATCTGGTATCGTCTGCTCGTTCAACTTTCGGTAATCAATGACAATTCAGAATTTTTTTATGCCAGATGCATCAGCCTTTTTAGGTACAACCCAAATTGGTGAGTTGTAAGGTGACCTGGAAGGCCGAATGATGCCCTGTCTTAACAAGTCTCGAATCTGTTTTTCGACATCTTCTTTTAAGTGCATTGGGTATGGGCAATATCGGCAATAGATAGGTTCATGGGTTTTTGTCTGGATATCTGCGACTACGGCTGCTGTATAAGTCAAATTCTCATCTGGTTCACTAAACAATGATTTATGGTTTGCAATGACGTCTTCTAATTTGTTCCTTTGTTGTTCTGTGAAGTGGTCTGTCCGAATGTTGATATTATTTACCGATTGTGAAACCTTCTGTTTTATTCGAACTTTAAGTGTTCCGTTTATGAGCATGTAGTCTTTTGCTGAATAGATAATAGCTGATAACTCCTTTAGGTTGTCGTTTCCTAAAATACCATGAAAGGATTTTAGTGTTGGCAGCAAAAAGAACTTTATTTTATCAGCGTGCTTTCCGAATAAATTTATGAAGGTGTGATGAGTGATTTTGTTGTTTCCACCCACTGAACTTGCATAAAAAGAGTTTTGGTTTGGCAAGGGATTTCTAACTAAACAGGGTTGTACGTAGTTTTTGCTAGAGCCGGTGTCAATGAGAAAATTAAAAATTTTTCCAGCATTCGTCCTGCACTCAAAGTAAGGCAGGGACGAATGCGTTATTCTAAAAAATGAATGTCCGCAAAGTCTTGGGTTTCGGATTGGTTTCCGTCTTCAGGTATTTCTGGTTGATTCTGTAAGTATTCGTCCAGTGTTGGGAGTTTTTCCTCTTCCTCGTAGTTTAGTGTTTGCTCTTGATAATACTCGTCGTTATTATTTCCGTTTTCTTCTGTCTCTAAATGAATATTTCTCTGCAGTGTAGGAGGGTTTCGCAATTGTTCAGATTATATTGGAGGTCTTTTTCCAAACATTTGATTGTTCTATGTTGGTCTGTTCATATAATTGATGGCTCTTGTCCTCATTGAAGCGTCGACGTTCATGGGCTCAGGACGTGAAAAAGGCTTCGGAGCTGTTGGCCTTGGAGGGACGAACCTTGGGTTTGAGTAACCTTTTGTCTGTGACATTTGGTTGAAGCTATTTTGGTAACCTGTTGGATTTACTGACCTGTACTGATGGTGGTTAAGTGAAGGTTGGGGCATAAAGGCCAATTGGGGATAAAAGGTTTTCCTATTATGATATTGTGGTTTGTTTGGTGGTGTATGTAAAGGCTTATTAGTACTGTTCTTGTTAGTCTGGTTGTGTAAGTTCGCAAAATTTGATCTTGCGAATTGGTTTTCCATTTTTAAGCACAGATGAAGTGCTTGCGGAAGATCTTTTGGTTCTTTCATTCCTAAGTGTAGGGATAAATTACCCCTTAAACCTCTAGTAAAGGCATCCAATGCCTTATCTCTGTATGTTTGCGCTAGAAGGTCAAGTGCTTCTCTACCTATGTCCATATACGACAATTTGTTCATAATAAGGGAGAGGTGTGAGTATACCCGTTGGTAATACTCCTGTATAGTGCTATTACCTTGTACTAGAGTGCTCATTTGGTACTCAGGGAAACTGACAGAAAAAAAACGGCCGTCTCGGTCAACAATGGTAAATACGAATTTACCAGATTACCATTTGGACTGAGAAATGCTCCTTCTATATTTCAGCGAACGCTGGACGATGTATTGAGGGAGTATATAGGGAGAATATGTTTCGTCTATATGGACGATATCATTATTTTCTCCAAGGACGAGGAAGAACATTATAAGAACCTAGATATAATCTTCAAAACTCTCCAACTTTCAAACATGAACATTCAATTAGACAAGTGTGAGTTTTTGAAAAGTGAGGTGGAATTTTCAGGATTTATTATCTCGGACAGAGGAATAAAAACCAATCCTAAGAAAGTCGAAGCAATTCTGAATTTTCTTATACCCCAGACACTAAAAGATCTTAGATCGTTCCTAGGTCTTTCGAATTATTATAGACGCTTTATCAGGGACTATGCTAAAGTTGCTAAGCCCCTGACAATGCTTCTAAGAGGGGAGGCAGGACGTTTGTCCAAACATACCTCAAAAAAGATAGTAATTAAGCTCAACCAGCAGGCAATGGATGCGTTCAAAAAATTAAAAACCACATTGACATCGGATGACGTGATGTTGGCGTACCCAGACTTTAAAAGAGAATTCGTTCTAACGACTGACGCCTCAAGCTATGCCTTGGGAGCAGTGCTATCCCAAGACAATAGAACAATCGCGTTTTTATCAAAAACACTAAGTAGAACTGAAGAAAATTATGCCACAAACGAAAAAGAGCTCCTCGCCATCGTATGGGCGTTGAAATCACTTAGAAACTATCTCTACGGTTCTACAAAATTACAAATTTATACAGATCATCTTCCTCTGACCTACGCATTAAACAACAAAAATTCAAACCTAAAGTTAAAACGATGGAAGGCATTATTCGAAGACTTTAATAACGAACTTCAATACAAGCATTGCTGCACCAACGTAGTCGCCGATGCTCTATCTAGACCATATACTGACAACCCTCAAATAAATACCCTGTCTGCAACGCAGCATAGCGGTGATAGTATCATCAGAAACTTTGATACAGTTTACGGACGCTCCGATAAATGCATTCAAAAATCTAATTTTTATAAATAACGAAGAGGGTCAGGCATCCCATAAGTTCGAAATAGTATTCCCAACGTACCATAGGCACACAATAAACGAGCCCAATATTACTACAGAAAATAGAGACAACTTTACACAATATAGATCTAAGTATTCTCGGAACTTACTAACAGATCTGCAGAGCGAAGAAGAGCAAGAAATTGAAATAATAAATGAGCATAACAGGGCTCATAGAAATAGCGTAGAAAACAAAACCCAACTCGTCACGAAATTCTACTTCCCACAAATGCATGCAAAAATAAAAAAAGTTACTAGTACTTGCCAAATCTGCAAAGAAAATATATATGATAGACATCCCAATAGGCTAACAATTCAGAAAACATGAATTCCACAGTACCCCGGACAGATCGTACATATAGATATTTTCATCACGAAAAAAAACAATACTGACTGCTATAGACAAATTTTCCAAATTAGCTCAGGTTAGAATACTAAGATCCCGAGCCACTGAAGATATTAAAGAGCCACTTAGAGAAATACTACTATCATTTGGTATGCCACAAAAAGTCGTTATGGACAATGAGAAGTCATTTAGCTCAGCCTCCATAATTTTCATGTTAGAAAATCAGTTCAAGATAAAAACGTTCAAGATACCTCCATACAGCAGTAGCGTTAATGGGCAAATCGAAAGATTTCATTCCGCGCTTTCATAGTTGATGCGTTGTATAAAGGCGGAAAAAGGTCATAGCACATTTTCCGAAATTTTACATATGGCAGGTCTTGAATATAATAACTCGATAGACTCTACCATTAAAAGAAGACCTTTTGACGCATTTTTTTTAGGCAGAGTCACAACTAATCCTCAAGAATTGGAAGATATTAGATTAAGTACGATTAAAAGGCTCACAGAGAAACAAGTAGAAGATATTGGCTACCACAACAAGAGAAAAACTAAACCAAGGACTTATGACCCGGACAGACAATTTATGTAAAGGAAAACAGAAGATTAGGATCAAAACTTAGTAAAACATATAAAAAGGAAATAGTTAAAGTTATAGTTAAATAGTTATAGTTAAATAGTTATAGTTAAATAGTTATAGTTAAAAAGTTAAAGTTAAATAGTTAAACACAACAGTTATAACAGAATCAGGAAGGACAATACATAAAAACAATATCAGGAACTAAATCAATTTAAATTTTCAGATTACTTTTTACACTGGTTCGCGCCGACGTTAAAATTTTGGACTACTCCAATTCACAAATAGTCCCCCTTAACTCCGGACTAGCAAAATTACTAACGGGTACTTTCAAACTATTTCATATCATCGAAATAGATGGATACCAAGAACTCATAGATAATCCCCAAGAAACTCTACATAGAGATGTCGATCCATCTCATTTTCTCCACCTTCTACTGAATCACGAACTGACAGAACTGCAAGCTTACTTAGACCGATTGAAACAAAAAACAAAGAGGTCCTTAAATTTTATTGGCTCCGGTTGGAAATAGATTGCGGGAAACCCCGACCACGATGACTTTGAGATTTTAACACTAAAAACCAACAGACTTTTGAGAAATAATAATAAACAAGTGGTGATTAACAAATTGACAATAGAAAAAATTAAAGAGCTAACACATGTGACAAACAATCTATTAGAAATATTTAAAAAGAATAATGGTAATAATAATTCCACAAAGGAACAGTTAGTAACATTGTTAAAATATAAATTAAATACTGTAAAAGAAGAAATAATGAATATCCAACGCGCCATGCACTGGGCGAAAGTAGGCATAGTTAATTCTTTTATTCTTACATCCAATGAAATAAATGTTGTAAAAGAAATTATCAATGAAGAATCCATACCATTTATAAATTTAGAGTAAGCATTCGAATTTGCTGAGATAAAAATTGCATTTGACCATAATTCAATTGTTTATATTTTAAGTATCCCTATGACAAACGAAAACACATGTTACAAAATTCTTGTAAGGCCTATTATATTTGGAAAATATATAAATAAAATAATGTATGAAAAAATTCTTCTATGTGACAATGTTATGTATGGTATCAAAAATTATTGCAAGATCTATAACGATATTACTGTGTGCAACAGAAATAATTTGAATGCCCTGGAAACCGATACCTGCTTAGCAAATCTAATCAAAAGTAAACCGGCAAACTGCAGCTTGATAGACAATCGTCGTGTCCTCTCTATTGAAGAAATAGCACCTGGAGTAATCCTTTTAAATCAATTTAATGGTACGATTCTTGTTAACAATGAACCGCAGGATCTTAATGGGACTTACGTGGTTCAATTCTCGAATGCATCTATAGCTGTGATGGATGAAACCTATAAATTCTTCGGAACGGCACAATTACAGCCCTTACCTGCAATCCTACAACCTAGGCACTCGAACCAAAATATAGAGGAAACAATGTCATTAGAAATGGTAAATGAACTAAGGACAAACAACACAGATGCAATTGATTTGCTAGATACTAAACACACAAAGGGCATAGCAATAAATTTTGGATTCAGTATTATCACGCTACTTTTTATAGTTACACTATTGATCAATACAAAACCGTGCAGGAGGAAAAACAAATCGGTAATCACCCCAACAGTAATCAACACAGTTCCATCAGTACATACTTCAATGCCCGATTTATCAGAAAAGAGGAAACCGGAACAGAATGGCGTAACGAGAATCTCAAATATCCCATACTTTTGACCGAACGAGGACGCTCGGTGTTAAGAGGGGAGGTGTTAAAACAACAAAAGTTTATTACTCTTATTACTTTTAATTCCCAATAAATTAAAATGCTGACACTGCTGCAGACGGTTAAAATGGGTCAACAACTTACAAAAGTTTCAAAACAGTAACGGCTCGTGTCATTGTGATTACCGTGCATATTTTTAATAACTTATTTTATGTTTCGATTTAATTAAAACTAGAAAAAAATTTCAGTTGTATTTTAAAAGTGAAAGAATAAAGTTATATTTTTTTAAAATAAATAGTTTACTTATATGTCATATTTTTCCATAAAAATTAAAACAAATTAAGTTCGATAATAAATTTTGGTATTATGTGCAAGAAACAATTCATATAAAAAAACTAGCTTAAATAGCTCAAACAAAAGACAAATAATAAAAAAAAAGAGTTCAGATTGCACTATAAAAAGGCAGCATCCTCGGTCCTGTATTATATCTGATATATGCCTTTGACGTGCCGGTAAGCAGTAACATACAAATATCAATAATCGCTAATGATACAGCTTTTCTAAGTGTTCACAAAAGCCATCAAGAAGCCACCCGCAATTTGCTATATTATATACCCCAGTTGGAGCAATGGCGGATAAAAATTAACGAACAAAAATGTATACACATTACTTTTACATTGTGCAAAGAAACCTGCCCACCTATACAAATAAATAACCAAACTATACCTCAAAAAACTGAAGTAAAATATCTCGGTGTTCATCTTGATCGTCGTCTAACATGGAAGTCACACATAAATGCAAAGGTGAACCAAATGAAATCAAAAGCAGCTCAAATGAATCGGCTCATTGGATGGAACTCTACTCTAAGCCTAGATTGTAAACTTCTTCTATACAGCTCCATTCTAAAACCAATATGATCCTACGGAATCCAGTTATGAGGTACTGCCTCGGCATCAAATGTAGAAAAAATTCAAAGGCAACAAAATAAAATACTCCGTACGATTACAGCAGCCCCATGGTATGTCAGAAACAAGCGAATTCATAAAGATGTGCCGCCGGTTAAGACAGTGTTTTCTAAACACGTGACAAGCTACATAAAAAGACTTGAGTTGCACCCAAATCCCATAGCCCGAAACATCATTAACTTTAGAGGCCACACTCGGCTGAGAAGGAGGGACACTCTTGCTCTCAGCCGAACACGAGAGACGTAAACAACCAAACAACCAACCGCTGAAACAAATATTTTTGTCTGGCACTGGCTGGACTTAAAAATTAAAATTTTAGAGTTAAGATTTGATTACTTATTGTTAGTTCAATTTTATTGAAGATACAATAAATAAATATAACCAAAAAAAGAAAAAAAATTCGACACTTTGTACTAGATTAAAGAAAAAACAAACATATTCACTAATATCACAAAATATACAGAAATCACAAAAGTGACAGGTAAAAACGCTACAATCAGGTTTATCAATTGTTTTTAAGGCTCTGTTAAAAAGAGACAAAAATGGTAGCGAACAGAAGAAAATAAACAAAACGAAAAAATGTAAAAAGTTTACTAACTGAGTAACGCGCTAAAAAAGTTTAACTTCTAATAAACTTAAATAATTATGCCTTATTATTAAAAATATATTGTGAAAAATGAATTGTGTGTATAAAAGTGTCGTAGATTTGTTTTATTAATGTTCGGGTTTTTGCAATTACTTTGTGATGGTGGTTTTTGTTTTATACAGCGTGTGTTTACACACACATGCACATGATTTATTATTTGTGAGATTTTTCAGTAATTATAAAGATAATATGTAAAAGATGAATGAAAATGAACTGTAATTAATTAATAAATATTATTTTTAATATGAATTGTGGAAATATATGCATATATAATTAGTTTTATTAATAACAAAATTAATTCGGGTAGAAAGACGCCACAAAAGAAAATAAAATTTATAGGCGCTGTGTAATCGATCAGAAATATATTTCGGTTCGTGTCACTTCTGTGTATTTTGTGCTAATATGGTATAAAGTTTTGAAGTTAAAGTCGAAAAACTACAATCACGATAAGTGTGATTGTGTTTTATCAAATATTTTTAAAATAAAAGCCAGGCTACCCTTTAATCTTGCGATAAAAATATATAGTATGGTAATATTGAAAGAAAAAAAAAACACAGCGGAACGATGCAAAATAAATTCCTGTACCTTTTGCAAAGCGTTTATCGACACAGAAGTGTGCAAAAACTCAAAAGTTATAAAAGTTGTAAAGTACATTAAAAATATGTATAACCAATTATTTTATCAAAGAAAGTGTACAAAGAAATAATATTGCAGAAAGTTAATTTTGTTCAGAATCAGACAATTTTGACTTAAATATATTCACTTTAGCTAGTTTTGAGCACCACAATGAGATTTTTAAAAGAACAGCTAATATTAAAAACATTTCTATTTTTGTAAAATTCATTTTACTTCCGGCCGTTTTCACAATGTAGGATTAAAACTTAACGTATACTTTAACGGCAAGTTCAGTATATAAAACTTCTCGTTAAGGGTCGTTAATGACATGCAAAGCTATTTTCTACACATAAATGTATTTATACTTCTATATTTACTTCTTTGAAGTAAGTAATCCCTATAAACAACTTGATTTTTGTTTTCATGATGTATCGTCCTCAGACGGCTTAGAGCCGCCGCCGACTATTTTAGCACTTAGTCACTGCCGACGACTTTTTCTCATCGGCGTGGACCTCTGCTCCTACACCGTCTTAACACCCCGACCACACGAGCAATAAGTTTGGCAATTATTGTTGTCGCAACCGTCAAATTCGATTGCCGACACAAGATATTTGCGTGTGGACCGTATGAATATGTGCTCAAATACATATTCAGCAACAAATGTTAAAATACATTGCTGAGCAATAATCTTTTAACACAAGCTGTCAAATTGAATTGCCATTTAAGTTTGTTTTTGTGAAAAGTGAACAAAATTAACAATAAAGCTAATTTTGAAAAGAACATCGCTGTAAAATGTAAAAAATTATTATTTATATAAATTACATACATAAAAGAATACAGTGTAAATAACGCACAACCCTCATCAGCAAAATTGTCAATTTAATGTTTTAAAATTTGTACGTGTTCGCTACCAAGAAATACAAGCAAGAACATTGGCAATTGACGGCGCGGTTCTGCCGGCGTTATTGCTTGTATTAAGACACATACAATTGCTCGTGTGGTCGGTGTGTAAAGAGCATGCTCTAACCCTACGTCTTCACCCTACGTCTTCACGAGCCAACGACTTGAACATGACATGAAGATGACGCCGGCAGAGCAACTGCAAAATATTCATCAACTTCTTTGTTGTGGTGAATACGTACGATGTCCATGTTCTGCATTATCAATATATTTGGTGGTAGTGCAATAGAAATTGAATATTTAACAATTTCTTTGTCTTTTTCTTTCCATTAAAAATGGTTGCTGACGGCGAATCTCATGGCGAACATTGATGCTCAGCCATATGTTCGGGCATCGATGTCAGAGCATGGACGAAACATGGACATGAGCAGTCTGCATTAGCCATATGCGATGTCCGACATGATGTTCATACCAAGTTCATGGCTAATGTAGACCCCCAGTCACGAGCCATCGACTTGAACATGACATGAACATGCCGCCGGCAGAGCAACTACACAAAATTCATCAACTTCTTTGTTGTGGGGAATACGTACGATGTCCATGGTTTGCCTTATCAATGTATTTGGTGGTAGTGCAATAGAAATGGAATATTTAACAATTTCTTTCTGTCTCTTTTCTTTCTATTAAAAATGGTTGCTCATGGCGAACATTGATACTCAGCCATATGCACGGCCATCAATGTCAGAGCATGGACGAAACATGAACATGAGCGGTATACATTAGCCATGTGCGATTTCCGACATGATGTTCACACTAAGTTCATGGCTAATGTAGACCCCCAGTAATAACAGATCGAGTTACTACGGCAGTTGTTTATTTTTTCCTCGTCTCATTTTCAAGGCATATTAATTACAGGTAGACTCGCCTCAATTCGCTTGGGAAAATACCGACTTTGGTTGTCAAAAAATGTACTGAAAAATATGTCAGCAAAGCATTTGACATCCGAACTAGATCATATATATAAGCGGCGAAAATAAGCAAAAAATAATCCTCTGATCTGTCGAAGGCTCCTGTTATGAATTCGCCTTGGATATTTTTGTTCACATTTTTTAAAGGCGAAAGAACAGATCAGGTGATTAATTTTTGCTTATTTTTGCCGCTTGTGTTTTTGATCTAGTTCGGATGTCAAATGCTTCGTTGACATACTTTTCAATACTTTTTTTGACAATCAAATAGGGTATTTTCCAAAGCGCATTGAGACGAGTTTACCTGTTATGAATTTGCCTTGCATTTTTTATGTGATTATTTTTGGCCGATCTTTATTGCTTGCATATTTGATCTAGTAAAGATGTCAAATGACCTTTTTGTAATATATATCGGTATATTTTTTGACATCCAAAGTAGGTATTTTCAAAGCGAATTGCGGTGAGTCTACCTGGTATAAATATGTCTTAAAAAGAATGCGGTCTAAGAGAATTGACTACGGCAAATGGAGTTCGCTAATGACATCACCACGGAAACTGGAAATATGCCTTAAGAAATGTATTTTATGCGCGTTAAATATGCACTAAAAACTTTTGTATGATATTCATTTCTGATACCACGAATTATGTACATACATATATGGGTGACATGCAATAATGTCCCAGAAGATAACGCCCACGAACGTTATTTCCACTTTAAAAAGGCAATAATGTCCATGCGAATGTCGAATAGCGGTTTCGCAAAGGTTTTCAGCCTAGTTAAAATCTGAACTCTGCGAAGCCACTATTTATACCCAGAGAAGAAAACAATTAATCCCGTCCAAAGCCCGGCTATGCGGACAGTCTTCACTCTGCAGTACTATTGCATGAACAAAGCAATATTGCTTATTTCTTTATGTTAACCATATGAGAGCACGTAGCTATGTTAGCGCACAGTGGAATGTAACGAATTTTTAACAAAACAATAGATTTTTGTTTTTTATGAACATAAAAAGTAGTATTGAACATTTAAAATGTTTTTCTACACAATTTTTTGCAATATTATTTATTTCAATATATTTATTAATTTCCTTTATTTTATCAAAACTTCAAACGCAGTACAATAATGTAGAGCACCAATTACTATGGAATTTTACGTTTTATATCTGCAATAATGGCGTACCCAGACTTTAAAAGAGAATTCGTTCTAACGACTGACGCCTCAAGCTATGCCTTGGGAGCAGTGCTATCCCAAGACAATAGACCAATCGCGTTTTTATCAAGAACACTAAGTTGAACTGAAGAAAATTATGCCACAAACGAAAAAGAGCTCCTTGCCATCGTATGGGCGTTGAAATCACTTAGAAACTATCTCTACGGTTCTACAAAATTACAAATTTATACAGATCATCTTCCTCTGACCTACGCATTAAACAACAAAAGTTCAAACCTAAAGTTAGAACGATGGAAGGCATTCCTCGAAGACTTTAAATACGAACTTCAACACAAGCCTGGCTGCACCAACGTAGTCGCCGATGCTTTATCTAGACCATCTACTGACAACCCTCAAAGAAATACCATGACTGCAACGCAGCATAGCGATGATAGTTCATCAGAAACCTTGATACAGTTTACGGACGCTCCGATAAATGCATTCAAAAATCAAATTTTTATAAATAACGAAGAGGGTCAGGCATTCCATAAGTTCGAAATAGTATTCCCAAACGTACAATAGGCACACAATAAACGAACCCAATATTACTACAGAAAATCTCACACATATTTTGAGACCAATTTTTAAACCCAGCTGTTACAAATTGCATAAACACGACCGACGGGATCTTGGGAAAGTTGCAAGAAATTTATAGGGACAACTTTACACAATATAGAGTTAAGTATTCTCGGAACTAGCGAAAAGATCTGCAGAGCGAAGAAGAGCAAGAAATTGAAATCATAAATGAGCATAACAGAGCTCATAGAAATAGCGTAGAAAACAAAACCCAACTCCTTACGAAATTCTATTTCCCACAAATGCATGCAAAAATAAAAAAAATTACTAGTACTTGCCAAATCTGCAAAGAAAATAAATATGATAGACATCCCAACAGGGTAACAATTCAGGAAATACCAGTTCCACAGTACCCCGGACAGATCGTACATATAGATATTTTCATCAGGGAAAAAAGCAATACTGACTGCTATAGAAAAATTTTCCAAATTAGCTCAGGTTAGAATACTAAGATCCCACTGAAGATATTAAAGAGCCACTTAGAGAAATACTACTATCCTTTGGTATGCCACAAATAGTCGTTATGGACAATGAGAAGTCATTGTCATTTAGCTCAGCCTCCATAATTTTCATGTTAGAAAATCAGTTCAAGATAAAAACGTTCAAGATACCTCCATACAGCAGTAGCGTAAATGGGCAAATCGAAAGATTTCATTCCACGCTTTCAGAGTTGATGCGTTGTATAAAGGCGGAAGAAGCTCATAGCACATTTTCTGAAATTTTACATATGGCAGTTCTTGATAATCACGCTACTTTCTATAGTTACACTATTGATCAAGACAAAACCGTGCAGGAGGAAAAACAAATCGATAATCACCCCAACAGTAATCAACACAGTTTCATCAGTACCGATTTATCAGAAAAGAGGAAACCGGAACAGAATGGCGTAACGAGAATCTCAAATATCCCATACTTTTAACCGAACGAGGACGCTCGGTGTTAAGAGGGGAGGTGTTAACACAACAAAAGTTTATTACTCTTATTGCTTTAAATTCCCAATAAATTAAAATGCTGACACTGCTGCAGACGGTTAAAATGGGCCAACAACTTACAAAAGTTGCCAAACAGTAACGGCTCGTGTCATTGTGATTACCATGCAAATTTTTAATAAGTTATTTTATGTTTCGATTTAATTAAAACTAGAATAAAATTTCAGTTGTATTTTAAAAGTGAAAGAATAAAGTTGTATTTTTTTTTAATAAATAATTTACAAAAACTTAACTTATACATAGGTAAATACAATAAGCGCTTGCTTTTTGTTTATAATATTTTTTTATGTCAAGTGGGGGTATTTTTTTTTCTTTTGCAGCAAATAATCGCATGATCGTTTGGATTTGTAGTTGTGCTGATTAGTATGACAGATGGTCTGAAATGTTTGTTTACGTTAAATATGCATGCTTTATCTTGTTGGTGTTTTTGTTTATTCAGGTGGATGTGTTGGAGAATGAGTCATCATCCTAATTTTTGTTTGTTGGTGGGGGTTGGTTAGAGGTTGTGTTTACATAAAGAGTCTGTACATGTGGATTGATGTCTGTCTGTCTGTCTGTCTGTCCATATTAAAATCTTGCTTAATCTTGATTATTGCTTGGTTTATTCAGCTGGATATGTGAGTCATCATTTGATACCATAATTTTATTAGTCATCATTTATATAAAATATTACACAATGTTATGTTTAAGTTCTTTCTGTTGCTATGTACATATATGAATTTCATCATATGTCGTCATATCGATAGAGAAATTTTATTTGAAATTTATTTGTTGTGTTTTAATTTAAATACGGATTTTTCTTTTAGTATATTAATGGTTTATTTAAATTAGGCTTTGTTAATAAAAACTAGTATCTTATTATTTTAATTTACAATTTTAAACCTGGAGGGTCCCGTGGGAATCGCAGGTATGACTCTAACTTTTGACTGCTAAATACAAGACCCCATTACAACTTCTTAATACAACTGCCAAATACAACTCAACTGTTGCTTTCTTAAATCGAACTATTTATACAAAACTTAATCATACTTATATATTTCGACATTAATATTATGCTTAACAGTTATTATTATTATGCTAACTTGCTAAAATGTTTAATGTTATTAAGCTTTTGAACCAATTACGAAATATTACTATTGCACAATTTGTCAACGCAAAGAATTTAGCAAACAACCAAGTGAATGAACGGGTTGCTGCTGCGTTAACAAAGTTGTGCAATGTACGGGTACGAGGGTTGATCAATTCTGATTCACAACATCCCTCCCCCCTTGGCAGAAGAAAATATCTAGTTATAGATATTTTCAAAGAATACTATTTGGATCAAATGCTTTTACATATTATATAATCTTAAATGTAGTTGATCTTATGATATTCTAAGTAGCTAAACAGTAAGCGAAACGGACTCATAACATAACTCCCCCTTTAACGTAGAGAAAATACGCTGCATTCTGATCTTATAATTCCTTAGCTCTCAGTCAGGTTGACATGTCTTGGGTTGTGTTCCTGTGTTGAAATTTATCGTAACTTTCTTCTTTATACAGGCACGCCCCTGCTTGGGCCACTATGGTATAAAACAGAATCGCCACGGACAATGTTCTCTGCCGAACATAGGTGTATCGAGAAATCAGCATCTTCAGGAGCTATGCCAATAAAAATTTTCTCGGTTGAGACTAGATGTTCTAAGGGTCCAAAATGGTGATTTTACACAATGGATGGTTAGTTTCAACTGTAAACCGACGGCATCATGGACGTGAGCACCCATCTTGGAACGAACGACCTGTACACTTTCATATGGGATATATACATTTTTGGTTCACCACATCAAAACATTGTTATTACACATATCAGCTTGTTGGACATATAATGTTACACATCTGTAACAATTGCTAACTTATTGTCCATTTCAATCCACTTTGAAGCTACTCCTCATTCCATCATTAGTTAATTTTAATTTTCAGTCAATTGGCTAATGATAGAGTTTCTATATTCACTATAGTTTCAATATCTCGGTTACTGAGCTGCTTGTAGTAAAGCTGAATCTACCAATTTGCAATGAACCATCTTACTTTCTGATTTTAGGATTGCAGTCCCAAAAACTTCCTCACTTCGGATATTGGAATATAAATCCGTAAAATGACTGATTTAGGTGTACTCAAATGAATGTCAATATTCTGTAGTTGATTTCATAGAGTTGTAATCTATACAAAGATTTTCCTTGAAGTATTACTGGGACTTGACTCCCGGAGTAATCTGACTCTGCAGACTACTGGGAGTTCTGCTAAGGCAGTCAATAATTCATCTCACATGTAGTTCTGGTTCATTATCTGTCATCAATGTACTATGCCCGTTGAATAAGAGAATTACTTGATGCTTCTGCTTTTGTTGACTTTGTTTTTGAAGACTCGGTCAGTAATGTTGTTGGCTGCAGGAGGCTATGCGCCTTGCGTTATCTGCATTTCTGTCAGTTTTCTTGCTTCTGGGGATTGTCACACTGTTGCACTTATCTTTATGGTATACAAGAAATTCTAACAATAATTTTTTAGTGTTTTTTTTTCAAATACTTACAAACATTTTTTACCTTGTGCTATATACATATATATTTTTTTAATTTAATATTCATTTAATTACTAAATATTTGACCATACTAAAATACACCTATAGATTTTCAATGTATTAATTTTTCTTAAAGATTCATTATTATTTCGCCTTTACAATTTCATTAGTTGGCAACGTTTTTTTTCGAAATAATTACTGTTTGTCATTGTTATTATTTTGTTTTTCAATCTAAAATTACTGAATTTAAATGGTTATCAAATTTAAAGTATGTCAACATAAAGGTGTTGAACTTAAAATTAATAAAAATATGATAACAGGTATGCATATACACGGCTGTAGAACAAATAAATACGTCATCAGCACTTTGGTACTTCAGGTTGTTGACGCACGTATTCGCCAGCTCATACCCTACAATGCATAACTGACCTAGCTTAACTTTCCCATTGCTCGTAAAAAATTCTTTTTATTTTTTGTATCATTTTGCTTTTGTCAACAATTTTGTTTAACTGCAATTACGTATTGTAGCGAGGATTTATTCAACTAACTTTTTTTTTATGTTTAATTTCTTTTTTTTTTTATTATTTAAAGAAACGTTTTAGTAAGCATATTTGTGTTTTTGTCTGTTTTAAGGTACCCGGAAATGAATTCTTTAACGTTGTTAAACAGTTTTCTACATTTGAAGCAAAATTTATATAAAAAGTAAAATAATTAAAAATCAATTTTTTCCCTTATAAATTTATAACTAAATAGCCTGGATCGTAACTGGATGATCAATATACCTTATATTAAATGGCGTTCCTTATAGGGTTTTACTAAATTCTATGGTAGACCCTTTCACACTTTTTTACTCTGAATTTTATGTTTACACGTGTTGGTATGTCTATAACTTCATATGGTCCTAACCATAAGGGTGAAAACTTATTTTTTCTAGTTTGATTCTTTAACCAAACCTTTTGACCTATTTTATACTCTCTGTCCTTTGAACCCTTATCATAATACTGTTTGGCTCTTAATTTTGCCTTCTCTTGGTTCTCTCTAACGATTTCATGTGAACGTTGGATTTGATATTTCAGAATTTTGCTATAAACATCCGCGTTGTATAGTGGTGTCGGGGATATTTTCAAAGAGATGGGTATTTCAAATTCAAACCCGAATAACACTCTCCTCGGTGTTTGTTTTGTTGTTGAATGTTTGCTATTATTATACACATGCATGGCGTGATGAGTCCATTCGTCCCAGTTGGTACCATCCAGGTTAATGAAATTTCTCAGAAATTCGGCCAATGGTCGATGAGCTCGTTCTAAAGCACCATTCGCTTGTGGATGATAAGGAGTAGTTAGTAGTTTCTTTATTCTTAGCATCTTACACGTTTCCTTGAATAATCTGGATGTGAAGTTTGAACCATTATCCGTTACCAACACCTTGGGAATAAAGTATCTTGAAATTATTTCCTTAAAAAAGACTTTAGCTACAGTTGGTGCCTCTGCGTCAGGCACGGCTGCACATGCGAAAAATTTTGAAAAATCGTCTTGAAAGGTGACGATTTATTTCTTTCCCCTAGCTGATTCTGGCAACGGACCTACCAGGTCCATGAAAAGCTTTTCGAAAGGCTTACTTGAAGTGCTTGTTATAACCAATGGCATTTTTTCAACTTTCGAACATTTGTTTTTCTGGCATAGGCTACACGTTGTTACATAATTTTTTATTTGTCGATACATGCCGGCCCATTTATACTGATTCCTGATGCGGGAATAAGTTTTGAATGTCCCTTGGTGTCCACCCAAAGGTGTATCGTGGAATGCTTTTATTACTTTGTTTATATCTTCTGCATTCGTTAAATAAACAGCCATATCTTCCTCTCCCATATCCTGGTTTACCTCTGTTTGATGCATAAGTTCTTCATTCACCTCATTCTGCTTGTTTTGTAATTCTCGAGCTTTTGATCTAGTTATTGCCCCTACATTTATTTTCTCTATTGGAAGGCGACTGAGGGCATCAGCGTTTTGATTCGTTTTTCCTGATTTATACCGTATCTCGAAATCATATTCTAAAAGTTTTGGTCTAAGGCGCCCCAATCTGCCTTCTTGATCTTTCAGATTAGCTATACCCTTGAGGGGTTTGTGGTCTGTAAAAATGGTGAAGTGTCGCCCGAGTAAATATGGCCTAAAAGTTTTTGTTGCCCATACGATGGCAAGCAACTCCTTCTCTATTGTAGAGTATCGTTGTTCTGTGACACTTAGTACTATGCTTGCAAAATATACTGGTAAATCGCTACCAGGCTCTCCTTGAGAAAGGATAGCTCCAAGGGCTTCATTGCTAGCATCCGTCGTCAGAACAAATGGTTTCGCAAAGTCAGGGTATTGTAATAGATTCGAAACTGCTGCTTTTAATTTGTCCATAGCTTGCTGACACTCTTGCGTCCATTCAAATTTTACTTTCTTCCTTAGCAGTTTGTTTAGGGGTAAGGCAATTTCAGACGAGTTTGGTATAAACTTTCTGTAGTAGTTGATCAATCCCAGAAATGCTTGCAATTCTTTGATACTTCTAGGAGGTGGAATGTCTTTTACTGCTTTAGTTTTATGGGGATCCGGTAAGACTCCATTTTCCGAACATTGGTGGCTCAGATTAACTACCTCCTTTTGAAGGAATTTACATTTTTCGGGGTGTAACTTAAGGTTGTACCTTCTTAATATATCTAATACTCTCTTGAACTTTAATTGGTGATCCGCTAGGTTTCTGCCGTAGATTACTATATCGTCCAGATAGACGAAACAGTCGGTTCCTTGTAGCCCCGTTAATATCGAGTTCATGATTCTTTGAAAAGTGGCTGGTGCCCCTAGAATCAGTTGGGATTTTATGCTTAAGTATATTTGTGTGAGTTAGACTATCTCCGGGTAATTGAAACACGTCGTCGTATGATTTCAAAATACTCTCGATCGATAATCGCTCTTCCGGGTTCAAATCTGCGGAAAGCTGTACTGTTTCCAATAGCAATTTGGTTCTTTCTTTGTTGTCCGCAGTGCTTATTGTATTAATGGCTGTTGTTGATTCTATCTGGTAGTCCTCAGGGTTTTCATAACCTAACATTGTTTTCTTATTTATGTTTACTGTATAGTTGTTGGTGCTTAGAATGGGAATAAATGCTACTCCCCCTTTGATTGATGTTATGGTTTCGCCCACAAAAACCCCTGGTAAAATTTGTAGTTTGTTTACTATTATTTCTCCCGTAGCCTTGGTTACGACTACTGATACAACTCCCTGGGAACGTCCTTTTATAGAAAAATTTTCGGATATATATAACGGAGGAATTTCTGAAACAAGTGGCAAGGAAACTATTTCTCTCTGGTTTTAAAAAAATTTTATGTTTTTGTTTATGGTGTCGGTAACCGACCTATTTCACATCATATCTCGGCCCAGCAAACCATCTGCTGGCAAAATTGTGCCCTTTGGTACTATGTGCATTTTAAAACTTAGTTTGTCCACGTATTTATGGTTCACAGTTATAGTTCCTTTGGTACTCATGTTTCCTCAAAAGGCTCCTGACAAGGTTTTCTTCTCATTTTCATTAACTTTTATGCAGGATGTCAAAGCTTCTTCCTTTACTAGTGTAGTATCAGCGCCTGAGTCTACCAACAGTAGTAATTTTTCCTCTTTTGCCTCTCTACAAGGAAAGCTTATATACGCATAGTTTATCTCACAACTTTCGTTGCTACTAACATCACTCTCCAGTTTCAGTTCATTTTTGTACTCTGATTGGTTTATTTGATGTTCTGCGACGTTTCTGTCCTTAATTATCCTATTATTTATATCATTACATGTCATCATTGCCATATTATTCAGGGATTTTCTTACTAAATCTGTGCGTCTTGCACCAGATATTAATTCGGTGTTATCCTTGTCTTCCTGTTTCTGATTATCCTGCTCCTCTGTCAAGTGTATATTGTTAATATCTAAATTTATGATATTAAAAGCTTTATCTTCTTCATAGTTAGTTCTTACGTGGTGTTTTTTATTCTTATTTTCTTCAATAGTAATTTCTCTAAATTTTTCGGCATTCCGGTCCATTAATCTTGGCCGGGCCGATTCTCGTTTCCCGAATTATTGCTGTTGTAATTATATCTGCTTCTGTTTACATCATTGTTGCCTCTATTGTTGCCATTTCTACTATTGCTTTTTATACTCTGCCTGTTTCTTGGGCAATTAGTAGAAATGTGACCCTGTTGATTGCATCTAAAACAGCGACGCTCCTCGTTGTTGTTATACCTAGTTTCACTTTTATTTTGAGTTTTCGAGCTTGTGAAATTTTGCCTATTTATTCCATAGTCTGGAGGTTTCATATTCCTTCTGAAATTGCATTCGTTATGCCCCTGTCGTCTGCTTTGATTATAGCACATATTGTTTCCTTGGTTATAGCATTCGTCTATCATAGGGCTCCAGTATTTTGAGTTTTCTCGTGAATTACTGTTTGGCGTTGAATGCTTACAGGTCTTCTGATGCATGGATAGTTGTCGGACTTCTTTTATCAACTGCTGGACCGTATCATATAAAGGTTCCTCGGTATGCATTGTCATGATATTTGAAGGTTTCATATTAGAACCAAAGAGATTTTGAGCATCTTTGGTGATTTTCAGCAGGGCAGATAGCTTTTCGTTTTCGTGTCCGATGAATTTTGACATCAATCTGTCTCAATCTGCCTCCGTTGGACCTTGCTTACTGCTAAAAATTAGTTCTTGCAATTCTGTTAGAGTTTTGCCTTTTACAAATTTTTCTCTAATAGCCTGACATAAGGCTTCTATTGTTGTGAACTCTTTATTGTGCAAATATGAGTAAGCATTTCCAAATAATCTAGTTTTGATGCATTTGATTATGTCGACCAAATTACCTGGTTCTTCTAGTTTATCCTTTGCTATCATACATCCTTCAATAAACTTCTTGGCTTCCCTTGCCAGTTCTGGCCCATCAGCTCCGTAGAAAATTGGTACCACATGGGATATGGTTTTCAAGAGTTCGGTAAAAGTTGTCATGTTGTTACTACTTGTTGTGGTGTTAATTGTAATCACTTTCCTCGTCTCTCCTTGTAAGTTTCGTATCTTTGACTTCAGCGTTTCGATTTGTTGAGTCTTTTCCTCTATCACCTTTCTATTTTCGATGATTTGCTGCAACTGATCAGGAGTGAAGTTAGGGTTAACGCGCTGCGCGAAGTCTTTAAATGCTTGTGTCTTCTGTTCGCTGTCTTGAATCTGTTGTTCAGCATCTTCAATGGTTTTTCTTAAGCTTTCGTTCTGCTGCTTCAAAATCCGGTTAACGTTTAAATATTCTTCTATTTCCTTAGATATAGCTGGACTTTGTTGTTGCTCATGTAGCACTTGTAGTTCTTCCAATAAAATATCTATCTTTTCAAATTCGGTTATGTTTCCCTGGCTCGTCACTTTATGCTTTACTAACTCTATATACTCTTTGGTATTGTTAAGGTACTTTATGAGATTCCACACTCGCTCAGAAATTTCCCTGGTCTCCTGTTGTGTCTTTTGTAATTTTTTTTTCAAATCCTCCATATAGCTCAAGCAAAATTTCCTAAATCCACTTTTATTTTCAATGTTCACTTTCACAAACAAACTTTCCTTCTATTTAAATACTGCTAATCATTTTGAATTTTTCACTATGCGTTTATCTAGTTTAATTTACTAATTCAACACTTATATAAATATTTTTACCATTTGTGTTGGTCCCATTTGTCTCGAGCAAATGTTTGATCGTCGTTGAGTTTACCACCAAAGTCTGTGCAACTTAAGGCAGCGAAAATAGCTCATTAAAACCTTGCGTTATGTAGTAAATGTTGGTATGCAGAACAACGTGTCCTTTTAACAATTTAATTCAGTATATTAAAATTAAATTGAGCTAAAATAGCTTTCCAATATCAATATACTTCCTTCAAACTGCCAAAAGGTATCAAACTGTACTCTTGCTAATATCGGATGCGCCAAAATGTTGTGTTTTAATTTAAATACGGATTTTTCTTTTAGTATATTAATGGTTTATTTAAATTAGGCTTTGTTAATAAAACTAGTATCTTATTATTTTAATTTACAATTTTAAACCTGGAGGGTCCCGTGGGAATCGCAGGTATGACTCTAACTTTTGACTGCTAAATACAAGACCCCATTACAACTTCTTAATACAACTGCCAAATACAACTCAACTGTTGCTTTCTTAAATCGAACTATTTATACAAAACTTAATCATACTTAAATATATTTCAACATTAATATTATGCTTAACAGTTATTATTATTATGCTAACTTGCTAAAATGTTTAATGTTATTAAGCTTTTGAACCAATTACGAAATATTACTATTGCACAATTTGTCAACGCAAAGAATTTAGCAAACAACCAAGTGAATGAACTGGTTGCTGCTGCGTTAACAAAGTTGTACAATCTACGGGTACGAGGGTTGATCAATTCTGATTCACAACACTACTACGCGATTCTCATAGGATGTATACAAATAGAAGAAATAATGCAGGTATTCATCGGTATACTCTGATATCTCAACAAGTGCTGTTGAAAGCAAAAAAATTTATTAATAAACAAGTTCATAGTGTTCTTAAAAAAGAACTAAATAAATTAAATAAAGTTACTTGTTGCTAATTAAATAAATAGTTTGAAAACAAACAAAAAATTTGATAATAATAAAGAAGTTTATAGTGTTTTTGTAAAAAGGATTAAATAAATTAAATAAAATAATAAAATAAATTTGATTGTTGCTAATTAAATAAATAAATAAAAATGAATTCTTCAAGATATGTTTGTGAAATATCTCAAAAGGAATACAAATACCAAAAGTCGTATTTGGACCATTGCAAAAGTCATGCTCAATTACAACATGTGCAATGTGATGCACAGCCTCCAATGCCTTTACACAACCCTATTCCTTGGAACAATGTGCAACAGCAGTATCCGGCATCCATTCAAGAGCTTCCAATCACTTTGTACTATCCTATGGGGTTGAACAATCAATTTTGAGTACCCATTCAAATTCCACATCATCTTCCTATTTCCTATCAATATACATCCCCAATGCAATGGCAGCAATATAATATGCCCAACTATTATTCTTCAGTTTTGAATAATCAATTTGGCTTGACGATGGACAGTTCCAGATATCATCAACAGCAACAACAACCACAGCCACAACATCAACAACAACAGCAGCATCATCAGCAACAACAGCAGCAACATCAACATCATCAGCAACAACAGCAGCAACATCAACAGCAACAACAACAACTAGATAATATTGTGTTTGATGACATGGATGTTTCAAATTCTCCCAGCGGTAAATATGATGATACTCCTTTGAATGTAGAACCAAAATATTATGAAATAAACAGTGCATTCAAAAGAAATATTGCAACGTACGGAATTTCCAACAAAAAAGATGATCTTCTGTTTGAAGACTTTGTTCTGGAAAATAAACCTATTTTCACGGAAAGACTTGAAAAAAGTTTCGCTAAACATAATATTTTAAAATTCTGTGTAACTCTCATTGGAGAGTATATAAAAATTGTTGGTGAAGAAATTGACTTGTGTCAAATTTCACACAGAGCAAAAATGGATTTATTGTACCTGGGAAGTAATGTAGATGAGCTAATTGAAAAACAATTCCGGGACATTCATAATAAAATATCAGAATTCCAGGAAAGAGAGTCTGGGTGGACTTTAATCAGAATTATTCGTCTAGAAATTAACATAAACAAAAGTTCACTAGTAAAAGGATCTCATTGGATAAGCACACCAATAAAACTGGCTAGACGGCAGGCCAGTATCAATATTAAAAAGAACGATGAATACTGTTTCAAATGGGCTTTAGTTGCCGCATTGGATACCACAATAATAGAGAAAAAGCGACGTTGCTGTTCATATAACATCGAAGATATTAGTGCTGATGTCATTTGTCTACAAAATGGAATTGTGGTTGATTTTACAAATTTAAAGTTCCCATTGGCATTAAAAAACATCAAAGTATTTGAGCATAGGAATGATGGTATAAGTGTGAACGTGTTTAGGTACGATAATGAGAAGGATGAAATAATTGGACCATTCTACAATACACAAAGAGAAAAAATAAAGCATGTTAATTTAATGCTGCTGGAAGCTGGAGACATTCATCATTATATATTTATTCAAAACATATCAAAGTAAGTAAATACATATTTATGATTGAATAACTATATACATATATAAAGTTATTCCTTTTACAGACTTTTAAAAGCTCAGACAACCAAGCACCGTGACAGACTTTTATTCTGTAATACCTGCCTACAATATACGCACAATGAATGGACTATGGACCAACACAAAACGGAATGTGGGAAAATTGTTGCTGCGTTGCCTTCTGCCGAAGATAGTATTTTGAAGTTTAAAGATCACCAGCGGCAGATGGATGTGCCATTCGTTATATATGCAGATTTTGAATGCATACTAAAAGATATCCAAACTACTGTAAGTGACAAAACTCAAGTTATAAAGAGGCACATTCCTTGTGCCTTTAGTTATTATATAAAATGTATGGTAATAATAGTTTAGATAAATTTAAGATATATACTGGTGAGGACGCATCTGTAAAATTTGTTGACTGGCTAATTGACGATTGTGAAGATATTTACAATCAGTTCCTCACCAGTAAAACAAAAATTAACTGCTTGACCCTTTCGGAAATATACAGTTTTCAAAATTCAAGAAATTGTCACATATGTGACAAATTTCTCGGTAAAGATCGCGTAGGAGATCATTGTCATATAAGTGGTAAATATCGAGGTGCAGCTCACAATATTTAAAACTTAAAGTACCAAATTCCGAAGTTCATACCCATATATTTTCATAATTATTCATCTTATGACTCGCACCTTTTTGTTAAAGAATTAGGTAAAAGGTCTGACAACGTAAAAGTCCTACCACTGTACATTTCACTATCTACATTTACAAAAATGACTGACAATTGCAATCTTGAACTCCGATTTTTAGATACTATTCGTTTTATGGCTGATAGCTTAAAATCCTTAACAAATAACCTTACGGACAATGACTTTCATACGGTGAGGGCACACTTTAACAGAAAGACAGAATTTGACCTTGTACGAAGAAAGGGTGATTTCCCTTAGAATATCTTGATTCGTTTGAAAAATTGGATGATGGTCAGCTTCCATGAAAAGAAGATTTTTTTAACAAATTAAATAACAAGGAATGCTCAATTGAAGATTATGAGCATGCAATAAAGATCTGGCATACCTTTAATTGCAAAACCCTGCGAGATTATATGGAATTATATCTCAAAACAGATGTGCTTTTGTTAGCAGATATATTCGAAAATTTTCGAAAAGTCTGTAAGGGAATTTACAATCTAGATCCGTGTCAGTACTATATTGCTCCAGGAGTATCATGGGATGCCATGTTAAAACACACAAATAGAACTAGAGTTGTTAACAGACATTGATATGTATAATTTCTTTAAAAAGGGAATACGCGGTGGAATGGTACAGTGCAGTAAACGATATTCCAAAGCAAATAATAAATATTTTGATGATGTCTGAGTATCTTCCTTATGGAGGATTCGGATGGCTGACAAGTGATGAGCTGAATCTGGATGCAAAAAGCATAGATAATAACTCACAAGATAGTTATGTATATGAGGTCACTTTGGAATATCCTCCACATCTGCATGACTCTCACAATGACCTTCCCTTCTGTGTTGAAAACAAGAAAATTTTAGAATCAAACCATAAGAAATTAATTGCGGATTTTTCGCCAAAAAACTCTTATGTAATACATTACAGAGTTCTTAAGCAATGTTCGGAATATGGATGATTCTAAAGAAAACGCTACGTATTCTAGCATTTAAACAGTCTCCATGGTTAAAAGGTTATATTGACTTAAATACCAAACACAGAGCCACTGCTAAAAATGCTTTTGAGAAAAATTGTTTCAAATTACTCAATAATGCTGTGTATGGCAAAACAATGGAGAATGTGGACAAGAGGAGAGATGTGAAAATTGTAACCAACTGGAATAGAACAAACTGTAACCACATATACATACATATTAACCTTCTCACAATAAATATTTTCGGTTAGGCTTATTGGACTCATCATCACTACTTTCAAGATCAATTTCAATTAAAGATTCAAAGTGACAAGATCTATTTAAAAATGAGCTCAAAAAAATTTAATATCAAAATTTAATTCTCTAAACAACAAAAGTTTAATTCATATAAAGGATCTAGATGTAGCTGCTAAATATCCTATTCAAAATATTACACGGGTAACAACAAAATTTGGACCAACACTAAGAGTTGAGATGGAAAAAAATATAATGTTTCTTCCTAAAAGATATAATACTCTGACAGATGATGAAATTAAGGATCTCTCGAGTGGAATATTTCAAGTACGCAGAGATGGTGAACAAAGCTTAATCCTTGAGAGTGAGATGGACGAATTTTTGATTCAAAATGCTCAATATCCCATTTGGGAATAAAAAAAATAAAAAATTAATTCTGTATAGTAAATTATAAATAAATAAACAAAAATGCATTAAGGAGTTTTGTGAAATATATATATATACAATTGTGTTTTTATTTAATATTTTCAGTTATTTCATAAAGAAATTTAAGACATAAATGACCACAGGTAAATGTATTAAAATTCTGATGTTGATTATAGTTGTGTTTTATATTTTTGCCCAGATATTTGAGTACTTCCGAAGGAGGTTGTAAGTTTTCAAAACTATCGAAATATTCTTTTCCATTGATGTTTTTATAATATGCTACCCAATGTGTATCAGGTCCTGTTGATGTATCCAAATTGATTATGCCACATTCTTTTTTCTTTGGTCGTTTTGGTAGTGAGTCCAACATGAAAACTCCTCTAAAATGTGGAATTTTGTTTGAAAATTTTCTCAAGTCGACTTCTGATAGTGGTCTATTAGGTAGCATTTCTAAGAGTTTTTGTCTGCTCTTTATAAACTAAACCATAACCCTTTTTATATGGTTTTAGGTAAAGTCCTTTCCCAACAACTATAGATTCTATCGCTTTATTATGGCGAATTGCTTCATCAAGCTGATTTTTTGCATTCTTTGTCGCACTTACAGCCTTAGCTACAGCAGCACCTCCAGTCGTTAGACTTCCAATTGCACCCAGAGAAGTTAAAATCGGTATTAGTGGTAAAAAAACACCAATTTTTGGTACATTTATTATGCGAGGTATTATAACTTGGGATTTTCTGCCTTTTAATGTTTTGTTGATCGTTTTACGTGCTATTCTAATAGCATTGTTAATGTCTTAAGGTTTTTTCGCCTTTAGTATTTTTGTTGCAGCTCTAATTGATGAACTGAACAATTTTTTACCATTTAATTTAGGTTTCTTAACATTTTTCTTTTTCTCCACACCCATACCAAATTTTGTTTTGGCTTTCATAGCGTTAGTAACCATATATGCAAATGATTTTTCTGCAAGACTGCTATCTTTTGATAAAACTCGATCCCAAGGTGAACTTTCAAGAATTTTATCAGCTTGATGTCTAATATTTAAATCTTTATTTTTAGAATAAGCTATGTCGTGATTTTTGCACGCAGAGTCCAATAAATTTATTCCTTTATCACCTCGATTTAAACGTTTTTGTAGTTTAGTTCCAGGTCCACAGTATTGATATCCAGGAAGATGAAGTTCAACAGGAAGAGAGTTTATTATTTTATATAGTAAACCTGCTCCAACGAAGGTGTTTTTATGACTAAATGACTTTTGATAATGTATAACCATCTTATTTATTTATTTTTTCTATAATAAAATGTAACAAACATGAATTGCATTTAGTTATAAAAATGCAGTTAGTATAGTAAAACAACATAAAAATATTTTAGTTCGAAACATTGATGATTCATCGAACATCAGTTCAAAAATAAAACATAGTTCACTCTTACCAAATTCTGTTCGTGCTCTAATAGTGGGACCATCATATTGTGGAAAGACTAATGTTATGATTGGCTTACTAGAAAGTCCTAATGGACTAAAGTTTGAAAACATCTATTTATACTCAAAATCTCTATATCAGCGGAAATATGAATACTTGAAGAGATTAATTACACCTATTAAAGGAATGGGATGTTACACATTCACCGAAAATGAATCAATTATTCCCCCTGACAAAGCTAAAACTAATTCAATTATGATATTTGATGATGTTGCATGTGAGAAGCAGAATAATATACGAGCTTATTGTTGTATGTATACTTGTGGCAAACTTATACCAGAATTCCCAAGCATTTAATAAGAGACAATGCGAACATGATTATAATGTTTAAACAAGATGAGACAAATATGAAACATGTTTATAGGGATCATGTTGCCAGCGATATGAGTTATGCAAAGTTTCATGAAATTTGTCGATTGTGCTGGAAGGATAAATATGGATTTTTGATGATAAGCAAAGATAATGAATTAAACAATGGGCGCTACAGAAAATTATTCGATTATTTCATAACAATATAAATTGCTCTACATAAAAGAAAAACTTTAGTATATAATCTGGCTTTAACCATAATACATCTACATAGCTCTTGAAACATTAACTATACCTGTTCTAATTATCTACCTAATAAGCTGATCTGATCTGGTACCTAATAAGCTGATCTGATACCTAATAACCTGATCTGCTAACCTGATCAAGTACCTAATAAACTGATCTGATAACCTGATCAGATACCTAATAAGCTGATCTGATACCTAATAACCTGATCTGATAACCTGATCAGATACCTAATAAGCTGACCTAATAACCTGATCAGATACCTAATAAGCTGATCTGATACCAAATAACCTGATCTGATAACCTGATCAGATACCTAATAAGCTGATCTGATACCTTATAACCTGATCTGATAACTTGATCAGATACCTAATAAGCTGATCTGATAACCTGATCAGATACCTAATAAGCTGATCTGATACCTAATAACCTGATCTGATAACCTGATCAGATACCTAATAAGCTGATCTGATAGCTGGAAAATGGATGAAAAAATTTTAAAAGAGTTGGTTGCGACAAGAAATGTCTTGAAGAAAAAGCTTCGTAGTATAAAAACGGGCGAAATTGACACACGTGAACATCTAAAAGATACATTTAAACCTATAACAGATCCTTTACACAAATTTATAAATAATTCTAATAATATCAATGGAATTATCAAAAAAGAAAAGATTGAGATGAAAACAGAAATTGAACATAATAACAGTTCTAATCCTCTTAAGAAACCATCAATTAAGTTGGAGACAAGTACACCAAAGAAACTTGTAGAAGAATCAATATTCGATATCAGCAATTCACTTGCTGATCCTAATGGTGAAAGTACTATTGATAATGATGATGACGATTTTTACTCTCAAAATTCAAATGCTGAAGAGATTTACACTGACATCTGTTTTGGAAGGAAGAAATGAATTAGATACTAACTATGGTCCACATAAGGATTTCAATATTGAATGGAAATTTGGTGATAGTAAGCTTAAATTAAATGAAAACAAAATACATGTGGGCTCTAACACCAGGACTATTTTCTCTAATGTTTCATAAAATACCAAAAAACTATGATAAATTTGAACTAGAACTCTGCAAAAAAATTTTAATTAATACAAATGCGTATAGAAGAGACTATAAACCTGATGGACAAATCAAGGGAACGAAAGCCTATAAATATAAACATATTATTAAAAAGATGTTTAAAGAGAAAAAACAACAGACTTTATCAAAATCAATACCAAATAAAACAATATCTAATTATAAGGGGGGTGGATTGATGCAGTTTGACCCTCATAACCCAAACTATATATACTGGGATGATCCAAATGAGATGGTAGATCGACTTCGACTACTGGTATCATCACAAGCTGCAGGTCATACTAATCATAATAACGAAATTGTATCAATTATTGAAGAACTTCGCGAAGCTAATATAATAGAATAATCTATATAAAGTATGTCTGTTGATAAGTTTGGACATTATCTAAACGATACAAGCAATATAATTTCATTGAAAAATGCCCCTAAAATGTTGGGGTTCTTTATGGATATGAACAACAACATCGATGTCCAAAGCAAAAGAATCAAAAATGTGGCAAAAGCTGTGGAAGAAAACGATGTTGTCAATAATTTGTTTCTGCAAACTCAAATCGAAGAAATAGAACAAAAACTATTAAAATACTTTAAGGAAGATAACAACAATATTCATGATACTCTAAGAACGCAAATCGAAATGCTACAACATGAAGTAGACAAAAGAAAAGTTAATGAGAAGATTTATAGATTTGAAAATTACATGTTTGTGTCAATAGCTAAAAGTGTATCAAATAGATCACAACACATCGAAAATAATTCTTAATACTAAAAAATTACTTCAAAAAGAATTTTAGTAAATGAACTCCATAAGCAAGCTCGAAAACCTTTTTTACGTCGTAGAGTTGTGATGAGAGGAATAGATGATCTTTGGCAAGCTGATTTAGTTGAAATGGGAAATTATTCCATGGACAATAAAAATTATAGATTTTTGTTAACTGTACACATTCTCCAAATTTGCATGGGCACTACCACTTAAAACAAAAACTGCACTTGAAACAACCCAAGCCATGTCAGATATTTTTCGATTGGGACGAGTACCAAAAAACCTACAAACAGATGATGGTAAAGAATTTTTCAATAAACACTTTGGAAAATTGATGGATAAGTACAACATTAATCACTATTCAACATACAGCAGAATGAAAGCATCAATAGTAGAACGATTTAATAGAACATTAAAAGGGATGATGTGGAAAGAATTTAGTTTTAATGGTACATACAATTGGCTTGATATCTACAAAGATCTATTAGAAGCATATAACAGAAAAGTTCATCGTACCATTAAAATGGCTCCAATTAAAGTCAAATCTTCAAATGAAAAAAAATTTTTGTATATTTTGAAATGAGCTAATAAGGCCTAAAGATTCATAATGCAAATAAAACATATTATTTTATTTCATTTTTCCGACGTTTCGTCAATTATTTGTTGACTTTATCAAGGGATGGGAAATCTATGTATTTGTTAAAAACATTTTATTAATATTCTTATCATTGCACGTTTTTTCAATATAAAACTTACAATATTATTTTAATTTTCATTAATTATTGTTAAAACCCCAATTTAGGTGGATTTTGTTCAATAAATATTTCAAACTAAACATTTTTTTACAAAAAAAAATAAATAAACAAAGAACACAACTTAAAAAACTATATCACAGGTTTACTTTATTGCCACTTTGTAACTTGTGCTGATGTTGTCCGTATTTTCTTTTAAATTCATCGTCTTTTCCCTCTTTTGTTGAATTCGCAAACTTTCTATAGTGTACCTTTTCTTTTCAATGTTTTCTTTATCTAAGATCTTGACTTCTTCAAAATCAGCTGTATGGCCAGTGTCCAGTATGTGTTTTTATTAAATAAACAACAACAAAGTAATGTAGTTTACGAAATAAAATGTAAAGGTAATCAAAACAACAACTGTGATATGCTATATATTGGTACAACAAAACGCAGTTTAGAAACGAGAATAAAAGAGCACAAGAGTGATATTGAGAAAAACAAACATTCAACAGCACTATCGCAACACATACTGGACACTGGCCATACAGCTGATTTTGAAGAAGTCAAGATCTTAGATAAAGAAAACATTGAAAATATTCAAAATATACAAAATACAAATTTACATTGGCCATACAACAAAAATAAGAGACAAAATATTATTGAATACATTTTACAGTGATTTTAAAATGTATAAAATATCGAAATTTAATGTTGGTGATCATGTGCGCATAAGCAAATATAAGCATATTTTTGAAAAAGGCTATACTCCAAATTGGACAACAGAAATTTTCACAATTAAATCCATTCAAAATACATATCCCACAACATACATATTAGAAGATTATCGTGGAAATCCTATTAAAGGTGGATTTTATGATGAAGAACTTTTAAAAACAAGATTTCCTAATACATATCTAGTTGAAAAGGTTATTAAAACCAGAGGAGCCAAAGCATTTGTTAAATGGTTGGGATTTAGTAACGATCACAATTCTTGGATAAGTAAAGATGAAATATTATAGTTTAAACAATATCAGCAATTATTAATCATACTTAGTACTTAAGATTATAATGTAAATTTAAAATAAAAAAGATGAAATAAATATGTAAGTCCTTTTTATAAACAATTTTGTGTTGAACTTATTTATTCGTAATCAGACAGTCATAATGTCAATAACACTTACTCTAAGCTCCATCTCATCAGAGTTATCTGCTAATTACTTCCCACCTATTGATTTAAATGGGGCATATGAGTGTGTTCTAACTGATTTTCATTCATATAATAGCATCCCAAATGTTGATGTCTATAACAATTTGTTTCATATAGGTGAAAATGTTATTGAATTACCAATTGGATCTTATGAATTGAATGATATAGTTGATTATATAGAGGAACAATATAAACGCTACAATCCAGAAAATAGAATTTTTATAGAAGCCAATAACAATACAATGCAAGTTAAAGTCAACAGCTCTAAGGATGCAATATATTTTAATAAAGAAAATACAATTGGAAAACTCTTGGGATTCAATAGTAAAATCCTAACTCCCAACGTAGATCATTATTCTGATCTTCCAGTTAATATTTTCAAGGTGAATCTGTTGCGAATTGAAAGTAGTATCGCTGTTAATACTTATATGAATAATTCCAAGGCGCATGAATTTCCGATTAATGTGCCTCCCTGCTATAAAATAGATGAGATACCTCGAAATCTCATCTATTTACCGGTGAACTCCAGAGAGATAAGTTCACTAGCTCTACGAGTAGTTGATCAGCACGGTGATTTAATTAATTTCCGAGGAGAGGAAATAACAATACGAATTCATTTAAGACCAACTAAATAATGCTAATATTCAACTCGAGTATATCACAGAATATAGCAACAACAACAACACCATCAGCATACGAACCTAAAATATTATTACGACCTAAACCATAATTAAAGAGGTCAATTCATCAAAAAACTCTAACGACAGCAAATAATGAGAAAATTTTGAATTTTAAATTGAAGGCAAAATGAGTTCAATAATAAATGTCTTATATAAACGCTTATCTGATGAAAATATAATCAAAAAGGACTATCATACATATGTGCCATACCTACAATCTTACAACAATAATGATGAAATTCGCATTTCAATTCAAAATCAAGATTTGTATGTGTTACCTAGTGAAAGTTATATATATGTTGAGGGATCTGTTGTAGATGAGAAAACCTCCACATCTACAGACAACTTTAAATTAAAAAACAACTTTGTTGCATATCTCTTTGATGAAATTCGTTATGAACTTAATGGTATTGAAATTGATCATACAAGATATTTAGGAGGTACAAGTACCATAAAAAAGTTGGTTTCTTTATCACCAACGGAAAGCGCTGTAATGCAGAATGCTGGCTGGAATAAAATTGATGATTTAAAACTTGTTAATGGATATTTTAACTTTTATGTACCCTTAAAAATGCTTTTGGGTTTCACTGAAGACTACAACAAAGTCATACTAAATGGGAAACATGAATTGATACTCTTGCGTAATAAGAACGATGAAGATCTTGTACACTCGAGCGTTTCCACGGAAAAAGCAAAACTTTCAATTTCACTCATCTCATGGAGAATTCCACATGTATAATTATCTGATTTTAGCAAGTTGAATATGATAAAAATTATTAACAATGGTACTTCTATACCGATGGCATTCCGTAGTTGGGATTGTCATGTTAATCCACAACTTAATACAGGAACAAGTCATATCTGGAATGTTAAATTAGCTGCAAGTAGAGAACGACCCCGTTTTGTATTGATTGCTTTTGAACAAGGAAATAAGTTTGTTCATTGTGACCTAACAAATTTAAAAGTACATTTAAATTCAGTATCATATCCATATGATGACCTAAATATCAAATTTAAGAATGAACGCTATGCAATACTATATGATATGTATTTAAGATTTCAACAGAGCTATTACATGAGAGAATCTCAATCGCTTCTAACGGCTCAAGAATTTAAAAATAATGCACCGATTATTGTAGTAGATGTCAGCCATCAAAACGAATCGCTGAATAACGGACCAATTGATATAAAAATTGAATTTGAAACAGCTACAAATATTGCATCAAAGACATCAGCTTACTGCATTCTTATTCATGATCGCATAATTGAATATGTACCATAAAAGGACAAGTCCGCAAAGTCTTATAAATTAAACAATATGGATGATAATATAGTTTGTATTGATATGCAAGGATTCAAAAGCGATTAAAATGATTTCATCGCAAAAGAAGTAGCGATCGTTTTCAACAACAAGAATGAAGCCATAAATTTCATTATAGAACCACGCTTTGATTTTAAATGTCTATCGCCAAAGAAGCAAAAAGAAGTAAACTGGTTAACAAAGAACTATCATCACCTAAAGTGGAACGATGGATCAGTCACATTTTAAAGCGTCTGCAAGTTTTTAAAAGCTAATGTACTAAAATATATGTTGAAGGAGAAGAAAAGAGGCAATGGCTAGAAAAAATACTTAAAAAAAGAGTTTTTAACATCGAGGACTTTGGATGCATCAACTTTAAACAAATGGAAATTAAATATGCCGAGTATTTCTATTGTAATTATCACACATATGGCATTTGCGCATTAAGAAATGCTCTTTTACTATCAAAAAAATCTTGTTTAAAATAATTTATGTATTATTAATATTATTATTAACATAAACTTAACAATTTAAAATTTTTTTAATTATTTAATAAAATATAAATGTATAGAAAAATAAAAATAGACAACTGTTTTTTTATTTCAAATACACCACAACTAAATGCTGAGTAATGAAATTATGCTATCAAATGATGACTCATTCTCAAAAACATATCCAGCTCAATAAACAAAGCAATAAACAAGATTAAGCAAGATTTTAATATGGACAGACAGACAGACATCAATCCACATGTACATACTCTTTATGTAAACACAACCTCTAACCAACCCCCACCAACAAACAAAAATTAGGATGATGACTCATTCTCCAACACATCTACCTGAATAAACAAAAACACCAACAAGATTAAGCATGCATCTGTCATACTAATGCTGACTTTAGACGACATGTTTTTTACATATGGCTTGTTAGGTGTGTGAGACATATGTAACTTCGCATGTTTGTCAAAATTGTCAATTTACAGACGGCTTATAATATTTGCTTTCACACGTACATGTGCAATTACATCTGACATAACCTCTGAGTGTTCACAACAGCTGAGTTTTTGCACAAGCGCTCTTTGTTTTTTAATGTTTTTTCAGCCAAACCACACTTTTGAAAATTTAATACAGCTGATGTCAGATGCCTTGTCAGATGAAAATAGAACACGCTCTAATTGAAAATTTTTCATCTGACTTTGCTTCTGTAAATGTCATCTGACAATGTTTCATATGTTTCACACGGCATGTATCACTTTTGCAGTGGGAAATTTGACAAGTCAGATGTAAAATACATGTCGTCTAAAGTCAGCATAAGCAGCACAACTACAAATCCAAATGATCATGCGATTATTTGCTGCAAAAGAAAAGACATAAAAAAATATTATAAGCAAAAAGCAAGCGCTTATTGTATGTACGTATGTATATGCATACATATTAATTGGAACTTAACACCCCCCTCTAACACTTCCATAACCAAATTCTTAACACCCCCCTAACACTTCCATAACCACATTCTGAAAATATACAAACCCTCCACCAGTCAATTGGTGGACGGACATGCTTATATAAACACAACTACATTTTAAATGTAAACGCAAACACAAACGTTGTCACCAAACTTGTCTACACTCTTTATTTCCACATATAATCTAAATCACTACCCAATATCTCAATATCATCCCATAAGAACCACATTGTCTATACTAATCCAACACTTTCAATGTATCAATATTACCCCATAAGAACCACATCCTAAATATCTATAACACCAAAAAGCATTACCCACACTATAATTTTTCACAATCTTCACTATACACATTTTGCCTACAGGGCACTTTCATCTTTTTTTTCCCACGGGTATCAAATTACACATTTGTTTATTTAACAATTAAAATTTTAAAATTTAAAATTTTAATTACCCAAATTTTAAAATTTTAATGGCCGCCGCGGGAACAGTTCCCTACTACTTATATAAACCGAACGCGTATACCGATTTAGACGACTCTTACGTCAATCGTTTCGTCTTAATTTGGGGAGTGTCACTAAATATATGACAGTAGTCAAAATTCAACATGGCGGCTACAGACGCCATTTTGTTGATACGAAAAAAATAAAAAGTCGGCGAACTATATCCAAATGGGTAACAATCGACAGGTATTTGAAAATCATCTTTAGGTTTCTCTTATGATTTTTAATTTCAAATGACCATTTAGGATCTGTGACGGTTTAGTTGTTTTCTTTTATTTTTTACGCAGTCGGATTTTTTTGATTTTTTAAATTTATGTCTTGTTTACTTTTTTAATCGACTTCAAAAAAGAAGGAGGTTATCAATTCTTGTGTATTTTTTATGTTTATAGAGGCATAACTCTGTCATTTGTGAACCGATTTTCAAAATTCTTTTTTTGAAGTTAATTAATTAGTTTGGCTTAAGTTTGTTCTTAATTAATTCTTTCAATCAAATTATTTTTTATTTAAGAAAGAAATTCAAAGCATGTAAATATTGAACATTCAAAGAAAAATTTTAGATGTACGGAAGCTACTTCAAAATAAAAAGAAATAGTCGACTTGGATTCTACTACATATACCAGATCTTATCAAAAGCCAATTAAATTATTTTTAAGCATTGTAGTCAATTGCTTTATTAATTTTACAACAAATTTTATAACACATATAGTTAATTAAATAAGGTTACAAATATAAACATAAAACTTAAGATAACTTCACATCCAATCTAATTTTCCTTCATTGTTGAAATAAGCCATAAATTGCTGTCTTATAGCTTCTGCCGCACCCTTTCGAGGATTGCGTGGATTGTTACTAACATTTTTGTTTGAACTTGTTGTATGTTGCGACATATTTACTACGTAGGTATCGTCCGTTTCAATTAAATAGTTGTGCAGTACACAGCAAGCAAATGTAATTATTTGTACTGTTTCCACTTTAAGGTTCATAGGGGATAAAGACACATGAAATCTGTTGGAAAGTATTCCAAAAGTATGTTCGACGACATGCCGAGCTCGAGAAAGACGTATGTTAAATATTTGTTTTTCGGTGGAGTTTGTATGGTATGGATGCGGTTTTAATAAGTGTGTTTGCAGGGGAAATGCATCATCTCCAACTACCTCGTATGGGAGGCATCTACCATTGCCAACTATTGCATCAGGGGGTTCCCTTCTTGCAAAATATTGCTGAGTTTTCTTTGTAGGAAAGCTCCAGCATCATTATAGCGACCATTGCAGCCAATATCTACAAAAATAAATTTGCAATTGGCGTCCACAAGGGCCATTAAAATTATGCTGTTTATTCCCTTATAATTATGATAGAATGCTCCACATTTACGTGGTGGTGGGAAGGTGATGTGTTTCCCATCTAAAGCACCCAAGCAATTACGAAATTGCCATTTTATTGAAAATTCCTTTGCAATAGCCTCCCATTCTGCAACGTTGTTGGGGAACTGTAGAAAAACATTTTTAATTACAATAAAGAACAAACTAAAACTTAAAAACTATGGACGTTATTCACAATCAATTCTGAAATGTCTATAAAACTCATTAAGCACATTTCTACGAAAGTTTGCTTTGTAAACCTTTCATAAATATTATGTATGAGTCAGTAAAATTTTAACTATCCTTTCTATGATGCTTTCAATTTCTTCCATAGTATTTTACAAACCTCTGGAACTATACAGGAAATAGTAGATTTTGAAACTCGACTTTGGTAATCAAGGCTTTGAAAGGATTCTCCTACAAAAGTAAACAGTCACTTTCAGGAAAAAATACGAATTACGCAGTTAAGAGTATTTACTTGAATTGAATATAAACAATTTCCTTTTGAAAACTTTTTAGTTTTACACAAAATTTATATTATTTGTTTGTTTAGCGTATGTCTGTATATTGTATGCACTTGAATTGTTTATATCCAATTGCGCGTTAATAATTGTTTTATTTTTTCACAAAATGTGACTATATTTTCTGCGGAAGTTTATTATTTATTTGTTTAGCGAATTTACTTGAAAAAGAAAGTGTGAAAAAATATAAACACATATATGCAACCACAAAAAGTTGATGCGATAAAAATCGCACAATGTAAACGGTAATGCAATTTTAAAGGAGAAACGACACAAATTGCGGCGACAAAAATCGTATTATGTAAATGCAGACTTAGAAACACCTATACTTTGTGAGGCATTGCCTACGTAAAATGTCATGATAGTGAAGAAGCAATACGTATTGACAGGCCTGAGGAGTTAAATCAGTTATTTCTTATGCCACAAGCTGCCCAATAATATTACTGTCAATGATGGAGATTCATCAAATATTTTAGTACTCATCATAGTTGACAATTATATAAATATGCTTTTTTTCTTATTATTTTTATCAGAATTTTTTGGCTTATTTTTAGTACAACTTTTTATTATGTCATTAAAATATTTTACTTCGCAAATTTTTGTTATAATAACTTATTACGTTTCATTATGTACTGCACTGCTTTAAAGGTGAAGGTACATAGCATGCGTTAAATACGCTAATGCGTTACAGACTTCTGTCAAAACAGTTGAAATAGTGTGTTTCCATAAGGCAAGATACAAAGCGAAGTTTGCGACGCGCGTAACTCGCAAAAAGTTGAACATTCTTCAACTTTCACGCGTCGTATACAAAATGACAGGTAGTGCTGCCAGATTCATATGCTAAAATGTTTGTTTAATGGAAATAAATTATTAGAAATTTATTTTTTTATTAAAAAATTGATGAAAACGGCATTAAATATATAAAGAAAAATAAAACTTAAAGGCAATACAAAATATAGCCGGCAAAGGCTTGAAATTGTATAAGCAGAAGAGCATCAAAAGCGTGGTGTGTAACTTTCCATTCTTAAAGCGTTAATAGTTCGAAAAGTAAGAAAAGCGTTGCCGCGTAACGCGTGGTATGTACCTCCACCTTAAGCCAGTATGGCGACAAACTATCTCGATAACGGCCAGTGGAGTTCCAGAGACAGTATGAGGACTATGCTAAAACTTTTGGTAAAACAGCATAACGGTTTTAGGATATGTCATTTAAATGCACAAAGCCTCAATAACAAAATGGATGAATTACGATTAGTTTTTGAAAACTCTGGTGTTGATGCCATTTGCATTTCAGAAACATGGTTTCACCCGAAAACTGGCGATAATGCTTTTAATACAATGGATATAATATGTATCGTGCTGACAGAAACACCACAACTAATAGAACAAGTGGAGGGGGAGTTGCCATATTCTTAAGAAATGGTATAACTGGAAATATTGCTTGGAAATCAAAAGTTGATCAAGATATGGAGTATTTGTTTTTAAATATATCGGACCAGGTAAATAAAATGCTTCTTGGGTGTGTATATAGGCCACATAAACGAATTGACACCGAAACCCTTATACACGAACTTGAATTGCAAGCTTAAAATACTCTGACATAGTTATTGGCGGAGATTTTAACAGTAATGTTCTTGTTGAAAGTAAGCTCACGGATCCTATGAGGGCGATTGGCATGATGCCAATCTATTTTGCCTACATACATTACAAGGACGAGCAATACTCTTTTAGATGTTATCTTCGTCAACAATCAAAAAACACTACACTATGAACAATTAGCGGCACCTATGTTTTCAAAGCATGACTTGCTCTTTCTTACCTATAACGTACAGCCGGTTATCCAAAAGCAAACTTTTACTTTTCGTGATTTCAAGAACATTGACATACATGCACTACAAAGAGATACACAACTAGTACACACCTAATATTGATGATCAGCTACAATTCATTCAGGGCAATATTCTAAGTTTATATAATAAACACGTTAGAATTAGAAGCAAAACAATTCGCAACAGAGACAGTCCCTGGTTTACAATTGAAGCTGCTCGGCTAATACAGGATCGTGATGCCTCATATGCAAGATGGAAAAGGTATAGAGCACCTGAGCTTCGTGAAATTTTTTGCAGAAAGAGAAGAGCAGTAGTGTCAAGAATATGAAGAGACAAATATGCATACTACGAAAGCAAATTTAGTTCAGCTATAACCTCCAATAAAACTTGGAAAGAAGTAAAGAAAGTTGGTTTGATTAATCAAGAATACTGCGAAGGGCCGAATGTGAATATTGAAGAGCTGAATAAAGACTTTATCAACATATCAATGCCAGCCGTAAATCTCAATACTTACAGTCATCAAACAAATTCTGATCATGAAAACCAAATTAACAAATTTTGCTTTCAAATATTTAATCAATTAGATGCCCTCTAAGGCTTCTTATCAGTGAAGTCCAACTCTGTGGGCCATGGCGATATAAACCCTAAACTTGTAAAAATTCTGTTGCCTGTCTTACTTCCTTTTTTAACAACAAGTTCTTTTCCTCTTAACTGGAAATACTCAAAAATTGTGCCAATTCCTAAAACTCCCAAAGTTTTTGAAAAACTCTTGCATAAATAAATTCTGGAATATGTTACTCATAAAAACCTCTTAACTACCAATCAGTCAGGCTTTAGGCCAAAACGCGGATGCATAACAGCACTCTCTGAAGTTGCCAAAGAGATCCGGTGTATTATTGATCAGGGTATTATCGCCTTTTTAGTCCTTCTGGACCACTCGAAGGCGTTCGACACCGTCCATCACGAAATACTTTGTAAGAAACGGAAACAACAATTTAATTTCTCAACGACAGCTACAAAGTTAATATCTACCTATTTAAGCAACAATTATCAGGCTGTATTTAAGAACTCTAGATATTCTTCATGGCTCCCAGTTTCAAATGGTTTTCCGCAGGGATCAGTTCTCGGTCCGCTAATGTATATCTTGTATTCCAATGATCTTGCGACTCATATAACGTTTATGAAAATCCAAATGTACGCTGACGATGTTCAACTGTTTATTGGCTGTAGCCCTTCAACAATATCAAACTGCGTCTCGAAAATAAATTCAAATCCTTTAAGAGTCAGTGAATAGGCAGCTGTAAACGGGCTGAGCTTTAATGCTAAAAAAATCCAAGTGTGTTCCAATTTGCTGAGCACAAATCGACACCCTGTATCAGCCTAGATTTGTTTTGAGAGATTCACAAATTGAAATTGTGCCCTCTGCAAAGAATTTGGGCATAATCTTTAATTCAACACTTTCTCGGACAGATCATATAAATAATACAACGGGGAAAACCTACGGTATGCTAAAAAAATTATGGATTAATCATTATTTTACTCCATTAAAGATTCGAATGTTGTTAGCCAAATCCTACTTGTTACCAACGCTTTTATATGGCTGTGAATTGTTTTCTGGTTGTGTTGCTTCTGATAAGCGAAAATTGAGAACTGCGTTTAATAATATCACCAGATACGTTTTTAATCTGAGAAGGACTGACAGCGTCTCCCAGTTTGCAAAGAAATTGTTTAACATTTCTTTTGATAACCTATTAAAATGCCGCAGTTTAATTTGCCAGATCCAAATAGTACTTTAGCTTGACATTCAAATAAAATCAGCTTGATTTTCAAAAGAGAACTTGACACACTAAAATATTTATGTAATATGAAGTTTACTTAACAGTTTAAATAAAGAATAGCAACCGATTCGAGTTCCGGAACTTTATATCAAAGGTACCGGTATTTTTACATTGCGTTGTCATTGGAGGAGGTCAATTGACATAATTAAGACACTCAGTGACAGGTTCTACTTTAAACAAATATTTTTGGTTTGGAAAAGATCTGCTTGTACAGTGGGGGTATTTTGTTAACATTTTTGATCTAGATTTGTGATATGGTGTCTCTTCGCCGGTCACGACTCAGCAACAGTTTGTACCATTCTGCAACATTTACCGAAGCATAATCAACCTGCGGAATTATTAGCAAGTTCCTATGCACATTTCGCTGGGGCTTATGCAGATCATTAGGGAACTTCTACCCAAAAATCTGATAGAAATTTAAAATATTTATTTTCTTTCTTTACAATTTACAGGCGCGTATCCAGCTTGAGCTTTTGGCGGCGGAACTTTTAGCTGACACATTATTTTGCAAAGTTTCTTTTAGAAACTCAATAGAAATGAGGTATAGTTTTTCGTTTTGAGGTGGAAATATCCTATTTCCTCTATCCGCGCCTGACCATTTGCTACATTGGCCGGCTTTTTTTCAACTCTAAGCTCCAGTTTCTGACTTAATAATTAAATGGTTCTTAAACTTAATTTCTATTTAAATAAAAAACTCATTTTTATAGATCACATTTAAATATAACTTATAACACCAATCTTGTACACTTAAATTCGATTTAAGTTTTATAAATTACCATATGCTTTTGACCGCTTGTTGTTCTTGTGCAAACAAACAAATTGTGGCCGCTGAAAATTCAACTTTTGTTGGCGTAAAATTTGGGCTTTCTTTGGGTATATTTGTCTTTTTGTGATTTTGTAAGCTGTTTTTATTCTTTTAAAACATTGCAGAAACTCTTGATTATTCTTATTTTTTGCATGAAGAAAAATATATATTTGTTGGATTTTGCTTTATTTATATTGAACAGCTGCTTTTTTAGGAAATTTATGGGAAATTTATAATAGTTGATGGTGCTACCATATTTTTGTCACAATTAAATAAGAACAACTAAATACGACTGAAAAACAGAAGTTGTGTTTAATTACAATTTAAATTTATATGAAAATCAACTAAATAAATATTTAATTGCTGAGTCAAAAACTGGAGGTAAGTCTAGTTGTAAGAGATCATTGAAAATAGATGTAGAAACAAGAAAAGCTACACATTGTTCTCGCAAACAATAATGAGTACTGTCAATGAAAATACATTTAAACAATTTATGTGTGATGACCTGAAGAACATTGTTTTAAGTTGTAAACAGTTTTGGTAATTGTATATTTGATTAAAAATGTATGAAATATTTTTTCATAAAATTGTTTAAATTATTTATTTTTGTCTGCCAAAAATATCATTTCAGCTGGACAAATTACATTTGAGCTTGTAACTTGACAGCACCTAAAATATCTTGACAATCAAGCTCATTCAAGCCCGTCTGGCAAGCCTAGTTATATTGCATATCGAATATCATTACCTAATGTCGGAACGACAATTTTTTATATACGCGGTACGGCTCTGGAATCTACTTCCACATAACATTCAAGTCACAAGCGACGCAGTACATATTAAGAGAGCAATTTTTAAATTTGTTGACTAACAACAAAGCAAAAATTCGTTTTATTCTTACAACTATTTAACTAATATTATTACATTTGTACATTATTTATATAACTTTTATTGTCATTTTATAATATTTTAAAATTTAATGTCATACTTTATAAGTTATTCAAATTGTATATGTTGCCAATATTGATGTGCAGTGCTAAATTTAAATGATATTATATCTTATTGCACTGGAGACATTCTCTAATAAACAAACAAATAATACGACTGAGCTGCCACCACTCGTCTCTATACCAGATAATATAAGCAATAAAATGTTCTTAGAGTTACCCAATACTGCAAAAAGTATAATTCTATTAATTTTCAACGGTATTTTGCGCCTAAATTGCTATCCCGCAGAATGCAAAGTTTCGCTAATTACCATGATAGCTAAGCCAGGCAAAGGCTATACGAAGGTGGAATCCTATAGGCCTATAAGCCTATTATCTCACATGTCAAAGCTACTTGAAAAGCTACTTATGAGTAAGCTAATATCCATACTAAATTGTACTGGATGCATTCCAGACGACCAATTCGGTTTTAGGAGACAATATAGCACGATTCAACAAACATATAGACTCGTGCACGTGGTTAGAAAAACCTTCGAAGAAAATAAATATTGTTCTGCGCTCTTCATCGGTATTTCTCAGGCATTTGATAAAGTATGGCACGAAGGTTTAATACATAAACTAAAGCAGAACCTACCCGCAAACACCCTTAAGCTTTTAGAAAGCTACTTAACTGAGCCAAAATTTGTTGTTATGGAAGGTAATTTTCTAACCCCTCCGCAACCGATTGAAGCCGGAGTTCCTCAAGGTCCTGTATTATATCTGATATATGACTCTGACTTTCCGGTAAGCAGTAACATACACATATCAACATTCGCTGATGATACAGCTTTTCTAAGTGTTGACAAAAGCCATCAAGAAGCTTCCCGCAAACTGCAAGAGTATATACCCCAGTTGGAACAATGGCTACAACAATGGCGAATTAAAATTAACGCGCAAAAATTTCTACACATTACCTTTACATTACGCAGATAAACCTGCCCACCTATACAAATAAATAACCAAACTATACCTCAACACAATGCAGTAAAATATCTCGGTGTTCATCTTGATCGTCGTCTAACATGGAAGTCCCGCATAAATGCAAAAGTGACCCAAATGAAATTAAAAACAGCTCAAATGAATTGGCTCATTGGAAGGAACTCTACTAGATTGTAAACTACTTTTATACAACTCCATTCTAAAACTAATATGGTCCTACGGTATGCAGTTATGGGGCACTGCCTCTGCATCAAATGTAGAAAAAATTCAAAGGCGATAAAATAAAATACTCCGCACGATTACAGCAGCCCCATGGTATGTCAGAAACAAGCGAATTCAAAAAGATCTAGATGTGCCGCTGGTTAAGATAGTGTTTTCTAAACACGTGACAAAATACATTAAAAAACTTGAGTTGCACCCAAATCCCCTAGCCCGAAACATCATTAACTTTAGAGGCCACACTCGGCTAAGAAGGAGGAACACTCTTGCTCTCACCCGAACACGAGAGACGTAGACAACCAAAGAACAAACCGCTGAAACAATTATTTTTGTTTGGCATTGGCTGGGCTTAAAAATTTGTAGAGTTAAGATTTGATTACTTATTGTTAGTTCAATTTTATTGAAGATACAATAAATAAGTATAACCGTAAAAAAAATTTGAAGAGATTATGTTTCCTCTTCGCAAATATATATCTAATACAACAATCGTATTTTTCTGTTGCAAAAAATTTAAATATATCCTTTATTCTTAAGTGCTCTGAAAATGTTGTCTTAGTTTTTCTTATTTTTTCACAGCAAAGAGTTCAAAATGATATTAGAATATCTGTAAAAGTCATACACGTTTTCTATTGATAACTAACAATTTATTTGATAGGAAAAACTTATAAACCACAATAAAACAAGGCATAACTGTAGAGCCTTTTAAAATACCTATTTTTAAACAACAATATATAAAAAAATATATACATATATATATATATATATATATATATATATATAGATATATAAACAACAAAAATTTGTTGAAAAATTAAGTTGATGTTAATTTTTCCCTTGCTTCTTGGCATATTAATCACGCCCAATTCTTTCTGAATATAACGTTACGAACCTTAGCCTAATATTTAATTTGGATTCACAAAGCAAGCAAATACGTTCGAAATAATCAATTAAATTAGCAAAAACTAAACTTACATGATGAAATTTGCAATGATTTTTTTAATTCTCTTTCAAAGTTGCAATTCAACATCAGGTAGGGTCTCAGTTTATAACCAGCATCATCTATTAAAAAAAAAGAAATAGAATTAAAAATTGTTTTACATGTGTGTGCATACATACATATCGTTATATTAATATAGAAACAGCCTAACTCATTTTTTTTCAAATCAAAGCAACGATCTGTATGTATGCATGTACATTGGGGTCATGAGTTTTTGCATTTTGTGTAAAGGTTTTTTTTTATAAAAAAAAAACATTTAAAGTTATTTTTACTCAAAATGGTGGATAGCGATTTCGTAAGTACGATTATACAAAAAAACAACAAAAAATAAGTTACTTCGAGTAAAATCTCACTTTTTTATAAAAAAAACATCGTGTATACAAAACTTCAATGTACTTTTGGTGCGTGAACCTTTTCAACGATCGCGGAAAAGTGAGATCGTTATTCTTTATTTTTTTTTTCATACCTTACACGATTTTGAAACTGGAGGATATCGGCACAAAAAAGTCATAACCTTAATTTACATATATGTACTATTTATTACATTTTACGTCACTTACAAATAACCCAAGTATTTCTCTACCCGTTTTCATAACTTTACTGCATCTTTTGGTCTACGATGCTCTGCTCCCATACGAAGGCATCATGATTAGCGCCAGGGTGCCTAGCATCGACGTACATAATATAAGTTCTGTTATCACAAACCTGGATAAAAACTGAATTTTTTATGCATGTGTAATATGAAAGTGATTTGTAAAACTTACCACCATTACATTTATGCCGTAATATCCTTTCCTATTGTAGTACAGATGTTTAAGTTCATCTCCTGCAGATTTAATTCGGATGAGAGTTCCATCCACACAACCAATCATCACAGGAAAGCCGCTTAAATCAAAAAACGCTTGCTTAATTTTATGTTCGCTCTCAGGTCGAACCATTTTGATCCATTCGCTACAAATCTGTTGCTCAAAAAAATTAAGGCACTCTGAAATAATTCGGCAGACTGAGGTTTTACCGGTGGAGGAAAGCACTTCGTTTCCCACAGTCTGCTGATAGCTACCAATAGCCAAAAAAACTCAGAAATGTTGCGAGTTTTATGTCCGGTCGAATACGAGTGCATCTGTTTTGGCAAGTGGTTGCCTGCAATTTTTGCAGAAGCATGTGAAAAATATCTTTTGACACCCGGAAATTTGCAACAAATCTAATAGAAGACGTACATATGTATGTATGTAAATTTAATTTTTTGGTCAACAAAATATATACTTACTGGACAGTGGGCAGCTCCAGGACATTGTACATGTCACGTAGCTCTCTGCGATTGATCTGTGGATTCTCATATTGTTCAGTAGATTCCAAAAAATGCACAGCTATTGTTAAATCCACTATTTATTTATGTTTATTACAACAGTTTAACACTATTTGTTATTTTCATTTTAATTTATTATTTTATAAACTGTCATATACAGCTGACCACTATTAAGCTGGGTTGTAAATGTCTACAAACAATTTAGTAGTTTTTTAGCAAATTAATAAAAAATCGTCAAAATAAATTTAATTGTCCATCTGGAATTTATTTACATAAATAGCCAAAATTTGCAAACGGAAGCTCAAACGATCGAACGATGTTGAGATAGTGGAATCCAGATATATTTGAAGTCGAGCGACTAGCTTTCGATCGCTTCGATCTTCCTTCGACATTGTGGAACAGGCCATTAAAGTTTTTTCCTAAATTTACTTTTGTATGTATGCAATTTTACCGAGGTCCTTCCAACCTTTCATGTGATATAAATTTTAATGATCCAGCTTAAGCAATACGTACCCTATTGCTTTACCAACGCTGTCGAATTTTTATTATTGCTTGGTTCTTTGCTTGTGCAAAATAAGTTTTCATTTAATTTAGCTTTCTTATGGATTTTTTTTAAATATTGCTACAAATAATATATTGCTGAAAATAGTATATGAACTAAATCTGATGGTCGATATCTCAGAAACCATTAACAATTTCATGAAACGGAGACACCTCAAATATATATAACCCACCACTAACTCATTTTGTTTAAAAAGGTTGGTGGGCCAAACTAATAATAAGCTGAGGATGTCTAAATCATCTCAATGAAGCCACGGAACTGCTCTTCTGTTAGATGAAAGTTTATTTTCTTTCCTGCAAAGTATACACCATTGTTCTTTATATCTGTAAAAGTCGATTTTATACACCTTTTTAACGTAACGATTTCTTGACGAATTTTTTCGAAAGTCATGACAATTTAGATGATTTCTTGACGATTTTTTGGAAGAAAAGCCTAACAGCCCTGATTGTAGGTATTGATAAAATATACACATCATGGCGAAAAACAAAAAGTGTGTGAGTGTCGAATTAAATCAGAAAGGGAAAAGAAATAGCTCGAATGAAAGTAGCCAATAATATTACAGCGTTTAAGAAGAAAATTTAAAATACACCCAAAGAGAAGTTTATTCTTACAATTTATGAAAAAACCAAAAAATTTTTGAAAACACTTAAAAACTTTACAACAATTCCATCAAATAAGGGAAATAAGACCGTTGTAATGTATAAAGATGAATATGATACAAAAATGAGGTTGTTACTACAAAACAGGGATACTTACAGATGTATGAGGCTAGACCCAACAACAAAATTGCAATGGGAAAATAACAACATTATTGTCGATCTATACCATGGTAGAATAATATGCAAGGTAGCCCTGGAACGCCAGTTGATTATTTTTTATTTGCTTTTTTCATGGTACGAACTGTCAAATGTTGTGTATATGCGAAATAACTACGTTGCACACACAATACCACACGTATGCTTCCTGCTTCTCTTATAAAAATATACACATACCCTCTCTATTAATGTTTGACATTTTCTATCCCAAAATGTACTTTTGTATTAGTTATGCGGCTACCTGTTATATTATTCTACCATAATCTATACAAAAAGGAATATATTGACATTTACAAAAAGCAAAAACTACAAAACAGCTCTGCAATAGCTCCGAGGATGTACGGATTGCCCTAAGAGCTATAGTGTCGTCTTTAAATGTACCGTGCTATCAACTATCGAAATATATAGGGCAACTTCTAAAGCACATAATATCAGAGAAGTACAAAATTAAAAATTTGTCCGATCTAAAAAATCAATTACAACATATAAAAATAGATGAGAATGAAATCTTAATATCATTTGATGTAACTTCTCTGTTTACAAATATACCAATACACGTTGCTATTAAAACCATAATGAAGAAATGGGACACTATAAAAAATGTTACAAAAATACCAAAAATACTGTTCTTAAAGATACTGCGATTCTGTCTTATTGAAAACAATTACTTTATATACTACAAAACAGTTTTCAACCAAGTATTTGGCATGCCAATACATAGCCAAATATGTAGATGACATCTTGGCAATTATAAATCATAATGATAAGGACACAATTCTTTACACATTAAACAAATATCATCAAAAAATCTAATTTATAACGGAATTTGGAAAAAAAATAAATGCATAAATTACCTTGACACATCCCTGCATAGGGAAAATGTAAAGATCGTATTTGATTGGTACTCAAAGGAGACATCATCGGGCAGAATAATTAATTTCAATGCAACACAACCAAAAAGTCAGATAATCAGTACTGCGAAAAATCTTATTTTCAGAGTTCTCAGTATTAGTGATAAACATTTTACACAAAAAACATAAAAAAATTGTTTTCCAGCTAAATTAATAAATTCATTAATAAACGAAATCAGAGCAAAATTAGAAAACAGCTCAAATCAAACAACACATACCGAGAAAAGAAACAAAGAAAAAAATTTTTACAGTGTATAATATATTCCGGGCTTAACAGACAAAAAAGAAATAAAAACAGCTGCTGAAATTAACAATATCAAATTTGCATATAAACCAAACACAACACTAAATAAGATTTTTACAAAAGTCAAAGCGCCAACAGATAAACAACTACAATGCAACGTAGTTTACGAATTACAATGCAAGGGAAATAGCGAAGAAAATTGTAATTTAATATACATTGGTACAACAAAAAGAAATTTAGAAACAAAACAAAAAACTGCAACAGATTTATCAACACACATTATCAACAACAAACATACTGTCAATTTTGACAATGTGAGGATTTTAGACAGAGAAAACATAGAGAGAAAAAGATATACGATCGAAACCCTGAAGAAAGCCAGGGGCTAAGTGTCTCCAAGTCACCACTTTTATCGACAAGTTTGGTGACGTTGTCAACGAATCGTCTACAGTTTTTATATTAGCTTTATTGAGAAGAGAGGTTTTTAACAGCTAGAAAACAATATTTTGAGGTCTCAGTTTGATGCGTTGAAAATATATGCGGCTGAACGGGAAACTAAAAATGTTCATAAAAAATCTAATTTATTTGTCTTAGCTGGTCTTTGTCTTAGTTTCATATGTGTTGACTAAAATCATTAAAATGCATTAGTGAATCTCTGGTACCAGTGTCTCCATATGGCCCCATAAGAACCACCTAGTCTATAGTAAGTCAACAGTTCCGAGGTCAGTAGTGAAATCTCAATGACAAGCACATGTTAAATGTCTATAGCACAGAGCATTGCCTGGGTACAATTAGTCAGTAGTACTGCTGACAAAGTCAACAGTGAATCAGTACAATTTTACTATCGACATTTCCTGCAGGGAAGCTTGCGAATAAAGCAAAATATAGAAAGAACAATTAATATAAAAGAGGATACGAATAATATCAACGCGAGCTACATTGTTGCAATGAAATAAAAAATAAAAAACAGTCTGTGATAATAATTTAGAAAATTTTATTTGCTTAAAATATCTTAGTGTTTTAATAATTTTAATTAATTAATATTAAAATGCAATTATTTATTGTAATATTTATACAACTAAAAACCATTATATTGTAAGTAAAATTGTGTAAAATCTGATTAATTTTGTAATAATGTAATGTTTTTGAAATTTAAATAGACGAAAACCCCTGAAGAATTCAACAAACCATTAAAAAGAAGTCAACAAACAATTGACGAAACGTTGGGTACAAAATGTAACAAATTTGTTTTATTAACATTAAATACGTAAGGCCTGATTAGCTTCAATAATTCTTCATATACTCAAATTATATACATACATATATACTTGGCCAAATAAATCAAACAGCACAAATGGGGAAATTTCAAAGCTAAATAAAATTGAGTTGAAATAAAATGAATATAAGAATTTACATGAAAAAATGTCTTGTATTTTATCCACCTTCATAAGTGGTAAAAGTGAACAAGAATGCTGATGAGAGTATGTAGCGGGCTGTCGAAATCAGTAGTACTGATCCGTTCTGCTAATCTGATTTGAATATTCGAACACTCCACTCTTAATAAAAATAGTTTGAATTTACTTAATTCAAACATTGAACTAAAAAGTTGAAATAATAAATTTCAGACTTATACCTGCTATTCAGTTGAAAATAAAATCACGTAAAATTTATTTTTTTGTTATTATCAAAAATATTATAATTTGTAAATTCTCAAATGGTTTTTGAATGTCTGTGCATAAGATAAGAGGTTTGTAACTGTTCAAAATTTTTGTTGAAGTCTACTGACAATTTGGTAAAGCGCCAATGAAATGCATATAGTTAATGCTTAACTATCAGCAAATAAACTTTGTTTATAATGTTTTATTAGTATGAATCAATTCCAACACATAAATTTGAACTCTAATAATTTTTTGAGTGTTTTTTACTTTCAAGCACTTGTAACTTGAACGTAATGTGATCAATGAATAAAAACCGAGTTTTTAGTACTGACAAAGAAATATAATTTTTATTGGGGTATTTATACTAAAATTAACAATTAATTGTCGAGTCAGCAAATACCTTAAAACTAAATTTACGTTAAATTGGCCAATCAAACTAAAGTGACAATACTTGCAGTTAATTCAATGTTTAATATGATATCTTTTTATACCCTTCACCACAAAGTGGGTATCAATCTGCTATAATTGATCGAAAGATTGATGTATATACAAATCAAAAAAATCGCTTCATGAATGACTAAGATTATATACATATTAAAAATGGGAAAAGAAAAAAATCGGACTCGAATTCAGCATACAAACGTGCAAATTTCAACCTCACCAGAGAGGCTTATTTAAACAGCTCGTAATTTCCGTTTAGATCAGCGTTGCCCAAGCCCTATGTGCTTTGTGCTCATTTGTTTTTGTAAAATCACTTATGCTGACTTTAGACGACATGTTTGTCAAAATTGTCAATTTACAGACGGTTTATAATATTTGCTTTTACACGTAGATGTGCAATTACATCTGACATAACCTCTGAGTGTTCACAACAGCTTAGTTTTTGCACAATTTTCGTAAATATATAGAGCGCTCTTTGCTTTTGAATGTTTTTTCAGCCATTCCACACTTTCGATAATTTAATACAGCTGACGTCAGATGCCTTGTCAGATGAAAATAGAACACGCTCTAACTGAAAATTTTTTATTTTAAAGCTATAAGTGAAGAAGACAACATATAGCGTTATTTGATTGCTTGCTATACAAATAAAAAGAAAACAAAGAAAAAAATGCGTTTTATTTATTAATTTTCGTATGCTTTGACTTTTATGATTCTATTGCTGTAATTGCTGCTTTGAATGCACTATAATGCAAATGTTTCTTTGTATAATTCAACGAACTATGTTCAGAATATTTATTGTGCAAATATGAGTAAGCATTTCCAAATAATCTAGTTTTGATGCATTTGATTATGTCGACCAAATTACCTGGTTCTTCTAGTTTATCCTTTGCTATCATACATCCTTCAATAAACTTCTTGGCTTCCCTTGCCAGTTCTGGCCCATCAGTTCCGTAGAAAATTGGTACCACATGGGATATGGTTTTCAAGAGTTCGGTAAAAGTTGTCATGTTGTTACTACTTGTTGTGGTGTTAATTGTAATCACTTTCCTCGTCTCTCCTTGTAAGTTTCGTATCTTTGACTTCAGCGTTTCGATTTGTTGAGTCTTTTCCTCTATCACCTTTCTATTTTCGATGATTTGCTGCAACTGATCAGGAGTGAAGTTAGGGTTAACGCGCTGCGCGAAGTCTTTAAATGCTTGTGTCTTCTGTTCGCTGTCTTGAATCTGTTGTTCAGCTTCTTCAATGGTTTTTCTTAAGCTTTCGTTCTGCTGCTTCAAAATCCGGTTAACGTTTAAATATTCTTCTATTTCCTTAGATATAGCTGGACTTTGTTGATGCTCATGTAGCACTTGTAGTTCTTCCAATAAAATATCTATCTTTTCAAATTCGGTTATGTTTCCCTGGCTCGTCACTTTATGCTTTACTAACTCTATATACTCTTTGGTATTGTTAAGGTACTTTATGAGATTCCACACTCGCTCAGAAATTTCCCTGGTCTCCTGTTGTGTCTTTTGTAATTTTTTTTTCAAATCCTCCATATAGCTCAAGCAAAATTTCCTAAATCCACTTTTATTTTCAATGTTCACTTTCACAAACAAACTTTCCTTCTATTTAAATACTGCTAATCATTTTGAATTTTTCACTATGCGTTTATCTAGTTTAATTTACTAATTCAACACTTATATAAATATTTTTACCATTTGTGTTGGTCCCATTTGTCTCGAGCAAATGTTTGATCGTCGTTGAGTTTACCACCAAAGTCTGTGCAACTTAAGGCAGCGAAAATAGCTCATTAAAACCTTGCGTTATGTAGTAAATGTTGGTATGCAGAACAACGTGTCCTTTTAACAATTTAATTCAGTATATTAAAATTAAATTGAGCTAAAATAGCTTTCCAATATCAATATACTTCCTTCAAACTGCCAAAAGGTATCAAACTGTACTCTTGCTAATACCGGATGCGCCAAAATGTTGTGTTTTAATTTAAATACGGATTTTTCTTTTAGTATATTAATGGTTTATTTAAATTAGGCTTTGTTAATAAAACTAGTATCTTATTATTTTAATTTACAATTTTAAACCTGGAGGGTCCCGTGGGAATCGCAGGTATGACTCTAACTTTTGACTGCTAAATACAAGACCCCATTACAACTTCTTAATACAACTGCCAAATACAACTCAACTGTTGCTTTCTTAAATCGAACTATTTATACAAAACTTAATCATACTTAAATATATTTCAACATTAATATTATGCTTAACAGTTATTATTATTATGCTAACTTGCTAAAATGTTTAATGTTATTAAGCTTTTGAACCAATAACGAAATATTACTATTGCACAATTTGTCAACGCAAAGAATTTAGCAAACAACCAAGTGAATGAACTGGTTGCTGCTGCGTTAACAAAGTTGTACAATCTACGGGTACGAGGGTTGATCAATTCTGATTCACAACACTACTACGCGATTCTCATAGGATGTATACAAATAGAAGAAATAATGCAGGTATTCATCGGTATACGCTGATATCTCAACAAGTGCTGTTGAAAGCAAAAAAAATTATTAATAAACAAGTTCATAGTGTTCTTAAAAAAGAACTAAATAAATTAAATAAAGTTACTTGTTGCTAATTAAATAAATAGTTTGAAAACAAACAAAAAATTTGATAATAATAAAGAAGTTTATAGTGTTTTTGAAAAAGGATTAAATAAATTTAAAAAAATAATTAAATAAATTTGATTGTTCTTTTTGAAAAAAAAGATTAAATAAATTTAATAAAATAATAAAATAAATTTGATTGTTGCTAATTAAATAAATAAATAAAAATGAATTCTTCAAGATATGTTTGTGAAATATCTCAAAAGGAATACAAATACCAAAAGTCGTATTTGGACCATTGCAAAAGTCATGCTCAATTACAACATGTGCAATGTGATGCACAGCCTCCAATGCCTTTACACAACCCTATTCCTTGGAACAATGTGCAACAGCAGTATCCGGCATCCATTCAAGAGCTTCCAATCACTTTGTACTATCCTATGGGGTTAAACAATCAATTTTGAGTACCCATTCAAATTCCACATCATCTTCCTATTTCCTATCAATATACATCACCAATGCAATGGCAGCAATATAATATGCCCAACTATTATTCTTCAGTTTTGAATAATCAATTTGGCTTGACGATGGACAGTTCCAGATATCATCAACAGCAACAACAACCACAGCCACAACATCAACAACAACAGCAGCATCATCAGCAACAACAGCAGCAACATCAACATCATCAGCAACAACAGCAGCAACATCAACAGCAACAACAACAACTAGATAATATTGTGTTTGATGACATGGATGTTTCAAATTCTCCCAGCGGTAAATATGATGATACTCCTTTGAATGTAGAACCAAAATATTATGAAATAAACAGTGCATTCAAAAGAAATATTGCAACGTACGGAATTTCCAACAAAAAAGATGATCTTCTGTTTGAAGACTTTGTTCTGGAAAATAAACCTATTTTCACGGAAAGACTTGAAAAAAGTTTCGCTAAACATAATATTTTAAAATTCTGTGTAACTCTCATTGGAGAGTATATAAAAATTGTTGGTGAAGAAATTGACTTGTGTCAAATTTCACACAGAGCAAAAATGGATTTATTGTACCTGGGAAGTAATGTAGATGAGCTAATTGAAAAACAATTCCGGGACATTCATAATAAAATATCAGAATTCCAGGAAAGAGAGTCTGGGTGGACTTTAATCAGAATTATTCGTCTAGAAATTAACATAAACAAAAGTTCACTAGTAAAAGGATCTCATTGGATAAGCACACCAATAAAACTGGCTAGACGGCAGGCCAGTATCAATATTAAAAAGAACGATGAATACTGTTTCAAATGGGCTTTAGTTGCCGCATTGGATACCACAATAATAGAGAAAAAGCGACGTTGCTGTTCATATAACATCGAAGATATTAGTGCTGATGTCATTTGTCTACAAAATGGAATTGTGGTTGATTTTACAAATTTAAAGTTCCCATTGGCATTAAAAAACATCAAAGTATTTGAGCATAGGAATGATGGTATAAGTGTGAACGTGTTTAGGTACGATAATGAGAAGGATGAAATAATTGGACCATTCTACAATACACAAAGAGAAAAAATAAAGCATGTTAATTTAATGCTGCTGGAAGCTGGAGACGTTCATCATTATATATTTATTCAAAACATATCAAAGTAAGTAAATACATATTTATGATTGAATAACTATATACATATATAAAGTTATTCCTTTTACAGACTTTTAAAAGCTCAGACAACCAAGCACCGTGACAGACTTTTATTCTGTAATACCTGCTTACAATATACGCACAATGAATGGACTATGGACCAACACAAAACGGAATGTGGGAAAATTGTTGCTGCGTTGCCTTCTGCCGAAGATAGTATTTTGAAGTTTAAAGATCACCAGCGGCAGATGGATGTGCCATTCGTTATATATGCAGATTTTGAATGCATACTAAAAGATATCCAAACTACTGTAAGTGACAAAACTCAAGTTATAAAGAGGCACATTCCTTGTGCCTTTAGTTATTATATAAAATGTATGGTAATAATAGTTTAGATAAATTTAAGATATATACTGGTGAGGACGCATCTGTAAAATTTGTTGACTGTCTAATTGACGATTGTGAAGATATTTACAATCAGTTCCTCACCAGTAAAACAAAAATTAACTGCTTGACCCTTTCGGAAATATACAGTTTTCAAAATTCAAGAAATTGTCACATATGTGACAAATTTCTCGGTAAAGATCGCGTAGGAGATCATTGTCATATAAGTGGTAAATATCGAGGTGCAGCTCACAATATTTAAAACTTAAAGTACCAAATTCCGAAGTTCATACCCATATATTTTCATAATTATTCATCTTATGACTCGCACCTTTTTGTTAAAGAATTAGGTAAAAGGTCTGACAACGTAAAAGTCCTACCACTGTACATTTCACTATCTACATTTACAAAAATGACTGACAATTGCAATCTTGAACTCCGATTTTTAGATACTATTCGTTTTATGGCTGATAGCTTAAAATCCTTAACAAATAACCTTACGGACAATGACTTTCATACGGTGAGGGCACACTTTAACAGAAAGACAGAATTTGACCTTGTACGAAGAAAGGGTGTTTTCCCTTAGAATATCTTGATTCGTTTGAAAAATTGGATGATGGTCAGCTTCCATGAAAAGAAGATTTTTTTTAACAAATTAAAGATTATGAGCATGCAATAAAGATCTGGCATTCCTTTAATTGCAAAACCCTGCGAGATTATATGGAATTATATCTCAAAACAGATGTGCTTTTGTTAGCAGATATATTCGAAAAGTCTGTAAGGGAATTTATAATCTAGATCCGTGTCAGTACTATACTGCTCCAGGAGTATCATGGGATGCCATGTTAAAACACACACAAATAGAATTACAGTTGTTAACAGACATTGACATGTATGATTTCTTTAAAAAAGGAATACGCGGTGGGATGGTACAGTGCAGTAAGCGATATTCCAAAGCAAATAATAAATATTTAGATGATTTTGATGAAGACAAGCCTTCAGAATTTCTAATATATTTAGACGCAAATAACCTTTATGGTTGGGCGATGTCTGAGTATCTTCGTTATGGAGGATTCCGATGGCTGACAAGTGATGAGCTGAATCTGGATGCGAAAAGCATAGATAATAACTCACAAGATAGTTATGTATATGAGGTCACTTTAGAATATCCTTCACATCTGCATGACTCTCACAATGACCTTCCCTTCTGTGTTGAAAACAAGAAAACTTTAGAATCAAACCATAAGAAATTAATTGCGTATTTTTCGCCAAAAAACTCTTATGTAATACATTACAGAGCTCTTAAGCAATGTTTGGAATATGGTTTGATTCTAAAGAAAACGCATCGTATTCTAGCATTTAAACAATCTCCATGGTTAAAAGGTTATATTGACTTAAATACCAAACACAGAGCCACTGCTAAAAATGCTTTTGAGAAAAATTGTTTCAAATTACTCAATAATGCTGTGTATGGCAAAACAATGGAGAATGTGGACAAGAGGAGAGATGTGAAAATTGTAACCAACTGGAATAGAACAAACTGTAACCACATATACATACATATTAACCTTCTCACAATAAATATTATCGGTTAGGCTTATTGGACTCATCATCACTACTTTCAAGATCAATTCCAATTAAAGATTCAAAGTGACAAGATCTATTTAAAAATGAGCTCAAACAAAATTTAATATCAAAATTTAATTCTCTAAACAACAAAAGTTTAATTCATATAAAGGATCTAGATGTAGCTGCTAAATATCCTATTCAAAATATTACACGGGTAACAACAAAATTTGGACCAACACTAAGAGTTGAGATGGAAAAAATATAATGTTTCTACCTAAAAGATATAATACTCTGACAGATGATGAAATTAAGGATCTCTCGAGTGGAATATTTCAAGTACGCAGAGATGGTGAACAAAGCTTAATCCTTGAGAGTGAGATGGACGAATTTTTGATTCAAAATGCTCAATATCCCATTTGGGAATAAAAAAAATAAAAAATTAATTCTGTATAGTAAATTATAAATAAATAAATAAAAATGCATTAATGAGTTTTGTGAAATATATATATACAATTGTGTTTTTTATTTAATATTTTCAGTTATTTCATAAAGAAATTTAAGACATAAATGACCACAGGTAAATGTATTAAAATTCTGATGTTGATTATAGTTGTGTTTTATATTTTTGCCCAGATATTTGAGTACTTCCGAAGGAGGTTGTAAGTTTCCAAAACTATCGAAATATTCTTTTTCATTGATGTTTTTATAATATGCTACCCAATGTGTATCAGGTCCTGTTGATATATCCAAATTGATTATGCCACATTCTTTTTTCTTTGGTCGTTTTGGTAGTGAGTCCAACATGAAAACTCCTCTAAAATGTGGAATTTTGTTTGAAAATTTTCTCAAGTCGACTTCTGATAGTGGTCTATTAGGTAGCATTTCTAAGAGTTTTTTGTCTGCTCTTTATAAACTAAACCATAACCCTTTTTATATGGTTTTAGGTAAAGTCCTTTCCCAACAGCTATAATCTATAGCTTTATTATGGCGAATTGCTTCATCAAGCTGATTTTTTGCATTCTTTGTCGCACTTACAGCCTTAGCTATAGCAGCACCTCCAGTCGTTAGGCTTCCAATTGCACCCAGAGCACTTAAAATCGGTATTAGTGGTAAAAAACCACCAATTTTTGGTACATATATTATGCGAGGTATTATAACTTGGGATTTTCTGCCTTTTAATGTTTTGTTGATCGTTTTACGTGCTATTCTAATAGCATTGTTAATGTCTAAAGGTTTTTTCTCCTTTAGTATTTTTGTTGCAGCTCTAATTGATGAACTGAACAATTTTTTACCATTTAATTTAGGTTTCTTAACATTTTTCTTTTTCTCCACACACAGACCAAATTTTGTTTTGGCTTTCATAGCGTTAGTAAACATATAAGCAAATGATTTTTCTGCAAGACTGCTATCTTTTGATAAAACTCGATCCCAAGCTGAATTTTCAAGAATTTTATCAGCTTGTTGTCTAATATTTAAATCTTTATTTTTAGAATAAGCTATGTCGTGATTTTTACAGGCAGAGTCCAATAAATTGATTCCTTTATCACCTCGATTTAAACGTTTTTGTAGTTTAGTTCCAGGTCCACAGTATTGATATCCAGGAAGATGAAGTTCAACAGGAAGAGAGTTTATTATTTTATCTAGTAAACCTAAATGACTTTTGAAAATGTATAACCATCTTATTTATTTATTTTTTCTATAATAAAATGTAACAAACATGAATTGCATTTAGTTATAAAAATGCAGTTAGTAAAACAACATAAAAATATTTTAGGTCGAAACATTGATGATTCATCGAACATCAGCTCAAAAATAACACATAGTTCACTCTTACCAAATTCTGTTCGTGCTGTAATAGTGGGACCATCAAATTGTGGAAAGACTAATGTTATGATTGGCTTACTAGAAAGTCCTAATGGACTAAAGTTTGAAAACATCTATTTATACTCAAAATGTCTATATCAGCGGAAATATGAATACTTGAAGAGATTAATTACACCTATTAAAGGAATGGGATGTTACACATTCACCGAAAATGAATCAATTATTCCCCCTGACAAAGCTAAAACTAATTCAATTATGATATTTGATGATGTTGCATGTGAGAAGCAGAATAATATACGAGCTTATTGTTGTATGTATACTTGTGCCAAACTTATACCAGAATTCCCAAGCATTTAATAAGAGACAATGCGAACATGATTATAATGTTTAAACAAGATGAGACAAATATGAAACATGTTTATAGGGATCATGTTGCCAGCGATATGAGTTATGCAAAGTTTCATGAAATTTGTCGATTGTGCTGGAAGGATAAATATGGATTTTTGATGATAAGCAAAGATAATGAATTAAACAATGGGCGCTACAGAAAATTATTCGATTATTTCATAACAATATAAATTGCTCTACATAAAAGAAAAACTTTAGTATATAATCTGGCTTTAACCATAATACATCTACATAGCTCTTGAAACATTAACTATACCTGTTCTAATTATCTACCTAATAAGCTGATCTGATCTGGTACCTAATAAGCTGATCTGATACCTAATAACCTGATCTGCTAACCTGATCAAGTACCTAATAAACTGATCTGATAACCTGATCAGATACCTAATAAGCTGATCTGATACCTAATAACCTGATCTGATAACCTGATCAGATACCTAATAAGCTGATCTGATACCTAATAACCTGATCTGATAACTTGATCAGATACCTAATAAGCTGATCTGATAACCTGATCAGATACCTAATAAGCTGATCTGATACCTAATAACCTGATCTGATAACCTGATCAGATACCTAATAAGCTGATCTGATAGCTGGAAAATGGATGAAAAAATTTTAAAAGAGTTGGTTGCGACAATGTCTTGAAGAAAAAGCTTCGTAGTATAAAAACGGGCGAAATTGACACACGTGAACATCTAAAAGATACATTTAAACCTATAACAGATCCTTTACACAAATTTATAAATAATTCTAATACTATCAATGGAATTATCAAAAAAGAAAAGAATGAGATGAAAACAGAAATTGAACATAATAACAGTTCTAATAATCTTAAGAAACCATCAATTAAGTTGGAGACAAGTACACCAAAGAAACTTGTAGAAGAATCAATATTCGATATCAGCAATTCACTTGCTGATCCTAATGGTGAAAGTACTATTGATAATGATGATGACGATTTTTACTCTCAAAATTCAAATGCTGAAGAGATTTACACTGACATCTGTTTTGGAAGGAAGAAATGAATTAGATACTAACTATGGTCCACATAAGGATTTCAATATTGAATGGAAATTTGGTGATAGTAAGCTTAAATTAAATGAAAACAAAATACATGTTGATAGTCAAATATGGGCTCTAACACCAGGACTATTTTCTCTAATGTTTCATAAAATACCAAAAAACTATGATAAATTTGAACTAGAACTCTACAAAAAAATTTTAATTAATACAAATGCGTACAGAAGAGACTATAAACCTGATGGACAAATCAAGGGAACGAAAGCCTATAAATATAAACATATTATTAAAAAGATGTTTAAAGAGAAAAAACAACAGACTTTATCAAAATCAATACCAAATAAAACAATATCTAATTATAAAGGGGGTGGATTGATGCAGTTTGACCCTCATAACCCAAACTATATATACTGGGATGATCCAAATGAGATGGTAGATCGACTTCGACTACTGGTATCATCACAAGCTGCAGGTCATACTAATCATAATAACGAAATTGTATCAATTATTGAAGAACTTCGCGAAGCTAATATAATAGAATAATCTATATAAAGTATGTCTGTTGATAAGTTTGGACATTATCTAAACGATACAAGCAATATAATTTCATTGAAAAATGCCCCTAAAATGTTGGGGTTCTTTATGGATATGAACAACAACATCGATGTCCAAAGCAAAAGAATCAAAAATGTGGCAAAAGCTGTGGAAGAAAACGATGTTGTCAATAATTTGTTTCTGCAAACTTAAATCGAAGAAATAGAACAAAAACTATTAAAATACTTTAAGGAAGATAACAACAATATTCATGATACTCTAAGAACGCAAATCGAAATGCTACAACATGAAGTAGACAAAAGAAAAGTTAATGAGAAGATTTATAGATTTGAAAATTACATGTTTGTGTCAATAGCTAAAAGTGTATCAAATAGATCACAACACATCGAAAATAATTCTTAATACTAAAAAATTACTTCAAAAAGAATTTTAGTAAATGAACTCCATAAGCAAGCTCGAAAACCTTTTTTACGTCGTAGAGTTGTGATGAAAGGAATAGATGATCTTTGGCAAGCTGATTTAGTTGAAATGGGAAATTATTCCATGGACAATAAAAATTATAGATTTTTGTTAACTGTACACATTCTCCAAATTTGCATGGGCACTACCACTTAAAACAAAAACTGCACTTGAAACAACCCAAGCCATGTCAGATATTTTTCGATTGGGACGAGTACCAAAAAACCTACAAACAGATGATGGTAAAGAATTTTTCAATAAACACTTTGGAAAATTGATGGATAAGTAGAACATTAATCACTATTCAACATACAGCAGAATGAAAGCATCAATAGTAGAACGATTTAATAGAACATTAAAAGGGATGATGTGGAAAGAATTTAGTTTTAATGGTACATACAATTGGCTTGATATCTACAAAGATCTATTAGAAGCATATAACAGAAAAGTTCATCGTACCATTAAAATGGCTCCCCAATTAAAGTCAAATCTTCAAATGAAAAAAAATTTTTGTATATTTTGAAATGAGCTAATAAGGCCTAAAGATTCATAATGCAAATAAAACAAATTATTTTATTTCATTTTTCCGACGTTTCGTCAATTATTTGTTGACTTTATCAAGGGATGGGAAATCTATGTATTTGTTAAAAACATTTTATTAATATTCTTATCATTGCACGTTTTTTCAATATAAAACTTACAATATTATTTTAATTTTCATTAATTATTGTTAAAACCCCAATTTAGGTGGATTTTGTTCAATAAATATTTCAAACTAAACATTTTTTTACAAAAAAAGTAAATAAACAAAGAACACAACTTAAAAAACTATATCACAGGTTTACTTTATTGCCACTTTGTAACTTGTGCTGATGTTGTCCGTATCTTCTTTTAAATTCATCGTCTTTTCCCTCTTTTGTTGAATTCGCAAACTTTCTATAGTGTACCTTTTCTTTTCAATGTTTTCTTTATCTAAGATCTTGACTTCTTCAAAATCAGCTGTATGGCCAGTGTCCAGTATGTGTTTTTATTAAATAAACAACAACAAAGTAATGTAGTTTACGAAATAAAATGTAAAGGTAATCAAAACAACAACTGTGATATGCTATATATTGGTACAACAAAACGCAGTTTAGAAACGAGAATAAAAGAGCACAAGAGTGATATTGAGAAAAACAAACATTCAACAGCACTATCGCAACACATACTGGACACTGGCCATACAGCTGATTTTGAAGAAGTCAAGATCTTAGATAAAGAAAACATTGAAAATATTCAAAATATACAAAATACAAATTTACATTGGCCATACAACAAAAATAAGAGAAAAAATATTATTGAATACATTTTACAGTGATTTTAAAATGTATAAAATATCGAAATTTAATGTAGGTGATCATGTGCGCATAAGCAAATATAAGCATATTTTTGAAAAAGGCTATACTCCAAATTGGACAACAGAAATTTTCACAATTAAATCCATTCAAAATACATATCCCACAATATACATATTAGAAGATTATCGTGGAAATCCTATTAAAGGTGGATTTTATGATGAAGAACTTTTAAAAACAAGATTTCCTAATACATATCTAGTTGAAAAGGTTATTAAAACCAGAGGAGCCAAAGCATTTGTTAAATGGTTGGGATTTAGTAACGATCACAATTCTTGGATAAGTAAAGATGAAATATTATAGTTTAAACAATATCAGCAATTATTAATCATACTTAGTACTTAAGATTATAATGTAAATTTAAAATAAAAAAGATGAAATAAATATGTAAATCCTTTTTATAAACAATTTTGTGTTGAACTTATTTATTCGTAATCAGACAGTCATAATGTCAATAACACTTACTCTAAGCTCCATCTCATCAGAGTTATCTGCTAATTACTTCCCACCTATTGATTTAAATGGGGCATATAAGTGTGTTCTAACTGATTTTCATTCATATAATAGCATCCCAAATGTTGATGTCTATAACAATTTGTTTCATATAGGTGAAAATGTTATTGAATTACCAATTGGATCTTATGAATTGAATGATATAGTTGATTATATAGAGGAACAATATAAACGCTACAATCCAGAAAATAGAATTTTTATAGAAGCCAATAACAATACAATGCAAGTTAAAGTCAACAGCTCTAAGGATGCAATATATTTTAATAAAGAAAATACAATTGGAAAATTCTTAGGATTCAATAGTAAAATCCTAACTCCCAACGTAGATCATTATTCTGATCTTCTAGTTAATATTTTCAAGGTGAATCTGTTGCGAATTGAAAGTAGTATCGCGGTTAATATTTATATGAATAATTCCAAGGCGCATGAATTTCCGATTAATGTGCCTCCAGGCTATAAAATAGATGAGATACCTCGAAATCTCATCTATTTACCGGTGAACTCCAGAGAGATAAGTTCACTACCTCTACGAGTAGTTGATCAGCACGATGATTTAATTAATTTCCGAGGAGAGGAAATAACAATACGAATTCATTTAAGACCAACTAAATAATGCTAATATTCAACTCGAGTATATCACAGAATATAGCAACAACAACAACACCATCAGCATACGAACCTAAAATATTATTACGACCTAAACCATAATTAAAGAGGTCAATTCATCAAAAAACTCTAACGACAGCAAATAAAAATTTTCTCAAGTCATTGAATTTTAAATTGAAGGCAAAATGAGTTCAATAATAAATGTCTTAGATAAACGCTTATCTGATGAAAATATAATCAAAAAGGACTATCATACATATGTGCCATACCTACAATCTTACAACAATAATGATGAAATTCGCATTTCAATACAAAATCAAGATTTGTATGTGTTACCTAATGAAAGTTATATATATGTAGAGGGATCTGTTGTAGATGAGAAAACCTCCACATCTACAGACAACTTTAAATTAAAAAACAACTTTGTTGCATATCTCTTTGATGAAATTCGTAATGAACTTAATGGTATTGAAATTGATCATACAAGATATTTAGGAGGTACAAGTACCATAAAAAATTTGGTTTCTTTATCACCAACGGAAAGCGCTGGAATGCAGAATGCTGGCTGGAATAAAATTGATGATTTAAAACTTGTTAATGGATATTTTAACTTTTATGTACCCTTAAAATTGCTTTTGGGTTTCGCTGAAGACTACAACAAAGTACTACTAAATGTAAAAAATGAATTGATACTCTAGCGTAATAAGAACGATGAAGATCTTGTACACTCGAGCGTTTCAACAGAAAAAGCAAAACTTTCAATTTCACTCATCTCATGGAGAATTCCACATGTACACTTATCTGATTTTATCAAGTTGAATATGATAAAAATGATTAACAATGGTGCTTCTATACCGATGGTATTCCGTAGTTGGGATTGTCATGTGAATCCACAGCTTAATACAGGAACAAGTCATATCTGGAAAGTTAAATTAGCTGCAAGTAGAGAACGACCCCGTTTTGTATTGACTGCTTTTCAACAAGAAAATAAGTTTGTTCATTGCGACCTGACAAATTTAAAAGCACATTTAAATTCAGTATCATATCCATATGATGACCTAAATATCAAATTTAAGAATGAACGCTATGCAATTCGATATGATATGCATCTAAGATTTCAACAGAGCTATTACATGAGAGAATCTCAACCGCTTCTAACTGCTCAAGAATTTAAAAATAATGCACCGATTATTGTAGTAGATGTCAGCCATCAAAACGAATCGCTGAATAACGGACCAATTGATATAAAAATTGAATTTGAAACAGCTACAAATATTGCATCAAAGACATCAGCTTACTGCATTCTTATTCATGATCGCATATTGAATATGTACCATAAAAGGACAAGTCCGCAAAGTCTTATAAATTAAACAATATGGATGATAATATAGTTTGTATTGATATGCAAGGATTCAAAAGCGATTAAAATGATTTCATCGCAAAAGAAGTAGCGATCGTTTTCAACAACAAGAATGAAGCCATAAATTTCATTATAGAACCACGCTTTGATTTTAAATGTATATCGCCAAAGAAGCAAAAAGAAGTAAACTGGTTAACAAAGAACAATCTTCACCTAAAGTGGAACGATGGATCAGTCACATTTTAAAGCGTCTGCAAGTTTTTAAAAGCTAATGTACTAAAATATATGTTAAAGGAGAAGAAAAGAGACAATAGCTAGAAAAAATACTTTAAACAAATGGAAATTAAATATGCCGAGTATTTCTATTGTAATTATCACACATATGGCATTTGCGCATTAATAAATGCTCTTTTACTATCAAAAGAAAAATCTTGTTTAAAATAATTTATGTATTATTAATATTATTATTAACATAAACTTAACAATTTCAAATTTTTTTAATTATTTAATAAAATATAAATGTATAGAAAAATAAAAATAGACAACTGTTTTTTTATTTCAAATACACCACAACTAAATGCTGAGTAATGAAATTATGCTATCAAATGATGACTCATTCTCAAAAACATATCCAGCTCAATAAACAAAGCAATAAACAAGATTAAGCAAGATTTTAATATGGACAGACAGACAGACATCAATCCACATGTACAAACTATTTATGTAAACACAACCTCTAACCAACCCCCACCAACAAACAAAAATTAGGATGATGACTCATTCTCCAACACATCTACCTGAATAAACAAAAACACCAACAAGATTAAGCATGCATCTGTCATACTAAGCAGCACAACTACAAATCCAAATGCTCATGCGATTATTTGCTGCAAAAGAAAAGACATAAAAAATATTATAAACAAAAAGCAAGCGCTTATTGTATGTACGTATGTATATGCATACATATTAATTGGAACTTAACAACCCCCGTCTAACACTTCCATAACCACATTCTGAAAATATACAAACCCTCCACCAGTCAATTGGTGGACGGACATGCTTATATAAACACAACTACATTTTAAATGTAAACACAAACGTTGTCACCAAACTTGTCTACACTCTTTATTTCCACATATAATCTAAAACACTACCCAATCTCTCAATATCATCCCATAAGAACCACATTGTCTATACTAATCCAATACTTTCAAGCTCCAAACTCACTGCCCAATGTCTCAATATCACCCCATAAGAACCGCATCCTAAATGTCTATAACACCAAAAAGCATTACCCACACTATAATTTTTCACAATCTTCACTATACACATTTTGCCTACAGGGCACTTTCATCTTTTTTTCCCACGGGTATCAAATTACACATTTGTTTATTTAACAATTAAAATTTAAAATTTTAATTACCCAAATTTTAAAATTTTAATGGCCGCCGCGGGAACAGTTCCCTACTACTTATATAAACCGAACGCGTATACCGATTTAGACGACTCTTACGTCAATCATTTCGTCTTAATTTGGGGAGTGTCACTAAAGATATGACAGTAGTCAAAATTCAACATGGCGGCTACAGACGCCATTTTGTTGATACGAAAAAAATAAAAAGTCGGCGAACTATATCCAAATGGGTAACAATCGACAGGTATTTGAAAATCATCTTTAGGTTTCTCTTATGATTTTTAATTTCAAATGACCATTTAGGATCTGTGACGGTTTAAAGTTGTTTTCTTTTATTTTTTACGCAGTCGGATTTTTTTGATTTTTTAAATTTATGTCTTGTTTACTTTTTTAATCGACTTCAAAAAAGAAGGAGGTTATCAATTCTTGTGTATTTTTTATGTTCATAGAGGCATAACTCTGTCATTTGTGAACCGATTTTCAAAATTCTTTTTTTGAAGTTAATTAATTAGTTTGGCTTAAGTTCGTTTTTAATTAATTCTTTCAATCAAATTATTTTTTATTTAAGAAAGAAATTCAAAGCATGTAAATATTGAACATTCAAAGAAAAATTTTAGATGTACGGAAGCTACTTCAAAATAAAAAGAAATAGTCGACTTGGATTCTACTACATATACCAGATCTTATCAAAAGCCAATTAAATTATTTTTAAGCATTGTAGTCAATTGCTTTATTAATTTTACAACAAATTTTATAACACATATAGTTAAGTAAATAAGGTTACAAATATAAACATAAAACTTAAGATAACTGCACATCCAATCTAATTTTCCTTCATTGTTGAAATAAGCCATAAATTGCTGTCTTATAGCTTCTGCCGCACCCTTTCGAGGATTGCGTGGATTGTTACTAACATTTTTGTTTGAACTTGTTGTATGTTGCGACATATTTACTACGTAGGTATCGTCCGTTTCAATCAAATAGTTGTGCAGTACACAGCAAGCAAATGTAATTATTTGTACTGTTTCCACTTTAAGGTTCATAGGGGATAAAAACACATGAAATCTGTTGGAAAGTATTCCAAAAGCATGTTCGACGACATGCCGAGCTCGAGAAAGACGTATGTTAAATATTTGTTTTTCGGTGGAGTTTGTATGGTATGGATGCGGTTTTAATAAGTGTGTTTGCAGGGGAAATGCATCATCTCCAACTACCTCGTATGGGAGGCATCTACCATTGCCAACTATTGCATCAGGGAGTATATCGTTCCCTTCTTGCAAAATATTGCTGAGTTTGCTTTGTAGGAAAGCTCCAGCATCATTACAGCGACCATTGCAGCCAATATCTACAAAAATAAATTTGCAATTGGCGTCCACAAGGGCCATTAAAATTATGCTGTTTATTCCCTTATAATTATGATAGAATGCTCCACATTTACGTGGTGGTGGGAAGGTGATGTGTTTCCCATCTAAAGCACCCAAGCAATTACGAAATTGCCATTTTATTGAAAATTCCTTTGCAATAGCCTCCCATTCTGCAACGTTGTTGGGGAACTGTAGAAAAACATTTTTAATTACAATAAAGAACAAACTAAAACTTAAAAACTATGGACGTTATTCACAATCAATTCTGAAATGTCTATAAAACTTATTAAGCACATTTCTACGAAAGTTTGCTTTGTAAACCTTTCATAAATATTATGTATGAGTCAGTAAAATTTTAACTATCCTTTCTATGATGCTTTCAATTTCTTCCATAGTATTTTACAAACCTCTGGAACTATACAGGAAATAGTACATTTTGAAACTCGACTTTGGTAATCAAGGCTTTGAAAGGATTCTCCTACAAAAGTAAACAGTCACTTTCAGGAAAAAATACGAATTACGCAATAAAACAATTTTAGACGGAACTTACCTGTGGCATGAAAACGCAACGTCACTGCCAACTTTTCTGCAGCTGGAATTGCTTCTCTAAATAGTGTATTACTACGTTCTACGTCCTGCTGAAATAAATTCAACAAAAATGTGAACTGGGCCTTTGAAACTCTTAAATAATTTCTATATGACGCTTCGAAACTCAGCTCTAGCTCTTTTATAATGAGGGCAAATGACCCACGCTCTTTTCTGGCGTTCCTCCACGGTTTCACCCACTGCCTCTTTTTGCTTTTGGTAGGAAGGAACGTGGCTTTTATGCACAATTCGGTGAATCCTAATGTATTAAAATTAGTAATTTCATAAATAACAATATGGGTATGATTTACCAATGAGAATATCGTCTTTATCACTGTCTTCAGAATCCAATTCTGTGGCTTCTTCAATACATTGAAGAAAATCAATTAACAACTCACATTTTGAAAATTCCATTTCAATTTGTTGTTTACACAAAATGTATTTTTGTTATATGTTTGTTAAGAGTATTTACTTGAATTGAATATAAACAATTTCCTTTTGAAAACTTTTTAGTTTTACACAAAATTTATATTATTTGTTTGTTTAGCGTATGTCTGTATATTGTATGCACTTGAATTGTTTATATCCAATTGCGCGTTAATAATTGTTTTATTTTTTCACAAAATGTGACTATATTTTCTGCGGAAATTTATTATTTATTTGTTTAGCGAATTTACTTGAAAAAGAAAGTGTGAAAAAATATAAACACATATATGCAACCACAAAAAGTTGATGCGATAAAAATCGCACAATGTAAACGGTAATGCAATTTTAAAGGAGAAACGACACAAATTGCGGCGACAAAAATCGTATTATGTAAATGCAGACTTAGAAACACCTATACTTTGTGAGGCATTGCCTACGTAAAATGTCATGATAGTGAAGAAGCAATACGTATTGACAGGCCTGAGGAGTTAAATCAGTTATTTCTTATGCCACAAGCTGCCCAATAATATTACTGTCAATGATGGAGATTCATCAAATATTTTAGTACTCATCATAGTTGACAATTATATACATATGCTTTTTTTCTTATTATTTTTATCAGAATTTTTTGGCTTATTTTTAGTACAACTTTTTATTATGTCATTAAAATATTTTACTTCGCAAATTTTTGTTATAATAACTTATTACGTTTCATTATGTACTGCACTGCTTTAAAGGTGAAGGTACATAGCATGCGTTAAATACGCTAATGCGTTACAGACTTCTGTCAAAACAGTTGAAATAGTGTGTTTCCATAAGGCAAGATACAAAGCGAAGTTTGCGACGCGCGTAACTCGCAAAAAGTTGAACATTCTTCAACTTTCACGCGTCGTATACAAAATGACAGGTAGTGCTGCCAGATTCATATGCTAAAATGTTTGTTTAATGGAAATAAATTATTAGAAATTTATTTTTTTATTGAAAAATTGATGAAAACGGCATTAAATATATAAAGAAAAATAAAACTTAAAGGCAATACAAAATATAGCCGGCAAAGGCTTGAAATTGTATAAGCAGAAGAGCATCAAAAGCGTGGTGTGTAACTTTCCATTCTTAAAGTGTTAATAGTTCGAAAGTTAAGAAAAGCGTTGCCGCGTAACGCGTGGTATGTACCTCCACCTTAAGCCAGTATGGCAACAAACTATCTCGATAACGGGCAGTGGAGTTCCAGAGATAGTATGAGGACTATGCTAAGACTTTTGGTAACACAGCATAACGGTTTTAGGATATGTCATTTAAATGCACAAAGCCTCAATAACAAAATGGATGAATTACGATTAGTTTTTGAAAACTCTGGTGTTGATGCCATTTGCATTTCAGAAACATGGTTTCACCCGAAAACTGGCGATAATGCTTTTAATACAATGGATATAATATGTATCGTGCTGACAGAAACACCACAACTAATAGAACAAGTGGAGGGGGAGTTGCCATATTCTTAAGAAATGGTATAACTGGAAATATTGCTTGGAAATCAAAAGTTGATCAAGATATGGAGTATTTGTTTTTAAATATATCGGACCAGGTAAATAAAATGCTTCTTGGGTGTGTATATAGGCCACATAAACGAATTGACACCGAAACCCTTATACACGAACTTGAATTGCAAGCTTAAAATACTCTGACATAGTTATTGGCGGAGATTTTAACAGTAATGTTCTTGTTGAAAGTAAGCTCACGGATCCTATGAGGGCGATTAGCATGATGCCAATCTATTTTGCCTACATACATTACAAGGACGAGCAATACTCTTTTAGATGTTATCTTCGTCAACAATCAAAAAACACTACACTATGAACAATTAGCGGCACCTATGTTTTCAAAGCATGACTTGCTCTTTCTTACCTATAACGTACAGCCGGTTATCCAAAAGCAAACTTTTACTTTTCGTGATTTCAAGAACATTGACATACATGCACTACAAAGAGATACACAACTAGTACACACCTAATATTGATGATCAGCTACAATTCATTCAGGGCAATATTCTAAGTTTATATAATAAACACGTTAGAATTAGAAGCAAAACAATTCGCAACAGAGACAGTCCCTGGTTTACAATTGAAGCTGCTCGGCTAATACAGGATCGTGATGCCGCATATGCAAGATGGAAAAGGTATAGAGCACCTGAGCTTCGTGAAATTTTTTGCAGAAAGAGAAGAGCAGTAGTGTCAAGAATATGAAGAGACAAATATGCATACTACGAAAGCAAATTTAGTTCAGCTATAACCTCCAATAAAACTTGGAAAGAAGTAAAGAAAGTTGGTTTGATTAATCAAGAATACTGCGAAGGGCCGAATGTGAATATTGAAGAGCTGAATAAAGACTTTATCAACATATCAATGCCAGCCGTAAATCTCAATACTTACAGTCATCAAACAAATTCTGATCATGAAAACCAAATTAACAAATTTTGCTTTCAAATATTTAATCAATTAGATGCCCTCTAAGGCTTCTTATCAGTGAAGTCCAACTCTGTGGGCCATGGCGATATAAACCCTAAACTTGTAAAAATTCTGTTGCCTGTCTTACTTCCTTTTTTAACAACAAGTTCTTTTCCTCTTAACTGGAAATACTCAAAAATTGTGCCAATTCCTAAAACTCCCAAAGTTTTTGAAAAACTCTTGCATAAATAAATTCTGGAATATGTTACTCATAAAAACCTCTTAACTACCAATCAGTCAGGCTTTAGGCCAAAACGCGGATGCATAACAGCACTCTCTGAAGTTGCCAAAGAGATCCGGTGTATTATTGATCAGGGTATTATCGCCTTTTTAGTCCTTCTGGACCACTCGAAGGCGTTCGACACCGTCCATCACGAAATACTTTGTAAGAAACGGAAACAACAATTTAATTTCTCAACGACAGCTACAAAGTTAATATCTACCTATTTAAGCAACAATTATCAGGCTGTATTTAAGAACTCTAGATATTCTTCATGGCTCCCAGTTTCAAATGGTTTTCCGCAGGGATCAGTTCTCGGTCCGCTAATGTATATCTTGTATTCCAATGATCTTGCGACTCATATAACGTTTATGAAAATCCAAATGTACGCTGACGATGTTCAACTGTTTATTGGCTGTAGCCCTTCAACAATATCAAACTGCGTCTCGAAAATAAATTCAAATCCTTTAAGAGTCAGTGAATAGGCAGCTGTAAACGGGCTGAGCTTTAATCCTAAAAAAATCCAAGTGTGTTCCAATTTGCTGAGCACAAATCGACACCCTGTATCAGCCTAGATTTGTTTTGAGAGATTCACAAATTGAAATTGTGCCCTCTGCAAAGAATTTGGGCATAATCTTTAATTCAACACTTTCTCGGACAGATCATATAAATAATACAACAGGGAAAACCTACGGTATGCTAAAAAAATTATGGATTAATCATTATTTTACTCCATTAAAGATTCGAATGTTGTTAGCCAAATCCTACTTGTTACCAACGCTTTTATATGGCTGTGAATTGTTTTCTGGTTGTGTTGCTTCTGATAAGCGAAAATTGAGAACTGCGTTTAATAATATCACCAGATACGTTTTTAATCTGAGAAGGACTGACAGCGTCTCCCAGTTTGCAAAGAAATTGTTTAACATTTCTTTTGATAACCTATTAAAATGCCGCAGTTTAATTTGCCAGATCCAAATAGTACTTTAGCTTGACATTCAAATAAAATCAGCTTGATTTTCAAAAGAGAACTTGACACACTAAAATATTTATGTAATATGAAGTTTACTTAACAGTTTAAATAAAGAATAGCAACCGATTCGAGTTCCGGAACTTTATATCAAAGGTACCGGTATTTTTACATTGCGTTGTCATTGGAGGAGGTCAATTGACATAATTAAGACACTCAGTGACAGGTTCTACTTTAAACAAATATTTTTGGTTTGGAAAAGATCTGCTTGTACAGTGGGGGTATTTTGTTAACATTTTTGATCTAGATTTGTGATATGGTGTCTCTTCGCCGGTCACGACTCAGCAACAGTTTGTACCATTCTGCAACATTTACCGAAGCATAATCAACCTGCGGAATTATTAGCAAGTTCCTATGCACATTTCGCTGGGGCTTATGCAGATCATTAGGGAACTTCTACCCAAAAATCTGATAGAAATTTAAAATATTTATTTTCTTTCTTTACAATTTACAGGCGCGTATCCAGCTTGAGCTTTTGGCGGCGGAACTTTTAGCTGACACATTATTTTGCAAAGTTTCTTTTAGAAACTCAATAGAAATGAGGTATAGTTTTTCGTTTTGAGGTGGAAATATCCTATTTCCTCTATCCGCGCCTGACCATTTGCTACATTGGCCGGCTTTTTTTCAACTCTAAGCTCCAGTTTCTGACTTAATAATTAAATGGTTCTTAAACTTAATTTCTATTTAAATAAAAAACTCATTTTTATAGATCACATTTAAATATAACTTATAACACCAATCTTGTACACTTAAATTCGATTTAAGTTTTATAAATTACCATATGATTTTGACCGCTTGTTGTTCTTGTGCAAACAAACAAATTGTGGCCGCTGAAAATTCAACTTTTGTTGGCGTAAAATTTGGGCTTTCTTTGGGTATATTTGTCTTTTTGTGATTTTGTAAGCTGTTTTTATTCTTTTAAAACATTGCAGAAACTCTTGATTATTCTTATTTTTTGCATGAAGAAAAATATATATTTGTTGGATTTTGCTTTGTTTATATTGAACAGCTGCTTTTTTAGGAAATTTATGGGAAATTTATAATAGTTGATGGTGCTACCATATTTTTGTCACAATTAAATAAGAACAACTAAATACGACTGAAAAACAGAAGTTGTGTTTAATTACAATTTAAATTTATATGAAAATCAACTAAATAAATATTTAATTGCTGAGTCAAAAACTGGAGGTAAGTCTAGTTGTAAGAGATCATTGAAAATAGATGTAGAAACAAGAAAAGCTACACATTGTTCTCGCAAACAATAATGAGTACTGTCAATGAAAATACATTTAAACAATTTATGTGTGATGACCTGAAGAACATTGTTTTAAGTTGTAAACAGTTTTGGTAATTGTATATTTGATTAAAAATGTATGAAATATTTTTTCATAAAATTGTTTAAATTATTTATTTTTGTCTGCCAAAAATATCATTTCAGCTGGACAAATTACATTTGAGCTTGTAACTTGACAGCACCTAAAATATCTTGACAATCAAGCTCATTCAAGCCCGTCTGGCAAGCCTAGTTATATTGCATATCGAATATCATTACCTAATGTCGGAACGACAATTTTTTATATACGCGGTACGGCTCTGGAATCTACTTCCACATAACATTCAAGTCACAAGCGACGCAGTACATATTAAGAGAGCAATTTTTAAATTTGTTGACTAACAACAAAGCAAAAATTCGTTTTATTCTTACAACTATTTAACTAATATTATTACATTTGTACATTATCTATATAACTTTTATTGTCATTTTATAATATTTTAAAATTTAATGTCATACTTTATAAGTTATTCAAATTGTATATGTTGCCAATATTGATGTGCAGTGCTAAATTTAAATGATATTATATCTTATTGCACTGGAGACATTCTCTAATAAACAAACAAATAATACGACTGAGCTGCCACCACTCGTCTCTATACCAGATAATATAAGCAATAAAATGTTCTTAGAGTTACCCAATACTGCAAAAAGTATAATTCTATTAATTTTCAACGGTATTTTGCGCCTAAATTGCTATCCCGCAGAATGCAAAGTTTCGCTAATTACCATGATAGCTAAGCCAGGCAAAGGCTATACGAAGGTGGAATCCTATAGGCCTATAAGCCTATTATCTCACATGTCAAAGCTACTTGAAAAGCTACTTATGAGTAAGCTAATATCCATACTAAATTGTACTGGATGCATTCCAGACGACCAATTCGGTTTTAGGAGACAATATAGCACGATTCAACAAACATATAGACTCGTGCACGTGGTTAGAAAAACCTTCGAAGAAAATAAATATTGTTCTGCGCTCTTCATCGGTATTTCTCAGGCATTTGATAAAGTATGGCACGAAGGTTTAATACATAAACTAAAGCAGAACCTACCCGCAAACACCCTTAAGCTTTTAGAAAGCTACTTAACTGAGCCAAAATTTGTTGTTATGGAAGGTAATTTTCTAACCCCTCCGCAACCGATTGAAGCCGGAGTTCCTCAAGGTCCTGTATTATATCTGATATATGACTCTGACTTTCCGGTAAGCAGTAACATACACATATCAACATTCGCTGATGATACAGCTTTTCTAAGTGTTGACAAAAGCCATCAAGAAGCTTCCCGCAAACTGCAAGAGTATATACCCCAGTTGGAACAATGGCTACAACAATGGCGAATTAAAATTAACGCGCAAAAATTTCTACACATTACCTTTACATTACGCAGATAAACCTGCCCACCTATACAAATAAATAACCAAACTATACCTCAACACAATGCAGTAAAATATCTCGGTGTTCATCTTGATCGTCGTCTAACATGGAAGTCCCGCATAAATGCAAAAGTGACCCAAATGAAATTAAAAGCAGCTCAAATGAATTGGCTCATTGGAAGGAACTCTACTAGATTGTAAACTACTTTTATACAACTCCATTCTAAAACTAATATGGTCCTACGGTATGCAGTTATGGGGCACTGCCTCTGCATCAAATGTAGAAAAAATTCAAAGGCGATAAAATAAAATACTCCGCACGATTACAGCAGCCCCATGGTATGTCAGAAACAAGCGAATTCAAAAAGATCTAGATGTGCCGCTGGTTAAGATAGTGTTTTCTAAACACGTGACAAAATACATTAAAAAACTTGAGTTGCACCCAAATCCCCTAGCCCGAAACATCATTAACTTTAGAGGCCACACTCGGCTAAGAAGGAGGAACACTCTTGCTCTCACCCGAACACGAGAGACGTAGACAACCAAAGAACAAACCGCTGAAACAATTATTTTTGTTTGGCATTGGCTGGGCTTAAAAATTTGTAGAGTTAAGATTTGATTACTTATTGTTAGTTCAATTTTATTGAAGATACAATAAATAAGTATAACCGTAAAAAAAATTTGCAGAGATTATGTTTCCTCTTCGCAAATATATATCTAATACAACAATCGTATTTTTCTGTTGCAAAAAATTTAAATATATCCTTTATTCTTAAGTGCTCTGAAAATGTTGTCTTAGTTTTTCTTATTTTTTCACAGCAAAGAGTTCAAAATGATATTAGAATATCTGTAAAAGTCATACACGTTTTCTATTGATAACTAACAATTTATTTGATAGGAAAAACTTATAAACCACAATAAAACAAGGCATAACTGTAGAGCCTTTTAAAATACCTATTTTTAAACAACAATATATAAAAAAATATATACATATATATATATATATATATATATATATATAGATATATAAACAACAAAAATTTGTTGAAAAATTAAGTTGATGTTAATTTTTCCCTTGCTTCTTGGCATATTAATCACGCCCAATTCTTTCTGAATATAACGTTACGAACCTTAGCCTAATATTTAATTTGGATTCACAAAGCAAGCAAATACGTTCGAAATAATCAATTAAATTAGCAAAAACTAAACTTACATGATGAAATTTGCAATGATTTTTTTAATTCTCTTTCAAAGTTGCAATTCAACATCAGGTAGGGTCTCAGTTTATAACCAGCATCATCTATTAAAAAAAAAGAAATAGAATTAAAAATTGTTTTACATGTGTGTGCATACATACATATCGTTATATTAATATAGAAACAGCCTAACTCATTTTTTTTCAAATCAAAGCAACGATCTGTATGTATGCATGTACATTGGGGTCATGAGTTTTTGCATTTTGTGTAAAGGTTTTTTTTTATAAAAAAAAAACATTTAAAGTTATTTTTACTCAAAATGGTGGATAGCGATTTCGTAAGTACGATTATACAAAAAAACAACAAAAAATAAGTTACTTCGAGTAAAATCTCACTTTTTTATAAAAAAAACATCGTGTATACAAAACTTCAATGTACTTTTGGTGCGTGAACCTTTTCAACGATCGCGGAAAAGTGAGATCGTTATTCTTTATTTTTTTTTTCATACCTTACACGATTTTGAAACTGGAGGATATCGGCACAAAAAAGTCATAACCTTAATTTACATATATGTACTATTTATTACATTTTACGTCACTTACAAATAACCCAAGTATTTCTCTACCCGTTTTCATAACTTTCCTGCATCTTTTGGTCTACGATGCTCTGCTCCCATACGAAGGCATCATGATTAGCGCCAGGGTGCCTAGCATCGACGTACATAATATAAGTTCTGTTATCACAAACCTGGATAAAATTGAATTTTTTATGCATGTGTAATATGAAAGTGATTTGTAAAACTTACCACCATTACATTTATGCCGTAATATCCTTTCCTATTGTAGTACAGATGTTTAAGTTCATCTCCTGCAGATTTAATTCGGATGAGAGTTCCATCCACACAACCAATCATCACAGGAAAGCCGCTTAAATCAAAAAACGCTTGCTTAATTTTATGTTCGCTCTTAGGTCGAACCATTTTGATCCATTCGCTACAAATCTGTTGCTCAAAAAAATTAAGGCACTCTGAAATAATTCGGCAGACTGAGGTTTTACCGGTGGAGGAAAGCACTTCGTTTCCCACAGTCTGCTGATAGCTACCAATAGCCAAAAAACTCAGAAATGTTGCGAGTTTTATGTCCGGTCGAATACGAGTGCATCTGTTTTGGCAAGTGGTTGCCTGCAATTTTTGCAGAAGTATGTGAAAAATGTCTTTTGACACCCGGAAATTTGCAACAAATCTAATAGAAGACATAAATATGTATGTATGTAAATTTAATTTTTTGGTCAACAAAATATATACTTACTGGACAGTGGGCAGCTCCAGGACATTGTACATGTCACGTAGCTCTCTGCGATTGATCTGTGGATTCTCATATTGTTCAGTAGATTCCAAAAAATGCACAGCTATTGTTAAATCCACTATTTATTTATGTTTATTACAACAGTTTAACACTATTTGTTATTTTCATTTTAATTTATTATTTTATAAACTGTCATATACAGCTGACCACTATTAAGCTGGGTTGTAAATGTCTACAAACAATTTAGTAGTTTTTTAGCAAATTAATAAAAAATCGTCAAAATAAATTTAATTGTCCATCTGGAATTTATGTTACATAAATAGCCAAAATTTGCAAACGGAAGCTCAAACGATCGAACGATGTTGAGATAGTGGAATCCAGATATATTTGAAGTCGAGCGACTAGCTTTCGATCGCTTCGATCTTCCTTCGACATTGTGGAACAGGCCATTAAAGTTTTTTCCTAAATTTACTTTTGTATGTATGAAATTTTACCGAGGTCTTTCAACCTTTCATGTGATATAAATTTTAATGATCCAGTTTAAGCAATACGTACCCTTTGCTTTACCAACGCTGTCGAATTTTTATTATTGCTTGGTTCTTTGCTTGCGCAAAATAAGTTTTCATTTAATTTAGCTTTCTTATGGAATTTTTTAAATATTGCTACAAATAATATATTGCTGAAAATAGTATATGAACTAAATCTGATGGTCGATATCTCAGAAACCATTAACAATTTCATGAAACGGGGACACCTCAAATATATATAACCCACCACTAGCTCATTTTGTTTAAAAAGGTTGGTGGGCCAAACTAATAATAAGCTGACGATGTCTAAATCATCTCAATGAAGCCACGGAACTGCTCTTCTGTTAGATGAAAGTTTATTTTCTTTCCTGCAAAGTATACACCATTGTTCTTTATATCTGTAAAAGTCGATTTTATACATCTTTTTAACGTAACGATTTCTTGACGAATTTTTTCGAAAGTCATGACAATTTAGATGATTTCTTGACGATTTTTTGGAAGAAAAGCCTAACAGCCCTGATTGTATGTATTGATAAAATATACACATCATGGCGAAAAACAAAAAGTGTGTGAGTGTTGAATTAAATCAGAAAGGGAAAAGAAATAGCTCGAATGAAAGTAGCCAACAATATTACAGCGTTTAAGAAGAAAATTAAAAATACACCAAAAGAGAAGCTTATTCTTACAATTTATGAAAAAACCAAAAAATTTTTGAAAACACTTAAAAACATTACAATAATTCCATCAAATAAGGGAAATAAGACCGTTGTAATGTATAAAGATGAATATGACACAAAAATGAGGTTGTTACTACAAAACAGGGATACTTACAGATGTATGAGGCTAGACCCAACAACAAAATTGCAATGGGAAAATAACAACATTATTGTCTATCTATAGCATGGTAGAAAGATATGCAAGGTAGCCCTGGAACGCCAGTTGATTATTTTTTATTTGCTTTTTTCGTGGTACGAACTGTCAAATGTTGTGTATATGCGAAATAACTACGTTGCACACACAATACCACACGTATGCTTCCTGCTTCTCTTATAAAAATATACACATACCCTCTCTATTAATGTTTGACATTTTCTATCCCAAAATGTACTTTTGTATTAGTTATGCGGCTACCTGTTATATTATTCTACCATAATCTATACAAAAAGGAATATATTGACATTTACAAAAAGCAAAAACTACAAAACAGCTCTGCAATAGCTCCGAGGATGTATGGATTGCCAAAAATCCACAAAGTGGGAACCCCCTAAGACCTATAGTGCCGTCTTTAAATGTACCGTGCTATCAACTATCGAAATATATAGGGCAACTTCTAAAGCACATAATATCAGAGAAGTACAAAATTAAAAATTTGTCCGATCTAAAAAATCAATTACAACATATAAAAATAGATGAGAATGAAATCTTAATATCATTTGATGTAACTTCTCTGTTTACAAATATACCAATACACGTTGCTATTAAAACCATAATGAAGAAATGGGACACTATAAAAAATGTTACAAAAATACCAAAAATACTGTTCTTAAAGATACTGCGATTCTGTCTTATTGAAAACAATTACTTTATATACTACAAAACAGTTTTCAACCAAGTATTTGGCATGCCAATACATAGCCAAATATGTAGATGACATCTTGGCAATTATAAATCATAATGATAAGGACACAATTCTTTACACATTAAACAAATATCATCAAAAAATCTAATTTATAACGGAATTTGGAAAAAAAATAAATGCATAAATTACCTTGACACATCCCTGCATAGGGAAAATGGAAAGATCGTATTTGATTGGTACTCAAAGGAGACATCATCGGGCAGAATAATTAATTTCAATGCAACACAACCAAAAAGTCAGATAATCAGTACTGCGAAAAATCTTATTTTCAGAGTTCTCAGTATTAGTGATAAACATTTTACACAAAAAACATAAAAAAAATTGTTTTCCAGCTAAATTAATAAATTCATTAATAAACGAAATCAGAGCAAAATTAGAAAACAGCTCAAATCAAACAACACATACCGAGAAAAGAAACAAAGAAAAAAATTTTTACAGTGTATAATATATTCCGGGCTTAACAGACAAAAAAGAAATAAAAACAGCTGCTGAAATTAACAATATCAAATTTGCATATAAACCCAACACAACACTAAACAAGATTTTTACAAAAGTCAAAGCGCCAACAGATAAACAACTACAATGCAACGTAGTTTACGAATTACAATGCAAGGGAAATAGCGAAGAAAATTGTAATTTAATATACATTGGTACAACAAAAAGAAATTTAGAAACAAAACAAGAAACTGCAACAGCTTTATCAACACACATTATCAACAACAAACATACTGTCAATTTTGACAATGTGAGGATTTTAGACAGAGAAAACATAGAGAGAAAAAGATATACGATCGAAACCCTGAAGAAAGCCAGGGGCTAAGTGTCTCCAAGTCACCACTTTTATCGACAAGTTTGGTGACGTTGTCAACGAATCGTCTACAGTTTTTATATTAGCTTTATTGAGAAGAGAGGTTTTTAACAGCTAGAAAACAATATTTTGAGGTCTCAGTTTGATGCGTTGAAAATATATGCGGCTGAACGGGAAACTAAAAATGTTCATAAAAAATCTAATTTATTTGTCTTAGCTGGTCTTTGTCTTAGTTTCATATGTGTTGACTAAAATCATTAAAATGCATTAGTGAATCTCTGGTACCAGTGTCTCCATATGGCCCCATAAGAACCACCTAGTCTATAGTAAGTCAACAGTCCCGAGGTCAGTAGTGAAATCTCAATGACAAGCACATGTTAAATGTCTATAGCACAGAGCATTGCCTGGGTACAATTAGTCAGTAGTACTGCTGACAAAGTCAACAGTGAATCAGTACAATTTTACTATCGACATTTCCTGCAGGGAAGCTTGCGAATAAAGCAAAATATAGAAAGAACAATTAATATAAAAGAGGATACGAATAATATCAACGCGAGCTACATTGTTGCAATGAAATAAAAAATAAAAAACAGTCTGTGATAATAATTTAGAAAATTTTATTTGCTTAAAATATCTTAGTGTTTTAATAATTTTAATTAATTAATATTAAAATGCAATTATTTATTGTAATATTTATACAACTAAAAACCATTATATTGTAAGTAAAATTGTGTAAAATCTGATTAATTTTGTAATAATGTAATGTTTTTGAAATTTAAATAGACGAAAACCCCTGAAGAATTCAACAAACAATTGAGAAGAAGTCAACAAACAATTGACGAAACGTTGGGTACAAAATGTAACAAATTTGTTTTATTAACATTAAATACGTAAGGCCTGATTAGCTTCAATAATTCTTCATATACTCAAATTATATACATACATATATACTTGGCCAAATAAATCAAACAGCACAAATGGGGAAATTTCAAAGCTAAATAAAATTGAGTTGAAATAAAATGAATATAAGAATTTACATGAAAAAAAGTCTTGTATTTTATCCACCTTCATAAGTGGTAAAAGTGAACAAGAATGCTGATGAGAGTATGTAGCGGGCTGTCGAAATCAGAAGTACTGATCCGTTCTGCTAATCTGATTTGAATATTCGAACACTCCACTCTTAATAAAAATAGTTTGAATTTACTTAATTCAAACATTGAACTAAAAAGTTGAAATAATAAATTTCAGACTTATACCTGCTATTCAGTTGAAAATAAAATCACGTAAAATTTATTTTTTTGTGATTATCAAAAATATTATAATTTGTAAATTCTCAAATGGTTTTTGAATGTCTGTGCATAAGATAAGAGGTTTGTAACTGTTCAAAATTGTTGTTGAAGTCTACTGACAATTTGGTAAAGCGCCAATGAAATGCATATAGTTAATGCTTAACTATCAGCAAATAAACTTTGTTTATAATGTTTAATTAGTATGAATCAATTCCAACACATAAATTTGAACTCTAATAATTTTTTGAGTGTTTTTTACTTTCAAGCACTTGTAACTTGAACGTAATGTGATCAATGAATAAAAACCGAGTTTTTAGTACTGACAAAGAAATATAATTTTTATTGGGGTATTTATACTAAAATTAACAATTAATTGTCGAGTCAACAAATACCTTAAAACTAAATTTACGTTAAATTGACCAATCAAACTAAAGTGACAATATTTGCAGTTAATTCAATGTTTAATATGATATCTTTTTATACCCTTCACCACAAAGTGGGTATCAATCTGCTATAATTGATAGAAAAATTGATGTATATAAAAATCAAAAAAAATCGCTTCATGAATGACTAAGATTATATACATATTAAAAATGGGAAAAGAAAAAAATCGGACTCGAATTCAGCATACAAACGTGCAAATTTCAACCTCACCAGAGAGGCTTAGTTAAACAGCTGGTAATTTCCGTTTAGATCAGCGTTGCCCAAGCCCTATGTGCTTTGTGCTCATTTGTTTTTGTAAAATCACTTATGCTGACGTTAGACGACATGTTTTTTACATATGGCTTGTTAGGTGTGTGAGACATATGTAACTTCGCATGTTTGTCAAAATTTTCAATTTACAGACGGTTTATAATATTTGCTTTTACACGTAGATGTGCAATTACATCTGACATAACCTCTGAGTGTTCACAACAGCGTAGTTTTTGCACAATTTTCGTAAATATATAAAGCGCTCTTTGCTTTTGAATGTTTTTTCAGCCAATCCACACTTTCGATAATTTAATACAGCTGACGTCAGATGCCTTGTCAGATGAAAATAGAACACGCTCTAATTGAAAATTTTTTATTTTAAAGCTATAAGTGAAGAAGACAACATGTGCGAATATAGCGTTATTTGATTGCTTGCTATACAAATAAAAAGAAAACAAAGAAAAAAAATGCGTTTTATTTATTAATTTTAGTATGCTTTGACTTTTATGATTCTATTGCTGTAATTGCTGCTTTGAATGCACTATAATGCAAATGTTTCTTTGTATAATTCAACGAACTATGTTCAGAATATTTTTTCTGCTCTAAATTTTTGTTTTTAACTCTTCAAAGATCGCGACACAACTGAGCGTTTGCAACATACACTACATAAGTTCACTGTACAGTTTTACAAACTTGAGCAAATATCAAAATCGTTTTGATAATTACTCAGTTCACTGCGTGAATAGCACAACCACCGCCATACACTATACAAACGCACTGTACAGTGCCAGACTTGTGCAGTGAACTTGTGTAGTGTATGGCCGGCATTACTGTATTTTTAAAAATTACTTACCTAATATTTATGACTTAAATAAATATAAAAATGAATTTATATATAATTTTCCTTACAATATTCATTAAATATGAAATGTTATGTTAATATATCCACCCCTTTGCGCAAAATGATCGTAAGCGACATTTTGTAAAACAAATTTTTTTTATTCAAATAAAAATTTTATGAGGATATCCATAATTTAAAATCGTAAGAATATCAAAATGTTTGATAGCTTTTGAAATACAGACTATACAACTTTATCGTAAGCGACAGTTTATGAATATAAATCATGTTTAAATACAATAAAAACCCCTCCTCCTCAAAAATTAAATTTATGTCGCTTACGATCATTTGGCGCTAAGGGGTCGATATGTTAAACTTTACAAACGGATTTTTAAATTTTTTTCAATATGTATCTTTTTGGGAAAAAATGTATCTTTTTGAAAAATAAAATGTATCTTTCTCGAAATTTCACTGGCAACACTGCTGTATACATGCAAGTATAAAGCAACAACAAATAAATATATGAAATATTTTTTTTCCTGTAGGTATGCATTGGTTTTACAACAAAAAATATTGAATAAAAATTAGTTTTTCTTTAAATGTATTGGTGTATACTCTTCCATAAGAAACTTTTGGGCAACTCTGGTTTAGATAAACAAAACAATTTTTTGGAGCAATAATTAGCCTTTTTATATTAGGTTTTATTTTGTGTCCGGAGCTGGGAAAAAATAATCAAGGATGGAAAACCTAGATGTTTAAATGGTATAAAAATTTTATTTAAAACGCACCTATTCCAACATTTTTTTATAATATACCTACTATTATTATATTATATATGTAAAAAAAATAGAGATTGTGCTCTTCAAACTTATTTCTCATAATGAATAATAAAATTAAATACTATTTTATTAAAATCTTCAAGCTGAAGGTCAATTAAAAATTGTAAACAAAAGTTTATTATTCCAATATTTCCCTTTCTCTATGGTAAGCTTCTTCAGGGATATTTGAGGACAAATGAATGTTAAAATGAATAATAAAACTTATTATAAATAAAAAAATTTTTATGAAAAAACAAAAAATGTCAACAATGAAAAAATATTTACACAAAAACATAAAATTACTTTAATCTATTACAATATCATAACCTTATTTAGTTTCCTATTCTATTTTTATAAATTAAATGTCTGTAATTCTGAGTTACATTATCTGTATATTTTGAAGTTAATTCTTTGTCCTATGGGTGTGTTAATAATCTGTAACATTTCCAACATGAAACGTCGTTTGTAGTTAGTTTTTGTGTTTACAACAATTGTATTTTCAAAATCTGGTGAATGGTGAAATTTGGCACAGTGTGATGTCAATGAAGTTTTTTGAGAAGATATGTATTTGTACTTTTGATTAGATCTATGTCCTGCTAATCTAGTTCTTAGTTTATTTTTCGAAGTACGTCACGCTTGTATACATATTTTGATCAATATCTTTACAAAATACAATTATTTTTCCCAACTTGAGAGCGGCATGTGAAAGTTCTCGTCATAACTGTTGTTTCATACCCAGACAATTTTGCTGTAACTCGTTTTGTTGTGAAGTTATGACCATTTTAAGCCGGCAGTAACGTCACCGGATTTTGGAAGTATGTTTGGAGGTTACTGAACGTTTGTGTAAAAATGAGCGAATTGAAAAGAGTTCATGACTATTATTGCCCAGTCTGTTAAAAAGGAAGGATGAAAGATGATTTTTATTCAAAAGTGGGCTTAATATTTTATGTTTTAATCACGTAACTGACATAAAAGCAGTGTCAGCAACGTGACGCAAAATGTCAGTAACGTCACACGTACGAATTTCGTTAGGATTTTCTGGTCTTTTTTTTAGGTTAATAGAGGGACCCTAAACGGCCAAAAAATCATAGTAGAGGAGTTTTAAGATGGCACCCTGGAGAGATATCAAGACAAAACCACTTTTCGCACTAGTCTCATTGAAAAAATTTTAGCAAATCGGGCTTGCTCTTTAGAGCTGATTTTTTTATGATAGAGTGTTAGTTAATTAAATTATCTCTTCAATGATGTGTATAGCTTGAGCAAAGTATACTAATACAAGTACCCTCACTTCGTTTGGTTAACATCAGCTGATTTCTACTAAATTGTCAAATTGTTTTTAATTCCTTTTTATTTTATTTGAGTATAAATTCGGATAATATCCATTTAATTTATAATAGACTCGCCATATCAAAAAAGGTACAGAAGTATATTCGCTACTATTTTAAAGTCATCCTCACACGTTTCAAACTTGATTAAGAGTTTGACTTTAAATTATTATAAGTTAAATATGAAACCCGCATGTTTGTTTGGTATATGGTGCTTATATGTGTGTGTATTTTTTTTTAGCAATGTAAATTGCTTACAACTCCCAAGATATTGAACAGATTTTTGTATTTCTTGCGTAGTCCAATTCCGTCAATTAACATTATCCATCAGTATACAAAGTAATACAAATCTGCACCATGTTTTACACGTAACAATTGTCCATAAAATATAATTATAAAATTTTAAAATTTAGACATTTTATTTATTTTCTTTTGTTTGCTTTTGTTAACCCTTTTATAACGACTTCTTGTTAAATACAAATATTTTAATTTCAGGATTTTCCCTTTACCATCTTCAACATCAAGAAAATTACTTTAACAGCCATTTATCTTCTATGGTCACAAATATAATATAATACAAATATATATAATGTATTTCAACAATTTGTATTTAATTTTGTATTTTAATTGTTATACTAAGATGTGTATACTATGGTGCACCTCTGGTAATGAAAGGGTTAATCAATATTTTTTTATTTTCTTTTTATATAGTTTTTGACAATTCAGTAGAAAATACAAAAACAAAATGCCTGTTGTTTTTGTTGTTGTAGATGTGAGTGTACTTGTATTAATATACTTTGATAAGAACCAAATTAAACCTTTACGAAATTTATTATATGACATATTGTCATAATAATATTTTAAATGAAATTTATTTGTTGATGGTTATTAATCCATTGTCTATATGAATTTCATTGGCGCTTTTACCAAATCGTCAGTAGACTTCAACCTCAACTTTGAACAGTTACAAACCTCTTATTTTATGCACAGACTTTCAAAAACCATTTGAGAATTTACAAACGATAATATTTTTGAGAATCACAGAAGAATAAAATAAGTGTAGTAGGCTTAGAAACTTATACAAAACCCAAAAAATATTTTATATTCGATATGAATCTATTTTATATTTCTACACCTATATACAATTAGAAATCCATTGGATAACAATAAAAGTATTATAAGGCAAAATGAAAAATAAAAACCAATTTAAACCTTTAAGAAATTTATTAATTGACATATTGTCATAATTATATTTTAAATGCAATTTATTTGTTGATGTTTATTATGCATTTCATTGGCGCTTTTACCAAATCGTCAGTAGACTTCAACCACAACTTTGAACAGTTACAAACCTCTTATTTTATGCACAGGCTTTCAAAAACCATTTGAGAATTTACAAACGATAATATTTTTGAAAATCACAAAAGAATAAAATAAGTGTAGTAGGGTTAGAAACTTATACAAAAAAAACCCAACAAATATTTTATATTCGATATGAATCTATTTTATTTTTCTACACCTGTATACAAATAGAAGTCCATTGGATAACAATAAAAGTATTATAAGGCAAAATGAAAAATAAAAACCAAATTAAACCTTTAAGAAATTTATTATTTGACATATTATCATAATTATATTTTAAATTAAATTTATTTCTTGTTGGTTATTAAGCAATTGTCTATATGCATTTCATTGGCGCTTTTACCAAATCGTCAGTAGACTTCAACCACACCTTTGAACATTTACAAACCTCTTATTTTATGCACAGACTTTCAAAAAGCATTTGAGAATTTACAAACGATAATATTTTTGAAAATTACAAAAGAATAAAATAAGTGTAGTAGGCTTAGAAACTTATACAAAACCCAACAATTATTTTATATTCGATATGAATCTATTTTATTTTTCTACACCTGTATACAATTAGAAATCCATTGGATAACAAAAAAGTATTATAAGGCAAAATGAAAAATAAAAACCAAATTAAACCTTGAAGAAATTTATTATACTACATATTGTCATAATTATATTTTAAATGAAATTTATTTGTTGATGTTTATTAAGCAATTGTCTATATGCATTTCATTGGCGCTTTTACCAAATCGTCAGTAGACTTCAAACACAACTTTGAACAGTTACAAACCTCTTATTTTATGCACAGACTTTCAAAAACCATTTGGGAATTCACAAACGATAATATTTTTGAAAATAACAAAAGAATAAAATAAGTGTAGTAGGCTTAGAAACTTATACAAAATCCAACAAATATTTTATATTCGATATGAATCTATTTTATTTTTCTACACCTGTATACAATTACAAATCCATTGGATAACAATAAAAGTATTATAAGGCAAAATGAAAAATAAAAACCAAAGTATATTAATACAAGTACGCTCACTTCGTTTGGTTAAGAACTGCTGATTTCTACTAAATTGTCAAATTATTTTTAATTCCTTTTTTCAGTTTATACCCAGCAAACATATAATACATTCTTTGGAACAAATTGTTTTTAAAAATATATTTTATTTGAGTATAAATTCGGATAATATCCATTTAATTTATAATAGACTCGCCATATCAGAAAGGTACAGAAGTATATCGCAACTATTTTTAAGTCATACTCACACGTTTCAAACTTGATTAAGAGTTTGTCTTTAAATTATTCTAAGTTAAATATGAAGGTTTGTTGGGTATATGGTGCTTATATGTGTGTGTATTTTTTAGCAATGTAAATTGCTTACAACTCCCAAGATATTGAACAGATTTTTGTATTTCTTGCGTAGTCCAATTCCGTCAATTAACATATCCATCAGTATACTTTTAATACAAATCTGCACCATGTTTTACGCGTAACAATTGTCCATAAAATATAATTATAAAATTTAAGCATTTTATTTATTTTCTTTTGTTTGCTTTTGTTAACCCTTTTATAACGATTTCTTGTGAAATACAAATATTTTAATTTCAGGATTTGCCCTTTACCACCTTCAACATCAAGAAAATTACTTTAACAGCATCGGAAATATAAATATTATATATTAGCACTATTTTGGTCAACCATTTATCTTCTATGGTCACAAAGTTTGTTAAACAAACATAGAAATTACATTTAAATTGTATGCTTTTCTTCTTATGAAATCATCAAGTACGCATTGCTACTTTTTGGTAATTATATAATATACATATAATGTGTTTCAACAATTTGTTTTTAATTTTGTATTTTAATTGGTATATTAAGATGTGTATACTATGGTGCACCTCTAGTAATGTAATATTTTTTATTTTCTTCTTTAAGCTTAGTCTAGACGATATGTTGAATCAGCATATTTTTGGTAAAAAATTTGTTACCAGTGCCAACATATCGTGTAGACACAAAATTTGTTCAACATACGTATGTTTAACCACATATGGCGGCCATTTTTCAACGTTGTCAACAAACGTATGTTCACGATTTTAGCATATCGTGTAGACGCCATATTTTTACGTTTTAACAAATTTACTACGTATGCTGACAGATATGTTGTTTGTTGAAAAGCGTACGCAAGCTTTTCAGCATATAACAAATTTGATAGCATATAGAATTTATATTTCAGCTCAACTCTCATATTATATGTTAACTATGTTGCCTGATTAGGCACGCGACATTGCAATTTCGGGGATGTTATCAATTTCTTGCGTATTTTCGCTATTTTCGTGACTTATTTGATTTTCTTATTCTTTGCAGCTAAGTAATTTCTTCGGAACAAGTCAAGAATACCAACGCTGTTGAAAATTAAATTAGAATAAAAAAATCATGAGGTAATAGCACTTTTTAGACAAACAATATTTGTGAATATTTTTTTCGGCGCTCTCTTTTGGTTCCGGAGTTACGGGGCTCAAAAATTCTAAAATTCTGCACGGATATAAACGATATGTATGTACATCATTTTAAAGCGCTATAAAATACCTTTTCACTGGTATAAACAATCCGTTAACCCAATTTGATATCCGTTAACCCATTCTGAACCAAATACTGTTTTAAAATTTTTTAACCCGACTTTTTACGTAAACACACCGTTATCTGAAAAAATTACCAATATATCAATACTTAAGCATGTATATAATTTTGTAGGCAACCTTCCAAGTTTTCATTTGATATACTTATTTTCATTATGTATGTCGAATGGTGGTTTCGCTGAGTAAAGATTGTCGGACTAACTGGCCTTTGGCGAGCTTAAGGATTTTCTCCTCTATGTATGTCGAATAGTGGCTTCTCTGAGGAAAGATGTTTTGCCTAGCAAAAAATTTGTTATAAATTTTAGCATCTCCTAAATTAAACACCACTTTTCATATACATACATACCAATTCACACATGGAAATTGCCTCGAAAAAAATATATATTTTTGAAAACTCATTTTTGAAGTTGCATATCTTCCGTATTTCATTAGTGATAACTTTCAAGAAAGCTCTCTATAAATGTATATATGTACATGGGTATATAACATGCGTTATATGGGTAAATTTTTGAGATAACGGTGTTTTTACGTAAAAAGTCGGGCTAATATTTTTTAAGTTGCATTTGGCTCACAATGGGTTAATGGATTTCAAAAATTTATATACCAGTAGAAAAGTGTTTTAGAGCACTTATATTATTCATGAAGAATTGTGGGAGTTATGGCCAATTCAAAATAAAAGTTTTGAGCCCCGTAACTCCGGAACCAAAAGAGAGCCCCGAAAAAAATTCACAAACATTTTTTGTTTTAAAAGGGCTATTACCTCATGATTATTATTTTTTTGAGTGTTGTGTTTTTCTTCCGACGGGGCTTTTTTGAATTTGGAACGATTTTCCGTCATCCCATGTTAAATTTGGTTTGTAAACAGACCGGTTTCGGCTATGTGCCATCTTCAGTGTTCTATTGAATACTTAATCCATTTAGTATTCAATAGAACACTGAAGATGGCACATAGCCGGAACCGGTCTGTTTACAAACCAAACTTGACGTGGGATGCCGGAAAATCGTTCCAAATTATTATTTTTATTTTTAACAGCGTTGGTATTCTTGACTTAAGCCATTTCTTCAACACATTTTTAGCAATTTTCGCGTATTTTCTAATTTTTTGCGTTCTTTAGAACAATGCTAGTGAAATATACATCGATGATATTAAATTTTATTTTATTTTTAAAAATTTATTTCGCACTAAAAATATTAATTGTGCAATAAAAGCGATAATTGATAGAAATAAGTAATAAAGGAAGAATATTCTAAAATTTATTTGAAGTTTATAAACAAATGTTTACATGACTCTGCATATATATCATCATACGGAATTCAACATATCATGTAGACGCAAAAATTGTATGCTAACTGATATGTTGACATGTCATTTGCTGTTATATGTTGACTTCAAAAAATTTGGTACTTTCAGCATACCGTGTAGACGCTTAGCATATTGAATATGCTGACAGACGCATTTGTTGTTATTTTAAAGCATATGAGTTTTAGCATACATTTGCTGATTCAACATACCGTCTAGAATAAGCTTTATATAGTTTTTGACAATTTAGAAAATACAACAACAAAATGGCTGTTGGTTTTGTTGTTGTAGGTGTGAGCGTACTTGATTTAATATACTCTGGCTTGAAGGTTGAAATTGGTTTTTAACCAGTTTTGCATCATTAAAATTAAAATTTGTAATTTTTCAGATTTAGCGGCTATTTAGTACGACAAATTTCGAATTGCCTTCTATTTTTCTTTTTTTTTGCGAAATATTTGTGAAATTTCTTCCTAAATGGTGATAAAAATTTTGTGTCAGTATTTTGAACTAAAGCCAGGACACTCTGTAAAATAAAAACACGTTATTATCGGAAAATAAAAAGTCTTTATAAATTTCAGTCTTGTTAATTGTTGCAAAATTAAAGCATCACTTCAGTTGTAGTTTTTTTTAACATAAATAAACTTAAATTAAAAAAAAAAATTTTTAATTGTATCCTTGCTGAGAAGTAGTATAAGCTACTATTTCGTCCCCAATGGTACGGATTTGGCGCGAAGACGAAATGTCACAAATATTTTTTGCGTTTGAGAAAATTGTGGCCGTATCCAAAATGGTGTTAATTTTTTTAAACTCTTCTTCGGCAACTTCCGCAACTAATATAATCGGAAATATGTATGTTGGAACACCTCAACGAATTCCCGTGCACTGTTTACTGTGCAGTGACGAGCTGTTATTTAATTGCGTACAACATACTTTACTGTGGCTCCGATTCCGTCTACGCGCCCTTTTCCGTGCGACGTTGCGAAATAGTTCCATATGATTTACATTCCAAATTTTTTTCAAAATGAGGAATGATAGTGGCGATGAATTTGTTTTTAAACTGTGATGAGGGACCGTCGGTCCACAGTTTTAAAATTTTCACTGAGCTTGGCATGCCTGACAGTAGCTTGTAAATGTATGGGACAATGACATCTTTAGACAAATTGTCGGATACAAATACTTTGGACTGAAAGATGTCGTTCTGATGAAATGCTGAGGTGAACAAAGCCAGTTGGCTGTGATTCCAATGGGCATTTTGAACTTCGTCTTGTGCTTCACATACGAAGTTTTCGGCGAAATCCATCTACAGCAAAGCCTCAACGACGTAGTTATCATTGCTTGCGCGAGGAAAGTCATGTTTATTGAATGTAAGAGATGGTTCACGTTTTATTGTCGGATACAAATACTTTGGACTGAAAGATGTCGTTCTGATAAAATGCTGAGGTGAACAAACCCAGTTGGCGCTGATTCCAATGGGCACTTTGAACTTCGTCTTGTGCTTCACATATGAAGTTTTCGGCGAAATCCATCTGCAGCAAAGCCTCAACGACGTAGATGGTTCACTGCAGTGATAAGGCAGCTATGTGTGCGATCAGACTTTCTAAAGTTCCTTTCTTTTTATGCTTTTCAATTCGCTTTGATTGTGCACTTTTTTCCCATACAATCCATGACAGCGAAACATTGCCGACTGCGCTTTTCAACGACTCTGCAGATATTCCAGAGCATTTTTTGCATTTTGCGAACCAGCAATTCATGGATGCCTCCTGGCACAAAAACTGGCGAACAAAATCGTCTCATACCTGGGAACATTAGGAGCAACTTTTTGCAGTGAAATTAGAGTGATATAAGCACATACATGTGTTATGGGTTAGCTCGTTAATGGGCTTCACGTGCTCTGGGCGATGTTTCTTAAAAAAAAGATAGTGAGCAGCAGCCTGTAATTGAAAAATTTGATATTATTTCCATTTTTTTACATAAAATGCTCTACGGAAGCTTGACTTACTTACCTGTTTTTTGTTCCTTTCTTCGGTGAATAATGCAAACGTTTCCCTAATAGAAAGGGTCATGTGTCTAGTTGGAATCAAAATTTTTACCATGTTTCAGCGCATTTATATTTCTTTACATGTCGAGCTATTGGCGAAACTTGGGAGATACCGTCGCGTTCGAAAAAATTTCCAATTTTCTGTGGAAGCTGGTGACTGGTTGGTTGTTGGGCTTAGCTTTTGTTACAACACTGACTAAATTTTGTTTTTCAACTTCTTCCAAATTCGCAACAATGAGCGTCAATACCGCTGTTTTCTTGCGTGGTGAAGCTTGAAAAGCACGCGATACCTTTTTCACAGCTTTTCCTAATGCCTGTGAGCATCTGTAGCTTTCCTGTACGATTTCGTTATGGCTGCAGCTTGGATTCGTCTCAATGTGGGTGTCTTTAGCTGATTGTTTTAATTTCTGTCGATATTTTTTGCTTCTTTCGCGGCCAGCAGCACGGCGCATAGAAATCGCGTTTCCCAATTCACTTATTGGCTTTATTTTTTCTTCCTCTTTTCTGTTAGCCCTCAATTTTTTCATTGCTTCAACTTTTTGCTTTTTGTACTCGTCGTATTTGTTGCTTTCTTTTAGCTTTTCAACATAACGCTTGTCTCTTTGTGCACCAGAAATCGGAGACTAGCAATTAAATACCAAATTATTAAGCAAAAAAGTACAAATAAAAATAGTCCGTCAGTAACGTCATGCAATCTTTTTTTTGCAAAAATACCCTGATATATGCAAATAATGCTTCATTTAAGCATCGATTATGAAAGTACTTCAAAAATACTAAAAAAATAAGCTCATCCAACCTCTTTTCTAATTAGTTCATGCATAAAAAACATTTTATAAAAATTTGTCAGTAACGTCACCATTTATATGCGGCTGATTACTTAAGCCCTAATTGGTCCAAAAGCCAAGCTTTGTACACAAATTTCCTTGCTAATCAATAGTTTGATTTATGTACTAAAGTACAAAACAATAACAACAAAATTTACCTTTTTCGCCGACATTGCTATATTTTCCAACTACGCCTTGCACGTGCCACTTATGAAAAGAATGTAAAATATCAAAACAGACACAAATTTTGCACTGGCATATAGTGCTGCCATATTCTATACATATTTGACATTTCAAACGTAAAAAAAATTGGGCTTTTTGACAGAAAAAAATCTATGTTGTTTAATTTTTCGTGGCCTTGCCTATATATACTTTATTGCACCCTCCATTGTCATCTCCCTTACACGGTATCTTGTAAACTATATTAGATTTGTCCAATCTATCAGTCATATCCTTCATTTTACTAAATAGTCTACCTAATGTATTATATGTCTTATGGGACATTTTATAGTTATTAATATCATAAATCTTAGAATTTTCTAATCTTTCAGAAATGATTGGTACGTAAGTCAAAGATTTGTAAATTTTTGGCTCAGGAGCAGTGGTAATATTAATTCTCCTCTGTGTCTGGTATTGTCTTATCAAATTATAAATCAGTTGATTAGGGAAACTGTTATCTTCTAAAATATTCTTAATCTTTACTTTATTTTTCTTATGAAAGTCTATATCACTAATAGTCAGTACTCTATCTATAGGATGCTTTGAAAAATAGTTTATAGTTCTTCCCGAAGATGTGGGTTTTTGGTAGCAATCTACTAGTAAGTTATTACCTTTTTTTTTTGGACCAGCACTCAGGGGATGACCCCTATTTATGCAATGCATTGTGCCGGAACTAGGAAAATTGGTTGTGGGAAGGAGTATAGAGGGAGTAGAGTCTGTGAACATTCGATTTGAACTTTCCCATACTGAAAGTGACAAGAAAGACCTCTGCAGGTAGTTTATTCCACATACGAACTGTGCGACTAAAGAACGAATTTACCCTGTAATGCGTAGTGCGATTCATTGGTATATCGACCACAAAGGGATGTGCTCTTAGTGAAGAATGTGTTGTTCGCAAAAAAGAGCGGGTTTCGGGAATAAGTTCCCTGATTTCATCAGAGCACATTCCATTGTAGTAACGATAAGACAACGAAATACACCCCACATTGCGTCGATGATCCAGCGAGTCAATAGAGTTGGCTACCCTACTGTCGCCGATGAGCTTCTTCGCCCTCTCTTGTACGCGGTCGAGTAACTTCAAAATAGACTTTGAAGCACCGGCCCATACATGAGAGTTGTATTCCATTTTCGGACGGATATAGGTGGTATAGATACTGAGGAGATCAGATGGAGTGAAGTATCTTTTACACCGTCTTAAGAAACCGAGGCACTTGAATGCTTCTTTTGAGACCTGAAAAATGTGATCATTCCATCGAGCCAACAACATCACGAGCATTAAAGTCGACCCTATTCGCACGACCCCACTCAGAGATTGTTGTAAGATCGCTATTAAGAGTATCATTCATGTTTTGCCTCATTGTCCCAATACTGCAATTGGGCGGTAATTTTCAGGGTTAGTAGCCTCTCCCTTTTTAGGGATTGGCGTTACATTGGCGACCTTCCACCACGATGGGAATTCACCAGCATGATACAAAGTGCTGAAGAGGGTTGCCAACGGACGCGCTAACGTCGAAGAGTACTGCTTCAAGACCAGCGCTGAAATACCATCCGGCCCAGCAGACTTATTTATGTTGAGATCCGCTTAACTGCACGCGGTCGAAAGAATATTTTTGGCATAGTTACAGATACTCATTCAATCACGGGCAGTGGTTGATTGCTTTCCGGCAAGTGAGAATTACTTGCAAATAATTCAGCCAGAAGGTTAGCTTTATCAACCGGGTCGGTGAATATTTGGTCATCTTTTAAAAGAGCCGGAATTGAGGAACTAGCATTATCCTTTACTCTTTTAACAAATGACCAAAAGATCTTGCTACCCCGAGGGCAGCAAGAACTTTAGCACGAAGACGCTGCTCGTACAAAGCGTTTACGCGCCTTAGTACACTGGCACACGAAGATCTCGCCTGTTTGCGTCGCGAATCAGTATCTGGGTTTTTGTCAGAACGCCAGATACTGAATGATTCCTCTCTGGATCGGACTGCATTTTTGCACGTCTGATTAAACCAAGAGTTTTTCTTGGGCTTAACCAAAATTTGCTTTGAGGGAATGAAATCTTTCATTCCAAGCAATATTGTGTTTTCAGCCATTTTCGCCATGGCATTGACATTATTGTCGAGATTAAATTAAACTGTCTAAAGAATTCGTTGAGCTCAGCCCAACGAGCCTTTTCGTAGATAAATTTTTAACGTCTCGTAGCTGTTTGTGAGACGTTGCGAAGCTGTGAGAACGAAAAGGAGGCGGAAATGGTACAATGATCCGAATTGCCAAGAGGTGCGTTACTCTGACTTCATACTTTTTAGGGTGTGAAGTCAGGAAAAGCTCGAGAGTATTGTGATGGTGCCCATCGACACACGAAATATGTGTTGGCCTTATCCTTGAATTTTCAGTTATCTTTTTAAGAATTTTTGTCATATATCTACTAAGTTCATGAGATGGATAATTTATGCTTGAACAAATCGGTCTTAGTGGAAACGTTTCCCTGTGGATTTTCGGAACTCCGTATAATTTTGGCGCTGTAGCTACTGATGTCTTGATATTTTAAATTTCAAAAGTGTTAAGTATTTCTAATCTAAAAAGTTTGTCGACAATATCGTTATTTGTCTATTGTAGTTTGTTCGTCGGATCTTTTGTCAATATTTTTTATGTTGAGTTGTCGCTAAGAATATCATTCATTCTTGAAATGTTGTCCTGTGTATTCACTGCAACTGTAGTGTTGCCTTTATCAGCATTTAGAATTAAAATGTTTTGCTCAAGTTTCAAAAATGTTTTAGTTTCTTTGACTTTATTAAGAAAAAATGTATCTCTAGTAGTTAGTTTTGTCCTCGCTATTTCCTGATCTTTTTCTTTTATAGTCTGAACAAAGCTCTCTCCATCTGCTATCCTTTGTAGAACTGGAAATTGTCTTTTTGTGGTTGGTAATGCGTGTTTGTATCCTAATGAGAGTGTCCATTGTGTATCTGTTGGAATGTCAATATCTGATTTGCTAACAAACCATTTTCTGTTGAATTTAATACCTAATTATTTTCTCTGTAATTCAATTAGATGATAAAATTTTTTCCTATGTGTATTCTTATTTTTACTATTAAATTTTAAAGCCAATCTATCATCAAGCCTTAAGAAATTAGTAATCTCAGTGTTTGTAAAATATTATTTTAAAGTGCTTTCTATTTGATCTAAATAATACTTGTTCTGTTTTAATTTGTAATGTTTTTGCTTAACACTTAAATTAAGGCTCCTGTTCTGCATCTCCCGTATATTTCTAGAAATTGATTAGTGAAAAACTTTTGGTCCATTGATCTCAAAAAGATTGAAAAATTTTTTAGAGGAATGCTTAATAAAATTAGGAGTCATTCCTGAATTACGGCAACGAATGATAAATGTAATTGTTGCATTCACTTTAATGATTCTCTCTCCTACAATTTTGTATTTATTAGCAATTCTCCTCGTCTTATCACTTCTCTTAAGATGATTATGGTTCATAATTTGCGGTCTCTATTGTATTTTCCTTAAAACTTTATTAATTCATAATTGTTTTGAAATTGCTATTGATGTTTATTTTCCTGATATTGGTGTATTTATCATTATGCTTTTGTTTATTTCTCTTAAGTTAACTGTTGTTTCATTATAAATTGATTTACAAATTAATATAGTATAAAATTGCTAGCATTAGCTTAATCTAAATTCCCTGATTTTAGACAGCGATTTTAAAATTCTCTTTTGACCACTTGCCAAAATCGAGTTTAGTCGTTATTCCTTGTGGGCATAGATGCATGTATATGCAATTATACAAGAAATATCTATGCAATATGCTTTTCTCTGAGACGCATTTGACGGCTAGAAGCTTTTTTAAAATCAGCAGCTATACTCTCTACGACACAAGGGACCCCCAAGGTAGAGCTTGTGGTGGCTCGGTTATACTAATAAAATCGCGATTAAAACTCTACTTAATGAGTTATCATTGTGAAGACTATCTTCAAGCAACTAACATCTGCATTGAAGCTTTTCATCAAAACCTGGTGATTTCATCAATTTACTGTCCTCCCAGGTACTCTATTACAGAAAATCAATATAGTATATTTGTTAATTCACTAGGCCCACGCTTTTTGGCCGCCGGTGATTACAACGCTAAGCACACGTTCTGGGGATCTCGCCTCATCACGCCAAAGGGTTGCGTATTATTTGACACAATTTCAAAAATGCGTTTGAATCTTATATCAAGTAGGCAGCCAACTTACTGGGCAACAGATCGCCGCAATATACCTGATGTTATTGATTTTGGAGTGGCAAAGGGTGTGCCGAGCGAAATGGTCCAAGTTGAAGCATCTTTAGATTTGTCTTCAGATCACTCACCAACTATTGTCACTATATATTCATATTCAACTTCTTCGCCCACTTGTGATTTAACGATGACAACCACACGTATAAATTGGTTGAAATACAAAAAATATTTGAGTGCTCATTGCCCAGAAAATATTCCATTAAAAACGCCTGCTGACATATGTAGATGACTCTATTAGAATGTTTGAGGCCAACCTTAAGCAAGCTGCTCTAATGCGACTACTACAAATCTTCAGGTGAGATATAATAAAAATTTTTCAGCAGATGTAGAACGGCTTTTATCCGAAAAAAGAAGAGTTCGTAGAAAATGTACTAAACAACTGAAAACTCTACTAGAATATGTAATGTGAGATTTATGAACATCTGACGAGATGAAAAAAAAAACACAAACCAAAATAGTTCACTCAATATGCAGATATCAAAAAGGTCGTATATTATTAATTTGTCGGTTAGACAACCATTTTCTTTTCAACTTTTGGCAAAGCACGTTGTGCGATTGGAATATTCGTGAAGACAACTTCTCTAAGGTAAGCAAGGCAGTAAAATGTAATATTTCGGTTGGCTAAAAGATATCAATAATGTACAGCTTGTGATTTTTTCTCCGGGACTATTTGCCACCCCGGAATACTGCCTTGGATTGCCTGTGATTGGTTTTACTAAATTTTGTAATTGTGAGTTGCAAATACCAAGTTTATTAATGGCAACGTGTCTCGGTTTGATATGAATAGAGAAAAATTCATACATGTACGCATAGATTTACACCACTAAAGTTCACGTATACAGTTGAACTTGTAGCTTGAGTACCGGTAAAACCAGTAAAATTGAGCTTATTAGCAATTAAAGTCGTGGACGTAATGTGCATTTGTTCAAACTCAACAAAAAAAATAAAAAATAATTATTTAAACGTAATTGGAAAAGGCATAGATTTCCGTCGCGTCACATAATACCTATTTAAACCAAAATACAAACAACCCACAACATAAACAAACAACGAATTACACACCTAAAGATTTAAATACATCTGTGATGCATTAACTCGGTTTTATAAATCATAACGGAATCAAACGTGACTTAAGAAGTGCATACTAGAAAAACAAGGGAAATTTCAACTGTACAGCGATATTTATCAAGCATCTGCAGCGGTGGAGGCCTTCGTCGTGTGCAGGTAAGTGCATTTTTGTACAATTAGTTGTCATCTAAGTCGGAAGTATGGTGGCATAAAGAAGAAACCCATTTGTTAACAACAATTTGCTAATAAATTCTGATACCCAGAGTGACGAGCAAATGTATTATGGGCGTTTCCAACAAATTGTGTTTTTTTACTTGTAAAGAATTCCTTCCTACGCCTATATGTGCATCCATTGGGTGCCATCATCATAGTTCGGCCTCACAGTAGTTTGTTCCGTTTTTGTTATCAACATTGTTTGGTTCGTCATTGGCATCCGTACTCAGGAAAAAAAATGAACTCAGTGCATTCTCACTATTATCCACAAAGTATCTAGTCTTATTAGACCACTCACAATATTGCTTAATCATACTCCAAATTAACAACGTTTATAAATAAATTTGCAATTGATTATTTTATTCACGCACATTCACCAATCATAGAACGAAACAATGTTGATTACCAATTTATAAAACCGAAAAAAAAGAATGTAGTACAAGTGTCAAAAAAACAAAAAAAAAACAAAACCATGGTAGAATTATACTACAGGTAGTATCGAACAGCAAAAACAACACGGCTTTTTATTGTTGAAAAAAAAATTTATATGTTCACATGTGTGTGTTTACTTCGCCATGTTTTTTCAGTAGTGTGGGTGTGTGTTGGTATAACATAAACAACTTTTGACAGAGTCGAACCCAAAAAAAAAAGTTCGTTAACGCTTCACCACTACTTGTATTATTCTACCATGAACAAAACCATTTGACTTGATAAAAAAAATTCATACACCCAACCACATATTTAACAATCTGCATAATTAACAATAACCCAGCTTTAACGTGCGTGCACGAAAAAGAGACGGATAGCAATCGCATAAGTTACAAAATTTGTTGAAACAGATGGGCTCAAGGTATATTGAGCAGGTACCACCACAAGAACAGCTGTTTTAGTAAATTTGAGAATTTGTACGTCACACAGCCAATAGATTTTGACACATGTCTGGGAGTTTTCTATCACCAACGGGCATGTGTTAGTAAATTTGAGAGAGCTTATGAATGTGTGCGACTCACAGTTAATGGATTTGACATATTTCTGGGGTATTTCTACCAACAAAATACATGTGTTTTTTGGTGTTGCATTTGTTTTAGTTATGGTGGTACCTGTAATGAATATGCCTTGCATGGGCTTTTCAAAACAAATAAGAATAAAAAAATCAAAACAAATGACAATTATTCAATTTTGGTAATTATTCTGTTTGTTTGTTGTGACATCTATTTCAATTAACGCACTGAACATACATACGTCTTTCTTTTATATGCCTTTTAACCCTGGTACATGCAACATTTTTTTTCGTATAATTTCTACAATTATGAATTTCATTGAATAGTTATAGTAAAAAATGTACTAAGGCAACTTATAGATAAAGTTCGTAGCATTTTTATCTAACAGTAAAGAACTTTTGCGTATTAAGTTACAAATTATATTACAAGTTATATCTACATAAAAATTTTGTGTAACTATAAAAAGAAGTCGTAATGAATAAGAATAAATAAGCATATTCAAAATGTCCGAATAAATAATCTTGTGACTTTTCCTGTGTAGTGATTGTGGGGAATAAATCATATAAGGGTTCTTTCAAACCATTTACTTCTACGAAAGGACGTAGGTAGGGTGGGTAAAGAAAAAGAAGAAGGAGGTAAGTCCATCCATCTCCTAAACGATAAGAATAGCAGCAAATAATACATTTAGATTTCTCTTGAATAATAGCCCGGTTTATCCTTAATAAAATTTAACGGCTTAAAGGACTCTTAAAATAAAATTCTGTAATGCGTATAGGTGAGAAAAGGTCAACGAACCCCCCCCCCCCCCGTCGATTTTAGCTAGTCGGAAACCTATCATGAGTCCTACCCGACCTGACTCTCCCTATGAGGTTGTGCATTTATTCGATTTAAACGTCTAACATTTCACTGTGAATGCACCGGTAAACAACTCCTCAATAAAATACAAGATAAAACAACAAGGAAAGTCATTACAAAAACCGCTTCTCTTCAAAACTTTCTGAATGGGCTCGACGCAACACCTCAAGCAGACTATTCGCTATGGAGAGCAGCCCGAGGCCTCAAAAGACCACTGATATATAAGCCTCCATTGCGAGCTTCGAATGGAGACTGGGCAAGAACTGACGCTGAAAAAGGTGTTCTGTTTGTAAAGCACTTGCAGAAAGTATTTACTCCAAATACGTCTGATACTATAGTTGAGCTGCCACCAGTCCTCTCTATACCCAATGTTACTTTGAGATTGAACACTATATTGCGGGCTTAAACTCGAAAAAAGCTCCAGGCGCTGATAAAATAAGCAATAAAATGCTCTTAGCGCTACCCTATATTGCAAAACGAATAATTCTATTCCTTTTTAACAGCTTACCATGATACCTAAACCAGGTGGAGTCCTATTGGCCTATAAGCCTATTGTCTAACATGTCAAAACTATTTGAAAATCTACTTATGAGTAAGCTAACACCCATACTGAATCGTACTGAATGCATTTCAGACCACCAATTCCGTTTTAGGAGACAACATAGCACGATTGAACAAATCCATAGACTCGTGAACGAGGTTAGAAAATCCTTCGAAGAAAAGAAATATTTTTATGCGCTTTTCATCGATGTTTCTCAGGCATTTGAGAAAGTAAACTAAAGCAAAACCTACCCGAAAACATCCTTAAACTTTTAGAAAGCTACTTAACTGAGCGAAAATTTGTTGTTAAAGAAGGTAATTTTCTAAGTCCTCCGTAACCCATTGAAGCCGGAGCTCCTCAAGGCAGCATCCTCGGTCCTGTATTATATCTGATATATGCCTCTCACCTGCCGGTAAGCAGTAACATACACATATCAACATTCGCTGATGATACAGCTTTTCTAAGTGTTCACAAAAGCCATCAAGAAGCCACCCGCAAACTGCTAGATTATATACCCCAGTTGGAACAATGGCTAAAACAATAGCGGATGAAAATTAACGAACAAAAATGTCTACATATTACATTTACATTATGCAAAGATACCTGCCCACCTATACAAATAATTAACCAAACTACCTCAACACACTGAAGTAATATATCTCGGTGTTCATCTTGATCATCGTCTAACATGGAAGTCACACATAAATGCAAACGTGACCCAAATGAAATTAAAAGCAGCTGAAATGAATTGGCTCAGTGGAAGGAACTCTACTCTAAGCCTAGATTATAAACTTCTTCTATACAACTCCATTCTAAAACCAATATGGTCCTACGGAATCCACTTATGGGTCACTGCCTCGGCATCGAATGTAGAAAAAATTCAAAGTCAACAAAATAAAATATACCATACGACTAAAGCAGCCCCATGGTATTTCAGAAACAAGCGAATTCATAAAGGCCTAGATGTGCCACTGGTTAAGACAGTGTTTTCTAAACACGTGACAAGCTACATAAAAAAAATTGAGTTGCACCCAAAACCCCTAGCCCTAGAGGCCACACTCGGCTGAGAAGGAGGGACACTCTTGCTCTCAGCCGAACACGAGAGACGTTAACAACTAAACAACCAACCGCAGAAACAATTATTTTTGTCTCGCACTGGCTGGACTTAAAAATTAAAATTTTAGAGTTAAGATTTGATTACTTATTGTTAGTTCAATTTTATTGAAGATACAATAACAGCCTGTTTTTAGAAAACATAAACCTTCTCACACTCATGTTTCGTTATATTACGATAATGTTTTAAATTTGATTCTTATAAAAGCTTTCGTATATTAAATTTTGAAGTAAAAAAAGTTGTTTTATTTCGTGAGAGAATAGTATTGCCAATATATTTGTTTTCATATATTTTCCTTTTTTTCTCATACAAGCTTTTATTTATAAAAACGTTTGTTTATAAAAATAGAACCTAATTAAAAAATTCCAAATTTCATTTTAGATATTTAAAATTTGTATTTAACAAAGGTCGAAACATGCATACATACATATATACATACTGTTACAATGAATCCTCAAAGGCAGTTTTGTCAAGATTTCTTGCATATCTTGCCTTCGCCCTGGCTTAATGGGTTTTTCTTCTACGTATGCATGTACGTATGTATGTTCACATGTATATCACACAGTAGCTTCGATCAAGTATATCACACAGTAGCTTCGATAAGCAAAGAGTTTCTGCCTTGCTGGCTGTACTTCTACATTATCGCCTCTGGGTATATCTAATGGTGACTTCGCTTTGTAAAGATTTTCTGTATAGCTGGCCTACGGCCAGTTTGAACAAGTCTCTTCTCAGCCTGGCATAAGGATTTTCATTATTAGAAGCTAAAGGCAAGCTAGGCATCAAATTTTTACTGGAGACTAGCTTTAAATCAGCCAGAAGCTGGCAAGCCAGAAAACCTTTCCTCAGCGAAACCACTATTCGACATACCCGAGGAGAAAGTCCTCAAGCAAAAAATATTTACTTAGCGAAACCACTATTTTATATGCCCAGAAGAGAAAGCAATTTTTATGGGCGTTATTTACACTCTCAAAAGGAAATAATGTCCATGGACGTTATTTCCCTTTCCATGTGGAAATAATGTTCATTGACATTATTTCGTTTTCAACTTGAACATAATGTCCATCAACATTATTACTTTGGACGTAATTGCATACCACTTCTGTTCCCAGTGCGGCTAAGATTTTCTTTAAAGTATAGGAGATTTTTAGCTGTGTTTTTTACACACATGAGGATAAATCAATCGATTTTTTTGCGAATTGGAGTTCTTTCTGAATATTGTTTTTTTTTTTGCAAAAATTTTGATTTCTTATTTAAATTTTCAGTTTGTCGAAGCAAATTTTTTTTTTGCAAAGTTTTTGCTGGCTGTTTATTACTTTACTGTTGCAATTTATAAACAAACGAGTGCCTATTGCTTATCGACTATTTTATATGTTTTCATTCATTTATTACGAAAGAATTCATTTTATAATAACCAAATATATATGAAAAAACTAAAAGCTCTTTTTTTCTCTCTCATATATTCTCACTCACTTAAATATTTTATATTACAAAAACGTAAAATGACTTTCGTTCGTTTTTTTTACGCATGAACAAAATAGTTCATTTTCGAAAATAAATATAACCGAAAAAAACTAATAATTATTACCAAACAACTTTCTTAATTACTGTTTTCGTAAAATATGTAAAACTTTTGTATATAATTATGTATGTAGCTATTACGAAATATATGGGGTATTCACAAGGTGTCTGTCTTATCATGTCATAATGTCATAAAGTGCTAATATTTTAAGATAGTTTAAAAACATTGTTGTTGTGCTTCAAACAAAAAGTCCTAAAATAATAAGACTTTGTGCTGTGTTTATATTTTTTTTGTCATAACTACATAGTAAAAATGTGAACCGAACGGCCGAAACTCGTTCGTCGAGCCGGTGACAATATTTACAATCCGCCGCCATTGATATAAATGAATGTACGTAATATGCAGTAAAGTACACCCAGAGAAGAAATAAATAAAAACCATATTAATTCAATAAGAAACATTAACGAAAGTCTACTCATGTCGAACATTTTTGATTTACAGTATTTTCATAAAGTTTTTCTTTTGAATTGAAAATTATTACATTAATATAACGAGTTTTTATTTTTAAATTGCCGTTTTTCCCTTAGTGTATGTCCTGAAATTGTTCACAGTTTTATAACTTCACATTTGATTATATTTTTATAGCTGTGTAACAAATAATTATAAAAAATCGAGACATTTAAAAATATGCAAGCGAGAAAATTTTGTTTGTATACTTTAGCTGGCCGGCAGCCAACTAACGTTTTTCCACTAGCAGCCGCGTGGAAAATTAGTCGGCTCAGTCACCGGCAACAGCTGGTTTCGTTTAAGTTTATGTATTTGAACAATTTCACTTGCTGTGTGCGTTGAAATTTGTTTTTGCTTTAATTTAAAATTAAGAGCTTAAAAGATATTCAGCTGGGTCTTATTTACTTTATTAATTTAAAAACAAACTGGTTATTATTTAAATTTTTTCACATGTTCTTGGCATTCTGATTTCAAGTATTTATAATTGCTTTTTTTTATCAGATGATACAAATTTGAAATAGCACACTAACTTATGAGGGGTTGCTCACAGCTTTCATATACTTTCGTGTTCTTATTTTAATACATATGACTTTATGACTACCTTCTGAATCCCCTGATAGTATTTTGTAATACATACACAATTTATTCAATTGAGAGTTTTGTTACTAAATTAGAATAATATTTTTGTATAAAAATTAAACATTTTTAAGCCCAAACAAAATGTTTTTGGAAAGTATGTTCCTTATGGCCCGCCATGCACATCAATGCTTTGAATAACAAAAATCAATGCTTGGGGGGTAAAACAAAAATTTTTTGAAAATGAAAAAATACTGGCGAATACTGGTTAGAAAAGTACTGGGTGTGTCTTGGATAAGTGGTTCGTGGCAGTGATAGCTGAAGCTTTTTCTGCTAACTAATATTTATCTATACACATAAGTAAAAGTGAATATCTGTTTGTTTCTTTGTTTGTATGTATGTATGCATGAATGTATGTATGTATGTATGCATGTGTCTATCGATATATGTATGTTTGTTTCAAAGCTAAACCAGTGAACCGATCTTGCTAAAATTTTCAGCGTATATTACTGATAATCAGGAAGGAGCAATAGTCTATATGAGTTTGAAATGCTATAATTGGGCGTGGCACTTCCCATATAGAAGAAATTTTTATTTTAGGATATTTATGGAACTAATGCAGCTAAAGACGTAAAAATTTGAGCGAGTAACTCTTTTGATTATGTTTTTAAGGAGATATTATTAAGAACTGAACAAGTAGGCGTAGCACATCCCATATATAGCAAATATATACATTGGCATTTTTCTAAAATAGGACCACGAGGGGAGGTAGAGCGAAATTCCGTCCTCTTTAAAGCTATCTACCCGATATAGATGAAATTTAAAACATAGATACATCCGAGTCTAGAAGAAGACATAGGCTATATATTTTTTAAAAAATAGCATAACGAGGGGAGGAAGGGGGATATTTCGTCCTTTTTGAAACTATCTATCCGATTTTGATGAAATTAAAAACATAGATAGGTCTGAGTCTAAAATAACACATATACTATAAATTTTATCAAAAATAGGACCACGAGGGGAGATGGGGAAAATTATGTCCTCTTTGAAACTATCTATCCGATTTTGATGAAATTCAAAATTTAGGCAGATCTGGGTCTAAAAAAATATTTCAATATCCATATTTTCAAAAATAGGAGCACGAGGGGAGGAAGGGGGATATTTCGTTCTCTTTGAAACTATCTATCCGATTTTGATGAAATTCAAATATAGATAGATTTGAGTCTTATATAAGACATAAACCTTAAACTTTTTTCAAAAATAGGACTACGGGGGGAGGTAGGGGGAAATTTCTTCCTCTTTGGAACTATTTATCCGATTTTTATGATATTCAAAACATAGATAGATCTGAGTCAAGAAAAGCACATAGGCTATACATGTTTTAAAAAATAGGAGCACGTGGAGGGGTAGGGGCAATTTTTGCCTCTCCAAAACAATCAAGCCGATTTTGATGAAATTCAAAACAAGGATAGATCTGACTTTAAAAAAGGCAAATGATATACTTTTTTTAAAAAATGGGACCACGAGGGGAAGTAGGGGGATATCTCGTAGTCTTTGAAACTATTTATCCGATTTTGATGAAATTCAAAACATAGATAGATCTGAGCCTAAAAGAAGACATATGCTATAATTTTTTTTTAATAACAGGACAACCAGGGAAGGTAGGGGAAATTTCTTCCTCTTTGGAACTATGTATCTATCCGATTTTGATGACATTTAAGACATAGATAGATCTGAATCTTAAAGAACACTTACCGCCAGTTTTTGACTCAGTAATTAAATATTTATTTAGTTAATTTTCATATAAATTTAAATTTTAATTAAATACAACTTCTGTTTTTCAGTTGTATTTAGTTGTCTTATTTAATTGTGACAAAAATATGGTAGCACCATTAAATACCACAAATTTCCCCTAAATTTTCCAAAAAAAAGCAGCTGTTCAACATAAACAAAGAAAAATTCCAAAAAATTAATTTTTCTTCATTCAGGAAATAATAATAATGAAGAGTTTCTGCAATGTTTTAAAATAATAAAAACAGCTCACAAAATCACAAAAAGACAAATATAGACAAAGAAAGCCCAAATTTCTCGACAACAAAAGTTGAATTGTTAGTGGCCACAATTTTTTGTTTCCACAAGAACAAGAAGCAGTCTAAATCATATGGTAATTTATAAAACTTAGGGCCATTATTACAACTCGGCAGTAAAGTGGAAGGTAGTTACTGGCAAGATTAGCAAAAGTGATCGGTAAACTGACCTGCAACAATTACAACTTGTCTGTAAAATAAAACTTATCTTTTTCAAAATATGGCTATACCAAAGGATTTACCGACTACTTTTGAATGGTTAACTAAGTTATAAAAAAAATCAGTGGCAACGTCGTACGCGCCATTTGTGCATTTTACTTTTTACCAAAACAATATTTTTTCTTAATTTAATTGTTGCGCATAAAATGTCGTCTTCCAAAGAAGCTTTAACTCAGCCGTTGAGAAAGCGGTCCAAGAACTATACACCGGAAGAAGAAATACTATTGGTGGAGCTGATTGAATGACATAAAAATATAATTGAAAATAAAAAGTCTGACGCAGTAGTGTGGAAAGAAAAGGAGAAAGCTTGGCAAAAAATTGAGGAGGATTTCGCAGCTAGCGTTGGAATACAGCGGCCCTGGAGAACTTTACGTGAAAAGTATGAAATGCTCAAACGTAAGTCAAAGATGGAAATAGCAGAACAAAAATTTGAAACATACCGCACAGGCGGCGGAGTGGCATTTGCCAAAATTAGCGCTCCGTCGGCAAAAATAGCTGCTATGCTGGGGGACTCTGCAACAGGATTGCAAAACCAGTGCGATAGCGACTCCTGTAAGTATAAACAAGCATATGTACATATTTATTCTGTTAATTATAAGAGAAAATTACTTTTTTTACAGTCATTGAAGTTGATTTTTTAGATGTTGAATTGTATACTGAAGAACACGAGATGAATGTCAAAGCTAGTACTTCACAGGAAAGTAATGACTGGACAAGCTGGAAGCCAACACACTTAAAACAACAGAAGTCGAAAGAGCTGGTAGTAAATACAAAAAGAAAAAGAAACTTAGAGGAGGAAAAAATGGAATTAGTAGTTTTGCAGCAGAATTTCTACAAAAACGAAGAAAATCGTTCCAAGGAGAAGCACGAGAAAGAGCTCATCTCGATGAATCTAAAAATCGAAATTTTGCAGCTAGAATTGGAGGAAAAGAAATTAAAAAAGCAGCGTTGAACTATATCTTATACATATTTCTATACCTTATAACTTGTTGTTTTGCGTAATGGACTACAGCTGAGTTTTATGTTTTTATTTACAATTGCTCCGATAACTTTAGGAAACTTTGCTATTGCAAAAAATTTTGCGGCTGTTTGCTGCATTTCTCTTGTACCGCAAGGGAATTTTATAAACTCTTTTGACAAAGCAGCTAAAGCAAAAGATGTTTCCTTTACTACGCGGCTTGCTGTGGAGACACTTACACCACAAAAGTCACCTATAGCAATTAGGAAACTGCAACTTGCATAAAATCGCAGCGTTATCATTAATTTTGTCTGAGGTGGTATAGAGAAATGCCTGAGAGGAAATGTTTTCAATTATTATACAGTACATGTATGTACATCTGGTGTATATATTGGTACTAACCTTGGACTATTTGACTGCAAAGAGCTACGAATTTTTTCCAAAATGAAATGAAATGTATTTTTGCATACCCGAAATCTTTGCACAAATTCATTGTCATTGTAAAATGTTAGATAGTCCACTTGTTCCCGAAATTTTTTAGGCTGTCTGGTTTTAGGCTGAGTGTTCTCGAAAATGTTTTCCAAATTATTTATATAAAATAAATGCGATTTATTTTGCATACTTATTTTTAAAAATGTTCACTTTGCAAATAATTTTTCACTTGTAAACAAACTTCAATTTACTTGGAATTGATAAAGTAGAAAATATGGCAGCCTGTGAAAATGTGGCAACTTTACATGCCGGTAAAAGTTACAGGTAGAATGAACTTGCCAGTAAGTTATCGCATACTTTTAGGTTAAAGTAAAGTTGTAATAATGAAAAGCTGTTTATCCGTCTGATAAAATGCTAATTGTAACTAAAGTAGAGTTGTAATAATGGCCCTTAATTATTATTTAATTACACAAGGTTAGGCAATTAATTATTATTTGAATATGCAGTCAAAAAGACAATTTCGTATTTAATTATAACTTAAAAAGAATTATAACTTAATTATCAAGTAAAAAACCGGGGGTTAGGCTATAATTTTTTTCAAAAATAGAACCCCGAGGGGAGGTAGGGGCAAATTTCTTCCTCTTTGAAACCATCTATCCGATTTTGATACAATTCAAAGCATAGATAGATCTGAGTCTAGAAAAGCACATAGGCTACAAACTTTTTAAAAAATAGGACCCGGAGGGGTGTTAGGTGGAAATTTCTTCCTCTATAAAACTATCTATCCGATTTTGATGAAATTCAATTATAGATAGATTTGAATCTAGAAAAGCACATAGGCTATACATATTTTTAAAAATAGGTGCACGAGGAGTGGTAGTTCGCAATTTCTGCCTCTTCGAAACTATCTAACTAATTTTGATGAAATTAAAAATATAGATAGATCGGAGTCTAAAAGAAGAAATAGGCTTTAATTGTTTGAAATAGGACCATGAGGGTAGGTAGGAGAAAATTTCATACTCTTGGACATTAACATTTTGAACCTACCACGCTCCCTCTTTTTTAAAACAGACATATGTACATACTTACCTTTATTGTACAAATAAAATTATATTTTTCTGAAAAGAAAGAAACTCTTTTACTTGCCACGGTTGAAAGAGAATTTGTCATCTCGACATAAATAATTCCCACCGTACAGAGATAGTGAAAATACAATTTCTAAAGTAAGTGAAACGTAAGGAGCTACGTTCCTACCCGGTGTCCCATGACACCGTGCGTTTTTTTTAAATTTTTTATATGTTTTTTTTAATATAATACTTATTTTTCATAAGATATTAGCATCAGGAAAAAATAGATTATAGCAAACAAATTAATCCATTTAATTTATAAAAATGAGTTGTTTGTTAGTCTGTTTCCAGATTTTTGTTACGACATTATGCCTAAACGGCTGAACCGACTAAAAAACATTAGGTACACTCATAGGTATTTGGCACACAATTAATATAGGCTGATTTGTTTTTCGGATTTTGAACCAAGAAAGGATAAAATGGGTCAAAGTCTCACCCCACGTACAACTCTCTCGTTTGTCAACCGATTTTCAAAATTATTTATTGGTTCGAAAGGGTTTGCTTGCAGTTTGGTCTTATTTTTTTTATTAAATCGGTGGGGAAATTTTGGAGCAGTCACTACTTGCCCTATCATCCGCTTTCGGCTTGACGTTGATTAATGGCAAACCCTGTATAATATATGAATTAATTTGTTTCCTGTAATCTATTTTTTCGGTTCCTGATGCTAATATCGTATGAAAAATAAGTATTTTAACATTAGAAAAACATTTAAAAAATAAAAAAAAAACATAAAAGTTGTAGCCGCCGTGATTTGAACCAGGCTCTGCTCATATTTTCGTCTCGAAGTAACACCAATAAAATAGTTATTTGAGACAAAATTTGTTAGTAACAAATTGGGCAATTTCAAACAAATGTTTAGAAAATCAATACTTTTTCAGCTGAATTCTTAATTTATATTTTCATTAATTAACCTAAAAATTAATCTTTAATATATAAAAGAGAATCGCAACATAATTTTTGTACAACTAAGTATGGTTTCGGTCCTTTGAAGAGATTTTTTTAAACCTATGCTAATACAAAATGTTCTATGCACTAATACATTCTTAGACCTAAATTTTTTTGACGACAGATTTAGTTTCTGTAAACTGAACTACCTTGTTAAGAGCCAGGCTTCTATATTTTCGAGATTTTGTACAGAAGAATATAGAACTTTTACTTGTTATTAATAATTTTTTGTTTGTTAGCTAAATAAAGTGTAAGTAAACAACATTAACGGAATTCACTAGCTTTTGTATTATCATTAATAATTATTAAGTGGGTTCACGAGAGTTTAAACATTCTCCCCCGCGTTGAACGACTGTTCAAAACAAAACGGGCATTGAAAGAAAGTTCAGAGTAATTATAGTTTGATTAGGTGAGACGAAAATTCAAATTATGTTGGAAACTAGTGGTTGTTATTTACATGAATAAAAGCTAAACTAAGTTAGTAATTGAATTAATTGATTGATTCTTGTCATCAGCTGCTAGACATCAAGGGTGTATTTGGAATGCTGGCGTGGCATTGGTAGAGGGTTCATATTGTGTTTTTCGGCGTATGGTTGAAGCTCAATGTTCTTTCCAGTGGCTTTGATTGATGTAGTTGAATGTGGATTTTGTGCATTTTTATCTGATTTTCATATTGACGGCAGAATGATTAGTGCAATGATGCTTACTACAAGTGCTAGGTAGCCAATTGTATAGCTGTGCGTCTGATGGGCCTTCAATTTGTTAGGTAGCTCATATCTCATATTGTTCCAGTGACCTTTGTAGAGTTGTTAGGTCCCTAATATTCTTGGCATATACACTCTCCAAATTTGTTGAGGTTAATTCATTCTTGTTTATGAAGGTTGTAGTGTTCTTTGGTAATGATAAGTCTGAGATTTTGCCAAGAATTGGTATGAAGACCTTACTTTGCTTGATATAGTTTTCAGCCCGTTCATGTTGACAAACTCGTGCTTGAGTATGCATTCTGGATCAAGTGTCAGCAAACCGGAGCCCTTTAGTGATATACGAATGATTTCCCTGTTGCAAACAGCTATGGCCCTTGAGAATGGTGATGCAACATATATCCATTGATTACCTTTGCTGAGTGGTACCCATTTGATTTCAGGCTTCTCCAGGATACAATTTGGTTTTGTTGTTGAAAAAATTAATTTCGCATTTGCAGACATCCGAACCATAATTCTAACGGATTTGAATGTTGAATCAAAGGAAAACGCCTTGTTCTATTGTGTCGCATGCGCTCTACCCACAGGGTAGATATGCCCAAGAAATTAGTACATGGATGAATGGCTGCCACTGTATTGTTTATTATGTTGGGTACGGGAATCAAGTGAAACAGCTTGAGTTTTTCACGTTCAACCAATGGTAAAGCTATCTTGGAAACAGCGTGGTGGTGTGGTAGTCTTCCCTTTATCTTCATGAGTTTAAATAGTTGTAGTAAGTCAGTTCTTTCTGTCACTGGAAGATTCACTGACGATGGTGAATGAAGGGTGATCTGATTAACTTCACTTTGTAGCTGTTCTGAAGTGAGTAACCATGGACTTATTTTTCCATGATGTGTATCCATGAGAGTGTATTTTTCTTACATTGTTTGCGATTAGTGTTAATTCAAGAACCGCTGAATGAGATAGTTGATTTAGTTGTACTTGTACTAATGCATTGTTGATGTTATTTATATCATCCGAATAGATTTTAATTTCTTGCTCCAATCCTTCTAATCTTGACTTAGCTGTTATTTGATTCTGCCGGATGATATTAATTGTAGAATCAACAACTACTGTTTGATTCTTCAATAATTTTAGCAAATACGATTCATTGGCATTGACTTGCTTGTTTAATTGTTTCTGACATCTGTTCGGCGTATTCAGAATTTAGGTTGACAAATAATGAATGGGCAACATTAGCAACTATGTATATTCAGCGCCCTTCTTTTAACTCGTAGTAGTTGGTTATCTAGTTGTAATTCAGTTTCTATGTGTTGAAAGTGGTCAGAGATACCGAGACAAGATGAGTTTGTTGGCATAATTTTACACAATGTTTGTAATGAACGTGTGCTATTGACAAGAATTGATGTTTCGGACCAGTAAGGAACTAAATCATAATATACAAATAGATTCCATTCCGTAGTTGAAGTAGCTGCTGTTCCAATTTGCTCAAAATAGATTCTGACCTTTAATCCAAACCTTTTATTTTCGACTGGAGCTCCAAGAGCCAGTGGTACTATCAATATTAACATGAGCAACGCCATGGTTAGATAATTTGTTTGCATTTTGATTCTGTTCGGCTTGTGCTCTTCAGTTGGACTAGGAGCGTGATTAGGAGAGGGAGCGAGATTAGGAGAGGGAGCAGAGTTGTTGAATTTCGTATTGCTGTCTTCATTAGATGCTTCTGGATCATTATGTATGGGCAATAGTGCCAGTCGATGTATTGGACGTTTGAATATTCCTGACACAGTTTTCACGTCAGCGGCTATTGTTAAGCCGTCATCACCTGGGTAAACTTGAATAGTTCTACCCAAAGGCCATTTCATAATAGGTATATTATCTTCTTTAATAACCACGTCTCCATCAATAAGGTTAACAAATGGTTTTCGCCATTTACACCGTTGTTGAAGTTCGTTTAAGTACTCTGCTGACCATCTATTCCAAAATTGCTGCTTAAGGTGGGTTACATGCTTCCAATGAGATAATCCTGACGCACTTGTTGGCTCTGTCCTGCTATCTACTTGCGATGTAAGAGCTTCGCCAATAAGAAAGTGACCGGGAGTAGAGGCCTCAAGGTTATCTGGATCATTTGTTATGGCTGTTAGAGGACGATAATTTAGTATTGCCTCAATTTCGACCACGACTGTATCCAATTCTTCGTATGTTAGTGATGCATTCGCGACACTCCGAAGTAGAAGATTTTTTGCAGGCTTTATAGCTGCTTTCCATAAACCTCCAAGATGTGGTGCTCTCGGCGGGATAAAATGAAATGTATTCTTTTTGAGCTGGTAGTGGAGATAATTAATTCCTGAGCCTTGCCTGAATAAATGCTATCGGCTAGTTCCGATAGCTGATTCCTTGGCCCCATAAAGTTGGTGGCGTTGTCAGAGTAAATATTCTGACATCGTCCTCGACGGCCAATAAATCGTTTTAAGGCACCGACAAAGGTATCTGTTGATAAATCAGATACTAGTTCAAGATGAACGGCCTTTGTGGAAAAACAACAGAATATGGCTATATCTGCCTTTGTTGGCCATTTGCCTCTGATCCTGTAGTGAATCCAAAAGGGTCCAAAATAATCTACACCTGCGTTGATGAAGGCCGTGCTGGAGTAACTACAGTTTGTGTGGAGATTGCCCATAATTTGTTGGCATAGTAGTGGTCGTGCCCTGGTACATCTAATGCATTTTTGAAGCGTTTAACATTCCATAATTTTGCCTTTTATTGGCCCAAATCGTTGTCGTACTATGTTTAATAGTGCTTGTGGTCCACAATGTTTTTTTCTTCGTGAACCATTGTAAATAAAAGTTTTATTAGGAGGTCGTTATATGGAATCAGCATTGGATGTTTCTCGTGATAATAATGAAGCCTCTAGTCGTCCCCCAACTCGAAGGATGCCTGATTCATCTAAGAATGGGGACAAACTTATAATGGAACTTTTCTTGCCGATTTCTTTATTTTCGCGAAGCTGTTTGATTTCTAGAGAAACGTCGGACATCCGAATGGTTCTTATGATCAAGAACAGTACATCATCTAGCTCAACCGGAGTTAAGGATTTATAGCCTGGTCGATCATCTATTTCCTTTCTGGCATTTCTGAAGAATCTGAGAATATATCCAAGTACCTGCTGTAAAGTTCTGAAGGAGTTTTTATGTGAAATTTTGTAAATCCAGCAATCGTTGGAAACATTGGCTGCTGAAATTACAGTTGTCTTCTTTTTCTCGATGTCAGTGGGAGTTGTTGCGAGAACTTGGGTGGCCACATTTCTTCTCGTCCGTGGAGAAAAAGTGGTCCATAAAACCACAAATTGCATCCAGAGAGGTAGTGGGCTGGTAAACCCCTGGATAGTATATCAGCTGGGTTGTCCTTTGATCTGACGTAGCACCACTGATCGGGCAATGTTAATGATTGAATCTTGGGTACTCGATTAGCTACAAACGTATGATACCAAAAAGATTGAGCGTTCATCCAGGATAATACTATTTCGGAGTCAGTCCATAAAAATATAGCCTGATTTTTAATCTGGAGATCCGTGTTTACTTTGTGCAGAAGTTGAGCAGCCACAACAGCAGCACATATCTCTAGTCGAGGTACCGTCTGTTGCTTTAGTGTCACTGCCCGTTTCTTGGCGCAAAGTACTGTACCAAGACTCCTCCATCCTTAAGAGTCGCTCAAAGATAGACAACGGCGCCAAAAGCCTTTTCAGAGGCATCTGAAAATATGTGTATCTCTGTTTTGCTGGAAGTTGCCCCTTAAAAATGTATCGAGGGACTATTAATATGATTATTTCGAACGTATTTGCTCTGTAAATCCAAATTGATTATTAGGCTAAGGTTCGTAGCGTTATATTCAGAAAGAATTGGGCATGATTAATATTCCAAGGAACAAGGGAAAAATTAACAACAACTTAATTTTTTAACGTACACAGCAGAACAGAGTAGCGCCACTTTCGGAAGCAGCTACACTTCCATCGTCAGTGCTCACGTGTTTTTGCTTATCACCACTTGTCAGGTGGCTCTGTTAAATGCGATTTCAATTCTTATATATACAACTTTTTCGTGAAAATTTAATACGAGAATTAAATCACTCTCAAGCTGATATTAAAGTGCACTTTCCCAGCGTTGCCATCGGTTTATTTTTCTTCATTCATTGAAATTGCTAAAACTGTCTAAATCATTTCTGAATTTAGTCCAGATCTTCTGAAGGTCCTCAGGCAATGGCTCATCGCAGTCTAACTTCAATTGCCATAACTGCGCATTACAGGTGCTAGTAGTCCAAGAGGATCAAATAATTTAGCCCAATCTGAAGTTACCGTACGTTTTGAGACAATCTGCAGGTTATTCATTTTTACCTTGACGCAAAAATAATCTGCCTTAGGCTGCCATAACAATCCTTACGTTTTTATAGTGTTAGTGTTGTTACTATTAAGTCTAAATCCACCTCCTGATCACTAGGTGGAATATTCGTCAATAATTGTGCGTGATTTACGCACCACTTTTTTAGATTGAGCCCATGCATTTTCAGAATCTTTATAAGTTCGCGTTGAGTCTCAAGTGCGATGTTGGGACTATCGGAACTTCGAAGGCCGTCATCAACGTAAGAACTATTTTTGAGCATGTTAACATCATATGGATAACACAGACTAACGAAATGAAATTTTTTCTGTAAGGTCTAAGGTTTCGTAGTCCACTTATATATACTGAGCATCAATGCCTATAAATAACTTTTTTGGAATTGACTCTGTATCTCGAGATTTTCCGTTATATAGAAAAAAGAGGATGCTGCATCACATAAATTGCATTTAATCGAGAACTAGATCTTCGATTAAATAAAAAAAAACAAACGCAGAAGGATCGGAAAGAAAACAACCTTTAAATTAATGAGAAAGTTTTATAACAAAAATACATTAAAAAAAAATTTTTTTAATTTTTTTCATAAGACTCATTAAAATTTTAAACTGAAGAAATTTTTAAATTTTATTCTTAACTGTGATAACTTCATATGTTACAAATAAAATGAGCTAAAATGTATTAAAATCATTTTCTAGTTCTGAATTTATTCAGAACTCTGCTCCCAGTAACAAGTCTATTTTTGCCTGCTGCTCAAATTGAGGATCTGCAAGGTGAATGTTGTTGGGAATATCCCAAGCAGATTTGTCAATATGTTGACTTTGTTGCGTGGTAATTATAGTACTTGGTAGTACGTATGCTTCCTCATTTGCTGAAAAGCTGAGATTCCTGGACTCCATTTGATAATTTGTGCGATACTTTGAACTTCTTTGGGTTTCGCTAACGCCCTCAAGGCAAAGGGAAGCTCCTGATGGTGAAATTGAAAATTTTTGGCAAAAGCGTTTCGATACAATATTCACTTGTGATCCTGAATCGAACACTACTCTAAATATATCTGTTGCACCATTTGAGGCTGTAATTATAACCTTTGCTGTCGCTAGCAATACATAGCCCTGGCGGCTCGCAGCGGCTTCGGTTGTTGCTGATGTAACTGCTACAACGTTGGAAGCAGTCGTCGTTTCGGCTGTATTTGAATGTGAAATGCTTCATGATTTCTTTTCCTTTTGAGTGTTGTCTTTCTTTTGCAAATGCACCAACAGTTTTCCTATAATTCTTTCTTTTTCTTATAATTCTTTCCCATCTTAGAACGGCAAAAAAAATATTGCCAAGCTAAAAGATTGCTTAGAAATGAGATGGTATTGTACCTATCAAGAACTTGGTCCTTATTTTGATCTCAGTACTTTTTACGGCCGAAATTTTTGGATAGGAACTTGGCCTTATTTTCACATTTATGTTTTTGTGCGAATCTCAGTTCTTTTTTCCAAGCCCTTATTTGATACAATAAGTGCCCCATACAATACGCCCTAGATGACAAATTTCCGTTTTCCCATTTTTCTTAGTACTTTCCCATCAAGATAGCTATAGTGGAAGTGTCCAATGCAAAAAAGGGGCGCCCTAGTCAGATTTTTCTGCTTGTTTGCTCAACAATACCTACCTGTATACCAAATTTCAGCTGTCTAGATATGCTGGAAGTGTCCCATACAAAGAAGGGGAACCAGACGAAAAGTGCCTCTTTTCAGATTTTTCTAGTTAATTGCTCACCATATATTCGTGCTCTGTTTTCAGCGTTTCAACATCGGCAACCATACGAAATTCTGTGTCCTTGGATTCAAATATATCCTAGGCTTCCGAGAGTTGGCGTTTACGCTCCTCAAAATATTTTGCGGTTGTTTTTTTGTTCGCAGAATCCTTTTTAAAATTTCGCACTATAGAATGAATTGCTTCGCCCGTTTTCAATAGGGTAGCCAATATATTTACCGTCGCCATTGTGTATAATCAGGAACTGCCTCTTCTGTCTTTTTTTTCGGTTATATGTATTTTTTATTGTATCTTCAATAAAATTGAAAAATAAGTCTTGTATTCTATTTACTGGCAAAAATTAGTTAAATAGCTGATGTTTCATTGAAAAAAGCATCCACCTTCATAAGTGGTAAAAGCGAACAAGAACGCTGATGATGACGAGCGTAGCGGCCGTCGAAATCAGTAGTACTGATCCGTTCTGCTAATCTGATTTGAATATTCCAGCACTCCACTCTTAATAAAAATAATTTGAATTTACATTAATTCAATTATTGAACTAGAAAGCCGAAATAATAAAAAAAAAAAAAAAAAAAAAAAAAAAAAAAATTTCAAGTAATCAAATCTTAACTCTAAAATTTTAATTTTTAAGTCCAGCCAGTGCCAGACAAAAATATTTGTTTCAGCGGCTGGTTGCTTACGTCTCTCGTGTTCGGCTGAGAGGAAGAGTGTCCCTCCTTCTCAGCCGAGTGTGGCCTCTAAAGTTAATGATGTTTCGGGCTAGGGGATTTGGGTGCAACTCAAGTCTTTTTATGTAGCTTGTCACGTGTTTAGAAAACACTGTCTTAACCGGCGGCACATCTAGGTCTTTATGAATTCGCTTGTTTCTGACATACCATGGGGCTGCTGTAATCGTACGGAGTATTTTATTTTGTTGCCTTTGAATTTTTTCTACATTTGATGCCGAGGCAGTGCCCCATAACTGGATTCCGTAGGACCATATTGGTTTTAGAATGGAGTTGTATAGAAGAAGTTTACAATCTAGGCTTAGAGTAGAATTCCTTCCAATGAGCCAATTCATTTGAGCTGCTTTTAATTTCATTTGGGTCACCTTTGCATTTATGTGTGACTTCCATGTTAGACGACGATCCAGATGAACACCGAGATATTTTACTTCAGTGTGTTGAGGTATAGTTTGGTTATTTATTTGTATAGGTGGGCAGGTTTCTTTGCACAATGTAAAAGTAATGTGTAGACATTTTTGTTCGTTAATTTTTATCCGCCATTGTTTTAGCCATTGTTCCAACTGGGGTATATAATCTACCAAATTGCGGGTGGCTTCTTGATGGCTTTTGTGAACACTTAGAAAAGCTGTATCATCAGCGAATGTTGGTATGTGTATGTTACTGCTTACCGGCAAGTCAGAGGCATATATCAGATATAATACAGGACCGAGGATGCTGCCTTGAGGAACTCCGGCTTCAATGGGTTGCGGAGGGCTTTGAAAATTACCTTCTTTAACAACAAATTTTCGCTCAGTTAGTAGCTTTCTAAAAGTTTAAGGATGTTTTCGGGTAGGTTTTGCTTTAGTTTATGTATTAAACCTGAGTGCCATACTTTATCAAATGCCTAAGAAACATCGATGAAGAGCGCAGAACAATATTTCTTTTCTTCGAAGGTTTTTCTAACCACGTTCACGAGTCTATGTGTTTGTTCAATCGTACTATGTTGTCTCCTAAAACCGAATTGGTGGTCTGGAATGCATCCAGTACGATTCAGTATGGGTGTTAGCTTACTCATAAGTAGCTTTTCAAATAGTTTTGACATGTTAGACGACAGGCTTATAGGCCTATAGGACTCCACCTTCGTATAATCTTTGCCTGGCTTAGGTATCATGGTAATCAGCGAAACCTTCCATTCTGCGGGATAGCATTTGAGGCGCAAAATACTATTAAAAATAAATCGAATTATCCGTTTTGCAGTATAGGGTAGCTCTAAGGGCATTTTATTGCTTATTTTATCAGCGCCTGAGGCTTTTTTCGAGTTTAAGCCCGCAATCTCACGAATGTTGAACCTCAAAGTAACATCTGGTATAGCGAGGACTGGTGGCAGCTCAGCTATAGTATCAGACGTATTTGGAGTAAATACTTTCTGCAAGTGGTTTACAAACAGAGTACCTTTTTCAGCGTCAGTTCTTGCCCAGTCTCCATTCGAAGCTCGCAATGGAGGCTTATATATCACTGGTCTTTTGAGGCCTCGGGCTGCTCTCCGTAGCGAATAGTCTGTTTGAGGTGTTGCGTCGAGCCCATTTAGAAAGTTTTGAAGAGAAGTGGTTTTTTGATATTCTAGAAGTTTTCAGCTGTTTAGTACATTCCTTCAGCCTAGATTTTAGCTGAGGGGATCTGTAGCGTTGCTATTCTCTACGAATTCTCCTTTTGTCGGATAAAAGCCGTTCTACATCTGCTGAAAAAATTTCATTATATCTCACCTGAAGATTTGTAGTAGTAGCATTTAGAGCAGCTTGCTTAAGGTTTGCCTCAAACATTCTAACAGAGTCATCTATGTCAGCAGGCGTTTTTAATGGAATATTTTCTGGGCAATGAGCACTCAAATATTTTTTGTATTTCAACCAATTTATACGTGTGGTTGTCATCGTTAAATCACAAGTGGGTGAATATGTTGTATGTGAATAAATAGTGACAATAGTTGGTGAGTGATCTGAAGACAAATCTAAAGATGCTTCAACTTGGATCATTTCGCTGGGCACACCCTTTACTACTCCAAAAACAATAACATCAGGTACTTTTCGGCGATCTGTTGGCCAGTAAGTTGGCTGCCCAGTTGATATAACATTTAACCGCATTTTTGAAATTGTGTCAAACAAAACGCGACCCTTTGGCGTGATCAGGCGAGATCCCCAGAACGTGTGCTTAGCGTTGTAATCACCGGCGGCCAAAAACCGTGGGCCTAGTGAATTTAAAAATCTACTATACTGATTTTCTGTAATAGAGTACCTGGGAGGAGAGTAAATTGATGAAATCACCAGGTTTTGATGAAAAGCTTCAATGCAGATGTTAGTTGCTTGAAGATAGTCTTCACAATGATCACTCATTAAGTAGTGTTTTAATCGCGATTTTATTAGTATACCCGAGCCACCACAAGCTCTACCTTGGGGGTCCTTTGTGTCGTAGAGAGTATATCCGTTGATTTAAAAAAAACTTCTAGCAGTCAAGTACGTCTCAGAGATAAGCATAACATCAATTTGTTTATCCATCATGAAGTATTCTAGTTCGTTTTTATGTTGGCGGATGCCGTTTGCGTTCCAGAAACAGATTTTTAAGTTCATGGTTTGTTTAATGCAGCCTGCAATAATGTAGACTGCATTTTCAACACTTCCTGCATCATGCAGGTCATGTTGGTTGTAAAAAAATTTACGGTTTGTATTAAATTTTCTATTGAAGTCTCCAGTCGATCAAAATTGAGCTGTGGGCTGGTTAGACTTCAAAGCATTAGCGTGCGAGAACTGGCTGTTTGGTATGTTTTGCGCTATGGGCTGGTTAGCCTTAAAAATGTTGGCGTATGAAGGCCGGCTGGTAGCTGGTTGGCGCAACTGAGGATAGTTTGTATTGTCGAAAGTATTAGGTTGAGCATAGGTGTGATTACGTCTGTTAGACAAAGACTGCTTAACATGTACATAGACAGGGCAGCCCCTGTAGTTTACAGTGTGATTTTGATGGCAATTGCTACACTTTTTCATTTTGGAATCATCTTTTTGCTTATCACAATTGGCAGTGCTGTGTAGTTCACCACAGACGACACAAACGGTGCGCAACTTGCAATATGTTTTGGTGTGGCCATATTCTTGGCAATTTAGACATTGAATGGGCCCTGCTCGCTTGTGTGGTTCCTCTACGGTAACTCGTCGGTGCAGCAAATATCTTAAGCTGTAAATGGGGTGTACTTCATTATTTTTTAATTTCATATCACCTGGTTCCATTTCCACACGAAATAGTGGTTGGGGAACTCGCTCTCTATTTTTAATGTTAGTAACATTTTTTACTTTAAAATTATTATTTAGTAGACCCGCTTTTACCTCTTCTGGATCCACGTATGAATCGATGCCTTTTATCACTACCTGGAGGCCTTTTGCACTTTTCAATTGGTAGGTGTAAAAATTTTTATTTTGTGTTTCAAATTCCGAAACTACTGAGCGGTAATGATTTTCTTCATTTACTTGAATTTTTGTTTCATTGATCGCACCGCGTTTTATCGGTATCACGTAAAACGCCTCTTCACCGATTAATTGTACTAGCCTTTTAATTAGCTCATTTGAGTTTTTCTCTCTTAAGTATATTGGGGGCGGCTTGTTTGACCTGACAATGGTGATTTCGTCTTCGTCGTTTTGTAGAAGCGAAAACCGGTTTTCAGAGAGCGCCGCATCAGATTTACCATCTTTGACCATTTTCGCCAATGGAGCGAGGTTTTTCGATCTTGGACTTCTTTGTCTTTTTTTATTATTTATCACTTTAAAATAGCGATCAATACCCATTTGGATTTTTGGATTTTCTGAAGCAGTTTCTAGGGGGACACTTTCTGTCGTTTTTTCTTTTTCAGCTTGATGTTGGCTCATATTGTTGGCACTTGTGCTTTGCTGTGAAGCTGGTATCAAAAAATTTACTTTTATATTATGGTCCGTCATAGACATTGAATTTGAGCGTACCCGTGTACGAAAGTGTAAATTTTTGTTTACTGGGTTATCACATTCTGCAGCAACAACAGTAACGTAGGCATTTCTGTTGTTTGTTGTTGTATTCGTACTCATTTGGTACGAATACCAAATATATTTGTTGTTTGTGTGCCTACTTGCTTATAACTATAATTTACTTTACAAAAAGAAATGAAAAATGTATAGGTACGTAAAATATTCAACAAAACGGTGTTTGTTAATACTTTGTTGTTGCGAATATTTGTCTTTTTCTGTCTGATGTGTAGATTAAGATCCAGGAACTGATGAATCTGTTGGCAACAATATAGTGATCTCGTTGTATATGTATACCGAAATTTCGATTAGTGAAACTGATGAATTTGGTCACCAATGTGCTGGTGCGTGGTGTCAGTGCTCTAATCAAGTTGCTGGAACTGCTAATGTTCGTCGCACCAAAGGTATGATGCTTGTTAAGGCCTCCGCTGAAGACAAGGACTCGCTGGGCAGATTTTGTGCTGCAAAATCTCCACTGAAGACCAATTTTGCTGAGTAGGCTGCGTATAGTTGTAAGTCACCAATAAATGTTTCAAGCTCCTTACCGCTGGTAGGGGGAAGTTTAAAATTCAATGGTGCTGAGTAGTCTGCGTGTAGTTGTAAGTCACCAATAAATTTTCCAAGCTCCTTAGGCTTAAAATTCAATGGTGGTTGGGGGCACCAAAATTCAAACACATAAATTTGAACGCACAAATTTTTTGAGTGTTTTTTGCTTTCAAACACTTGTAACTTAAACGTAATGTGATCAATGAATAAAAAGCGAGTTTTTACTACTGACAAAGAAGTATAATTTTAATTGGGGTATTTATACCAAAATTAATAACAATTAATGTCGAGTAAACAAATACCTTAAAACTAAATTTACGTTAAGTTGACCAATCAAAATAAAGTGACAATACTTGCAGTTAATTCAATGTTTGTCAGCTAAATAAAGTGTAAGTAAACAACATTAACGGAATTCACTAACTTTTGTATTATCATTAATAATTATTAAGTGGGTTCACGAGTGTTTAAGCAAACTTCATTAAAAGAAAAATTGTGACAATATGTCCAATAATGAATTTCTTAGAGGTTAAATTTTGGATTTATTTTTTGTTTTGCCTAATAAATACTTTTATTGTTATCCAATGGATAACAAGCTTTTTTATAAAGGTGTAGAAAAATAAAATAGATTCATATCGAATACAAATTATTTTCTGGGTTTTGTATAAGTTTCTAAGCCTACCTCGCTTATTTTATTCTTTTATAATTTTTAAAAGTATTATCATTTATAATTCTCAAATAGTTTTTAAGAGTCTGTGCATAAGATAAGAGGTTTGTAACTATTCAAAGTTGTGGTTGAAGTCCACTGACAATTTGGTAAACGCCAGTTAAATTCATATAGACATTGCTTAACTAGCAGCAAATAAACTTCATTTAAAATAATATTATGACAATATGTCAAATAATAAATTTCTTAAAGGTTTAATTTTGGTTTTATTTTTCATTTGGCCTAATAAATACTTTTATTGTTATCCGATGGATTTATATTTGTATAAAGGTGTAGACAAATTAAATAGATTCATATCGAATACAAATTATTTGCTGGGTTTTGTATAATTTTCTAAGCGTACTACGCTTATTTTATTCCTTTGTGATTTTCAAATATATTATCATTTGTAACTTCTTGAACGATTTTTGAAAGTCTGTGCATAAGATAAGACGTTTGTAACTGCTCAAAGTTGTGGTTGACGTCTACTGACGATTTGATAAAGCGCCAATGAAATGCATTTACATAGACTATAGACAGTTCTTAACTATCAGCAAATAAGCTTCAGTTAAAATAAAATTATGCCAATATGTCAAATAAAAATTTTATTTATTTTATTTTTCATTTTGCCTAATAAATCCAATGGATTTCCAATTGCATGAAGGTGTAGAAAAATAAAATAGATTCATATAGAATACAAATTATTTGCTGGTTTTTGTATAAGTTTCTAAACATACTAAGCTTATTTTAATCTCTTGTAATTTTTAAAAATATTATCATTTGTAAATTCTTAAATGATTTTTGAAAGTCTGTGCATAAGATAAGACGTTTGTAACTGTTCAAAGTAGTGGTTGAAGTCTACTGACGATTCGATAAAGCGCCAATGAAATGCATATATGCGACGCGCAAAATAGAAAGGGACCTAAGGGTAAAAACCGGTTTTGTTCAGGAGAGCCATTTTAAAGATTTAAATACGTGTATCTTTGGTGTACCATCACTGAGCGTGTTGGTATTGGTCTCATTTGAAAGCGATACATCTCATGACGTCAGGAACGTGTTGGTCAACCTTGAAAACGCGCGTAGGTCGTCCCTACCTCTTGTTTTGTGTAGTTGGTTTTTACTGTTTTCTACCTAGCGCGCTGTTTCCATGAGTTTGATATCAATTTTGCTCGCGTTTTTTCGAATCCAGGTTTATTTTCTGAAATTATTAATTGTTAATTATAATAAATACTCATTTATAATTCTTTTAAATGGTGAATATCACTCTGTTAGTACGAAAATTTGTTCACATAACCTTATTATGTTATTCGCGAAAATAATTTAAAACTAATAACATTCTTACTGACTGTTTTAGGATGAAACGGTGGACGAATGCGAAGAAGTAGATTTCTATTTGCGCTTAGAATCGTCGACTTGAATTTCATAAAACGCGCATATATCTGGGAGCGAACACTTTTGGGGCATGGGATCGGTCTCATTCGATGCTCAGATGTTGTCCACATCAAAAAAAAAGTGAAAATTTATTTTCTTTTACCCTTAGGTCCCTTTCTCTATGCGCTGTCACATATATAGACCATAGACAATTCTTAACTATCAGCAAATAAACTTCAGCTAAAATAAAATTATGACAATATGTCAAATAAAAAATAAAAAAGGTTTAATTTTGGTATTATTTTTCATTTTGCCTTATAAATCCAATTGTATGAAGGTGTATAAAAATAAAATAGATTCATATCGAATAAAGCCCAAATGGAATTCATAAAGACAATGCTTAACTATCAGCAAATAAGCTTCATTTAAAATAAAATTACGACAATATGTCAAATAACAAATTTCTTAAAGGACTAATTCAAATATTGAACTAAAAAGCCGAAATAATAAATTTCAGTTCAAAATAAAAGTACGTAAAAATTTAAATTATTTTTACTTATTTCATTTTTAAGTTTTTACATATGTCCCATCTAAACTCCATGATCTGGTATTTTGTTTCGGACTGTACCTTGGATTTGAACTTTTCTTCGTAGTGTACTGCATTATATTAGTCAAGCGATTTCATTTAATGCCCATATTGAGGGGTGTGAAAATATATGTATATGCATGAAAATACTAGCCGCCATTTTATACTGGCCGCCCTTTTGGAATTGGAAGTTTTTAATTGCGTACTGTATTCTACTAGTCAAACCCTTTCATTTGATATCTTTATCTATACTGAAGACTTTATAGACAAATAACTAATTCACCATTTTGTGGCGGCGACTATCTGTGATTTTTAATAATGCTGAATACACATAATCGTAACGTAATCAGATCAGTAAGTCATGAAAATTATATGTTTTCACAAAATTTCAGATCAATCGGTCAACAGGAAGGGGGTAAAACTAAATATTACTTTTTATGGGAGTGGCACCGACGATTTTTTAAAACTAAACTATATTGGCATGAAAGTTATAGTTGTCTACCAAATTTTGTATCAATTGGTCAAGAGGAAGGGAGTAAAAGCCAATATTACTTTTCCTTATCTCAAAATTGTATAGTAGTCAAAAGTAAAGGCGTGTACCAAATTATGGATCAGTCGACTAAAAGGAAGGCGTTAAAACTAAGTATTACTTTTTATAGGCGTGGCGCCTCCCAATTTTGTAATTACAAAATTGCATAGTCATCGTAAGTAAAGATGTGCACAAAATCTCAGGTCAATCGGTTAACAAGAAGGGGCTAAAACCTACTGTTTAAATTAAAAAACTGTAAACTCGTTGTAGGTTAAGGTGTCCACCATATCTCAGATTATTCGGTTAACAGGAAAGGTGTAAAATAAGTATTATTTTTATGGTCGTGGTGCCGCCTAATTTTTTAATTATAAAATTGTAGTCATCGTAACTAATGGGGTCCACAAAATCTCAGATCAATTGGTTAACAGGAAGGGACTAAAACTAAATATTACCTTTTATGGATAAGTTAAATAATACCATTTAAAAAAAGTCAACTCAAAGGTAAATCCACATATTAATTTTAATTTAATGGTTAGCATGTTTGACTACGAACTCTGAGGTCTTGAGTTAGGCTTGCCAGATCCAAATTGTGAAAAAGCTTGAAATTTAGAGAAAATGCGCTTAACTTGCGCTAAAAATCTTGACACTAACTTAAACCTATTTAAAACAACAAAGATCATTCACCGACTTCGAAAAAAAGGAGAAAGTTATCAATTCGTTTGTATTTTTTTGTGAGTTGAGAGTTTCGTCATATATAAACCGATTTGAACATTTTTCCTTATTTGGAATGATTTACTTCCTCTGTTTTAGAGTCGATTCTTTTTTGAAGGTCCATTTTAAATTTACAAGTTACATTAAATTCAGCATTATTTTTCTTAACTTATTTAACTTAGATTATTCTAAAAGAAACCAATACAAGATAAATAAAGATATTATTGTACACTTCAGAATTTTTGCTTTCCCACATGCATAAGAATATTTGGTATTTCTGCTAATGATTTTAGTTGATTCTCTACTTTAATTTGCAAAAAAATTTTAAAATATAAAAATTTAATTAAAACAGTTTCTTCACATTGACTCGGCATATGACGTTCTTCTTCTTTCTTTACAAAACACATTATTAACAGGAATAGAAAATATAAACGGAATCAATTTATAAAGATTTTCGATTTCCTTTTCGACCTGCTTTTCCATTAGACTATATATAGTAATTACAAATATATTCGTAATCTGTGTATAATTTATGATTGTCTATAAACTTGTGGAATTTCCATTAATAGTTCCCAAGTCCAAAGTGTTTTACTTTTATCAAAGGTACGACAGTTTTTCTTTAAGGAGGAACACTGATAAAATCACTTTTAAAAATTTATTAGCTTCTGATTTGGAAAGGAAATCCCTTTGAAAAAGGCTTTCACTATTTATTTTGTTTCTTTCTATAATTCTAATATATTTTCCAACGGTAAAATAGATGATTGAAGCCCGTGCATAAAATTGTGAACACAATAGACATTAATTTTTAGCTTGACAAATAGCTTTTGAGCTTGAATATTGACAAGCCTTAAAAAGCTTGATAATCAAGCCCGTCTGGCAAGCCTATCTTGAGTTCAAGACTAGTTTCAGGCAAGCCAAAAACATCATGAATTTTTGCGATGTGCATTGGTGTGTTATTGTGTTGGTTGTTGTTGGACTGTTAAGTGATGAAAGGCGTAGCACTGATCACTTTGGGAGTACCTGCAGCGATTAATACTAACATATCCCAGTGCACTTCACAGCACCCTCCTTCGTCGGTATTGTAGCAGCACCGCCGGCGAGGCAAAAGAACTAATAAATGGCTACACAGCTCAAACAAATTAATGGCTCTACTTGAAACCAAAGGAGCTGCAACAATGCTCTACTAAAAACGCGCAATATCAGAATTGTAAATGAATTAAGCTTTCTATCTCTTTCCCACTTAACAACCTATTCTGTCTACACTATCCCTGTCCCAAAGAAGGTAGCACGTTAATTAATTAACTGTTAGGCATTAATTGCCTGATTGTGTTACTTCTCTTTAAAAAAATGTTCACAGTAATTAAACCTTCATCAGTTGCTACAAATTGGAAAATTCTTAGAAACATTGAGATGTGTCAAGGATGTCACGAATAACACTGTCCTGTAGTAATTTTTGCGCGAAAAATTTCTAAATCTTAGACCAAACAATTAATTTAAATAGTTCACAACAGTACATGCTTTCATAGAGACTGTGAACACATAAAAACATTTAAGTTAACGACGTTACAACCCACTCTCGAATTAAATCAATCTTTAACAAGCTTACAACAAACGACTTCATTACAATCCTCCAAATATGGCCGTGGGAACTACTACACTTTTAGTATACTTTTTGGTGGAACTGCTCTTCATTTTTTTGTTTTTTTGCTGCTGAAGTCAATGCAATTCAAAGTGCTGACCAGCGTTGCCAGAAGCTTTTCGAAGAAAATCATCATTTGACGAATTAAAAATCATATTTTGATATAAAAAATCATCACAAATTCGTATTCCTAAGTTGAACAATGAGCCGTTTATAGCAAACTAAAACAAAAACAGATCTTTAATATGATATGATATTCTTCATGTCATCTTATAGATGGGAGGGTTATTACTTTCTTGGCAACCAATATTAAAGAGATTCTTGTACATTTTAAAATTGTATGTAATAGCAAAAATTTTTGAAAAAGTCGGGAGCAATCAGCGAAGTATATAAAATATCGCCATGACTGTAAGAACATATACAAATGAGACAAAATAACTTCCACCGAGAAATAAAATAGGATCAGTGCATGTATGAAAAAAAATATTTTTCGTTCTTGAAATAAAAATCTGTGGAATATACAAACTTTAATTCACAAATCCGTGCTCAGTATATTGCCCATCACGTACAAATTTTTTAATGGGCATGACTAATATTTTCACTAGGTACATCAGTATATTTTACCATAACTCGAGAATGGTTTGTCCAAATGGAATAAATAATGCACCAAAATATACAGAATAAATTACCTTTAAGTCATTCATATTTATTTATTTTTATTTCTTACTGTTTCGGAGTTATTCAGAAATTTTTCGTTTTGAAAAAGTCATGAAAAAATTAAGAGGGAAGCTAAGTATATTAGGAATATTATAAGCCAAAAACCTTTAAAATCGACAGACAAATGTTGATTTTATTTACAATTAGGTGAGAGAACTAATGCACACACACACAAATTGAAATTTTTCTGTTGTGTGGAAATTGTGATTTTTATCACTTAATTGTGAATAAAATCAACATTTGTCCATCGATTTTCATGATTCATGGCTTATTTTATGTCTAGTTAGCTTTCAGACTAATGATAAAAATTGTAAATGTCTGCAGTTTTAATTTCTTTTATGAGTTTTTGAAAACAATAAAATTAATTGTTCCAAAAAAAATTTCGCCGGTAATTTCTGAATAACTCCGAAATAGTTGGAAATATAAAACAATAATATGTATGACTTAAGGGAATTTGAATACGCATCTTTTGGTGGCTTATTTATTATAATCGGATAGTCCGTTCTCGAGTTAGGATGCTATTGGAAATATTAGTCATGCCCATTTAAGAAATCAGCACATGATAGAAAAAGACTGAAAACAGAGTTGAATTTGGCACATTAAACTTTGAATATCCCACAACATTTTTTAACATCCAACATGATTGACAGTTTTGTCATTCAAAACTATCTTTCAAAGCTGATGAATTTCCGACTGTCATTCAAGTTCGATAGCTGTACCCCGCCTTGTACATTAAAATTCCCTAAAACCGAAAAAGAAGTAACCAAAGTCGAAAACAGGGAAATATAGTCGAAAATTCAAAATACTTTATTAAGAGAAAGTACCACCCAGTTAATACAATGCACTACCATAAACTTTTATGTTAAACACTTTTATTAATTGATCCACACAGCTTTTATTAATTGATCCAAACAACTACAAAACGTAATGAATGATATATTTCAATAACTATTTATATATCATCTCAGAATATGCAGAAAGCCCTATTTAACATTTTATAAATTTTACAGGAGAGCCATAAAACTTATTTAAATAAAAAAAATGTTGACACCTGGTGCAAAATTTCACAATAAATGTACAAATTTGTTGGGTCCTTTTTTACTTATATGTACTGTAAAATGTTGCACTAGTTATAAATATATTTTTCATTTAAACAAGATTCATCCTTCTCCTGTAATACTTTTAAGATGTGAAATGGGGCCTTTGCATTTTCTGTGACGATATACATATGAAAAGTTCAAAAAAATCATAATTTGCGAGAAAATAAATCATAATTTCGGGAAAAAAATCATCAAATCATATTCTATTTTAAAAATCATCAAAAATATGATAAAATCATCATTCTGGCAACGCTGGTGCTGACTATGGAAAAACAACCAAAAACGAAAAAAGTGCAAAACGTTGAAGACACACTCACCCATATTAGTTTGAACTGTACATATAAACGAATGAGCCAACTAACAGCGTAGACTTCCTTCCATCTGTGATTGTGTAAAAAACTACAAACAAATATAAATAAATATGTATGTACATATGTACAATATACGAGTACATACATATGTACATCCATATCGTCAAAGAAAATGCAAGAAGCTCTATTTAACATTTTAAAAGCTTTACAGGAGAAGCATAAAATTTTTTTACAATACAAGTAAAAAAGGAACAACAAATTTATGGGTCGATTATGGGTGGCAACCGAACCTCAGATGGGTTGCAAGTTGCTAAAATGGCATTACTGATGGCAACTGGTGACTGAGAACTGTTAATTTCAGTTTCTATTTAGTGCTTTTCTGGCAACCATAAATTTCCAGTTGCTATACATAATCGACCCTTATATATTTATTGTAAAATTTTGCACTAATTGTCAATATATTTTTTCATTTAAACAAGTATTATGCTTCTCCTGTTAAACTTTTAAAATGTTAGATAAGCCTTTTTGCATTTTCTGTGACGATATGCTCTTATAAAGGCAACAATAATAACAAAATACTGCTCTTACAACTCCTGATGCTGCTGCTGACATTCGTGGCTTCAATTAAAATTATATATTTATATGTTACAGTACACTCCCAGCAAACATTTTTGCCGATTTCGGTCCGAAGTTGATCAGAAACTGCTCACAAGATGCCGAATTCGTATCCGAAGGCAGTCAGAAAACGTACCGGAAATCATATGGGTGGCTAACAAGAAACCCGATCTCTTTCTCTGAGAAAATACTAAAAACTATGCCGAAATGTCTAAAAAATTTTTAAAACTTGAAGGGAATTTTCGATAGAAAACTTTCCGATTTATCTGATACTTTTTACGCCCTGTCGTCCTCATCAGAAAACATTTTCCCATATTTTATAGGATGTAATCGTAACGGTTAATTCAGAAGGAATTGGGCCTGATTAATAGTCCAACCAGTGTTCCTAGAAATTTAAGGGATAAAATCTGCAAAAATTTCACAATTTTTCAGGAAAAATTTTGAAAAATCTGAATTTTCTTTTTTAAATCTTCAAAACCATTTTTAATAACAGTTTTATGTATTATTTAATCAAATTAACAATATATTCAAAAAACATAAATGCATATAGTTGTGAACATATATTTTTTCATAAAAAACATAAACATCGACAATAAAACAAATTCAATTGCGTGTAAGATACACATACATATATCCCAGTCGAATAAGGAGAAAAATGAGAGGTAATAAGCTGAAAATGCATATACACCTTCCTTTTGGTGTTCTAAAAGTTGTCTCAAAAGTCTCATTATTCAAGGTCAAAGGTCACAAAAATCATTGTTTTGCAAATATCTCGGTTTCTACACTCCAATGTTGTTAACGCTTATATTAAAAATTGTAGAGCATAAAATTTGAGACAGATTTTGTATGAAACATTTTTTCATACGCCCAACCGTTTCTTAGGTAGAGTGCAGAGAGCCCGCAGCGCTCAGCCATACTAAGTGTAGTGGATAGACATCTGCAAAAGTCATAAATAACGAGATTAGAATCATTCTCAATAGTTTAGAATGATAATATCCCTGCAGGAAATGCGAATAGTGAAATTGTAGTGATTTACTAGTGACATTGTCAGTAGTACTACTGACCAGGTGTACCCCAGTCAATGTAATCATCTATTGACATTTAACATTAGCTTGTCATTGAAAATCCACCAGTAGACTAAAGCACTACTGACTAAGTAGTTCTTTTGGGACCACATGGAGACATTGGCACCAAAGATTCACTAGTAAATTTTTAGGGCTCTAGTCCACAATATTGATATTTCCTCGCTCGATGCCGATAGTGAAATTATAATGATTTACTAGTGACATTGTCAATACTATTACTGACCAGGTGTACCCCAGCCACTGTAATCGCATATTGACATATAACATAGGATTGTCATTGAAAATCTACCAATAGACTTAAGCACTACTGACGATGTATTTCTTTTGCGACCAAATGGAGACATTTGAACCAAACATATACTAGTACATTTGTGACCCCCGTCTACAATTTTATAAGGGTTGGGGCAATACACTTAATCACATATATATATATATATATATATATATATATATATATATATATATATATATATATATATATATATATATATATATATATATATATATATATATATATATATATATATATATATATATATATATATATATATATATATATATATATATATATATATATATATATATATATATATATATATATATATATATATATATATATATATATATATATATATATATATATATATATATATATATATATATATATATATATATATATATATATATATATATATATGTTTTTAATATTATTTTTTATATAAAAAATTAAATAAATAATTTTTAAATTATTTAGGCCGAAATATTTTTAAAATTTATGTACCTTTCGCGGTTGTAGCTTAAAACATATCAATTGAAATTACAAAATTTTATTAGAAATTAAAAAATTTTCAATTCATTAAAAAAAATCAATTTAGTTTAAAAAATATCAATTGAAATTCAAAAAAAATCAATGTAAATTCAAAAATCCTATTTAAAATTCCCTTTGAAATTCAAAACTTGAAAAAATATATACATATATATATGTCTGTATATATTTTCGGTTAAAAAATTATATTATTCTACTAAAACCATTTGTTTAAATTGAAGCATTCAATCAGAAGCGGCAGCGGTTAGCCGCCGATCGGCTTGCAACTCTGCTATTGACTGCACATAATAATAAAAAAAGAAAACAAACTATTAACGCTTTCGTTGAGAATGTCACCAGAAATACACTAGAACTGTAGTCTCTAACGTATCTCTACTCGGGCATAAAAGGAAAGTTGTCGACATTTTAACTAGTGCAATTGTCGCTAGAGAAAAGAGTTTTGACATAGAGACATATGGTTCTTGACTGACTAGAGGGATGTTTTGAATCGAAGCTTTCAAGACGAATGAATGAGAGTGCACAACAACGGTTTTAATGAACTATTGTAATTTTTAGATTTTGCATGTAGTAATGTTTTTCTATAATTTTGACTATGTAATTTTGACTAATTTGTTGTATCTTGGAAACCGCAAGAGGCAAACTCTTGAAATTTAAAAAGACGCTAAAACCAAAAAATTCCAAAATTAAAAAAATATCAAAACGAAAAATCGCCAAAATGAAAAAAGCGCTTAAATGAAAAAAGCACCAAAATTAAATAAAAACGCTAAAACACAATATCATCAAAACGAGAATGATCGCCAAAAAACTAAGAAAAACGCCAAAAATCGAAAGAGTCGTAAACGGAAAAAACACCAAAACAAGAAGCACCAAAACAGAAAAAAAGTCGCTAAAACGCAAAAAATCACCAAAGCTAAAATTATCGCCAAAAAACGCAATGAAACGAGAAAAAGCGCAAAAACAAACAAAAACCTACAAAACAATAAAAATCACTAAAACGCAAAAAATCGCCAAAACTAAAATTATCTAAAAAAACGCAATGAAACGAGAAAAAGCGCCAAAAGAAAAAAACACCAAAACAAAAAAATCGCTAAAACGCAAAAATCACCAAAACTAAAATTATCGCCAAAAAAAACGCAATGAAACAAAAAAAATACGAAAACAAAAAAAATCGCTAAGACTCAAAAAATCACCATAACTAAAATTATAGCCAAAAAACGCAATAAAACGAAAAAAAGCGCCAAAACAAAAAAAGCACTAAAACAAAAAATTGCTATAACGCAAAATATCACCAAAACTAATATTACCGCCAAAAAACGCAATAACACGAAATAAAATAGAAAAAAATCACCAAAACGAAAAAAAGCACCATAACTGAAATGATCGCCAAAAAACGAAATCATTTAAGTTTTGGTGATTTGTTGCGTTTTTGGGATTTTTTTCTTTTAATGTTTTTTTTTTGTTGTGGCGCTTTTTTCCTTTTAGTGCTTTTTTTCTATTTTTAGCAATTTATTTGGTTTTTGGCAATATATTTAATTTTGGCAATTTTTTAAACTTTTGGTGCTTTTTTTCATTTTAGGCAATATTTTGCGTTTTTGGCGATCATTTTAGTTCTGGTGGTGTCTTGCGTTTTAGCGGTTTTTTTTTTGTTTTGGTGGTTTTTTATTTTGGCGTTTTTTTCGTTTTAATGATTTTTTTCCATTTTTGGCGATTTGTTTCGTTTTTCGGCGATAATTTTAATTTTGGTGATTTTTTGCGTCTTAGCGATTTTTTTGTTTTGGCGCTTTTTTCGTTTTTTGGCGATATATTTTGTTTTGGCGATTTTTTAAACTTTTGGTGCTTTTTTCCATTTTTGCCGATTTATTGCGTTTTTTGGCGATCATTTTAGTTTTGGTGATTTCTTGCGTTTTAGAATTTTTTGTTTTAGGGCTGTTTTTGTTTTGGCGCTTTTATTTCGTTTTGGTGGTTTTTTTCCATTTTTGGCGATTTATTTGGTTTTTCGGCGATAGTTTTAGTTTTGGTGATTTTTAACTTTTTGGGGTTCTTTTTTCGCGATCATTTTAGTTTTGGTAATTTTTTGAGTTTTGGTGTTTTTTTTTTGTTTTAGCGCTTTTTTAGCGATCATTTTAGTTTTGGTGATTTTTTGTTTTAGCGTTTTTTTTAATTTGGTGCTTTTTTCCCTTAAGCGCTTTTTTCATTTTGGCGATTTTCGTTTTAATATTTTTTTAGTTTTGGAATTTTTTAGTTCTAGCGTTTTTTAAATATCAGCAAATTGTCTAAATTACATAGTTCAAATTACATTAACTGATAGAAAACCCTTTAATTGTTATTGTTTTTAATATCAGAGTTAATTGGTGTAGCCTGTGTCTGTATAACACATTAGTATTTCAACATTTTTCGTTGCTCGCTATAGAGCACCCTATAATTTGTAACTGTCATATATATGTTGTTGTAGCGGCCAAAGGTTTACATATTCTGTGAAAGTTTCAGGTCCGTAGCTCTTACGTTTCTGTCTGTGACAGACAGGCGGACGGACGGACAGTGTATCAAAAACAATAGGGTCTTTTACACTTTTGGAGTACGGAACCCTAAAAATCAGAAACATAGCTTAATTTAAACCGAAGTTATGCCCTCTAAAAGGCTAATACCGGCTATATATTTGGCAATATTTTTAAAAAACTGTCTAATTTTACCAAGTTAAAAAAATTTTATTTTGTTCCATTTCGTAAAAAAAAATTTATTTAGTTTCAATAATTAAATAAAGTTATTTTTTATCAAATCGATTCAGCTTTTAAGATTATTTTAATTAAAAAATATTATATCATACAAAAAGGCATTTTCTGATTAGTGGTTATTTTTCAATTTAAAAGAGCATAACGTGTTCTAATTTTCTCATATCCTCATTGAGATAACAAGTAGCTCACACGAATCACTCCTTCGATTCATTGCTTTATTTTATGAAGAACTGCTTTTGTTTACAAATACTTTTAACACTAGTGATAAAAAAAATAAAAAGACACGATTTGAATTGATTCCCTCTTAATGAAACGGTGATTGCCATTACTCACTATTTGCTTATTATTCTTAACACATGTTTTGTCGCACAGTTTAGCAATAGTGTTAGTGATTTGTAAAACAAAGCAATACTGTGAATTGAAAAACGAATGTTTCATGCAGATATTTAGTAGTGCAAGGTCAACCCAAGGTGGATTTATACAGGTGATATCATAAGCACAGCTGTTCTACTTTTTTCCGCAAATTAGATGCTCGGATATCAAAATTTGTATACGTTGACATAGGGGCTGAGATGTCAAATGTTATTGTAATGTTGTAGTTGTTTTAGAATCAACACCACCTGATAAAATTAATTCACCTTGGGTCAACCGTGAATCTCAGTGAATAATACCTTGTTTAAAGTTACTTAATGAGAGATAATAAGCTGTAAACTCGTATGCACCTTCACTTCGATATTAAAGGTTACGAAAATCAGTTTCTCGCGATTATCTAGGTTTCTATAGCTCCAATGATGTTAACGTTTATTACAAAAATTTTATATTATAAAATTTGCGAAAATTTTTCTTTTAAAAAATTTTTTAAAAGCCCAACAGTTTTTGAGATAAATGGCAGAGAGCCCGGAGTGCTCAGCAATACTCACTGTAACGCAAGGCCAACCGTGAATCTCAGTGAATAATACCTTGTATTAAGTTATGGAATGAGAGATAATAATATATTTACCCGTTTTATTTCTACTTAAAATCTACTTTAAATAAACGAATATAAAATTAGAATATGCAATAAATATTTCATCTAATGAGTTTTTAATTACACAAAGTAGTTACACAGAAAAGAAAAATCAATCCATCGGTGCTTAAATTAATCCCAAGCGGTGTCAAATCCTGAAAGCAAGAACAGAAAGATTTTTTCAATTACAGAATATTCAAGAGCAAAACACTTTATTTTAGCCTGATTTGGCTTTATTCATGTAAAAAAATAAAAAATAGGTTTATTTAACTTACCCTGTTTGTGGAGTTTGTCGCGTTTGTGTCGTCAGGTCAAATCTAGTAATTGAAAATTTACCCCCTTCATGTTGACCGATTGATCTGCAATTTTGTAAGCGGCTGTAGCTTCCATGACAATTTAATATTGTAATTAGAAAAGTGGGCGGCGCCACTACCATAAAAAGTGGTACTTAGTTGTAGCGCTTTCCTGTTAACCGATTGGTCTGAGATTTAGTGGACGCCTTTACTTACAACTAATCTACACTTGTATTTAAAAATTGGGAGGCGCCACGCCCATAAAAAGTAACATTTAGTTTTAGCCCCTTCCTGTTATCCAATTAATCTGAGATTTGGTGGACACCTTTACTTACAATGACTCTACACTTTTGTATTTTAAAAAGTGGGCGACGCCACACCCGTTATAAGTAGTACTCAGTTTTAGCCCTTTCCTGTTAACCGATTGATCTGAGATTTGCTTGCCACCTTTACTTACAATGGCTATACACTTTTATAATTAAAAAAGTAGGCGGTGCATTACCCATAAAAATTAATACTTAGTTTTAGCCCTATCCTGTTAACCGATTGATCTGAGATTTAGTGGACACCTTAACTTTTGATGACTATACAATTTAGTAATTACGAAAGTAGGCGGCGCCAAGCCTATGAAAAGTAATATGTACTTAGTTTTAACGTCCTGTTGTTAATCGATTAATCCAAAATTTGGTACACGCCTTTACTTTTGATTACTACACAATTTCGAGATTTGAGAAGTGGGCTCGGCCACGCCCATAAGAAGAAATATTGATTTTTACCCCTTTCCTCTTGACCAACTGATCTGAAATTTAGTATATAGCTTTACCTTTCACGGCAATACAATTTAGTGTTAAAAAATTGTGACGCCACGCTCATAAAAAGTAATATATATATATATATATATATATATATATATATATATATATATATATATATATATATATATATATATATATATATATATATATATATATATATATATATATATATATATATATATATATATATATATATATATATATATATATATATATATATATATATATATATATATATATATGCATATATAGATATATATATATATATATATATATATATATATATATATATATATATATATATATATATATATATATATATATATATATATATATATATATATATATATATATATATATATATATATATATATATATATATATATATATATATATATATATATATATATATATATATATATATATATATATATATATATATATATATATATATATATATATATATATATATATATATATATATATATATATATATATATATATATATATATATATATATATATATATATATATATATATATATATATATATATATATATATATATATATATATATATATATATATATATATATATATATATATATATATATATATATATATATATATATATGTTTTTAATATTATTTTTTATATAAAAAATTAAATAAATAAATTATTTAGGCCGAAATATTTTTAAAATTTATGTACCTTTCCCGGTTGTAGCTTAAAACATATCAATTGAAATTACAAAATTTTATTAGAAATTAAAAAATTTTCAATTCATTTAAAAAAAATCAATTTAGTTTAAAAAAATATCAATTGTAATTCAAAAAAAATCAATTTAAATTCAAAAATCCTATTTAAAATTCCCTTTGAAATTCAAAACTTGAAAAAATATATACATATGTATATATGTCTGTATATATTTTCGGTTAAAAAATTATATTATTCTACTAAAACCATTTGTTTAAATTGAAGCATTCAATCAGAAGCGGCAGCGGTTAGCCGCCGATCGGCTTGCAACTCTGCTATTGACTGCACATAATAATAAAAAAAGAAAACAAACTATTAACGCTTTCGTTGAGAATGTCACCAGAAATATACTAGAACTGTAGTCTCTAACGTATCTCTACTCGGGCATAAAAGGAAAGTTGTCGACATTTTAACTAGTGCAATTGTCGCTAGAGAAAAGAGTTTTGACATAGAGACATATGGTTCTTGGCTGACTAGAGGGATGTTTTGAATCGAAGCTTTCAAGACGAATGAATGAGAGTGCACAACAACGGTTTTAATGAACTATTGTAATTTTTAGATTTTGCATGTAGTAATGTTTTTCTATAATTTTGACTATGTAATTTTGACTAATTTGTTGTATCTTGGAAACCGCAAGAGGCAAACTCTTGAAATTTAAAAAGACGCTAAAACCAAAAAATTCCAAAATTAAAAAAATATCAAAACGAAAAATCGCCAAAATGAAAAAAAGCGCTTAAATGAAAAAAGCACCAAAATTAAATAAAAACGCTAAAACACAATATCATCAAAACGAGAATGATCGCCAAAAAACTAAGAAAAACGCCAAAAATCGAAAGAGTCGTAAACGGAAAAAACACCAAAACAAGAAGCACCAAAACAGAAAAAAGTCGCTAAAACGCAAAAAATCACCAAAGCTAAAATTATCGCCAAAAAACGCAATGAAACGAGAAAAAGCGCAAAAACAAACAAAAACCTACAAAACAATAAAAATCGCTAAAACGCAAAAAATCACCAAAACTAAAATTATCTAAAAAAACGCAATGAAACGAGAAAAAGCGCCAAAAGAAAAAAACACCAAAACAAAAAAATCGCTAAAACGCAAAAATCACCAAAACTAAAATTATCGCCAAAAAAACGCAATGAAACAAAAAAAAACACGAAAACAAAAAAAAAATCGCTAAGACTCAAAAAATCACCATAACTAAAATTATAGCCAAAAAACGCAATAAAACGAAAAAAAGCGCCAAAACAAAAAAAGCACCAAAAAAAATTGCTATAACGCAAAATATCACCAAAACTAATATTATCGCCAAAAAACGCAATAACACGAAATAAAATAGAAAAAAATCACCAAAACGAAAAAAAGCACCATAACTGAAATGATCGCCAAAAAACGAAATCATTTAAGTTTTGGTGATTTTTTGCGTTTTTGGGATTTTTTTCTTTTAATGCTTTTTTTTTTTGTTGTGGCACTTTTTTCCTTTTAGTGGTTTTTTTCTATTTTTGGCAATTTATTTGGTTTTTGGCAATATATTTAATTTTGGCAATTTTTTAAACTTTTGGTGCTTTTTTTCATTTTAGGCGATTTTTTGCGTTTTTGGCGATCATTTTAGTTCTGGTGGTGTTTTGCGTTTTAGCGGTTTTTTTTTTGTTTTGGTGGTTTTTTATTTTGGCGTTTTTTTCGTTTTAATGATTTTTTTCCATTTTTGGCGATTTATTTCGTTTTTCGGCGATAATTTTAATTTTGGTGATTTTTTGCGTCTTAGCGATTTTTTTGTTTTGGCGCTTTTTTCGTTTTGGAGCTTTTTTCCATTTTTGGCGATTTATTTCGTTTTTTTTGGCGATACATTTAGTTTTGGCGATTTTTTAAACTTTTGGTGCTTTTTTTCCATTTTTGCCGATTTATTGCGTTTTTTTGGCGCTCATTTTAGTTTTGGTGATTTATTGCGTTTTAGCATTTTTTGTTTTTGTGCTGTTTTTGTTTTGGCGCTTTTATTTCGTTTTGGTGGTTTTTTTCCATTTTTGGCGATTTATTTGGTTTTTCGGCGATAGTTTTAGTTTTGGTGATTTTTAACTTTTTGGGGTTCTTTTTTCTTTTTTCGCGATCATTTTAGTTTTGGTAATTTTTTGAGTTTTGGTGTTTTTTTTGTTTTAGCGCTTTTTTGGCGATCATTTTAGTTTTGGTGATTTTTTGTTTTAGCGTTTTTTTAATTTGGTGCTTTTTTCCTTTAAGCGCTTTTTTCATTTTGGCGATTTTCGTTTTAATATTTTTTTAGTTTTGGAATTTTATAGTTCTAGCGTTTTTTAAATATCAGCAAATTGTCTAAATTACATAGTTCAAATTACATTAACTGATAGAAAACCCTTTAATTGTTATTGTTTTTAATATCAGAGTTAATTGGTGTAGTCTGTGTCTGTATAACACATTAGTATTTCAACATGTTTCGTTGCTCGCTATAGAGCACCCTATAATTTGTAACTGTCATATATATGTTGTTGTAGCGGCCAAAGGTTTACATATTCTGTGAAAGTTTCAGGTCCGTAGCTCTTACGTTTCTGTCTGTGACAGACAGACGGACGGACGGACAGTGTATCAAAAACAATAGGGTCCTTTACACTTTTGGAGTACGGAACCCTAAAAATCAGAAACATAGCTTAATTTAAACCGAAGTTATGCCCTCTAAAAGGCTAATACCGGCTATATATTTGCCAATATTTTTAAAAAACTGTCTAATTTTACCAAGTTAAAAAATTTTATTTTGTTCCATTTCGTAAAAAAAAAATTTATTTAGTTTCAATAATTAAATAAAGTTATTTTTTATAAAATCGATTCAGCTTTTAAGATTATTTTAATTAAAAAATATTATATCATACAAAAAGGCATTTTCTGATTAGCGGTTATTTTTTAATTTAAAAGAGCATAACGTGTTGTAATTTTCTCATATCCTCATTGAGATAACAAGTAGCTCACACGAATCACTCCTTCGATTCATTGCTTTATTTTATGAAGAACTGCTTTTGTTTACAAATACTTTTAACACTAGTGATAAAAAAAATAAAAAGACACGATTTGAATTGATTCCCTCTTAATGAAACGGTGATTGCCATTACTCACTATTTGCTTATTATTCTCAACACATGTTTTGCCGCACAGTTTAGCAATAGTGTTAGTGATTTGTAAAACAAAGCAATACTGTGAATTGAAAAACGAATGTTTCATGCAGATATTTAGTAGTGCAAGGTCAACCCAAGGTGGATTTATACAGGTGATATCATAAGCACAGCTGTTCTACTTTTTTCCGCAAATTAGATGCTCGGATATCAAAATTTGTATACGTTGACATAGGGGCTGAGATGTCAAATGTTATTGTAATGTTGTAGTTGTTTTAGAATCAACACCACCTGATAAAATTAATTCACCTTGGGTCAACCGTGAATCTCAGTGAATAATACCTTGTTTAAAGTTACTTAATGAGAGATAATAAGCTGTAAACTCGTATGCACCTTCACTTCGATATTAAAGGTTACGAAAATCAGTTTTTCGCGATTATCTAGGTTTCTATAGCTCCAATGATGTTAACGTTTATTACAAAAATTTTATATTATAAAATTTGCGAAAATTTTTCTTTTAAAAAATTTTTTAAAAGCCCAACAGTTTTTGAGATAAATGGCAGAGAGCCCGGAGTGCTCAGCAATACTCACTGTAACGCAAGGCCAACCGTGAATCTCAGTGAATAATACCTTGTATTAAGTTATGGAATGAGAGATAATAATATATTTACCCGTTTTATTTCTACTTAAAATCTACTTTAAATAAACGAATATAAAATTAGAATATGCAATAAATATTTCATCTAATGAGTTTTTAATTACACAAAGTAGTTACACAGAAAAGAAAAATCAATCCATCGGTGCTTAAATTAATCCCAAGCGGTGTCAAATCCTGAAAGCAAGAACAGAAAGATTTTTTCAATTACAGAATATTCAAGAGCAAAACACTTTATTTTAGCCTGATTTGGCTTTATTCATGTAAAAAAATAAAAAATAGGTTTATTTAACTTACCCTGTTTGTGGAGTTTGTCGCGTTTGTGTCGTCAGGTCAAATCTAGTAATTGAAAATTTACCCCCTTCATGTTGACCGATTGATCTGCAATTTTGTAAGCGGCTGTAGCTTCCATGACAATTTAATATTGTAATTAGAAAAGTGGGCGGCGCCACTACCATAAAAAGTGGTACTTAGTTGTAGCGCTTTCCTGTTAACCGATTGGTCTGAGATTTAGTGGACGCCTTTACTTACAACTAATCTACACTTGTATTTAAAAATTGGGAGGCGCCACGCCCATAAAAAGTAACATTTAGTTTTAGCCCCTTCCTGTTATCCAATTAATCTGAGATTTGGTGGACACCTTTACTTACAATGACTCTACACTTTTGTATTTTAAAAAGTGGGCGACGCCACACCCGTTATAAGTAGTACTCAGTTTTAGCCCTTTCCTGTTAACCGATTGATCTGAGATTTGCTTGCCACCTTTACTTACAATGGCTATACACTTTTATAATTAAAAAAGTAGGCGGTGCATTACCCATAAAAATTAATACTTAGTTTTAGCCCTATCCTGTTAACCGATTGATCTGAGATTTAGTGGACACCTTAACTTTTGATGACTATACAATTTAGTAATTACGAAAGTAGGCGGCGCCAAGCCTATGAAAAGTAATATGTACTTAGTTTTAACGTCCTGTTGTTAATCGATTAATCCAAAATTTGGTACACGCCTTTACTTTTGATTACTACACAATTTCGAGATTTGAGAAGTGGGCTCGGCCACGCCCATAAGAAGAAATATTGATTTTTACCCCTTTCCTCTTGACCAACTGATCTGAAATTTAGTATATAGCTTTACCTTTCACGGCAATACAATTTAGTGTTAAAAAATTGTGACGCCACGCTCATAAAAAGTAATATATATATATATATATATATATATATATATATATATATATATATATATATATATATATATATATATATATATATATATATATATATATATATATATATATATATATATATATATATATATATATATATATATATATATATATATATATATATATATATATATATATATATATATATATATATATATATATATATATATATATATATATATATATATATATATATATATATATATATATATATATATATATATATATATATATATATATATATATATATATATATATATATATATATATATATATATATATATATATATATATATATATATATATATATATATATATATATATATATATATATATATATATATGCATATATAGATATATATATATATATATATATATATATATATATATATATATATATATATATATATATATATATATATATATATATATATATATATATATATGTATATATATATATATATATATATATATATATATATATATATATATATATATATATATATATATATATATATATATATATATATATATATATATATATATATATATATATATATATATATATATATATATATATATATATATATATATATATATATATATATATATATATATATATATATATATATATATATATATATATATATATATATGTTTTTAATATTATTTTTTATATAAAAAATTAAATAAATAAATTATTTAGGCCGAAATATTTTTAAAATTTATGTACCTTTCCCGGTTGTAGCTTAAAACATATCAATTGAAATTACAAAATTTTATTAGAAATTAAAAAATTTTCAATTCATTTAAAAAAAATCAATTTAGTTTAAAAAAATATCAATTGTAATTCAAAAAAAATCAATTTAAATTCAAAAATCCTATTTAAAATTCCCTTTGAAATTCAAAACTTGAAAAAATATATACATATGTATATATGTCTGTATATATTTTCGGTTAAAAAATTATATTATTCTACTAAAACCATTTGTTTAAATTGAAGCATTCAATCAGAAGCGGCAGCGGTTAGCCGCCGATCGGCTTGCAACTCTGCTATTGACTGCACATAATAATAAAAAAAGAAAACAAACTATTAACGCTTTCGTTGAGAATGTCACCAGAAATATACTAGAACTGTAGTCTCTAACGTATCTCTACTCGGGCATAAAAGGAAAGTTGTCGACATTTTAACTAGTGCAATTGTCGCTAGAGAAAAGAGTTTTGACATAGAGACATATGGTTCTTGGCTGACTAGAGGGATGTTTTGAATCGAAGCTTTCAAGACGAATGAATGAGAGTGCACAACAACGGTTTTAATGAACTATTGTAATTTTTAGATTTTGCATGTAGTAATGTTTTTCTATAATTTTGACTATGTAATTTTGACTAATTTGTTGTATCTTGGAAACCGCAAGAGGCAAACTCTTGAAATTTAAAAAGACGCTAAAACCAAAAAATTCCAAAATTAAAAAAATATCAAAACGAAAAATCGCCAAAATGAAAAAAGCGCTTAAATGAAAAAAGCACCAAAATTAAATAAAAACGCTAAAACACAATATCATCAAAACGAGAATGATCGCCAAAAAACTAAGAAAAACGCCAAAAATCGAAAGAGTCGTAAACGGAAAAAACACCAAAACAAGAAGCACCAAAACAGAAAAAAGTCGCTAAAACGCAAAAAATCACCAAAGCTAAAATTATCGCCAAAAAACGCAATGAAACGAGAAAAAGCGCAAAAACAAACAAAAACCTACAAAACAATAAAAATCGCTAAAACGCAAAAAATCACCAAAACTAAAATTATCTAAAAAAACGCAATGAAACGAGAAAAAGCGCCAAAAAAAAAAACACCAAAACAAAAAAATCGCTAAAACGCAAAAATCACCAAAACTAAAATTATCGCCAAAAAAACGCAATGAAACAAAAAAAACACGAAAACAAAAAAAAAATCGCTAAGACTCAAAAAATCACCATAACTAAAATTATAGCCAAAAAACGCAATAAAACGAAAAAAAGCGCCAAAACAAAAAAAGCACCAAAAAAAATTGCTATAACGCAAAATATCACCAAAACTAATATTATCGCCAAAAAACGCAATAACACGAAATAAAATAGAAAAAAATCACCAAAACGAAAAAAAGCACCATAACTGAAATGATCGCCAAAAAACGAAATCATTTAAGTTTTGGTGATTTTTTGCGTTTTTGGGATTTTTTTCTTTTAATGCTTTTTTTTTTGTTGTGGCACTTTTTTCCTTTTAGTGGTTTTTTTCTATTTTTGGCAATTTATTTGGTTTTTGGCAATATATTTAATTTTGGCAATTTTTTAAACTTTTGGTGCTTTTTTTCATTTTAGGCGATTTTTTGCGTTTTTGGCGATCATTTTAGTTCTGGTGGTGTTTTGCGTTTTAGCGGTTTTTTTTTTGTTTTGGTGGTTTTTTATTTTGGCGTTTTTTTCGTTTTAATGATTTTTTTCCATTTTTGGCGATTTATTTCGTTTTTCGGCGATAATTTTAATTTTGGTGATTTTTTGCGTCTTAGCGATTTTTTTGTTTTGGCGCTTTTTTCGTTTTGGAGCTTTTTTCCATTTTTGGCGATTTATTTCGTTTTTTTTGGCGATATATTTAGTTTTGGCGATTTTTTAAACTTTTGGTGCTTTTTTTCCATTTTTGCCGATTTATTGCGTTTTTTTGGCGCTCATTTTAGTTTTGGTGATTTATTGCGTTTTAGCATTTTTTGTTTTTGTGCTGTTTTTGTTTTGGCGCTTTTATTTCGTTTTGGTGGTTTTTTTCCATTTTTGGCGATTTATTTGGTTTTTCGGCGATAGTTTTAGTTTTGGTGATTTTTAACTTTTTGGGGTTCTTTTTTCTTTTTTCGCGATCATTTTAGTTTTGGTAATTTTTTGAGTTTTGGTGTTTTTTTTTGTTTTAGCGCTTTTTTGGCGATCATTTTAGTTTTGGTGATTTTTTGTTTTAGCGTTTTTTTAATTTGGTGCTTTTTTCCTTTAAGCGCTTTTTTCATTTTGGCGATTTTCGTTTTAATATTTTTTTAGTTTTGGAATTTTATAGTTCTAGCGTTTTTTAAATATCAGCAAATTGTCTAAATTACATAGTTCAAATTACATTAACTGATAGAAAACCCTTTAATTGTTATTGTTTTTAATATCAGAGTTAATTGGTGTAGTCTGTGTCTGTATAACACATTAGTATTTCAACATGTTTCGTTGCTCGCTATAGAGCACCCTATAATTTGTAACTGTCATATATATGTTAGCGGCCAAAGGTTTACATATTCTGTGAAAGTTTCAGGTCCGTAGCTCTTACGTTTCTGTCTGTGACAGACAGACGGACGGACGGACAGTGTATCAAAAACAATAGGGTCCTTTACACTTTTGGAGTACGGAACCCTAAAAATCAGAAACATAGCTTAATTTAAACCGAAGTTATGCCCTCTAAAAGGCTAATACCGGCTATATATTTGCCAATATTTTTAAAAAACTGTCTAATTTTACCAAGTTAAAAAATTTTATTTTGTTCCATTTCGTAAAAAAAAAATTTATTTAGTTTCAATAATTAAATAAAGTTATTTTTTATAAAATCGATTCAGCTTTTAAGATTATTTTAATTAAAAAATATTATATCATACAAAAAGGCATTTTCTGATTAGCGGTTATTTTTTAATTTAAAAGAGCATAACGTGTTGTAATTTTCTCATATCCTCATTGAGATAACAAGTAGCTCACACGAATCACTCCTTCGATTCATTGCTTTATTTTATGAAGAACTGCTTTTGTTTACAAATACTTTTAACACTAGTGATAAAAAAAATAAAAAGACACGATTTGAATTGATTCCCTCTTAATGAAACGGTGATTGCCATTACTCACTATTTGCTTATTATTCTCAACACATGTTTTGCCGCACAGTTTAGCAATAGTGTTAGTGATTTGTAAAACAAAGCAATACTGTGAATTGAAAAACGAATGTTTCATGCAGATATTTAGTAGTGCAAGGTCAACCCAAGGTGGATTTATACAGGTGATATCATAAGCACAGCTGTTCTACTTTTTTCCGCAAATTAGATGCTCGGATACGTTGATATAGGGGCTGAGATGTCAAATGTTATTGTAATGTTGTAGTTGTTTTAGAATCAACACCACCTGATAAAATTAATTCACCTTGGGTCAACCGTGAATCTCAGTGAATAATACCTTGTTTAAAGTTACTTAATGAGAGATAATAAGCTGTAAACTCGTATGCACCTTCACTTCGGTATTAAAAATGTTGTCTCACAAGTCTCATAAAAACTCATGTCTGCGCGGTAGGATATTTAAGGTCAAAGGTTACGAAAATCAGTTTTTCGCGATTATCTAGGTTTCTATAGCTCCAATGATGTTAACGTTTATTACAAAAATTTTAGATTATAAAATTTGCGACAAATTTTCTTTTAAACAATTTTTTAAAAGCCCAACAGTTTTTGAGATAAATGGCAGAGAGCCCGGAGTGCTCAGCAATACTCACTGTAACGCAAGGCCAACCGTGAATCTCAGTGAATAATACCTTGTATTAAGTTATGGAATGAGAGATAATAATATATTTACCCGTTTTATTTCTACTTAAAATCTACTTTAAATAAACGAATATAAAATTAGAATATGCAATAAATATTTCATCTAATGAGTTTTTAATTACACAAAGTAGTTACACAGAAAAGAAAAATCAATCCATCGGTGCTTAAATTAATCCCAAGCGGTGTCAAATCCTGAAAGCAAGAACAGAAAGATTTTTTCAATTACAGAATATTCAAGAGCAAAACACTTTATTTTAGCCTAATTTGGCTTTATTCATGTAAAAAAATTCTTATTAAATAGGTTTATTTAACTTACCCTGTTTGTGGAGTTTGTCGCGTTTGTGTCGTCAGGTCAAATCTAGTAATTGAAAATTTACCCCCTTCATGTTGACCGATTGATCTGCAATTTTGTAAGCGGCTGTAGCTTCCATGACAATTTAATATTGTAATTAGAAAAGTGGGCGGCGCCACTACCATAAAAAGTGGTACTTAGTTGTAGCGCTTTCCTGTTAACCGATTGGTCTGAGATTTAGTGGACGCCTTTACTTACAACTAATCTACACTTGTATTTAAAAATTGGGAGGCGCCACGCCCATGAAAAGTAACATTTAGTTTTAGCCCCTTCCTGTTATCCAATTAATCTGAGATTTGGTGGACACCTTTACTTACAATGACTCTACACTTTTTTATTTTAAAAAGTGGGCGACGCCACACCCGTTATAAGTAGTACTCAGTTTTAGCCCTTTCCTGTTAACCGATTGATCTGAGATTTGCTTGCCACCTTTACTTACAATGGCTATACACTTTTATAATTAAAAAAGTAGGCGGTGCCATACCCATAAAAATTAATACTTAGTTTTAGCCCTTTCCTGTTAACCGATTGATCTGAGATTTAGTGGACACCTTAACTTTTGATGACTATACAATTTAGTAATTACGAAAGTAGGCGGCGCCAAGCCTATGAAAAGTAATATGTACTTAGTTTTAACGTCCTGTTGTTAATCGATTAATCCAAAATTTGGTACACGCCTTTACTTTTGATTACTACACAATTTCGAGATTAGAGAAGTGGGCTTGGCCACGCCCATATGAAGAAATATTGATTTTTACCCCTTTCCTCTTGACCAACTGATCTGAAATTTAGTATATAGCTTTACCTTTCACGGCAATACAATTTAGTGTTAAAAAATTGTGACGCCACGCTCATAAAAAGTAATATGTACTTAGTTTTACCCATTTACTGTTAACCGATTAATCTGAGATTTGCTGGACACCTTTACTTACGGCGACCATACAATTTTGTAATTAAAAAGGGGGCGGCGCCACGCCCATACATAGTAATATTTAGTCTTAGCCCTTTTCTGTTAACCGCTTGATGTGAAATTAGGTGAACACATTAAATTTTCATGATCGATTTATCTGATGATATTACTATTACGTGTATTCAGTATTATTGTAAATCACAGATGGCCGCCACCAGAAAATGGTGATTTACTTATTTGTCTATAAACACCTCAATATGGATATCAAATAAACTTTCATCAAGTTTTCGAAAAACTTTATTCAGCCTATAACCCAAAAACCTGACTATGTGCCAAAAAAAACATTGTATACCGCCTGACAGGGCCTAAAAAGGGTTACATTTCGTTATCATTATATTTCTCCTACAAAGTTAGTTTTTCCAGCTAAATTTTTGAAAAACTGTTTACGAAAAACTTTATTTAGCCTATAGATCCCAAGTCTGAATATGTGCCAAAGACGTTGTATACCACCTGATCTGCCTTAAAAAGGGCTAGATTTCCTTTTCATAAGTTTTCTCCTGCAATGGTATTGTTTCATACAAAATCTTTAAAAAGCTGATTTCGAAAAACTTTATTCAGCATATATCTCGCAACCCTGACTATGTGCAAACAAACGTTGTCAACCACCTGATAGGGCTTAGAAAGGGCTACAGTACTTTATCAATGTATTTCTCCTACAAAGTTATTGTTTCGAAGAACATTTTTGAAACATTTTTTGAAAACCTTTAGTGAGCCTATAACGCCCAAACCTGAATATGTACCAAAAAAAGTTTGTACTACCCGATAGGGGTTAAAAAGGTCAATAAAAATAAAATGTTTAATACTGTGCATATTTTATTACATCTAAATAATAATTTAACCATATATAAACCTATTGTTTACATAATATGTATGTAATATGCATATTATGCACTTTGCACTTCTAATTAAAAGCAAATCGTCAGTATTTTATTTCACTTTGATTACTTTGAGAATTGCTATACTTAATTCCCTTTCTCTCTAGCATAAGGAAACATTTTTGCTAAAAGTACTGATAAAAAAATATCAGAGAAATAAAATAAATTAAATGCTTTCCTTTTTTCCGCCTCAAAGTCGTAAGGAACCGTTACAGTTTTGCGATTCTGGAAAACAGAAAAATTGTTTTGTTTATTATATTTTTTGGTTTTTTGTGCGGCACAGATGTGTACTGAAGCGGATTAAGGCTACGCTAAACCCAATTACTCCTCTCGGTGAGAGGTTTTTATACTTCACTTGGAGTCATCAATACTGCTCCAAAAGCCTTCAATCTGTGAGCAATTACATCCAGGTAATTGCGGAGGTTCCGGCATCTCTTCTTGAGCTTCATGGAGTCTCAGAGTTTGCAATAACAAATTGTTGTCGTCTGAGACCACTGTGTCCGGCTAGAAGTATGAGGTCCATTTTGCTCATTAACAATAAATGGCGAGCAAACACCACCTAATCTTAGGAACTATTCTTCTCTTTGACGTATCTACGTGAGGTGCCAATGAAGGCAATATTTTATCTTCTCGTGCACTTTTGAAAAGTCAGTAGTTTAAGTTTGGCTGGAAGCTAATTTTCAAAATCGTTCGGAATGCACACCTTTTCAAAACAATCGTATTGAAATCATTTTGAAAACGATCGTTTTAAGTCACTAATTTAAAAAAAAAACTAAAACTTTTCAATATTTATTTATTTATTTATTTACTTATAAAATTTGAGTTATCTAGCACAACAAGATATGTACATAATCTTATAAATGAGAGTGCTAGTGATCGAGCAGATAATAAATTAACATTAATATAATACAAAAATTGTTAATGGACTGACAATAAATTTGAATCAAAATATAGGATTTTATCAAGGTTATAAAAAAATTAAGATAAACCCATTATGATATTCATAAAATGTACTGAGAGTCATATTGTCAAATGTACTAAAAAAATTTTATAGATTTTCTTTTTTAAACAATATTCTAAAAATACAACGTTATGACAATAAGACCTAGCTTGACAATTATTCATATATTAAAAGGGCGAAGAATAAAAAAAGAAAAGAAAATATGTATGTAAATGTATAATTAAAAAGAAAAAAAGTTACATAAATATATAAGTACTTTATGCCAATAATTTACTCAACTCCCTTTTAAACATAATTGCGTTGCTTATTCTTTGTATAGAATTGGGTAAAGCATTCCAAAGACTGACAGTATATACAAAAAATTGTCGCTGTGGTAAGAGACTGCTATATTTTTGTTGAATTATTTTCTTTCCACGGTTCGACCTGGGCAATAAAATAAGACATCTTAGTTTAAGATACGTTACAAATTCCATCTGGAAGATTTGGTAGGAATAAGATGAAATGTGGTCACGGCGACTTTTCTGGAAAACAAATCTTGCGATGTTATTATATGCAACATTTAACCTACGTTTCACAATTCGCAAATAACTCGCATCCATACAAAAGCGCTGGGATAAGAAAAGTTTTTGCCAGTAACATTCGAATGGCAAAAGCAGTGGAATCTTTAACGGCCCATAGACTGCGTAGCATACCATATACTTTTCCCACGACGACTTTGATATGGTTGGACCTAGTGAGTTTATTGTTAAATGTAACTCCTAGATTAATCGCCGAGTCGACAGAAATTATGCGGTCACCGTTTATTTTAATTTCTTGCAGATCTTGAAAGAAATAAACATTTCGACTTTGATGGATTGATGCACAATCCATTGGCACTAGCCAAAGTGTTAACTTTGTTAAGGTCAAAAAAATAAAAGGGGACCTAGAATTGAGCCCTGTGGTACTCCACTGGTGACATTAAGCGCTTTAGAGTAAAGACCATTATAATGTACCCTTTGAAATCTGGAGCTTAAATAAGAGGAAATCAAATTGCATGCTGTGTCCGAAAAATTAAACAGTTTCCTAAGTTTTGTAATAAGAATTTGATGATCCACAGTATCAAACGCTTTGCTATGATCTAGAAGGACTAAAAAGGCAAGTTTTGATCGAATATCTTCTACAACGTCTACCAATGCTGTTATACAGCTTCTGGTTTTTATGAAGCCCGATTGCCTATCAGATACTAAATTGTATTTAGCTAGATAATTACTTATTTGTTTACCCATAATTTTCTCAATAACTTTAGATAAATACGGTAAGATAGCGATTGGCCGAAATTCATTGTTCGCCTTTGGGATGGGTATGATTTTTGATAATTTCCATTTTCTGGGAATGGCGACTTCGTCAGAACCGTGTTAAACAGATGAGTTAGGTAAGGCAATAGCATAGGAACTAAAATTCTTAGAAAAATGGGACTTAAATCATCCATCCCAGTGGCGTTTGATTTTATTGCAGTAAGGCAAGCAATAACTTCTACCTGGTCAACACAATGAAAACTAAATGGGTTTAATATTGGAACATGGCATAGATTATCATATATTTTACTATTTGGTGGTGATATATTTATATTTAAAAATTTATCATTAAGTTGATCTGCATCAGCATCATGGTTTTGCGGAGGAGCATAACCATTCCGATTTTACATATTTCCCTCCATTTAGATTTGCAATCGATTGCGGACGAAAACAATAGCCTTAAGATCATCCGTTTTGAACCTCTTCCACCGAGAGTAAGCATCATCACATTTTTTAATCAAACATTTTATGTCAGGACTAAACCAAGGCTGTTCATTGGCTTTAATAAGTTTAGTTTTAATAGGAACACAAGAAAAAAACATATTATTAATATTGTTTTGAATGAAATCCACTAGATCGTCAGCACTTTCAATTGAATAAATTTGATCCCAGCATATACTTTCAATAGATCGATTGAGCGATATATAGTCAACGTTACGGCAATCTCGCTAGGAAATGTAGGTATTTTGGTTTGCTACTGGTAAATCATAAGTCAAAAATAAAATATCATGCTTTGAAAAAGCAGATGCAGACAGCTGGTCATAGAGAAGTACTTTAGATTCATGGTTCACAAACACAATGTCAATTAAGCTATTTGAAGTCGCATGAAAATGTGTGGGTATATAAGTGTTCACAGGGCTTAGATCAAGAGCCTGCATTGGTCCGACTAGTGTGCTATCTGTCAATAAATTATTATTAAAATCACCAGCGATGATAATATCATCATATTTCAAGAGTGCTAAAAGAAGGGCTAAAATTAATGTTGTTGTTGGGTCTATATACACAACCTAAAACCATTTTTCTTCTGTCCAAAGTACAGATCTGAAGAAACAGATGTTCAATCTACCTACTGGGTTCAGATCGCAATATCTGGTTACATCTGTACCGTGCTTGGTAATGTTTTCTTATCTGGAACTATTTCAGGTACCAGCATAAAGAAACACTACCAAGAAACACCTTGCTTGCCAAACCATAAATAGATTTAACTTTGCCCAGACCGGCGCAGGGATAGCAGAGGGGGTACGACCAGCTTTTTATGGGACAGGGTTGTACAATAAAATTTATATCAACTCAAAAAAACTCAAAAAGAAAACAAACGGTCGTTAACTCAAAAAAATCAAAAACTCAAAATGACAACAAACAGTCAGACGAAACAAATATCTGTACACCTACATACAATTACAAAATCATGACAACGGAGCCGGAAGTTGGTATTTATCTCCGCACTAGTTGCCCACCCTACCATGGTAACACCAAAAACTATTATGTGTTACCCCACAACTCAGAAATAGGTCACTTCATACTTACTCAATAGCACATCACTTTAAACAAATTTAACCGGACATTTTCTTAATCCGTTCAACCAAATGAGAACATTAAAAAAATTAAAACGTTATAAAGATTTTATTAAATAAAAAGTATTTCCCTAATTACTAACAATTATTGAAAATTTTATGAAATTGAATTTAGCAAAAAGATTAAAAAGAATTAATATTGGCAAGTAATAACCTACAAATAAAGAAAACGTACACATACCCTTAACTACAAAAAATACAAATTGAGACTATTTTACTCAAAGATATCTTGATAAAACCTGCTTTTAAATAAATCAGGATTTACGCAAAAAAATTAAAAAAACAAGTTATTTTTCCTCACTTGAGAGAGCTCTCTCGCTAAAGCTGATATATTGAAAACTATTAAAACAACAATCTTTGCACCCCTAAACTAAAATGAATCGAGCAACGCGATCAGTATTTTTAGGCTAACAAATGTTTAGCTAAATTAACTAACCGAAATCAAACACTATGACACTTAACTCACTATCACAATAATTATTTATAAAACAAAATTATAATATGATTAATTTGTTTGTTTTGGACTTTATAAATTTTAAATCTTTTAACTTTCGTTTTAATTCAAGTGTAACCAAAATAAAAATATGTTCCCACGACAATTAGGTATTACAACCTTTTTTTATTTTTAAATTCAAACTTTCATAATAGTTTTTCTTAAAACTTTAAATTTTTATTCTACTTTTGATAACCTTTTTATTGGTGAACAATATTATGGAAACCGCAATAAAATAACCTTGTGTTTTTTTAAACTTCGCAAATCACTATTATAGATAGCCGTAATAAAATGGAACGGACTCACCAATACCATTGGCTGGCACCGTAGTTGACCAGCTTTACACAAACAAGGCGATTGAGATGTTGTCCTCCGTGAATAATTTTGGCAAATATGAGAACTCGGGCCCACGCTCACAACAAGATGTAGCTAGGATGAAGCTGATAGGCACACAGCGTCTTCAGTCCTCCCGAGTCGGCTTTATCGGGGAATATCCCAAGCTTCTTTTTCTTTTTTTTGTACTTTTCCAGTTTTAAACAACAATAATTTTTTATTTTAAACTTTCTGCCGTGAGGTTGAAGGCAGTTCTTTTCTTCACCAAACTTCCGAACGGAATTATCTTTTCAATTTTCGCAAAATGTCCACCTAGCGCGACACAAGTTTTTTTAGAACTCCGAATATGCTATCTCTATCTTTATCTAACTACTTTTAGTAAACTCTCATAACCCCATTATCTCCCTTACACCCTAGGTAATTGCAATGGGCTAGCAACAATGTCACTCCAGTTTAAGCGGTTCATATGTATCTATAAGTTACTGACCTGTTTTATTTATTTGAAGTAAATAAATAATTTACAAAATTAAAATAGAAAGAAATATCGGGAACATGAGTGTCACTGACCCTTACCATGATGGCCTTGACCAGAATGACCTTTTGGCCATCTTAATCAGGTATCAGGTCATCAGCAAAGTAGCAAGCATCATTCATCTAAAAAAACAATACAAATATTTGTTTTTGTTTCATTGTTTTTCTATTATTTATTTTTGTTCCCGCTTTTCCCCTTTTGTATTTGTACTTAGTTGTATTTAATGTAAAGGTTGTGTTTCTCGCACAGCTGACATAGTTTTATGGTTTTAAATAAAAATACCAGAGTGAAAATTCCTTGTCAATATGCCTTTATTAATTGTTACCAATGCCATTATATATTACCAAGAAATGTTTCTTTGTTCAGCGTTGGCTATACATGCTTAAACATGACTCATTTCTTTTGAATAATCAAAATAAAAGAAAAACCATTACTCTGTTGAGCTACCACTACGAAGCCATCAGCTGTGTATTCGATACAACCGCATTCATCAGCTTTATAAATACTGACAGCTGACTACTTTTACATGTAAGGTTGCCAGTTCATATTTTTACTTCTAACAAGGCTGCCGCTACGAATCTCTCGCTTTTCCACACATGTCGGCCGAAAAGTGAAAGAGCGGTAGGCATTTTGTTTATCAGCCCAACGTAGGCAAACGCCCACACCTGAGATTAATCCTGCATCTATACCTACATATTGAATTTGTATACTATGAACAAAAATGTTTATGTTTCTTGGTAGATGTAAATGCTGGTCAGAGTCTCATGATCTACCGACTGAGCTAGCCGGTAATTGATAATTAAAATCGCTAAAAAGGAGTTAAGGTTAGTCTGGAATCACCTGCTCCCAACTATCCCCAATACTTGCACGGTGGCAACTCCACAACAAGATTAGTGAAATGTCAACAACACAAAGGATAAGCATAACCAGAGCGCGAGGCCTAATAGTCGCCGCCGATGATTTTCACAATCACTTAGGCGCCGCCGATTAGTGTGGCTAATATCGGGTAACGAACAAGCAGATTTTTTGTAATAAAAAGTGGGTATTTACTAGACATCTGCAAAAGTCAAGAATCATTAGCAATATTTTAGAACCATAACATATTTTGAATCGAAGCTTTCAAGACGAATGAATGAGAGTGCACAACAACAACAAGACAACGAGATTACGAATCGAAACGAGACTGTAATTATGAGAGCGGAAAACAGTAAAACAAAAAGCCAACGAAACTTTTAGAGTTAGTGTTGTAGATGTAAACAAGCTTTAACAACGAATGAACTATTGTTATATTTAGATTTTGTATGTAGTAATGTATTTTACTATAAAATTTTACAAAATTTATTAAACGGTTTTAATTAGCTTATTGTTTGTGTCATAGTTGTGTGGTGTTTGGGTAGAATATGGTAATTCAAAATTTAACGCCTTCCTGTTAACCGATTGATCTAAAATTTGGTAAGCGCCTTTACTTTTGTTGACTACAATACGGTGCTATAAAAGTGGGCTGCACCACGCCCGTAAAAAGTAGTATTTAGTTTTACCCCCTTTATTTCGACCGATTGATCTCAAATTTGGTAGAAATGTTGAATTAAATTTTTATTTTCTAAGTATAATAGCCCACACCAATTAACACTGATATTAAAAACAATAAAAATTAAAGGGTGTTCTAACAGTTAATGTAATTTTGACTATGTAATTCAGACAATTTGCTGTATCTTGGAAACCGCAGGAGGCAAACCCTTGAAATTTAAAAAAACGCTAAAACTAAAAAATTCCAAAATAAAAAAAAATTAAAACGAAAAATCGCCAAAATGTAAATAGCGCTTAAAGGAAAAAAGCACCAAAATTAAACAAAACTAAAACCAACACTAAACTGATCGCCAAAAAACTTAAAAAAACGCCAAGAACCGAAAAAGTCAAAACGAAAAAAAGCGCTTAAAGAAAAAAAAACACCAAAATTAAACAAAAAACGCCAAAACGAAAAAAAACACCATAACTAAAATTATCGCTAAAAAAAGTGCTGAAAACGTCCATTGCTAGTAATTTAAATATAGACGTATGAAATTAAAATTGTATAAAAGACTAGGAAAAAGAAAGAAATGGCAAACAAAAATTAACTTTCTTGATTGCTAGACTAGTCTTAGTGCTTCTACTAAGGCTTAACTTCAATTCATATTAGCACATGGTGATTCTACCTGGGCTAAAAACAAATCAAACAAAACAAAAAATCACACACTGAGCTCCAAAGGATACCTTTGGTGCTCAACCCTTTACAAACAGAGGTAAACGCAACATTTGGTGACCCCGACGGTCCTGTAGCAAGGTACAGGATTCCATCAACAGAAGACATTCTTCAACTCAACGGTCCTGTAGCAAGGTACAGGATTCCATCAACAGAAGACATTCTTCAACTCAACGGTCCTGTAGCAAGGTACAGGATTCCATCAACAGAAGACATTCTTCAACTCGACGGTCCTGTAGCAAGGTACAGGATTCCATCAACAGAAGACATATTTTAACACGACAGTCCTGTCACAAAGTACAGGATTGCATCATCAGAATACACATTTCAAATCGAAGGTCCTGTAGCAAGGTACAGGATACCAACTCAGACATTTCAACCCAAGGATCCTAAAGCTAGAGCATTTTAGTGACCATAACAATCCTGAAATTAGAAACAGGATAACATCAAAACACGAAGCAATCGTAGAAAATATCGTTCCTTGTACATAAGCAATGGAATCGTTTGAAGACCTGGTAGCAGCCCAACAGAAGACGGCGGAGCAAATAGAGGCAATAATCCGCAATTTCAAAAAAGACTCTTCTACAAGAAAAACTTCAGAGTACTTCTTGGAGCGTCTACAGCGGCTTGAAAAGGCATGGCAAGAATTTGAGACCACTGACAACAAAATAAAGTGCCTCTCAAATCTACCATTACAACACAATTATTTTACAGACCAATACTTACGTATTTCGGACGATACACTCAAATACAAAGAACTATTTGAGTCCGAAAGTAAAAATGTGAAGAAACCAACACCATCGATGAGACAAATAGAAGAAGGTACAAGCAGAGGTATGCAGGAATAGACACTACCTGATGATATCACAAGCAAGGTTCTTCGCAATCAGCGGGCATTGACGAGAGCATTAAGACGAACTATTGATGAAGTCAGAACAGAGGGAAATCAACAGATAGCATATTATCAAGGCAAATTATCGCTCATTAATAAATATATGCACGAGTTCTCTACAAACAACGATACATTATGGCAATTGACTAATGAAGAACAAATAGACGGCTACACCTTGGATGACTTTTACGAACTGCAAGCTGAGGTGCACGACATTCAATGTGAGCTAGAGCAGCATGTGAATAATATCAGCGAAAATAATCCACGCAGCACTGAGCATTGCCAACCCCATCTTCCAAAAATTCAGATTCCAAAATTTAGCGGCAGTTACCTACAATGGGTAGCCTTTAAAGATCTTTATACCCAGTTAATCCACAACGCATCAATGAGCGAAGTTGAGAAAATGTTTTACTTAACTACACATCTAGCAGACGAACCAAAAGCACTAGTACAACATTTGCCAATTACAACAGCAAATTACGAAATTGCATGGAACATTTTGGTCGATAGGTACGATAACAAAAGGCTCATTGCGACAACACTACTAAACAACTTGCTTTCTCATCCGCAAATAAAAACCGAAACGGCACAAGCGCTAAAAAATATACATGATGTCACTAAAGAATGCATCCATGGTTTAAGTGCACAAGGACTGCCAGTAAACAGCTGGGACGCCATAATTGTTCACATTTTATTGAAAAAACTCGATCAATCAACTCAAACTTTATTTGAGCAATCGCTAGAAAACAACAAAAACCTCGTAAGTCTAAAAGATCTTCTTAGATTTATAGAGCACCGTTTCCAAGCATTGGAAACACGCGGAAGGTCTCACGAATCTGGTGGGGGGAAGGATAGAGCCAAACTCATAACTGCAGCTACATCAACCCCAAACTGTGAAGTATGTGGAATGCCTGGGCATCCCATATATTACTGTGAAAAGTTCCTTAAAATGTCCCCATCTGGGAGACTACAATGGACACAAAAAAAGAAGCTTTGCGTCAACTGCTTTAAGTCAGATCGTGCTGCCAAAGCATGCACGTCACGGTCTTGCTCAAAGTGCACAAAAAGACACAACACATTGTTGCACTTAGAATTAGCAAGAGGAATTTCGGCAGAAGGAACACAAAAACTACCGTCTGTATCGAATGAAAATAAGCCAATCGTCGCTACAACAAACAAACAGGTCATCGACAACACCTACGTATTACTAGCCAATGCAAGAGTAAAGGCAGTTGGAGCCAATGGTCACACATGCACATTCCGAGCTTTATTAGATTCTGGATCACAAGTCAATTTGGTTACAACCCGCATAATGAACAAACTGTCCTTGAATTCCTCAAACTCTTCATTGCGCATTGAAGGAATTAGCCGTAAAGTTCAAAACGTATCCCAACGAATCAATATAGAACTACATGCATATTCAAGCAGCTATGCCACCAGAATCGAAGCATTTGTTCTTCCAACCATTGTACCACCTCAGCCTACAAATTCTTTCGACACGTCAGATTGGAATCTTCCTGAAAATATTAAATTATTAAACATGGATCAGGTTTCAATCAAATGGATAAAATTGACTTATTGCTCTGAGCAGAATTGTACCATGAATTGATGCGCCCACAACAAATAAAGATCAATCAAAAACTACCAATTCTGCAAAACACAGCTTTGGGTTAGATCGTCACGGGTAAATTACAAGAAAGAAACGGCAACTTGGTGACTTGTGCAGTGTTTACCCCAGAAGAGCAAACAACAAACCAGCTAATTGAAAAATTCTGGAAGCTTGAAGACACGAATAATACAGAACTAGCACTATCTTTGGCTGAGAAACGATGTTAGGATCATTTTGCACACAACGTAAAAAGAAACGAGAATGGGCGATTCATTGTGCGCCTACCATTCGCAGAAAATCTATCCGTTCTCGGAAGTTCCAAAACAATGGCATTCAATCCATTTTTAGCATTGGAAAAGCGATTGAACCTTAATCCTGATCTTAGAACAGGATACAACAAATTCATGCAGGAGTACGAAGACTTGGGGCACATGGAAGAAATACAAGAAGACGACACTCCTAATTTACATTACGTTATGCCGCACCACTGCGTACTGAAACCTGACAGTTCAACCACAAAACTAAGAGTAGTTTTTGACGCATCAGCTAAAACATCCAGCGGTTCCTCTTTAAATGACATAATACATGCCGGACCAACCGTGCAAAGTGAGCTGTTTTCGGTACTGTTGCGATTTAGGATGCACAGAATTGTCTTCACTGCAGACATAGAGAAAATGTACCGGCAAATTCAAATCAATGACACGGACCAGATGTTCCAGCTCATCATATGGAAATACAACAAGCATCAAGACATAAACTATTATCGTCTTAAAACTGTAACATATGGCACGTCCTCTGCACCATACCTAGCAACAAAATGCCTTCAACATTTAGCTATTCAAAACGCTACAAAACATCCACAAGGTGCTTCAATATTACGTGATGATTTTTATGTGGATGATTGCCTCACCGGAGCTGATCTATTAACACAGCATTAGAGTCACAACGACAGCTAAGCTTAATCCTAAGAGAAGCTGGGTTTAAGCTGCGGAAGTGGTGTTCAAATCATCCTCAGTTATTAAATGGAATTGCACCTGAAGACCAGGAAATCAACTTGGACTTAGACGAGAATTCAGATTGTTCAATTAAAACACTCGGATTAATATGGCTCCCAAAGTCTGATCAATTATGTGGACGGTCACAAAAACCAACGGCCACAAGGGTAACAAAAAGAATAGTCAGTTCAGAACTAGCCAAAATCTTTGATCATCTAGAGATTTTTGGGCCGGTAGTTGTACGAGCCAAGATATTTTTGCAAGAGCTGTGGCAATTACCGCTTTCATGGGATGACGAGTTACCCATGAATCTTCAGAATGAATGGAATAAATTTCGCGCAAATATAGAAACCCTAAACAAAATAAAAATAGAGAGATTCGTATTAAAACACGGAAACCCAGTCTCTACAGAAATTCATACGTTTGTCGATGCATCTGAACGAGCCTATGGAACAGCAATCTACATTCGTTCAACATATAAAGACAAAACTGTTTTAACGAGACTGCTATGTGCCAAGTCCCGAGTAGCACCTATAAAAAGGCAAACGTTGACTCGCTTGGAATTATGCGCCGCGGTATTAGGTGTTGAACTAACAAGTAGGGTAAAAGAAGATCTTCGTCTGCAAAATATAGCAAACTTTTTTTGGTCGGACTCAAAAATTGTTCTTGCTTGGATAAACTCGTCAGCAGCACCCTTTCACACCTTTGTAGCAAACAGGATAACAAAAATTCAAGGTCTAAGCGACTCACATCAATGGCGACACGTTAGTTCTAAAGCAAATCCAGCCGACGCAATATCTCGAGGAATAGCACCCGAAAACCTATCACAACATTCAATGTGGTTTTATGGCCCTCTATTTCTTTCGGGACAACGGAGTGAATGGGCAACCTTAACTTCACAAGCAATTGAGACACCTTGCGACGAAGAACGTAAGGTGACGAAGCATGTTCTAACAATAACCGCCTTGCAGCAAAATTATGCAGACATTACAAATCAGATAAACCACCGGAACTCATTTAAAACTCTTCAACAGTTATGTGTTGAGATTTATTAGAAATTCCAAAACTACAAATATTTATCGGTCAACCAAAAGGGAGCTTGATGCATTCGAATTAGAAGAAGCTCTAAACATTATCATCAAGATCATCCAATCCGCAGAGTTTGGGGAAGAACTAGAAAGGCTATCACATCAAACACCTGTACATAAATCAAGTCCCTTGGCCTCCTTAAACCCATTCATGGATGAGCATCAGATAATGCGCGTGGGTGGTCGTTTGGAGCAGTCAACATTATCGTTCAAGTCAAAACATCCTGCGATTTTAACTCATAATCACCCTATGACAAAGTTATTGATGCACAAGCTACACGAAGAGAATCGTCATTGTGGCCCACAGTCATTGTTGGCAGCATCCAGGTAACAATTCTGGATTACAAACGGGAAATCACTGGCACGAAGTACCGTCCACAAATGCATACGATGCACTAAGGCTAGGCCGGTGCTTTTCAAACAATTAATGGGAAACCTTCCAGCAGATAGAGTAACCCCAGCACGTCCTTTCATAACTACAGGAGTGGATTATTTTGGCCCAATATTGATCCATCACAAGATCAGGGGCAAAAGGCCAGACAAGGCCTATATCGCAGTGTTTTGTTGCTTCGCGACTAAGGCCATTCACATGGAAGTAGTATCAAATCTGTCTACAGAAGCATTCATAGGCGCACTACGACGTTTCATCAGCAGAAGAGGCCACTGTCAGAATTTGTATTGCGACAATGCTACTAACTTCGTGGGAGCAAACAATAAAATTACTGAATTAAAAGAATCAATATATTCTCAATCAGCGCAAGAGAAGATTACACGAGTATGCAGCAATAAGTCAATAAATTTTAAATTCATTCCACTAAGAGCCCCTCACATTGGTGGACTTTGGGAAGCGGCTGTCAAATCCGCCAAGCACCTTTTACTGAGAAGTGTGTTAGCTGCATCACTTACATATGAAGAATTGGAAACAATAGTGGTTGAAATAGAAGCAATCTTAAATTCACGGCCACTGATCCCTCTCTCATCAAGCTACGATGATCTTGAAGCTATTACCCCAGGCCACTTTTTAGTAGGGGAACCCTTGACATCAGCAGTAGATGTAAATACGCAATCCCCAAGCATAGCATTAGATGCAAGATGGAAAATAACTTCAGAAATCAAACATAAATTCTGGAAGGAGTGGACTCAAAAGTATTTACATGAGCTACAGCAAAGGGGAAATGGAAGTCTCCTTCACCGAACGTCATTGAAGGCATGCTTGTTATCCTCAAGGAAGATAATACTCCAGTTCTCCAATGGCCACTGGGTAGAATCAACCACATTTACAAAGGAGATGATGGACTTATCAGGGTATGCGACGTCAAAACAGCAAAGGGAATTTTCAAGAGGCCAATACACAGACTTGCACCGTTGTTCAACGACTCCCTCACAGAACATTCCGGATATGACAACTCAAAGTCACAAAAGAGGCAAGGCTCAGCGGAAGTTAACATTATACAGCCAAAACGAAAGGTAGTGACATATGCCCCACTGGGAGTTTTCAATATGCTTTTTGTTTCACTCCTTCTGCTGCCGATAATATTAGCCTCTCCAATCAATGTTACAGAATTTTTTCCAATCCAGGATTATATTTCGAAGGCATGGGCTCGACAAAGTTGATGACAGCTACCTGGAAATTCATTATATACTACGATTTAACACCAATTTGGGATAGGAATAAGGTTCTTGAAGTAGATATAACATCATTTTCAAGGCTCTGCAAGCAATCGGTAGCCTTTGAATCATGTGAGATGCTTTCCATTCAACTTCAATCAGACCTTTTAATTTCAAAAAGAAACCAGAGAGCTGCACTCGATATCGTTGGAAATATGGCCCATGCTCTATTTGGAGTCCTGGACTCAGATTATGCAGAGCTGATGAAACGTCGTAGTGCGCCTATGAATACTATAACTAACGTAAAGCAAAATGAAGAGTGTCTACATCTGTTACTAAAAAATCAAACTTCAGTAATAGATTCTACCATTAACAGTCTTAAGCAAAGCGAGAACAATACTAAAGTGCACTTTTCAGAACTTAAGAAAACCATCTATCAAGATCTAAATAAAGTTCAAAATGAGAATTGAAATCTACGACAAGTCCAAAATCTAATGTCTCTGGCAATTCAATTAAATACACTTGCCTCAGATTTACAAAGAATTGAAACAGAGCTGGTTGCTGCCCTCACGCATACAAACCATGGCAATATAAGCTCACTTATCCTTACACCAAAACAGTTAAGATCAGAGATTGCTAAAATTAAAGGACACCTTCCTATAAGCCGTACATTACCAGTTGAAGACACCGATTTGCTAGAACTATACAAAATTATGAATGTTAAAGGCACAGTAACTAACACAAATGTAATTTTCGTTATTGAGTTACCATTGGTGGACCAAGGAAAATTTGAACTTTACAAGGTCATTGCAATACCCACACAAATAAACAATACCACCATTGTCATAACAACTGACATTAAATATCTTGCTGTAAATAACCACCGCGATGAATAGCTGGCACTAAACATACTTCAATTCAATAAATGTACTGTAGTCATAGTCGACATATACATTTGTCCAGCATTGCAAATACAAATGGCCAAAGATTCCGGCAGTTATTCTTGTGAAATTGCTCTCTTCAACAAGAAAACATCCCCTGATTGTAATTTTGGCTATATCCAGGACAATATCTCTTTTATTCCATTGCACAACGTAAACCAATGGCTGTATGCAACAACAACACCTATAGAACTAACTGCAGTCTGCGGCAATGATATCATACATATACAGGTCAAGACTTCTGCTATAATGACCATGAACTCAGATTGTATAATAAAAGGAAAATTTCTTACCATTCGTGGACACGAAACTAGTGTCACTACTTTACGCAACTCCTATGCAACATTTGGTAATATCACCTCAATAGGAAAACCCTCTGAAGTTAAGAAAATATTAGAACCAAACCTCGTCTTGGATACCAAATTGGACCAGCTTACCGATATTCAAAAACAACTAAGGCACATTAAGAATTCTTCACTTGAAATATATCAGCCAGCAATTCATCATCCAAACATAGGCTTCTTTGCTCTACTTCTATCGCTACTCATAATCCTAACACTTACTGCCTGGCAATTTCGAATCAAATGCAACAAAACTGCATCAGTCAACCTAACACCGGCACCTCCAAGGCCAACACCACGTCATCCTATTTCTGAAGTTTAACACTACAGGTTTTCGCTAACTGCTCAACGCGGCGGAGAATGTTAATACATACATAAGTTCAGTATATTACTTTATTATTATTAGAAGTTGTATGTATTTTTAAAGGAATACCTTCCCTTTTTTTTATTATAACAAATATAAAATTTTGTTTATGTAGTATTTTAAGTTCATTTAACCAATGGTTTACTATAAACTTATATTTAATATAAATTCTGCTTATGTTGTATTCTAAGTTCATTAACGAAGTTTTATTTACAAATTAATAAGTTTGATATTGCAATCAGTCATTTACCTTTAGATATTCTTATACTCATACAATTAATTCAGTCATTTACCTTTAAGAGTAGTATTACAATAATTGATAAAATGCAAGGTCAGGCTTTATGACAAGTGCTGAAAATGTACATTGCTAGTAATTTTAATACAGACGTATGAAATTAAAATTGTATAAAAGACTGGGAAAAATAAAGAAATTATGGCAAACAAAAATTAACTTTCTTGATTGCTAGACTAGTCTTAGTGCTTCTACTAAGGCTTAACTTCAATTCATATTAGCACATGGTGATTCTACCTGGGCTAAAAACAAATCAAACAAAACAAAAAATCCCACACTCTGAGCTCCAAAGGAAAGCTTTGGTGCTCAACCCTTTACAAACAGTTGTAAACGCAACATCGTCAAAAATGGAAAAAATCACCAAAACGAAAAAAAAAGCGCCAAAACAAATATCAGCAAAATCAAAAAAGCACTAAAACGCAAAAACTCACCAAAAGTAAAACGATCACCAAATAAAAAACGAAATAAATCGCCAAAATGGAAAAAAAGCACTAAAAGGAAAAAAGCGCTACAACAAAAAAAAAAGCAACAAAGCAAAAAAATCACTAAAATGCAAAAAATTACCAAAATTAAAATGATTTCGTTTTTTGGCGATCATTTTAGTTTTGGTGATTTTTTGCGTCTTAGCGTTTTTTTTTGTTTTGGTGCTTTTTTTTCATTTTGTTGCTGTTTTCCATTTTTTACCGATTTATTTCGTTTTTCGGCAATAATTTTAGTTTTGGTGATTTTCTGGGTTTTAACGATTTTTTTGTTTTGGTGCTTTTTTTGTGTTGGCGCTTTTTTAGTTTTATTGCGTTTTTTGGCGATAATTTTAGTTTTGGTGATTTTTTGCGTTTTAGTGATTTTTTTGTTTTGGCGCTTTTTTCGTTTTTTGGCGACAATTTTCGTTTTTTGTGATTTTTTGCGTTTTAGCGATTTTTGTTTGCTTTAGTGCTTTTTTTGTTGATGCTTTCTTTTATGTTTTATTGCGTTTTTTGGCGTTAATTTTAGTTTTGGTAATTTTTTTGTTTTGGCGTTTTTTTCATTTCAATGATTTTTTCTATTTTTGGCGATATATTTCGTTTTTCGGAGATAATTTTAGTTGTGGTGACTTTTTGCGTTTTAACGTTTTTTGTTTAATTTTGGTGTTTTTTGTTTCTTTAAGCGTTTTTTTTTCGTTTGGCGACCTTTTCGGTTTTTTGCTTTTTTTGGCGATAATTTTAGTTTTGGTGATTTTTTTATTTTAATGATTTTTTTCCATTTTTGGCGATTTATTTCGTTTTTCGGCGATAATTTTAGTTTTGGCGATTTTTTGCGTTTTAGCGTTTTTTGTGTAATTTTGGGTTTTTTTCTCTAAGCGCTTTTTTTCGTTTGGCGACTTTTTCGGTTTTAGGCATTTTTTAAGTTTTTTTGACGATCATTTTAGTTTTGGTGATATATTGTGTTTTAGCGTTTTTTGTTTAATTTTGGTGCTATTTTCTTTTAAGCACTTTTTTCATTTTAGCGTTTTTTCGTTTTGACATTTTTTTAGTTTTGTATTTTGTTAGTTTTAGCGTTTTCTAAAATTTAAGATATTACCTATTATAATACGCGTAAAAATATTGACGTCAATCATATTTGAGGTTATATATCCCGAATGTCATTGTCCATTTGTACAAAACGTAACACATGTAAATTTTTTGGTATTTAGAAGACGAAAAGTGACGCCATTGACGCCGAAAAAATGCCAATTAGTAAATTGCATTTGTCTTAACAATTAAGTATTAAAATAACGTAAAATAATAATAAGTAAAATAATAAATAAATAATTTACAAAATTAAAATAGAAAGAAATATCCAGAACATGAGTGTCACTGACCCTTACCATGATGGCCTTGACCAGAATGGCCTTTTGGCCATCTTTATCAGGTATTAGGTCATCAGCAAAGTAGCAAGCATCATTCATCTAAGAAACAATACAAAAATGTGTTTTTGTTTCATTGTGAAAATTCCTTGCCAATATGCCTTTATTAATTGTTACCAATGTCATTATATTTTAACAAGAAATGTTTCTTTGTTTAGCGTTGGCTATACATGCTTAAACATGACTCATTTTTTTGAAAAATCAAAATAAAAGAAAAAACATTACTCTGTTGAGCTACCACCACGAAGCCATCAGCTGTGTATTCAATACAACCGCATTCATCAGCTTTATAAATACTGACAGCTGACTACTTTTACATGTAAGGTTGCCAGTTCATATTTTTACTTCTAAGAAGGCTGCCGCTACGATGTAAATGCTGGTCAGAGTCTCATGATCTACCGACTGAGCTAGCCGGCAATTGATAGTCAAAATCGCTAAAAAGGAGTTAAGGTTAGTCTGGCATCACCTGCTCCCAGCTATCCCCAATACTTGCACGGTGGCAACTCCACACCAAGATTAGTGAAATGTCAACAACACAAAGGATAAGCATAACCAGAGCGCTAGGACTGTCGACTAATAGTCGCCACCAATGATTTTCACAATCACTTCGGCGCCGCCGATTAGTGTGCCTAATATCGGGTAACGACTAAGCAGATTTTTTATAATAAAAAGTGCGTATTTACTAGACATCTGCAAAAGTCGAGAATCATTAGCAATATTTTAGAATCATAACATGTTTTGAATCGAAGCTTTCAAGACGAATGAATGAGAGTGCACAACAACAACAAGACAACTAGATTACGAATCGAAACGAGACTGTAATTATAAGAGCGGAAGACAGTAAAACAAAAAGCCAACGAAACATTAAGAGTTATTGTTATAGATGTAAACAAGCTTTAACAACGAATGAACTATTGTTATATTTAGATTTTGCATGTAGTAATGTATTCTACTACAAAATTTTACAAAATTTATTAAACGGTTTTATTCAGCTTATTGTTTGTGTCATAGTTGTGTGGTGTTTGGGTAGAATATGGTATTTCAAAATTTAATGCCTTCCTGTTAACCGATTGATCTAAAATTTGGTAAGCGCCTTTACTTTTGTTGACTACAATACGGTGCTTATAAAAGTGGGCTGCGCCACGCCCGCAAAAAGTAGTATTTAGTTTTACCCCCTTTATTTCGACCGATTGATCTCAAATTTGGTAGAAATTTTTAATAAAATTTTTATTTTCTAAGTATAATAGCCCACACCAATTAACACTGATATTAAAATCAATAAAAATTAAAGGGTGTTCTAACAGTTAATGTAATTTTGACTATGTAATTTAGACAATTTGCTGTATCTTGGAAACCGCAAGAGGCAAACCCTTGAAATTTAAAAAAAAACGCTAAAACTAAAAAATTCCAAAATAAAAAAAAAATAAAAACGAAAAATCGCCAAAATGAAAAAAGCGCTTAAAGGAAATAAGCACCAAAATTAAACAAAAAACGGTAAAACACAATATATCACAAAAACTAAAATGATCGCCAAAAAACTAAAAAAAACGCCAAAAACCGAAAAAGTTAAAACGAAAAAAAGCGCTTAAAGAAAAAAAAAAACACCAAAATTAAACAAAAAACGCTAAAACGAAAAAAAATCACCATAACTAAAATTATCGCTAAAAAACGCAATAAAACGAAAAAAAGCGCTAAAACAAAAAAAAATCGCTTAAACGCAAAAAATCACCAAAACTAAAACTATCGCCAAAAAACGCAATAAAACGAAAAAAGCGCTGAAACAAAAAAAACCGCCAAAACAAAACGCAAAGTCACCAAAACTAAAATTATCACCAAAAAACGCAATAAAACGAAACAAAACGCCAAAACAAAAAAAACACCAAAACAAACAAAACCGCTAAAACGCAAAAAATCACCAAAACAAAATTATCGCCGAAAAAGAAATGCATCGTCAGAAATGGAAAAAAAACACCAAAACGAAAAAAAGCGCCAAAACAAAAATCAGCAAAATCAAAAAAGCACTAAAACGCAAAAACTCACCAAAAGTAAAACGATCGCCAAATAAAAAACGAAATAAATCGCCAAAAATGGAAAAAAGCACTAAAAGGAAAAAAGCGCTGCAACAAAAAAAAAGCAACAAAGCAAAAAATCACTAAAATGCAAAAAATTACCAAAATTAAAATGATTTCGTTTTTTGGCGATCATTTTAGTTTTGGTGATTTTTTTGCGTCAACGTTTTTTTTTTGTTTTGGTGATTATTAGTTTTGGTAATTTTTTGGGTTTTAACGATTTTTTTGTTTTGGTGCTTTTTTTTTGTTTTGGCGGTTTTTTAGTTTTATTGCGTTTTTTGGCGATAATTTTAGTTTTGGTGATTTTTTGGGTGTTAACGATTTTTTTGTTTTGGTGCTTTTTTTTTGTTTTGGCGCTTTTTTAGTTTTATTGCGTTTTTTTGGCGATAATTTTAGTTTTTGGTGATTTTTTGCGTTTTAGTGATTTTTTTTTGTTTTGTTGTTTTTTTGTTTTGGCGCTTTTTTTCGTTTTTTGGCGATAATTTAAGTTGTTTGTGATTTTTTGCGTCTTAGCGATTTTTGCTTGCTTTGGTGCTTTTTTTGTTGATGCTTTCTTTTATGTTTTATTGCGTTTTTCGGCGATAATTTTAGTTCTGGTGATTTTTTTGTTTTGGCGTTTTTTTTCATTTCAATGATTTTTTCCATTTTTGGCGATATATTTCGTTTTTCGGAGATAATTTTAGTTGTGGTGATTTTTTGCGTTTTAGCGTTTTTTGCTTAATTTTGGTGTTTTTGTTTCTTAAAGCGCTATTTTTCGTTTGACGACTTTTTCGGTTTTTTCTTTTTTTGGCGATAATTTTAGTTTTGGTGATTTTTTCGTTTTGGCGCTTTTTTTCATTTCAATGAATTTTTCCATTTTTGGCGATATATTTTGTTTTTCGGAGATAATTTTAGTTGTGGTAATATTTTGCGTTTTAGCGTTTTTTGCTTAACTTTGGTGTTTTTGTTTCTTAAAGCGCTTTTTTTCGTTTGACGACTTTTTCGGTTTTTTCTTTTTTCGGCGATAATTTTAGTTTTGGTGATGTTTTTGTTTTGGCGCTTTTTTTTATTTTAATGATTTTATTTCCATTTTTGGCGATTTATTTAGTTTTTCGGCGATAATTTTAGTTTTGGTGATTTTTTGCGTTTTAGCGTTTTTTGTTTAATTTTGGTGTTTTTTTTCTTTAAGCGCTTTTTTTCGTTTGACGACTTTTTCCGTTTTTGGCGTATTTTTTAGTTTTTTGACGATCATTTTAGTTTTGGTGATATATTGTGTTTGAGCGTTTTTTGTTTAATTTTGGTGCTGTTTTCCTTTAACCCTTTTTTTATTTTAGCGTTTTTTCGTTTTGAAATTTTTTTAGTTTTGTATTTTTTTTTAGTTTTAGCGTTTTCTAAAATTTAAGATATTACCTCTTACGGTTTCCAAGATATAACAAATTGTCTAAATTACATAGTCAAAATTACATTAGCAGCATGCTTATAGAACCCAATATGTCTATAATACGCGTAAAAATATTGACGTCAATCATATTTGAGGTTATATATCCCGAATGTCATTGTCCATTTGTAAAAAACGTAACACATGTAAATTTTTTGGTATTTAGAAGACGAAAAGTGACGCCATTGACGCCAAAAAAATGCCAATTAGTAAATTGCATTTGTCTTAACAATTAAGTATTAAAATAACGTAAAATAATAATAAGTAAAATAATAAATAAATAATTTACAAAATTAAAATAGAAAGAAATATCCAGAACATGAGTGTCACTGACCCTCACCATGATGGCCTTGACCAGAATGGCCATCTTTATCAAGTATTAGGTCATCAGCAAAGTTGCAAGCATCATTCATCTAAGAAACAATACAAAAATGTGTTTTTGTTTCATTGTGAAAATTCCTTGTCAATATGCCTTTATTAATTGTTACCAATGTCATTATATATTACCAAGAAATGTTTCTTTGTTTAGCGTTGGCTATACATGCTTAAACATCACTCATTTTGTTTGAAAAATCAAAATAAAAGAAAAAACATTACTCTGTTGAGCTACCACTAAGAAGCCATCAGCTGTGTATTCAATACAACCGCATTCTTCAGCTTTATAAATACTGACAGCTGACTACTTTTACATGTAAGGTTGCCAGTTCATATTTTTACTTCTAACAAGGCTGCCGCTACGAATCTCTCGCTTTTCCACACATGTCGGCCGAAAAGTGAAAGAGCGGTAGGCATTTTGTTTATCAGCCCAACGTAGGCAAACGCCCACACCTGAGATTAATCCTGCATCTATACCTACATATTGAATTTGTATACTATAAATAAAAATGTTTATGTTTCTTGGTAGATGTAAATGCTGGTCAGAGTCTCATGATCTACCGACTGAGCTAGCCGGTAATTGACAATTAAAATCGCTAAAAAGGAGTTAAGGTTAGTCTGGCATCACCTGCTCCCAACTATCCCCAATACTTGCACGGTGGCAACTCCACAACAAGATTAGTGAAATGTCAACAACACAAGGGATAAGCATAACCACAGCGCGAGGCCTAATAGTCGCCGCCGATGATTTTCACAATCACTTAGGCGCCGCCGATTAGTGTGGCTAATATCGGGTAACGAACAAGCAGATTTTTATAATAAAAAGTGGGTATTTACTAGACATCTGCAAAAGTCAAGAATCATTAGCAATATTTTAGAACCATAACATATTTTGAATCGAAGCTTTCAAGACGAATGAATGAGAGTGCACAACAACAACAAGACAACGAGATTACGAATCGAAACGAGACTGTAATTATGAGAGCGGAAAACAATAAAACAAAAAGCCAACGAAACTTTTAGAGTTAGTGTTGTAGATGTAAACAAGCTTTAACAACGAATGAACTATTGTTATATTTAGATTTTGTATGTAGTAATGTATTTTACTATAAAATTTTACAAAATTTATTAAACGGTTTTATTTAGCTTATTGTTTGTGTCATAGTTGTGTGGTGTTTGGGTAGAATATGGTAATTCAAAATTTAACGCCGTCCTGTTAACCGATTGATCTAAAATTTGGTAAGCGCCTTTACTTTTGTTGACTACAATACGGTGCTTATAAGAGTGGGCTACGCCACGCCCGCAAAAAGTAATATTTAGTTTTACCCCCTTTATTTCGACCGATTGATCTCAAATTTGGTAGACATTTTTAATTAAATTTTTATTTTCTAAGTATAATAGCCCACACCAATTAACACTGATATTAAAAACAATAAATATTAAAGGGTGTTCTAACAGTTAATGTAATTTTGACTATGTAATTTACACAATTTGCTGTATCTTGGAAACCGCAAGAGGCAAACCCTTGAAATTTAAAAAAACGCTAAAACTAAAAAATTCCAAAATAAAAAAAAAATCAAAACGAAAAATCGCCAAAATGAAAAAAGCGCTTAAAGGAAAAAAGCACCAAAATTAAACAAAAAACGGTAAAACACAATATATCACCAAAACAAAAATGATCGCCAAAAAACTAAAAAAAACGCCAAAAACCAAAAAAATCAAAACGAAAAAAACCGCTTAAAGAAAAAAAACACCAAAATTAAACAAAAAACGCTAAAACGAAAAAAAAACACCAAAACTAAAATTATCACTAAAAAACGCAATAAAACGAAAAAAAGCGCTAAAACAAAAAAAATCGCTTAAACGCAAAAAATCACCAAAACTAAAATTATCGCCAAAAAACGCAATAAAACGAAAAAAGCGCCAAAACAAAAAAAAAGCGCCAAAACAAAACGCAAAATCACCAAAACTAAAATTATCACCAAAAAACGCAATAAAACGAAACAAAGCACCAAAACAAAAAAAAAGCACCAAAACCAAAAAAAAATTGCTAAAACGCAAAAATCATCAAAACAAAATTATCGCCGAAAAAGAAATGCATCGTCTGTTAATAATGGGTGTTTTTTATTGAGGTATAGAACTTTAAGTTGGCATCACTTTTTTAACTGGCGGCCATTTTGTCAGCTGTCAAGTGATTAATATTTTGTTTGGTTTGCCATTTCATCATGAACCATAGACTAATAACTAGACGCGACACGGGCGAATTGAAGAGAATTCGCCCGTATAAATGTTGCGATAGAGATGGCAACATTGGAGAATTTTTCTATATTTCTCTCTATCGCACCAAGTATACGGTTTTGACGTTTATAAAATTTAGTATTTACAAAAAATAAAATTTCTTGGCAGGATTTGGCGCAAAGTGGAGAAAAAGTGTTATTGCGCCAAAATCCTGTCCAAAGTTGGTAATTTGTGGACAAAAATTGATAGTTCATTTTGTCCACTAATTGCCAACAATGAGAAAATAACAAAAAGAAAATTGCTAACGTTAAAAATAAGCAATTTTCTTGGAGCAGCAGACAAACAGGTAAAGTGAAAATGTAAGTATTTTTAATTTTTAGTTATTTATAGGATTTTTACTAATATATTCTTCTTTTTCCAGGAGCAACAGATGCATTTTGGGATGTCCTGAAGGGGAGAAACTACATTTGTTCCCGAAAGAACCAAGGTTAGTAATTTGTGTAAATACATTGTGTGTAGTGATTTTTAACATTTTGTACATTGGATGGGAAAATTATGTTCTTGTCCAATGTACAAACACAAACGTAGGTTATATGTCGCGGGAACAACATTCCAATTGATCTTTGTGTGATTACTTCGTACGTAATGTGCATGATTGTGTTAGTACAGTATGTGTAAACTTTTGTACGTTGGACATAACAATGATGTTCTTGTCCAATGTACAAATATGTACATACATACGTTGTTCAACATGTCGCGGTAAAATGAAGTAGTCAGATCAATTGGAATCCAAATATGTTCACTTTGTTTTATATTTTCGAAAATTTTTCATAAAAAAAGCTTATGCTTGTAATGTAATGTAATGTAATGTATATAAATGAAGTGCATTTACTTTAAGTGTAGAATCTTGTACATTGGAATGGACACCGGTGCTCCTCATCAATGTACAATGACACATGCTAATAAGCAGAGGAATAATTAAGTGCTCAAGTGCCACCAAGTGGATTCCAAGTGATATGTTTTTTTGTGTTGTTTACAAATTCTTAAGTAATTTGTACGTACCAACATATAATGCATATGCATTTAAAGCTTCTCCTTACTCAAGACCATCATGCGTAGCGAGGAGTCACATCCTACAAGAGGTGATGCTGTTTTTAACAGAACATGATGGATCTAGACCAGATAAGGTCGAAAAAAATCATATAAAAAGCCCTTTTCAGGGCTACAGAATATTTTCCAAAAGAGATAAAGTGATAAGGTCGAAAAAAATTATATAAAAAGCCCTTTTCAGGGCTACAGAATATTTTCCAAAAGAGATAAAGTGATAAGGTCGAAAAAAATTATATAAAAAGCCCTTTTCAGGGCTACAGAATATTTTCCAAAAGAGATAAAGTGATAAGGTCGAAAAAAATTATATAAAAAGCCCTTTTCAGGGCTAGACCAGATAAGGTCGAAAAAAATCATATAAAAAGCCCTTTTCAGGGCTACAGAATATTTTCCAAAAGAGATAAAGTTTTGGCTTTACTACTAAATATACAATTTTAATGATATACAAATTCCAATTTTTTTTATTTTTATTTTTATTAAATTATTAAATTTTCATTAAATTAAAAGAAGTTTTACGGGCTACAGAATATTTTATAAAAGACATTCAACTTTTATTTTATAGATACATATATAACCTTAACAATTTTAATGATATACAAATTCCAATTTTTTTTATTTTTATTTTTATTAAATTATTAAATTTTCATTAAATTAAAAGAAGTTTTACGGGCTACAGAATATTTTATAAAAGACATTCAACTTTTATTTTATAGATACATATATAACCTTAGTACAATAAATAAAAAGCTCTTTTATTTTTTCCAAAAAAGATCATTTTTTTAAACTAAAAAACAAGGATGAATGTTTGAAAGGAAAACAACTTTAGGATTTGGTTGCATAAATAAAAGTATTTTTATTTCAAGTTATTGTAAAAAAAAATCAATTAATTATATTAGTAAATACTCTTGTTTTGTTTTTGTTTACAATGTGTGTAGTGCAGTTCTTTTTGTAACAATTTGTAACATGTTTTTTTTAACCATTTAACCATATTTGGTTGCGTATGTAAATTAAATACTAAATATATTTTTAATTTTTTTCTACTTTATCTTTATTTTACTTTCTCAATCTTCGCATGTTTTTCTTTCTCTTGAATCATTATGTTTAGTAAATATATACATTTATATAAAATATTTGTGTACCAGCAATTTGTTAAGATAATTATTAGAAATTAATAAAAAAAAACAGTAGGTTGATATATAAAATATTTGTGTACCAGCAATTTGTTAAGATAATTATTAGAAATTAATAAAAAAAAAACAGTAAGTCTAAATTAAAAACAAAAGCTTTTGTTTTATCTTTTGACAGCACTTAATTAATCTTACCGTCCGTCTAATGTTTAAGATGGTAAAAAACAAATATTTCGCAGTTGTTCATTTAAATAGTGAAAACCTTTAGAGATTTATTCAAGTAAAATGTTTTTGATTAATTATTTATTTTGCTATGCAGCTGCTGCAATATACATATACAGCAGATAGAAATAATTTTAAACATGCCTGTTTCAATTTAACATCTATCGGTCGGTCGATCGGTTGTTGGTTCTGATAGACTGACAGATGGATCAAGTGACTATTTGACTGTACGTTATATTGTAATAATATGTATGTTTTTCTTTTGTTTCATTATATGTTACTATAAATTATTATTTGCAAAAATGTAATTTTGTTAAACACACAAAATAAATGGGATTGCATAAAATTTTAAAAATTATTTACCTAAACCAATCTTTTTAGCATCCACTTAGCTGAGTAGATGAGTAGTCTCCACATTTTCACAACAAAAACTTCAGCCTCTTCATCAAGTACCTTAGAAAAGTAAACGTTTATAGTAATTTCTTGATTTAGTTTTTACCAAAGTAAAGAAGTTTCATTTCAACTCTTACCATTTGAACATCGTCTAGAATACTTTGAGGCGAACTGCCAGCTAAGACTTTAGAACATATAAAATCCACCAATGTTGGCTCGGGTTCTCCAATATATTCAAGGATCTTCTTATTTATCCAAGGGCGAATTTTCCGTTCCATAAGATTGGTGTCAATTTCATTCCGATCCAGTTTGTAGCTGAAGAGATCCTCCTTTTGGGTGGGTATCCTGTCAATAATGCTTTTTATGTGGCGTCGTTTTTCATCGTGTTCCTTTGTAACACTACTATCATCCTTTTTGCTATTTGCTGCATCTGTATTACCAGCAGCTGCAGCAGTAGTATCATTCTTACCATATTTTTTGTTTGTTGTTGCATTTCCCCCCTTTCCAGCGCCGCCACCAGCTACTGATGACTTAGAACCGGTACATAAGCTATTACTGCCGCTACCACCACCTCCATCGTGTCGGTCATTTGTGTGCCCACTAGACGAATGTGAACTTTGTTTCGCTTGATTGTCTTCATAGTCTGCAAAATATGAAGAGATAAAATACAAAATTATTTTTAAAAACTATCCGCCACTTACCTAAAGGTACTAATTTGCGTTTTTTTTGATTTGAAAGGTCATCGTTGTCATCATCATTACTAAACACCCCAGCGGTTGTCTCGATTTTCTTTTTCTTTGCATTGGCGCCCAGATTCAGACTTATGCCAACTGTAGGCATCATAGGCGGTGTTGCAGGTGACATGGATTCTATATCGGGAGCACTTGTGAAATCACGAGACTCGGAATCTTGACGACTATATCTACTGCTTGCATTAGACATGGTCTCATGCCTTGAGGCAGCCTCATCATTAGACGACGAATCAACTGAGCCGGCTTTAGAAAGTGGTCTTGCGGGTGCACTATTAACGTTGACACTAACAACCTCTGTAATTTCCTCATTTCTATGATAGATTTCCTTTGCATTTGCACGTTTTTCCAACGCCAATATTGAATTCAGTTTATCCCTGCAGCGTTCTTGTTCCCTTTCCTTTCGCTGTATATTCTCCAAATTAACATCAATAATTATTTGCGGTCGGTATAGCTTGTCATGTTCTTTTTTAGCCCTTTCATATTCTTGTGAAGGATTCTCAAATTCTCCGCTAAATATTTTATTTTTAAGTTCTTCTAATTCCTCTTTAAATTAAATTTATTTTGTGGCGATGAAAACTCATGGAATTGTTTTTTCAAATATTTTTACTTTTTCACATTATTTAGATGGCAATTTACAATCACTAGTAGAGGAACACCACTGGCCTTTACTTGAACAATTAAAAACTCTCAAATTACAAACATATTGCACAATTATTTAAATTTTATTAAAAATACTTGTAAAATAATTCACTTGTGCAAAATTTTATTTTATAATTTTTCAACCATATGTTCACAAATGCTATGTATAGCCATTGCTTTTTGTACATGTAAAAAGCATATCTTTTTTCTCCCTTCTGAAATTTATTCATCAGCTGATACGACGAATTCGCTTAACTCAGAAGTGAGGATTCTGGTCAATATTCTGTGTCATGAACAGGTTGACAAAAGAACAACGCTTGCAAATCGTGCAAATTTATTTCGAAAATAATGGTTCAGTTCGCGAAGTTTACCGCAAGCTCCGTCCATTTTATGGTCGACATAATCGTCCATCAGAGCAATTAATTCGGTTAACCATGGATCGTTTTCGCACTACGTTTACTCTATGTGATAATACGCATCCGCAGAGACGTCGAACAGTGTGCTCTATGGGCTGGTGGAGTCATTGGGCCATACTTCTTCCGAAATAATGCTGGAGAGTCAGTTACCGTTAATGGAGACCGGTATAGAGCTTTGATAACCGACTATTTTGTTCCCGAATTGGATGGCATGAATGTGGATGAGTTGTGGTTCCAACAAGACGGCGCTACATGCCACACAGCGCACGTCACAATCCATTTATTGAAGGAAACATTCGATGAGCGCACAATTTCGCGGAATGGACCTGTCAATTGGTCACCAAGATCGTGTGATTTGACACCATTGGATTATTTTCTTTGGGGATATGTGAAGTCGCTCGTCTACGCCAACAAACCAGAAACGTTAGGGGACTTGGAAGCCAACATTCGTGGCGTTATTGCCAACATACGGCCCCATATACTCGAAAAAGTGGTTGAAAATTGGACCTGTAGAATTGGCTTTATTCGAGCTAGCCGCGGCGGCCACATGCCCGAAATCATATTTGAACATTAATGGCATAAAATTATCCTTCCAATAAAGCCAAATTGATGGACATTAAAACGATTTTCTTGTGTTTTATTTCAATTCAAAGTTCTATACCTCTAAAAAAAACACCCGTTACATACATAAGTTCAGTATATTACTTTATTATTATTAGAAGTTGTATATATTTTTAAAGGATACCTTCCCTTTTTTTTTATTATAACAAATATAAAATTTTGTTTATGTAGTATTTTAAGTTCATTTAACCAATGGTTTATTATAAACTAATATTTAATATAAATTCTGCTTATGTTGTATTCTAAGTTCATTAACGAAGTTTTATTTACAAATTAATAAGTTTCATATTGCAATCAGTTATTTACCTTTAGATATTCTTATACTCATACAATTAATTCAGTCATTTACCTTCAAGAGTAGTATTACAATAATTGATGAAATGCAAGGTCAGGCTTTATGACAAGTGCTGAAAATGTACATTGCTAGTAATTTTAATATAGACGTATGAAATTAAAATTGTATAAAATACTGGGAAAAATAAAGAAATTATGGCAAACAAAAATTAACTTTCTTGATTGCTAGACTAGTCTTAGTGCTTCTACTAAGGCTTAACTTCAATTCATATTAGCACATGGTGATTCTACCTGGGCTAAAAACAAATCAAACAAAACAAAAAATCACACACTCTGAGCTCCAAAGGAAACCTTTGGTGCTCAACCCTTTACAAACAGTTGTAAACGCAACATCGTCAAAAATGGAAAAAAATCACCAAAACGAAAAAAAGGGCCAAAACAAAAATCAGCAAAATCAAAAAAACACTAAAACGCAAAAACTCACAAAAAGTAAAACGATCGCCAAATAAAAAACGAAATAAATCGCCAAAAATGGAAAAAAGCACTAAAAGGAAAAAAGCGCTACAACAAAAAAAAAGCAACAAAGCAAAAAAATCGCTAAAATGCAAAAAATTAAAATTTGGTAAGCGCCTTTACTTTACGGTGCTTATAAAAGTGGGCTGCGCCACGTCCGTAAAAAGTAATATTTAGTTTTACCCCCTTTATTTCGACCGATTGATCTAAAATTTGGTAGAAATTTTTCATTAAATTTTTATTTTCTAATTATAATAGCCCACACCAATTAACACTGATATTAAAAACAATAAAAATTAAAGGGTGTTCTAACAGTTAATGTAATTTTGACTATGTAATTTAGCTAATTTGCTGTATCTTGGAAACCGCAAGAGGCGAACCCTTGAAATTTAAAAAAACGCTAAAACTAAAAAATTCCAAAATAAAAAAAAATCAAAAAGAAAAATCGCCAAAATTAAACAAGAAACGCTAAAAACACAATATATCACCAAAGCTAAAATGACCGCCAAAAACCTAAAAAAAACGCCAAAGCCGAAAAAATCAAAACGAAAAAAAGCGCTTAAAGAAAAAAAAACACCAAAATTAAACAAAAAACGCTAAAACGAAAAAAAATCACCAAAACTAAAATTATCGCCAAAAAACGCAATAAAATAAAAAAAGCGCCAAACAAATAAAATCGAATAAAGGCAAAAAATCACCAAAATTAAAATTATCGCCAAAAAACGCAATAAAACGAAAAAAGCGCCAAAACAGAAAAAAGCGCCAAAACAAAACGCAAAATCACCAAAACTAAAATTATCACCAAAAAACGCAATAAAACGAAACAAAGCGCCAAAATAAATAAAAAACACCAATACAAAAAAATCGCTCAAACGCAAAAATCATCAAAACTCAAATTATCGCCAAAAACCCAAAAAAATCACTAAAATGCAAAAAATTATTAAAATTAAAATGATTTCGTTTTTTGGCGATCATTTTAGTTTTGGTGATTTTTTTTGCGTCTTATCGTTTTTTTTTTTGTTTTGGTTTTTTTTTTTCATTTGGTGCTGTTTTCCATTTTTTACCGATTTATTTCGTTTTTCGGCGATAATTTTAGTTTTGGTGATTTTTTGGGTTTTAACGATATTTTTGTTTTGGTGCTTTTTTTGTTTTGGCGCTTTTTTAGTTTTATTGCGTTTTTTGGCGATAATTTTAGTTTTGGTGATATTTTGCGTTTTAGTGATTTTTTTGTTTTGTTGTTTTTTTGTTTTGGCGCTTTTTTTCGTTTTTTTGTGATTTTTAGTTTTTTGTGATTTTTTGCGTTTTAGCGATTTTTGTTTGCTTTGGTGCTTTTTTTGTTGATGCTTTCTTTTATGTTTTATTGCGTTTTTTGGCGTTAGCGAAATGTCAACAACACAAAGGATAAGCATAACCAGAGCGCTAGGCCTGTCGACTAATAGTCGCCACCGATGATTTTCACAATCACTTCGGCGCCGCCGATTAGTGTGGCTAATATCGGGTAACGACTAAGCAGATTTTTTTATAATAAAAAGTGCGTATTTACTAGACATCTGCAAAAGTCGAGAATCATTAGCAATATTTTAGGATCATAACATGTTTTGAATCGAAGCTTTCAAGACGAATGAATGAGAGTGCACAACAACAGCAAGACAACTAGATTACGAATCGAAACGACACTGTAATTATAAGAGCGGAAGACAGTAAACCAAAAAGCCAACGAACATTAAGAGTTATTGTTATAGATGTAAACAAGCTTTAACAACGAATGAACTATTGTTATATTTAGATTTTGCATGTAGTAATGTATTTTACTACAAAATTTTACAAAATTTATTAAACGGTTTTATTTAGCTTATTGTTTGTGTCATAGTTGTGTGGTGTTTGGGTAGAATATGGTAATTCAAAATTTAATGCCTTCCTGTTAACCGATTGATCTAAAATTTGGTAAGCGCCTTTACTTTTGTTGACTACAATACGGTGCTTATAAAAGTGGTCTGCGCCACGCCCGCAAAAAGTAGTATTTAGTTTTACCCCCTTTATTTCGACCGATTGATCTCAAATTTGGTAGAAATTTTTAATAAAATTTTTATTTTCTAAGTATAATAGCCCACACCAATTAACACTGATATTAAAAACAATAAAAATTAAAGGGTGTTCTAACAGTTAATGTAATTTTGACTATGTAATTTAGACAATTTGCTGTATCTTGGAAACCGCAAGAGGCAAACCCTTGAAATTTAAAAAAACGCTAAAACTAAAAAATTCCAAAATAAAAAAAAAATCAAAACGAAAAATCGCCAAAATGAAAAAAGCGCTTAAAGGAAAAAAGCACCAAAATTAAACAAAAAACGGTAAAACACAATATATCACCAAAACTAAAATGATCGCCAAAAAACTAAAAAAAAAAACGCCAAAAACCGAAAAAGTCAAAACGAAAAAAAGCGCTTAAAGAAAAAAAAACACCAAAATTAAACAAAAAACGCTAAAACGAAAAAAAATCACCATAACTAAAATTATCGCTAAAAAACGCAATAAAACGAAAAAAAGCGCTAAAACAAAAAAAATCGCTTAAACGCAAAAAATCACCAAAACTAAAATTATCACCAAAAAACGCAATAAAACGAAACAAAACACCAAAACAAAAAAAACACCAAAACAAACAAAACCGCTAAAACGCAAAAAATCACCAAAACAAAATTATCGCCGAAAAAGAAATGCATCGTCAGAAATGGAAAAAAATCACCAAAACGAAAAAAAGCGCCAAAACAAAAATCAGCAAAATCAAAAAAGCACTAAAACGCAAAAACTCACCAAAAGTAAAACGATCGCCAAATAAAAAACGAAATAAATCGCCAAAAATGGAAAAAAGCACTAAAAGGAAAAAAGCGCTGCAACAAAAAAAAAAGCAACAAAGCAAAAAAATCACTAAAATGCAAAAAATTACCAAAATTGAAATGATTTCGTTTTTTGGCGATCATATTAGTTTTGGTGATTTTTTTGCGTCAACGTTTTTTTTTGTTTTGGTGATTATTAGTTTTGGTGATTTTTTGGGTTTTAACGATTTTTTTGTTTTGGTGTTTTTTTTTTGTTTTGGCGGTTTTTTAGTTTTATTGCGTTTTTTGGCGATAATTTTAGTTTTGGTGATTTTTTGGGTGTTAACGATTTTTTTGTTTTGGTGCTTTTTTTGTTTTGGCGCTTTTTTAGTTTTATTGCGTTTTTTTGGCGATAATTTTAGTTTTGGTGATTTTTTGCGTTTTAGTGATTTTTTTGTTTTGTTGTTTTTTTTGTTTTGGCGCTTTTTTTCGTTTTTTGGCGATAATTTAAGTTGTTTGTGATTTTTTGCGTCTTAGCGATTTTTGCTTGCTTTGGTGCTTTTTTTGTTGATGCTTTCTTTCATGTTTAATTGCTCTTTTCGGCCATAATTTTAGTTCTGGTGATTTTTTTTGTCGTTTTTTTTTCATTTCAATGATTTTTTCCATTTTTGGCGATATATTTCGTTTTTCGGAGATAATTTTAGTTGTGGTGATTTTTTGCGTTTTAGGGTTTTTTGCTTAATTTTTGTGTTTTTTGTTTCTTAAAGCGCTTTTTTTCGTTTGACGACTTTTTCGGTTTTTTCTTTTTTTGGCGATAATTTTAGTTTTGGTGATTTTTTTGTTTTGGCACTTTTTTTTCATTTCAATGATTTTTTCCATTTTTGGCGATATATTTTGTTTTTCGGAGATAATTTTAGTTGTGGTGATATTTTGCGTTTTAGCGTTTTTTGCTTAATTTTGGTGTTTTTTTGTTTCGTAAAGCGCTTTTTTTCGTTTGACGACTTTTTCGGTTTTTTCTTTTTTCGGCGATAATTTTAGGTTTGGTAATTTTTTTGTTTTGACGCTTTTTTATTTTAATGATTTTTTTTCCATTTTTGGCGATTTATTTAGTTTTTCAGCGATAATTTTAGTTCTGGTGATTTTTTGCGTTTTAGCGTTTTTTGTTTAATTTTGGTGTTTTTTTTTCTTTAAGCGCTTTTTTTCGTTTGACGACTTTTTCCGTTTTTGGCGTATTTTTTAGTTTTTTGACGATCATTTAGTTTTGGTGATATATTGTGTTTGAGCGTTTTTTGTTTAATTTTGGTGCTGTTTTCCTTTAACCCTTTTTTTATTTTAGCGTTTTTTGTTTTGAAATTTTTTTAGTTTTGTATTTTTTTAGTTTTAGCGTTTTCTAAAATTTAAGATATTACCTCTTACGGTTTCCAAGATATAACAAATTGTCTAAATTACATAGTCAAAATTACATTAGCAGCGTGCTTATAGAACCCAATATGTCTATAATACGCGTAAAAATATTGACGTCAATCATATTTGAGGTTATATATCCCGAATGTCATTGTCCATTTGTAAAAAACGTAACACATGTAAATTTTTTGGTATTTAGAAGACGAAAAGTGACATCATTGACGCCAAAAACAGCCAATTAGTAAACTGCATTTGTCTTAACAATTAAGTATTAAAATAACGTAAAATAATAATACGTAAAATAATAAATAAATAATTTACAAAATTAAAATAGAAAGAAATATCCAGAACATGAGTGTCACTGACCCTTACCATGATGGCCTTGACCAGAATGGCCTTTTGGCCATCTTTATCAGGTATTAGGTCATCAGCAAAGTAGCAAGCATCATTCATCTAAGAAACAATACAAAAATGTGTTTTTGTTTCATTGTGAAAATTCCTTGTCAATATGCCTTTATTAATTGTTACCAATGTCATTATATATTACCAAGAAATGTTTCTTTGTTTAGCGTTGGCTATACATGCTTAAACATCACTCATTTTTTTGAAAAATCAAAATAAAAGAAAAAACATTACTCTGTTGAGCTACCACTAAGAAGCCATGAGCTGTGTATTCAATACAACCGCATTCATCAGCTTTATAAATACTGACAGCTGACTACTTTTACATGTAAGGTTGCCAGTTCATATTTTTACTTCTAACAAGGTTGCCGCTACGAATCTCTCGCTTTTCCACACATGTCGGCCGAAAAGTGAAAGAGCGGTAGGCATTTTGTTTATCAGCCCAACGTAGGCAAACGCCCACACCTGAGATTAATCCTGCATCTATACCTACATATTGAATTTGTATACTATGAACAAATATGTTTATGTTTCTTGGTAGATGTAAATGCTGGTCAGAGTCTCATGATCTACCGACTGAGCTAGCCGGTAATTGATAATTAAAATCGGTAAAAAGGAGTTAAGGTTAGTCTGGCATCACCTGCTCCCAACTATCCCCAATACTTGCACGGTGGCAACTCCACAACAAGATTCGTGAAATGTCAACAACACAAAGGATAAGCATAACCAGAGCGCGAGGCCTAATAGTCGCCGCCGATGATTTTCACAATCACTTAGGCACCGCCGATTAGTGTGGCTAATATCGGATAACGAACAAGCAGATTTTTTGTAATAAAAAGTGGGTATTTACTAGACATCTGCAAAAGTCAAGAATCATTAGCAATATTTTAGAACCATAACATATTTTGAATCGAAGCTTTCAAGACGAATGAATGAGAGTGCACAACAACAACAAAACAACGAGATTACGAATCGAAACGAGACTGTAATTATGAGAGCGGAAAACAGTAAAACTAAAAGCCAACGAAACTTTTAGAGTTAGTGTTGTAGATGTAAACAAGTTTTAACAACGAATGAACTATTGTTATATTTAGATTTTGTATGTAGTAATGTATTTTACTATAAAATTTTACAAAATTTATTAAACAGTTTTATTTAGCTTATTGTTTGTGTCATAGTTGTGTGGTGTTTGGGTAGAATATGGTAATTCAAAATTTAACGCCTTCCTGTTAACCGATTGATCTAAAATTTGGTAAGCGCCTTTACTTTTGTTGACTACAATACGGTGCTTATAAGAGTGGGCTACGCCACGCCCGCAAAAAGTAATATTTAGTTTTACCCCCTTTATTTCGACCGATTGATCTCAAATTTGGTAGACATTTTTAATTAAATTTTTATTTTCTAAGTATAATAGCCCACACCAATTAACACTGATATTAAAAACAATAAAAATTAAAGGGTGTTCTAACAGTTAACGTAATTTGGCTATGTAATTTAGACAATCTTGGAACCGCAAGAGGCAAACCCTTGAAATTTAAAAAAACGCTAAAACTAAAAAATTCCAAAATAAAAAAAAAATCAAAACGAAAAATCGCCAAAATGAAAAAAGCGCTTAAAGGAAAAAAGCACCAAAATTAAACAAAAAACGGTAAAACACAATATATCACCAAAACTAAAATGATCGCCAAAAAACTAAAAAAAAAACGCCAAAAACCGAAAAAGTCAAAACGAAAAAAAGCGCTTAAAGAAAAAAAACACCAAAATTAAACAAAAAACGCTAAAACGAAAAAAAAAACACCAAAACTAAAATTATCACTAAAAAACGCAATAAAACGAAAAAAAGCGCTAAAACAAAAAAAATCGCTTAAACGCAACAAATCACCAAAACTAAAATTATCACCAAAAAACGCAATAAAACGAAACAAAACAAAAAAAAACACCAAAACAAACAAAACCGCTAAAACGCAAAAAATCACCAAAACAAAAGTATCGCCGAAAAAGAAATGCATCGTCAGAAATGGAAAAAAATCATAAAAACGAAAAAAAAGCGCCAAAACAAAAATCAGCAAAATCAAAAAAGCACTAAAACGCAAAAACTCACCAAAAGTAAAACGATCGCCAAATAAAAAACGAAATAAATCGCCAAAAATGGAAAAAAGCACTAAAAGGAAAAAAGCGCTGCAACAAAAAAAGCAACAAAGCAAAAAAATCACTAAAATGCAAAAAAGTACCAAAATTAAAATGATTTCGTTTTTTGGCGATCATTTTAGTTTTGGTGATATTTTTGCTTCAACGTTTTTTTTTTGTTTTGGTGATTTTTAGTTTTGGTGATTTTTTGGGTTTTAACGATTTTTTTGTTTTGGTGCTTTTTTTGTTTTGGCGGTTTTTTAGTTTTATTGCGTTTTTTGGCGATAATTTTAGTTTTGGTGATTTTTTGGGTGTTAACGATTTTTTTGTTTTGGTGCTTTTTTTTGTTTTGGCGCTTTTTTAGTTTTATTGCGTTTTTTGGCGATAATTTTAGTTTTGGTGATTTTTTGCGTTTTAGTGATTTTTTTGTTTTGTTGTTTTTTTGTTTTGGCGCTTTTTTTCGTTTTTTGGCGATAATTTTAGTTTTTTGTGATTTTTTGCGTTTAACGATTTTTGTTTGCTTTGGTGCTTTTTTTTGTTGATGCTTTCTTTTATGTTTTATTGCGTTTTTTGGCGATAATTTTAGTTTTGGTGATTTTTTTTGCTTTGGCGCTTTTTTTCATTTCAATGATTTTTTCCATTTTTGGCGATATATTTTGTTTTTCGGAGATAATTTTAGTTCTGGTGATATTTTGCGTTTAACGTTTTTTGCTTAATTTTGTAATTTTGGTGTTTTTTGTTTCTTAAAGCGCTTTTTTCGTTTGACGACTTTTTCGGTTTTTTCTTTTTTCGGCGATAATTTTAGTTTTGGTGATTTTTTTGTTTTGGCGCTTTTTTTATTTTAATGATTTTTTTTCCATTTTTGGCGATTTATTTAGTTTTTCGGCGATAATTTTAGTTTTAATGATTTTTTGCGTTTTAGCGTTTTTTGTTTAATTTTGGTGTTTTTTTTTCTTTAAGCGCTTTTTTCGTTTGACGACTTTTCCGTTTTTTGCGTATTTTTTAGTTTTTTGACGATCATTTTAGTTTTGGTGATATATTGTGTTTGAGCATTTTTTGTTTAATTTTGGTGCTGTTAACCCTTTTTTTATTTTAGCGTTTTTTCGTTTTGAAATTTTTTTAGTTTTGTATTTTTTTAGTTTTAGCGTTTTCTAAAATTTAAGATATTACCTCTTACGGTTTCCAAGATATAACAAATTGTCAAAATTACATAGTCAAAATTACATTAGCAGCATGCTTATAGAACCCAATATGTCTATAATACGCGTAAAAATATTGACGTCAATCATATTTGAGGTTATATATCCCGAATGTCATTGTCCATTTGTAAAAAACGTAACACATGTAAATTTTTTGGTATTTAGAAGACGAAAAGTGACGTCATTGACGCCAAAAACAGCCAATTAGTAAATTGCATTTGTCTTAACAATTAAGTATTAAAATAACGTAAAATAATAATACGTAAAATAATAAATAAATAATTTACAAAATTAAAATAGAAAGAAATATCCAGAACATGAGTGTCACTGACCCTTACCATGATGGCCTTGACCAGAATGGCCTTTTGGCCATCTTTATCAGGTATTAGGTCATCAGCAAAGTAGCAACCATCATTCATCTAAGAAACAATACAAAAATGTGTTTTTGTTTCATTGTGAAAATTCCTTGTCAATATGCCTTTATTAATTGTTACCAATGTCATTATATATTACCAAGAAATGTTTCTTTGTTTAGCGTTGGCTATACATGCTTAAACATCACTCATTTTTTTGAAAAATCAAAATAAAAGAAAAAACATTACTCTGTTGAGCTACCACTAAGAAGCCATGAGCTGTGTATTCAATACAACCGCATTCATCAGCTTTATAAATACTGACAGCTGACTACTTTTACATGTAAGGTTGCCAGTTCATATTTTTACTTCTAACAAGGCTGCCGCTACAAATCTCTCGCTTTTCCACACATGTCGGCCGAAAAGTGAAAGAGCGGTAGGCATTTTGTTTATCAGCCCAACGTAGGCAAACGCCCACACCTGAGATTAATCCTGCATCTATACCTACATATTGAATTTGTATACTATGAACAAAAATTTTTATGTTTCTTGGTAGATGTAAATGCTGGTCAGAGTCTCATGATCTACCGACTGAGCTAGCCGGTAATTGACAATTAAAATCGCTAAAAAGGAGTTAAGGTTAGTCTGGCATCACCTGCTCCCAACTATCCCCAATACTTGCACGGTGGCAACTCCACAACAAGATTCGTGAAATGTCAACAACACAAAGGATAAGCATAACCAGAGCGCGAGGCCTAATAGTCGCCGCCGATGATTTTCACAATCACTTAGGCACCGCCGATTAGTGCGGCTAGTATCGGATAACGAACAAGCAGATTTTTTGTAATAAAAAGTGGGTATTTACTAGACATCTGCAAAAGTCAAGAATCATTAGCAATATTTTAGAACCATAACATATTTTGAATCGAAGCTTTCAAGACGAATGAATGAGAGTGCACAACAACAACAAAACAACGAGATTACGAATCGAAACGAGACTGTAATTATGAGAGCGGAAAACAGTAAAACTAAAAGCCAACGAAACTTTTAGAGTTAGTGTTGTAGATGTAAACAAGTTTTAACAACGAATGAACTATTGTTATATTTAGATTTTGTATGTAGTAATGTATTTTACTATAAAATTTTACAAAATTTATTAAACAGTTTTATTTAGCTTATTGTTTGTGTCATAGTTGTGTGGTGTTTGGGTAGAATATGGTAATTCAAAATTTAACGCCTTCCTGTTAACCGATTGATCTAAAATTTGGTAAGCGCCTTTACTTTTGTTGACTACAATACGGTGCTTATAAGAGTGGGCTACGCCACGCCCGCAAAAAGTAATATTTAGTTTTACCCCCTTTATTTCGACCGATTGATCTCAAATTTGGTAGACATTTTTAATTAAATTTTTATTTTCTAAGTATAATAGCCCACACCAATTAACACTGATATTAAAAACAATAAAAATTAAAGGGTGTTCTAACAGTTAACGTAATTTGGCTATGTAATTTAGACAATCTTGGAACCGCAAGAGGCAAACCCTTGAAATTTAAAAAAACGCTAAAACTAAAAAATTCCAAAATAAAAAAAAAATCAAAACGAAAAATCGCCAAAATGAAAAAAGCGCTTAAAGGAAAAAAGCACCAAAATTAAACAAAAAACGGTAAGACACAATATATCACCAAAACTAAAATGATCGCCAAAAAACTAAAAAAAAAACGCCAAAAACCGAAAAAGTCAAAACGAAAAAAAGCGCTTAAAGAAAAAAAACACCAAAATTAAACAAAAAACGCTAAAACGAAAAAAAAACACCAAAACTAAAATTATCACTAAAAAACGCAATAAAACGAAAAAAAGCGCTAAAACAAAAAAAATCGCTTAAACGCAAAAAATCACCAAAACTAAAATTATCACCAAAAAACGCAATAAAACGAAACAAAACAAAAAAAAACACCAAAACAAACAAAACCGCTAAAACGCAAAAAATCACCAAAACAAAATTATCGCCGAAAAAGAAATGCATCGTCAGAAATGGAAAAAAATCATAAAAACGAAAAAAAAGCGCCAAAACAAAAATCAGCAAAATCAAAAAAGCACTAAAACGCAAAAACTCACCAAAAGTAAAACGATCGCCAAATAAAAAACGAAATAAATCGCCAAAAATGGAAAAAAGCACTAAAAGGAAAAAAGCGCTGCAACAAAAAAAGCAACAAAGCAAAAAAATCACTAAAATGCAAAAAATTACCAAAATTAAAATGATTTCGTTTTTTGGCGATCATATTAGTTTTGGTGATTTTTTTGCGTCTTAACGTTTTTTTTTTTTGTTTTGGTGATTATTAGTTTTGGTAATTTTTTGGGTTTTAACGATTTTTTTGTTTTGGTGTTTTTTTCGTTTTGGCGGTTTTTTAGTTTTATTGCGTTTTTTGGCGATAATTTTAGTTTTGGTGATTTTTTGGGTGTTAACGATTTTTTTGTTTTGGTGCTTTTTTTGTTTTGGCGCTTTTTTAGTTTTATTGCGTTTTTTTGGCGATAATTTTAGTTTTGGTGATTTTTTGCGTTTTAGTGATTTTTTTGTTTTGTTGTTTTTTTGTTTTGGCGCTTTTTTTCGTTTTTTGGCGATAATTTAAGTTGTTTGTGATTTTTTGCGTCTTAGCGATTTTTGCTTGCTTTGGTGCTTTTTTGTTGATGCTTTCTTTTATGTTTTATTGCGTTTTTCGGCGATAAATTTAGTTTTGGTGATTTTTTTGTTTTGGCGTTTTTTTCTTTCATTTCAGTGATTTTTTCCATTTTTGGCGATATATTTCGTTTTTCGGAGATAATTTTAGTTGTGGTGACTTTTTGCGTTTTAGCGTTTTTTGCTTAATTTTGGTGTTTTTTGTTTCTTAAAGCGCTTTTTTTCGTTTGACGACTTTTTCGGTTTTTTCTTTTTTTGGCGATAATTTTAGTTTTGGTGATTTTTTTGTTTTGGCGCTTTTTTTCATTTCAATGATTTTTTCCATTTTTGGCGATATATTTTGTTTTTCGGAGATAATTTTAGTTGTGGTGATATTTTGGGTTTTAGCGTTTTTTGCTTAACTTTGGTGTTTTTTGTTTCTTAAAGCGCTTTTTTTCGTTTGACGATTTTTTCGGTTTTTTCTTTTTTCGGCGATAATTTTAGTTTTGGTGATTTTTTGGGTTTTAACGATTTTTTTGTTTTGGTGCTTTTTTTGTTTTGGCGCTTTTTTAGTTTTATTGCGTTTTTTGGCGATAATTTTAGTTTTGGTGTTTTTTTGCGTTTTAGTGATTTTTTTGTTTTGTTGTTTTTTTGTTTTGGCGCTTTTTTTCGTTTTTTGGCGATAATTTTAGTTTTTTGTGATTTTTTGCGTTTTAGCGATTTTTGTTTGCTTTGGTGCTTTTTTTGTTGATGCTTTCTTTTATGTTTTATTGTGTTTTTTGGCGTTAGTGAAATGTCAACAACACCATGGATAAGCATAACCAGAGCGCTAGGCCTGTCGACTAATAGTCGCCACCGATGATTTTCACAATCACTTCGGCGCCGCCGATTAGTGTGGCTAATATCGGGTAACGACTAAGCAGAGTTTTTATAATAAAAAGTGCGTATTTACTAGACATCTGCAAAAAGTCGAGAATCATTAGCAATATTTTAGAATCATAACATGTTTTGAATCGAAGCTTTCAAGACGAATGAATGAGAGTGCACAACAACAGCAAGACAACTAGATTACGAATCGAAACGACACTGTAATTATAAGAGCGGAAGACAGTAAACCAAAAAGCCAACGAACATTAAGAGTTATTGTTATAGATGTAAACAAGCTTTAACAACGAATGAACTATTGTTATATTTAGATTTTGCATGTAGTAATGTATTTTACTACAAAATTTTACAAAATTTATTAAACGGTTTTATTTAGCTTATTGTTTGTGTCATAGTTGTGTGGTGTTTGGGTAGAATATGGTAATTCAAAATTTAATGCCTTCCTGTTAACCGATTGATCTAAAATTTGGTAAGCGCCTTTACTTTTGTTGACTACAATACGGTGCTTATAAAAGTGGTCTGCGCCACGCCCGCAAAAAGTAGTATTTAGTTTTACCCCCTTTATTTCGACCGATTGATCTCAAATTTGGTAGAAATTTTTAATAAAATTTTTATTTTCTAAGTATAATAGCCCACACCAATTAACACTGATATTAAAAACAATAAAAATTAAAGGGTGTTCTAACAGTTAATGTAATTTTGACTATGTAATTTAGACAATTTGCTGTATCTTGGAAACCGCAAGAGGCAAACCCTTGAAATTTAAAAAAACGCTAAAACTAAAAAATTCCAAAATAAAAAAAATATAAAAACGAAAAATCACCAAAATGAAAAAAGCGCTTAAAGGAAAAAAGCACCAAAATTAAACAAAAAACGGTAAAACACAATATATCACCAAAACTAAAATAATCGCCAAAAACCGAAAAAGTCAAAACGAAAAAAAGTGCTTAAAGAAAAAAAAACACCAAAATTAAACAAAAAACGCTAAAACGAAAAAAATCACCATAACTAAAATTATCGCTAAAAAACGCAATAAAACGAAAAAAAGCGCTAAAACAAAAAATAATCGCTTAAACGCAAAAAATCACCAAAACTAAAACTATCGCCAAAAAACGCAATAAAACGAAAAAAGCGCCGAAACAAAAAAAAACTCCAAAACAAAACGCAAAATCACCAAAACTAAAATTATCACCAAAAAACGCAATAAAACGAAACAAAACACCAAAACAAAAAAAAAACACCAAAACAAACAAAACCGCTAAAACGCAAAAAATCACCAAAACAAAATTATCGCCGAAAAAGAAATGCATCGTCAGAAATGGAAAAAATCATAAAAACGAAAAAAAAGCGCCAAAACAAAAATCAGCAAAATCAAAAAAGCACTAAAACGCAAAAACTCACCAAAAGTAAAACGATCGCCAAATAAAAAACGAAATAAATCGCCAAAAATGGAAAAAAGCACTAAAAGGAAAAAAGCGCTGCAACAAAAAAAGCAACAAAGCAAAAAAATCACTAAAATGCAAAAAAGTACCAAAATTAAAATGATTTCGTTTTTTGGCGATCATTTTAGTTTTGGTGATATTTTTGCTTCAACGTTTTTTTTTTGTTTTGGTGATTTTTAGTTTTGGTGATTTTTTGGGTTTTAACGATTTTTTTGTTTTGGTGCTTTTTTTGTTTTGGCGCTTTTTTAGTTTTATTGCGTTTTTTGGCGATAATTTTAGTTTTGGTGATTTTTTGGGTGTTAACGATTTTTTTGTTTTGGTGCTTTTTTTTGTTTTGGTGCTTTTTTAGTTTTATTGCGTTTTTTGGCGATAATTTTAGTTTTGGTGATTTTTTGCGTTTTAGTGATTTTTTTGTTTTGTTGTTTTTTTGTTTTGGCGCTTTTTTTCGTTTTTTGGCGATAATTTTAGTTTTTTGTGATTTTTTGCGTTTAACGATTTTTGTTTGCTTTGGTGCTTTTTTTTGTTGATGCTTTCTTTTATGTTTTATTGCGTTTTTTGGCGATAATTTTAGTTTTGGTGATTTTTTTTGCTTTGGCGCTTTTTTTCATTTCAATGATTTTTTCCATTTTTGGCGATATATTTTGTTTTTCGGAGATAATTTTAGTTCTGGTGATATTTTGCGTTTAACGTTTTTTGCTTAATTTTGTAATTTTGGTGTTTTTTGTTTCTTAAAGCGCTTTTTTCGTTTGACGACTTTTTCGGTTTTTTCTTTTTTCGGCGATAATTTTAGTTTTGGTGATTTTTTTGTTTTGGCGCTTTTTTTATTTTAATGATTTTTTTTCCATTTTTGGCGATTTATTTAGTTTTTCGGCGATAATTTTAGTTTTAATGATTTTTTGCGTTTTAGCGTTTTTTGTTTAATTTTGGTGTTTTTTTTTCTTTAAGCGCTTTTTTCGTTTGACGACTTTTCCGTTTTTTGCGTATTTTTTAGTTTTTTGACGATCATTTTAGTTTTGGTGATATATTGTGTTTGAGCATTTTTTGTTTAATTTTGGTGCTGTTAACCCTTTTTTTATTTTAGCGTTTTTTCGTTTTGAAATTTTTTTAGTTTTGTATTTTTTTAGTTTTAGCGTTTTCTAAAATTTAAGATATTACCTCTTACGGTTTCCAAGATATAACAAATTGTCAAAATTACATAGTCAAAATTACATTAGCAGCATGCTTATAGAACCCAATATGTCTATAATACGCGTAAAAATATTGACGTCAATCATATTTGAGGTTATATATCCCGAATGTCATTGTCCATTTGTAAAAAACGTAACACATGTAAATTTTTTGGTATTTAGAAGACGAAAAGTGACGTCATTGACGCCAAAAACAGCCAATTAGTAAATTGCATTTGTCTTAACAATTAAGTATTAAAATAACGTAAAATAATAATACGTAAAATAATAAATAAATAATTTACAAAATTAAAATAGAAAGAAATATCCAGAACATGAGTGTCACTGACCCTTACCATGATGGCCTTGACCAGAATGGCCTTTTGGCCATCTTTATCAGGTATTAGGTCATCAGCAAAGTAGCAACCATCATTCATCTAAGAAACAATACAAAAATGTGTTTTTGTTTCATTGTGAAAATTCCTTGTCAATATGCCTTTATTAATTGTTACCAATGTCATTATATATTACCAAGAAATGTTTCTTTGTTTAGCGTTGGCTATACATGCTTAAACATCACTCATTTTTTTGAAAAATCAAAATAAAAGAAAAAACATTACTCTGTTGAGCTACCACTAAGAAGCCATGAGCTGTGTATTCAATACAACCGCATTCATCAGCTTTATAAATACTGACAGCTGACTACTTTTACATGTAAGGTTGCCAGTTCATATTTTTACTTCTAACAAGGCTGCCGCTACAAATCTCTCGCTTTTCCACACATGTCGGCCGAAAAGTGAAAGAGCGGTAGGCATTTTGTTTATCAGCCCAACGTAGGCAAACGCCCACACCTGAGATTAATCCTGCATCTATACCTACATATTGAATTTGTATACTATGAACAAAAATTTTTATGTTTCTTGGTAGATGTAAATGCTGGTCAGAGTCTCATGATCTACCGACTGAGCTAGCCGGTAATTGACAATTAAAATCGCTAAAAAGGAGTTAAGGTTAGTCTGGCATCACCTGCTCCCAACTATCCCCAATACTTGCACGGTGGCAACTCCACAACAAGATTCGTGAAATGTCAACAACACAAAGGATAAGCATAACCAGAGCGCGAGGCCTAATAGTCGCCGCCGATGATTTTCACAATCACTTAGGCACCGCCGATTAGTGTGGCTAATATCGGATAACGAACAAGCAGATTTTTTGTAATAAAAAGTGGGTATTTACTAGACATCTGCAAAAGTCAAGAATCATTAGCAATATTTTAGAACCATAACATATTTTGAATCGAAGCTTTCAAGACGAATGAATGAGAGTGCACAACAACAACAAAACAACGAGATTACGAATCGAAACGAGACTGTAATTATGAGAGCGGAAAACAGTAAAACTAAAAGCCAACGAAACTTTTAGAGTTAGTGTTGTAGATGTAAACAAGTTTTAACAACGAATGAACTATTGTTATATTTAGATTTTGTATGTAGTAATGTATTTTACTATAAAATTTTACAAAATTTATTAAACAGTTTTATTTAGCTTATTGTTTGTGTCATAGTTGTGTGGTGTTTGGGTAGAATATGGTAATTCAAAATTTAACGCCTTCCTGTTAACCGATTGATCTAAAATTTGGTAAGCGCCTTTACTTTTGTTGACTACAATACGGTGCTTATAAGAGTGGGCTACGCCACGCCCGCAAAAAGTAATATTTAGTTTTACCCCCTTTATTTCGACCGATTGATCTCAAATTTGGTAGACATTTTTAATTAAATTTTTATTTTCTAAGTATAATAGCCCACACCAATTAACACTGATATTAAAAACAATAAAAATTAAAGGGTGTTCTAACAGTTAACGTAATTTGGCTATGTAATTTAGACAATCTTGGAACCGCAAGAGGCAAACCCTTGAAATTTAAAAAAACGCTAAAACTAAAAAATTCCAAAATAAAAAAAAAATCAAAACGAAAAATCGCCAAAATGAAAAAAGCGCTTAAAGGAAAAAAGCACCAAAATTAAACAAAAAACGGTAAGACACAATATATCACCAAAACTAAAATGATCGCCAAAAAACTAAAAAAAAAACGCCAAAAACCGAAAAAGTCAAAACGAAAAAAAGCGCTTAAAGAAAAAAAACACCAAAATTAAACAAAAAACGCTAAAACGAAAAAAAAACACCAAAACTAAAATTATCACTAAAAAACGCAATAAAACGAAAAAAAGCGCTAAAACAAAAAAAATCGCTTAAACGCAAAAAATCACCAAAACTAAAATTATCACCAAAAAACGCAATAAAACGAAACAAAACAAAAAAAAACACCAAAACAAACAAAACCGCTAAAACGCAAAAAATCACCAAAACAAAATTATCGCCGAAAAAGAAATGCATCGTCAGAAATGGAAAAAAATCATAAAAACGAAAAAAAAGCGCCAAAACAAAAATCAGCAAAATCAAAAAAGCACTAAAACGCAAAAACTCACCAAAAGTAAAACGATCGCCAAATAAAAAACGAAATAAATCGCCAAAAATGGAAAAAAGCACTAAAAGGAAAAAAGCGCTGCAACAAAAAAAGCAACAAAGCAAAAAAATCACTAAAATGCAAAAAATTACCAAAATTAAAATGATTTCGTTTTTTGGCGATCATATTAGTTTTGGTGATTTTTTTGCGTCTTAACGTTTTTTTTTTTGTTTTGGTGATTATTAGTTTTGGTAATTTTTTGGGTTTTAACGATTTTTTTGTTTTGGTGTTTTTTTCGTTTTGGCGGTTTTTTAGTTTTATTGCGTTTTTTGGCGATAATTTTAGTTTTGGTGATTTTTTGGGTGTTAACGATTTTTTTGTTTTGGTGCTTTTTTTGTTTTGGCGCTTTTTTAGTTTTATTGCGTTTTTTTGGCGATAATTTTAGTTTTGGTGATTTTTTGCGTTTTAGTGATTTTTTTGTTTTGTTGTTTTTTTGTTTTGGCGCTTTTTTTCGTTTTTTGGCGATAATTTAAGTTGTTTGTGATTTTTTGCGTCTTAGCGATTTTTGCTTGCTTTGGTGCTTTTTTGTTGATGCTTTCTTTTATGTTTTATTGCGTTTTTCGGCGATAAATTTAGTTTTGGTGATTTTTTTGTTTTGGCGTTTTTTTCTTTCATTTCAGTGATTTTTTCCATTTTTGGCGATATATTTCGTTTTTCGGAGATAATTTTAGTTGTGGTGACTTTTTGCGTTTTAGCGTTTTTTGCTTAATTTTGGTGTTTTTTGTTTCTTAAAGCGCTTTTTTTCGTTTGACGACTTTTTCGGTTTTTTCTTTTTTTGGCGATAATTTTAGTTTTGGTGATTTTTTTGTTTTGGCGCTTTTTTTCATTTCAATGATTTTTTCCATTTTTGGCGATATATTTTGTTTTTCGGAGATAATTTTAGTTGTGGTGATATTTTGCGTTTTAGCGTTTTTTGCTTAACTTTGGTGTTTTTTGTTTCTTAAAGCGCTTTTTTTCGTTTGACGATTTTTTCGGTTTTTTCTTTTTTCGGCGATAATTTTAGTTTTGGTGATTTTTTGGGTTTTAACGATTTTTTTGTTTTGGTGCTTTTTTTGTTTTGGCGCTTTTTTAGTTTTATTGCGTTTTTTGGCGATAATTTTAGTTTTGGTGATTTTTTGCGTTTTAGTGATTTTTTTGTTTTGTTGTTTTTTTGTTTTGGCGCTTTTTTTCGTTTTTTGGCGATAATTTTAGTTTTTTGTGATTTTTTGCGTTTTAGCGATTTTTGTTTGCTTTGGTGCTTTTTTTGTTGATGCTTTCTTTTATGTTTTATTGTGTTTTTTGGCGTTAGTGAAATGTCAACAACACCATGGATAAGCATAACCAGAGCGCTAGGCCTGTCGACTAATAGTCGCCACCGATGATTTTCACAATCACTTCGGCGCCGCCGATTAGTGTGGCTAATATCGGGTAACGACTAAGCAGAGTTTTTATAATAAAAAGTGCGTATTTACTAGACATCTGCAAAAAGTCGAGAATCATTAGCAATATTTTAGAATCATAACATGTTTTGAATCGAAGCTTTCAAGACGAATGAATGAGAGTGCACAACAACAGCAAGACAACTAGATTACGAATCGAAACGACACTGTAATTATAAGAGCGAAAGACAGTAAACCAAAAAGCCAACGAACATTAAGAGTTATTGTTATAGATGTAAACAAGCTTTAACAACGAATGAACTATTGTTATATTTAGATTTTGCATGTAGTAATGTATTTTACTACAAAATTTTACAAAATTTATTAAACGGTTTTATTTAGCTTATTGTTTGTGTCATAGTTGTGTGGTGTTTGGGTAGAATATGGTAATTCAAAATTTAATGCCTTCCTGTTAACCGATTGATCTAAAATTTGGTAAGCGCCTTTACTTTTGTTGACTACAATACGGTGCTTATAAAAGTGGTCTGCGCCACGCCCGCAAAAAGTAATATTTAGTTTTACCCCCTTTATTTCGACCGATTGATCTCAAATTTGGTAGAAATTTTTAATAAAATTTTTATTTTCTAAGTATAATAGCCCACACCAATTAACACTGATATTAAAAACAATAAAAATTAAAGGGTGTTCTAACAGTTAATGTAATTTTGACTATGTAATTTAGACAATTTGCTGTATCTTGGAAACCGCAAGAGGCAAACCCTTGAAATTTAAAAAAACGCTAAAACTAAAAAATTCCAAAATAAAAAAAATATAAAAACGAAAAATCACCAAAATGAAAAAAGCGCTTAAAGGAAAAAAGCACCAAAATTAAACAAAAAACGGTAAAACACAATATATCACCAAAACTAAAATGATCGCCAAAAACCGAAAAAGTCAAAACGAAAAAAAGTGCTTAAAGAAAAAAAAACACCAAAATTAAACAAAAAACGCTAAAACGAAAAAAATCACCATAACTAAAATTATCGCTAAAAAACGCAATAAAACGAAAAAAAGCGCTAAAACAAAAAATAATCGCTTAAACGCAAAAAATCACCAAAACTAAAACTATCGCCAAAAAACGCAATAAAACGAAAAAAGCGCCGAAACAAAAAAAAACTCCAAAACAAAACGCAAAATCACCAAAACTAAAATTATCACCAAAAAACGCAATAAAACGAAACAAAACACCAAAACAAAAAAAAACACCAAAACAAACAAAACCGCTAAAACGCAAAAAATCACCAAAACAAAATTATCGCCGAAAAAGAAATGCATCGTCAGAAATGGAAAAAATCATAAAAACGAAAAAAAAGCGCCAAAACAAAAATCAGCAAAATCAAAAAAGCACTAAAACGCAAAAACTCACCAAAAGTAAAACGATCGCCAAATAAAAAACGAAATAAATCGCCAAAAATGGAAAAAAGCACTAAAAGGAAAAAAGCGCTGCAACAAAAAAAGCAACAAAGCAAAAAAATCACTAAAATGCAAAAAAGTACCAAAATTAAAATGATTTCGTTTTTTGGCGATCATTTTAGTTTTGGTGATATTTTTGCTTCAACGTTTTTTTTTTGTTTTGGTGATTTTTAGTTTTGGTGATTTTTTGGGTTTTAACGATTTTTTTGTTTTGGTGCTTTTTTTGTTTTGGCGGTTTTTTAGTTTTATTGCGTTTTTTGGCGATAATTTTAGTTTTGGTGATTTTTTGGGTGTTAACGATTTTTTTGTTTTGGTGCTTTTTTTTGTTTTGGCGCTTTTTTAGTTTTATTGCGTTTTTTGGCGATAATTTTAGTTTTGGTGATTTTTTGCGTTTTAGTGATTTTTTTGTTTTGTTGTTTTTTTGTTTTGGCGCTTTTTTTCGTTTTTTGGCGATAATTTTAGTTTTTTGTGATTTTTTGCGTTTAACGATTTTTGTTTGCTTTGGTGCTTTTTTTTGTTGATGCTTTCTTTTATGTTTTATTGCGTTTTTTGGCGATAATTTTAGTTTTGGTGATTTTTTTTGCTTTGGCGCTTTTTTTCATTTCAATGATTTTTTCCATTTTTGGCGATATATTTTGTTTTTCGGAGATAATTTTAGTTCTGGTGATATTTTGCGTTTAACGTTTTTTGCTTAATTTTGTAATTTTGGTGTTTTTTGTTTCTTAAAGCGCTTTTTTCGTTTGACGACTTTTTCGGTTTTTTCTTTTTTCGGCGATAATTTTAGTTTTGGTGATTTTTTTGTTTTGGCGCTTTTTTTATTTTAATGATTTTTTTTCCATTTTTGGCGATTTATTTAGTTTTTCGGCGATAATTTTAGTTTTAATGATTTTTTGCGTTTTAGCGTTTTTTGTTTAATTTTGGTGTTTTTTTTTCTTTAAGCGCTTTTTTCGTTTGACGACTTTTCCGTTTTTTGCGTATTTTTTAGTTTTTTGACGATCATTTTAGTTTTGGTGATATATTGTGTTTGAGCATTTTTTGTTTAATTTTGGTGCTGTTAACCCTTTTTTTATTTTAGCGTTTTTTCGTTTTGAAATTTTTTTAGTTTTGTATTTTTTTAGTTTTAGCGTTTTCTAAAATTTAAGATATTACCTCTTACGGTTTCCAAGATATAACAAATTGTCAAAATTACATAGTCAAAATTACATTAGCAGCATGCTTATAGAACCCAATATGTCTATAATACGCGTAAAAATATTGACGTCAATCATATTTGAGGTTATATATCCCGAATGTCATTGTCCATTTGTAAAAAACGTAACACATGTAAATTTTTTGGTATTTAGAAGACGAAAAGTGACGTCATTGACGCCAAAAACAGCCAATTAGTAAATTGCATTTGTCTTAACAATTAAGTATTAAAATAACGTAAAATAATAATACGTAAAATAATAAATAAATAATTTACAAAATTAAAATAGAAAGAAATATCCAGAACATGAGTGTCACTGACCCTTACCATGATGGCCTTGACCAGAATGGCCTTTTGGCCATCTTTATCAGGTATTAGGTCATCAGCAAAGTAGCAACCATCATTCATCTAAGAAACAATACAAAAATGTGTTTTTGTTTCATTGTGAAAATTCCTTGTCAATATGCCTTTATTAATTGTTACCAATGTCATTATATATTACCAAGAAATGTTTCTTTGTTTAGCGTTGGCTATACATGCTTAAACATCACTCATTTTTTTGAAAAATCAAAATAAAAGAAAAAACATTACTCTGTTGAGCTACCACTAAGAAGCCATGAGCTGTGTATTCAATACAACCGCATTCATCAGCTTTATAAATACTGACAGCTGACTACTTTTACATGTAAGGTTGCCAGTTCATATTTTTACTTCTAACAAGGCTGCCGCTACGAATCTCTCGCTTTTCCACACATGTCGGCCGAAAAGTGAAAGAGCGGTAGGCATTTTGTTTATCAGCCCAACGTAGGCAAACGCCCACACCTGAGATTAATCCTGCATCTATACCTACATATTGAATTTGTATACTATGAACAAATATGTTTATGTTTCTTGGTAGATGTAAATGCTGGTCAGAGTCTCATGATCTACCGACTGAGCTAGCCGGTAATTGATAATTAAAATCGGTAAAAAGGAGTTAAGGTTAGTCTGGCATCACCTGCTCCCAACTATCCCCAATACTTGCACGGTGGCAACTCCACAACAAGATTCGTGAAATGTCAACAACACAAAGGATAAGCATAACCAGAGCGCGAGGCCTAATAGTCGCCGCCGATGATTTTCACAATCACTTAGGCACCGCCGATTAGTGTGGCTAATATCGGATAACGAACAAGCAGATTTTTTGTAATAAAAAGTGGGTATTTACTAGACATCTGCAAAAGTCAAGAATCATTAGCAATATTTTAGAACCATAACATATTTTGAATCGAAGCTTTCAAGACGAATGAATGAGAGTGCACAACAACAACAAAACAACGAGATTACGAATCGAAACGAGACTGTAATTATGAGAGCGGAAAACAGTAAAACTAAAAGCCAACGAAACTTTTAGAGTTATTGTTATAGATGTAAACAAGCTTTAACAACGAATGAACTATTGTTATATTTAGATTTTGCATGTAGTAATGTATTTTACTACAAAATTTTACAAAATTTATTAAACGGTTTTATTTAGCTTATTGTTTGTGTCATAGTTGTGTGGTGTTTGGGTAGAATATGGTAATTCAAAATTTAATGCCTTCCTGTTAACCGATTGATCTAAAATTTGGTAAGCGCCTTTACTTTTGTTGACTACAATACGGTGCTTATAAAAGTGGTCTGCGCCACGCCCGCAAAAAGTAATATTTAGTTTTACCCCCTTTATTTCGACCGATTGATCTCAAATTTGGTAGAAATTTTTAATAAAATTTTTATTTTCTAAGTATAATAGCCCACACCAATTAACACTGATATTAAAAACAATAAAAATTAAAGGGTGTTCTAACAGTTAATGTAATTTTGACTATGTAATTTAGACAATTTGCTGTATCTTGGAAACCGCAAGAGGCAAACCCTTGAAATTTAAAAAAACGCTAAAACTAAAAAATTCCAAAATAAAAAAAATATAAAAACGAAAAATCACCAAAATGAAAAAAGCGCTTAAAGGAAAAAAGCACCAAAATTAAACAAAAAACGGTAAAACACAATATATCACCAAAACTAAAATGATCGCCAAAAACCGAAAAAGTCAAAACGAAAAAAAGTGCTTAAAGAAAAAAAAACACCAAAATTAAACAAAAAACGCTAAAACGAAAAAAATCACCATAACTAAAATTATCGCTAAAAAACGCAATAAAACGAAAAAAAGCGCTAAAACAAAAAATAATCGCTTAAACGCAAAAAATCACCAAAACTAAAACTATCGCCAAAAAACGCAATAAAACGAAAAAAGCGCCGAAACAAAAAAAAACTCCAAAACAAAACGCAAAATCACCAAAACTAAAATTATCACCAAAAAACGCAATAAAACGAAACAAAACACCAAAACAAAAAAAAAAACACCAAAACAAACAAAACCGCTAAAACGCAAAAAATCACCAAAACAAAATTATCGCCGAAAAAGAAATGCATCGTCAGAAATGGAAAAAATCATAAAAACGAAAAAAAAGCGCCAAAACAAAAATCAGCAAAATCAAAAAAGCACTAAAACGCAAAAACTCACCAAAAGTAAAACGATCGCCAAATAAAAAACGAAATAAATCGCCAAAAATGGAAAAAAGCACTAAAAGGAAAAAAGCGCTGCAACAAAAAAAGCAACAAAGCAAAAAAATCACTAAAATGCAAAAAAGTACCAAAATTAAAATGATTTCGTTTTTTGGCGATCATTTTAGTTTTGGTGATATTTTTGCTTCAACGTTTTTTTTTTTGTTTTGGTGATTTTTAGTTTTGGTGATTTTTTGGGTTTTAACGATTTTTTTGTTTTGGTGCTTTTTTTGTTTTGGCGCTTTTTTAGTTTTATTGCGTTTTTTGGCGATAATTTTAGTTTTGGTGATTTTTTGGGTGTTAACGATTTTTTTGTTTTGGTGCTTTTTTTTTGTTTTGGCGCTTTTTTAGTTTTATTGCGTTTTTTGGCGATAATTTTAGTTTTGGTGATTTTTTGCGTTTTAGTGATTTTTTTGTTTTGTTGTTTTTTTGTTTTGGCGCTTTTTTTCGTTTTTTGGCGATAATTTTAGTTTTTTGTGATTTTTTGCGTTTAACGATTTTTGTTTGCTTTGGTGCTTTTTTTTGTTGATGCTTTCTTTTATGTTTTATTGCGTTTTTTGGCGATAATTTTAGTTTTGGTGATTTTTTTTGCTTTGGCGCTTTTTTTCATTTCAATGATTTTTTCCATTTTTGGCGATATATTTTGTTTTTCGGAGATAATTTTAGTTCTGGTGATATTTTGCGTTTAACGTTTTTTGCTTAATTTTGTAATTTTGGTGTTTTTTGTTTCTTAAAGCGCTTTTTTCGTTTGACGACTTTTTCGGTTTTTTCTTTTTTCGGCGATAATTTTAGTTTTGGTGATTTTTTTGTTTTGGCGCTTTTTTTATTTTAATGATTTTTTTTCCATTTTTGGCGATTTATTTAGTTTTTCGGCGATAATTTTAGTTTTAATGATTTTTTGCGTTTTAGCGTTTTTTGTTTAATTTTGGTGTTTTTTTTTTCTTTAAGCGCTTTTTTCGTTTGACGACTTTTCCGTTTTTTGCGTATTTTTTAGTTTTTTGACGATCATTTTAGTTTTGGTGATATATTGTGTTTGAGCATTTTTTGTTTAATTTTGGTGCTGTTAACCCTTTTTTTATTTTAGCGTTTTTTCGTTTTGAAATTTTTTTAGTTTTGTATTTTTTTAGTTTTAGCGTTTTCTAAAATTTAAGATATTACCTCTTACGGTTTCCAAGATATAACAAATTGTCAAAATTACATAGTCAAAATTACATTAGCAGCATGCTTATAGAACCCAATATGTCTATAATACGCGTAAAAATATTGACGTCAATCATATTTGAGGTTATATATCCCGAATGTCATTGTCCATTTGTAAAAAACGTAACACATGTAAATTTTTTGGTATTTAGAAGACGAAAAGTGACGTCATTGACGCCAAAAACAGCCAATTAGTAAATTGCATTTGTCTTAACAATTAAGTATTAAAATAACGTAAAATAATAATACGTAAAATAATAAATAAATAATTTACAAAATTAAAATAGAAAGAAATATCCAGAACATGAGTGTCACTGACCCTTACCATGATGGCCTTGACCAGAATGGCCTTTTGGCCATCTTTATCAGGTATTAGGTCATCAGCAAAGTAGCAACCATCATTCATCTAAGAAACAATACAAAAATGTGTTTTTGTTTCATTGTGAAAATTCCTTGTCAATATGCCTTTATTAATTGTTACCAATGTCATTATATATTACCAAGAAATGTTTCTTTGTTTAGCGTTGGCTATACATGCTTAAACATCACTCATTTTTTTGAAAAATCAAAATAAAAGAAAAAACATTACTCTGTTGAGCTACCACTAAGAAGCCATGAGCTGTGTATTCAATACAACCGCATTCATCAGCTTTATAAATACTGACAGCTGACTACTTTTACATGTAAGGTTGCCAGTTCATATTTTTACTTCTAACAAGGCTGCCGCTACAAATCTCTCGCTTTTCCACACATGTCGGCCGAAAAGTGAAAGAGCGGTAGGCATTTTGTTTATCAGCCCAACGTAGGCAAACGCACACCTGAGATTAATCCTGCATCTATACCTACATATTGAATTTGTATACTATGAACAAAAATTTTTATGTTTCTTGGTAGATGTAAATGCTGGTCAGAGTCTCATGATCTACCGACTGAGCTAGCCGGTAATTGACAATTAAAATCGCTAAAAAGGAGTTAAGGTTAGTCTGGCATCACCTGCTCCCAACTATCCCCAATACTTGCACGGTGGCAACTCCACAACAAGATTAGTGAAATGACGTATGTGAACAAATCAAACTCCAACAAACCGTAACAGCTGTTTGTGTGTACATTTTTCATTGTTTTCTTTTATTTGCTGTGGTAAGTTTTAAAAACAAAACAAAATCATTCAAAGACTTAAGAAACGTACAGTACAATTGTACAGTAAAGCTCGGCTATAATAAACACGCCGATATTTTAATACTTACTTGTTATTGATTAATTTCGTTACAATCAAAGTATATAAAATAATGACTGTGCACAAAACAAAGAAATACCAGTATACAGTTAAACTCCTTACAAAACGAACTGCGTTACACCCAAAAAGTATTTTTGCTGTAAAATCTAAAATAATTCTTGTGCAAGATTAAATCAAAAGCCAAAATCAAGCTTAGACCAATAGAAAACAAACTGCGTACAGTTTTTTGGGTAAAAAATAAAACTATGGGGCGATAATCACCAACAAACTTTTCCATTCCGCAAAAAATGCTCAAAAACACCCAAAAAGTATTTTTGCTGTAAAATCTAAAATAATTCTTGTGCAAGATTAAATCAAAAGCCAAAATCAAGCTTAAACCAATAGAAAACAAACTGCGTACAGTTTTTTGGGTAAAAAATAAAACTATGGGGTGATAATCACCAACAAACTTTTCCATTCCGCAAAAAATGCTCAAAAACACCCAAAAAGTATTTTTGCTGTAAAATCTAAAATAATTCTTGTGCAAGATTAAGTCAAAAGCCAAAATCAAGCTTAGACCAATAGAAAACAAACTGCGTACAGTTTTTTTGGTAAAAAATAAAACTATGGGGTGATAATCACCAGCAAACTTTTCCATTCCGCAAAAAATGCTCAAAAACACCCAAAAAGTATTTTTGCTGTAAAATCTAAAATAATTCTTGTGCAAGATTAAGTCAAAAGCCAAAATCAAGCTTAGACCAATAGAAAACAAACTGCGTACAGTTTTTTGGGTAAAAAATAAAACTATGGGGTGATAATCACCAACAAACTTTTCCATTCCCCAAAAAATACTCAAACACACCCAAAAAGTATTTTTGCTGTAAAATCTAAAATAATTCTTGTGCAAGATTAACTCAAAAGCCAAAACCAAGCTTAAGCCAATAGAAAACAAACTGCGTACAGTTTTTTGGGTAAAAAATAAAACTATGGGGTGATAATCACCAACAAACTTTTCCATTCCCCAAAAAATGCTCAAACACACCCAAAAAGTATTTTTGCTGTAAAATCTAAAATAATTCTTGTGCAAGATTAAATCAAAAGCCAAAATCAAGCTTAAGACAATAGAAAACAAACTGCGTACAGTTTTTTGGGTAAAAAATAAAACTATGGGGTGATAATCACCAACAAACTTTTCCATTCCGCAAAAAATGCTCAAAAACACCCAAAAAGTATTTTTGCTGTAAGATCTAAAATAATTCTTGTGCAAGATTAAGTCAAAAGCCAAAATCAAGCTTAGACTAATAGAAAACAAACTGCGTACAGTTTTTTGGGTAAAAAATAAAACTATGGGGTGATAATCACCAACAAACTTTTCCATTCCGCAAAAATGCTCAAAAAAACCCAAAAAGTATTTTTGCTGTAAAATCTAAAATAATTCTTGTGCAAGATTGAAACAAAAGCCAAAATCAAGCTTAAGCCAATAGAAAACAAACTGCGTACAGTTTTTTGGGTAAAAAATAAAACTATGGGGTGATAATCACCAACAAACTTTTCCATTCCCCAAAAAATGCTCAAACACACCCAAAAAGTATTTTTGCTGTAAAATCTAAAATAATTCTTGTGCAAGATTAACTCAAAAGCCAAAATCAAGCTTAAGCCAATAGAAAACAAACTGCGTACAGTTTTTTGGGTAAAAAATAAAACTATGGGGTGATATCCACCAACAAACTTTTCCATTCCGCAAAAAATGCTCAAAAACACCCAAAAAGTATTTTTGCTGTAAGATCTAAAATAATTCTTGTGCAAGATTAAGTCAAAAGCCAAAATCAAGCTTAGACTAATAGAAAACAAACTGCGTACAGTTTTTGGGTAAAAACTAAAACTATGGGGTGATAATCACCAACAAACTTTTCCATTCCGCAAAAAATTCTCAAAAACACCCAAAAAGTATTTTTGCTGTAAAATCTAAAATAATTCTTGTGCAAGATTAAATCAAAAGCCAAAATCAAGCTTAAGACAATAGAAAACAAACTGCGTACAGTTTTTGGGTAAAAAATAAAACTATGGGGTGATAATCACCAACAAACTTTTCCATTCCGCAAAAAATGCTCAAAAACACCCAAAAAGTATTTTTGCTGTAAGATCTAAAATAATTCTTGTGCAAGATTAAGTCAAAAGCCAAAATCAAGCTTAGACTAATAGAAAACAAACTGCGTACAGTTTTTTAGGTAAAAAATAAAACTATGGGGTGATAATCACCAACAAACTTTTCCATTCCGCAAAAAATGCTCAAAAACACCCAAAAAGTATTTTTGCTGTAAAATCTAAAATAATTCTTGTGCAAGATTAAGTCAAAAGCCAAAATCAAGCTTAGACCAATAGAAAACAAACTGCGTACAGTTTTTTGGGTAAAAAATAAAACTATGGGGTGATAATCACCAGCAAACTTTTCCATTCCGCAAAAAATGCTCAAAAACACCCAAAAAGTATTTTTGCTGTAAAATCTAAAATAATTATTGTGCAAGATTAAGTCAAAAGCCAAAATCAAGCTTAGACCAATAGAAAACAAACTGCGTACAGTTTTTTGGGTAAAAAATAAAACTATGGGGTGATAATCACCAACAAACTTTTCCATTCCCCAACAAATACTCAAACACACCCAAAAAGTATTTTTGCTGTAAAATCTAAAATAATTCTTGTGCAAGATTAACTCAAAAGCCAAAACCAAGCTTAAGCCAATAGAAAACAAACTGCGTACAGTTTTTTGGGTAAAAAATAAAACTATGGGGTGATAATCACCAACAAACTTTTCCATTCCCCAAAAAATGCTCAAACACACCCAAAAAGTATTTTTGCTGTAAAATCTAAAATAATTCTTGTGCAAGATTAAATCAAAAGCCAAAATCAAGCTTAAGACAATAGAAAACAAACTGCGTACAGTTTTTTGGGTAAAAAATAAAACTATGGGGTGATAATCACCAACAAACTTTTCCATTCCGCAAAAAATGCTCAAAAACACCCAAAAAGTATTTTTGCTGTAAGATCTAAAATAATTCTTGTGCAAGATTAAGTCAAAAGCCAAAATCAAGCTTAGACTAATAGAAAACAAACTGCGTACAGTTTTTTGGGTAAAAAATAAAACTATGGGGTGATAATCACCAACAAACTTTTCCATTCCGCAAAAATGCTCAAAAAAACCCAAAAAGTATTTTTGCTGTAAAATCTAAAATAATTCTTGTGCAAGATTGAAACAAAAGCCAAAATCAAGCTTAAGCCAATAGAAAACAAACTGCGTACAGTTTTTTGGGTAAAAAATAAAACTATGGGGTGATAATCACCAACAAACTTTTCCATTCCCCAAAAAATGCTCAAACACACCCAAAAAGTATTTTTGCTGTAAAATCTAAAATAATTCTTGTGCAAGATTAACTCAAAAGCCAAAATCAAGCTTAAGCCAATAGAAAACAAACTGCGTACAGTTTTTTGGGTAAAAAATAAAACTATGGGGTGATATCCACCAACAAACTTTTCCATTCCGCAAAAAATGCTCAAAAACACCCAAAAAGTATTTTTGCTGTAAGATCTAAAATAATTCTTGTGCAAGATTAAGTCAAAAGCCAAAATCAAGCTTAGACTAATAGAAAACAAACTGCGTACAGTTTTTTGGGTAAAAAATAAAACTATGGGGTGATAATCACCAACAAACTTTTCCATTCCGCAAAAAATTCTCAAAAACACCCAAAAAGTATTTTTGCTGTAAAATCTAAAATAATTCTTGTGCAAGATTAAATCAAAAGCCAAAATCAAGCTTAAGACAATAGAAAACAAACTGCGTACAGTTTTTTGGGTAAAAAATAAAACTATGGGGTGATAATCACCAACAAACTTTTCCATTCCGCAAAAAATGCTCAAAAACACCCAAAAAGTATTTTTGCTGTAAGATCTAAAATAATTCTTGTGCAAGATTAAGTCAAAAGCCAAAATCAAGCTTAGACTAATAGAAAACAAACTGCGTACAGTTTTTTAGGTAAAAAATAAAACTATGGGGTGATAATCACCAACAAACTTTTCCATTCCGCAAAAAATGCTCAAAAACACCCAAAAAGTATTTTTGCTGTAAAATCTAAAATAATTCTTGTGCAAGATTAAATCAAAAGCTTAAATCAAGCTTAGAGCAATAGAAAACAAACTGCGTACATTTTTTTGGGTAAAAAATAAAACTATGGGTTGATAATCACCAACAAACTTTTCCATTCCACAAAAAATGCTCAAAAACACCCAAAAAGTATTTTTGCTGTAAAATCTAAAATAATTCTTGTGCAAGATTAAATCAAAAGTCAAAATCAAGCTTAGACCAATAGAAAACAAACTGCGTACAGTTTTTTGGGTAAAAAATAAAACTATGGGGTGATAATCACCAACAAACTTTTCCATTCCACAAAAAATGCTCAAAAACACCCAAAAAGTATTTTTGCTGTAAAATCTAAAATAATTCTTGTGCAAGATTGAAACAAAAGCAAAAATTTAGCTTAGACCAATAGAAAACAAACTGCGTACAGTTTTTTTGGTAAAAAATAAAACTATGGGGTGATAATCACCAACAAACTTTTCCATTCCACAAAAAATGCTCAAAAACACCCAAAAAGTATTTTTGCTGTAAAATCTAAAATAATTCTTGTGCAAGATTAAATCAAAAGCCAAAATCAAGCTTAAGCCAATAGAAAACAAACTGCGTACAGTTTTTTGGGTAAAAAATAAAACTATGGGGTGATAATCACCAACAAACTTTTCCATTCCCCAAAAAATGCTCAAACACACCCAAAAAGTATTTTTGCTGTAAAATCTAAAATAATTCTTGTGCAAGATTAACTCAAAAGCCAAAATCAAGCTTAAGCCAATAGAAAACAAACTGCGTACAGTTTTTTGGGTAAAAAATAAAACTATGGGGTGATAATCACCAACAAACTTTTCCATTCCGCAAAAAATGCTCAAAAACACCCAAAAAGTATTTTTGCTGTAAGATCTAAAATAATTCTTGTGCAAGATTAAGTCAAAAGCCAAAATCAAGCTTAGACTAATAGAAAACAAACTGCGTACAGTTTTTGGGTAAAAAATAAAACTATGGGGTGATAATCACCAACAAACTTTTCCATTCCGCAAAAAATTCTCAAAAACACCCAAAAAGTATTTTTGCTGTAAAATCTAAAATAATTCTTGTGCAAGATTAAATCAAAAGCCAAAATCAAGCTTAAGACAATAGAAAACAAACTGCGTACAGTTTTTTGGGTAAAAAATAAAACTATGGGGTGATAATCACCAACAAACTTTTCCATTCCGCAAAAAATGCTCAAAAACACCCAAAAAGTATTTTTGCTGTAAGATCTAAAATAATTCTTGTGCAAGATTAAGTCAAAAGCCAAAATCAAGCTTAGACTAATAGAAAACAAACTGCGTACAGTTTTTTAGGTAAAAAATAAAACTATGGGGTGATAATCACCAACAAACTTTTCCATTCCGCAAAAAATGCTCAAAAACACCCAAAAAGTATTTTTGCTGTAAAATCTAAAATAATTCTTGTGCAAGATTAAATCAAAAGTCAAAATCAAGCTTAGACCAATAGAAAACAAACTGCGTACAGTTTTTTGGGTAAAAAATAAAACTATGGGGTGATAATCACCAACAAACTTTTCCATTCCACAAAAAATGCTCAAAAACACCCAAAAAGTATTTTTGCTGTAAAATCTAAAATAATTCTTGTGCAAGATTGAAACAAAAGCAAAAATTTAGCTTAGACCAATAGAAAACAAACTGCGTACAGTTTTTTTGGTAAAAAATAAAACTATGGGGTGATAATCACCAACAAACTTTTCCATTCCACAAAAAATGCTCAAAAACACCCAAAAAGTATTTTTGCTGTAAAATCTAAAATGATTCTTGTGCAAGATTAAATCAAAAGCCAAAATCAAGCTTAGACCAATAGAAAACAAACTGCGTACAGTTTTTTGGGTAAAAAATAAAACTATGGGGTGATAATCACCAACAAACTTTTCCATTCCACAAAAAATGCTCAAAAACACCCAAAAAGTATTTTTGCTGTAAAATCTAAAATAATTCTTGTGCAAGATTAAATCAAAAGCCAAAATCAAGCTTAGACCAATAGAAAACAAACTGCGTACAGTTTTTTGGGTAAAAAATAAAACTATGGGGTGATAATCACCAACAAACTTTTCCATTCCACAAAAAATGCTCAAAAACACCCAAAAAGTATTTTTGCTGTAAGATCTAAAATAATTCTTGTGCAAGATTAAGTCAAAAGCCAAAATCAAGCTTAGACTAATAGAAAACAAACTGCGTACAGTTTTTGGGTAAAAAATAAAACTATGGGGTGATAATCACCAACAAACTTTTCCATTCCGCAAAAAATTCTCAAAAACACCCAAAAAGTATTTTTGCTGTAAAATCTAAAATAATTCTTGTGCAAGATTAAATCAAAAGCCAAAATCAAGCTTAAGACAATAGAAAACAAACTGCGTACAGTTTTTTGGGTAAAAAATAAAACTATGGGGTGATAATCACCAACAAACTTTTCCATTCCGCAAAAAATGCTCAAAAACACCCAAAAAGTATTTTTGCTGTAAGATCTAAAATAATTCTTGTGCAAGATTAAGTCAAAAGCCAAAATCAAGCTTAGACTAATAGAAAACAAACTGCGTACAGTTTTTTAGGTAAAAAATAAAACTATGGGGTGATAATCACCAACAAACTTTTCCATTCCGCAAAAAATGCTCAAAAACACCCAAAAAGTATTTTTGCTGTAAAATCTAAAATAATTCTTGTGCAAGATTAAATCAAAAGCTAAAATCAAGCTTAGACCAATAGAAAACAAACTGCGTACATTTTTTGGGTAAAAAATAAAACTATGGGTTGATAATCACCAACAAACTTTTCCATTCCACAAAAAATGCTCAAAAACACCCAAAAAGTATTTTTGCTGTAAAATCTAAACTAATTCTTGTGCAAGATTAAGTCAAAAGCCAGAGTCAAGCTTAGACCAATAGAAAACAAACTGCGTACATTTTTTTGGGTAAAAAATAAAACTATGGGTTGATAATCACCAACAAACTTTTCCATTCCACAAAAAATGCTCAAAAACACCCAAAAAGTATTTTTGCTGTAAAATCTAAAATAATTCTTGTGCAAGATTAAATCAAAAGTCAAAATCAAGCTTAGACCAATAGAAAACAAACTGCGTACAGTTTTTTGGGTAAAAAATAAAACTATGGGGTGATAATCACCAACAAACTTTTCCATTCCACAAAAAATGCTCAAAAACACCCAAAAAGTATTTTTGCTGTAAAATCTAAAATAATTCTTGTGCAAGATTGAAACAAAAGCAAAAATTTAGCTTAGACCAATAGAAAACAAACTGCGTACAGTTTTTTTGGTAAAAAATAAAACTATGGGGTGATAATCACCAACAAACTTTTCCATTCCACAAAAAATGCTCAAAAACACCCAAAAAGTATTTTTGCTGTAAAATCTAAAATAATTCTTGTGCAAGATTGAAACAAAAGCAAAAATTTAGCTTAGACCAATAGAAAACAAACTGCGTACAGTTTTTTTGGTAAAAAATAAAACTATGGGGTGATAATCACCAACAAACTTTTCCATTCCACAAAAAATGCTCAAAAACACCCAAAAAGTATTTTTGCTGTAAAATCTAAAATGATTCTTGTGCAAGATTAAATCAAAAGCCAAAATCAAGCTTAGACCAATAGAAAACAAACTGCGTACAGTTTTTTGGGTAAAAAATAAAACTATGGGGTGATAATCACCAACAAACTTTTCCATTCCACAAAAAATGCTCAAAAACACCCAAAAAGTATTTTTGCTGTAAAATCTAAAATAATTCTTGTGCAAGATTAAATCAAAAGCCAAAATCAAGCTTAGACCAATAGAAAACAAACTGCGTACAGTTTTTTGGGTAAAAAATAAAACTATGGGGTGATAATCACCAACAAACTTTTCCATTCCACAAAAAATGCTCAAAAACACCCAAAAAGTATTTTTGCTGTAAGATCTAAAATAATTCTTGTGCAAGATTAAGTCAAAAGCCAAAATCAAGCTTAGACTAATAGAAAACAAACTGCGTACAGTTTTTGGGTAAAAAATAAAACTATGGGGTGATAATCACCAACAAACTTTTCCATTCCGCAAAAAATTCTCAAAAACACCCAAAAAGTATTTTTGCTGTAAAATCTAAAATAATTCTTGTGCAAGATTAAATCAAAAGCCAAAATCAAGCTTAAGACAATAGAAAACAAACTGCGTACAGTTTTTTGGGTAAAAAATAAAACTATGGGGTGATAATCACCAACAAACTTTTCCATTCCGCAAAAAATGCTCAAAAACACCCAAAAAGTATTTTTGCTGTAAGATCTAAAATAATTCTTGTGCAAGATTAAGTCAAAAGCCAAAATCAAGCTTAGACTAATAGAAAACAAACTGCGTACAGTTTTTTAGGTAAAAAATAAAACTATGGGGTGATAATCACCAACAAACTTTTCCATTCCGCAAAAAATGCTCAAAAACACCCAAAAAGTATTTTTGCTGTAAAATCTAAAATAATTCTTGTGCAAGATTAAATCAAAAGCTAAAATCAAGCTTAGACCAATAGAAAACAAACTGCGTACATTTTTTGGGTAAAAAATAAAACTATGGGTTGATAATCACCAACAAACTTTTCCATTCCACAAAAAATGCTCAAAAACACCCAAAAAGTATTTTTGCTGTAAAATCTAAACTAATTCTTGTGCAAGATTAAGTCAAAAGCCAGAGTCAAGCTTAGACCAATAGAAAACAAACTGCGTACATTTTTTTGGGTAAAAAATAAAACTATGGGTTGATAATCACCAACAAACTTTTCCATTCCACAAAAAATGCTCAAAAACACCCAAAAAGTATTTTTGCTGTAAAATCTAAAATAATTCTTGTGCAAGATTAAATCAAAAGTCAAAATCAAGCTTAGACCAATAGAAAACAAACTGCGTACAGTTTTTTGGGTAAAAAATAAAACTATGGGGTGATAATCACCAACAAACTTTTCCATTCCACAAAAAATGCTCAAAAACACCCAAAAAGTATTTTTGCTGTAAAATCTAAAATAATTCTTGTGCAAGATTGAAACAAAAGCAAAAATTTAGCTTAGACCAATAGAAAACAAACTGCGTACAGTTTTTTTGGTAAAAAATAAAACTATGGGGTGATAATCACCAACAAACTTTTCCATTCCACAAAAAATGCTCAAAAACACCCAAAAAGTATTTTTGCTGTAAAATCTAAAATAATTCTTGTGCAAGATTAAATCAAAAGCCAAAATCAAGCTTAGACCAATAGAAAACAAACTGCGTACAGTTTTTTGGGTAAAAAATAAAACTATGGGGTGATAATCACCAACAAACTTTTCCATTCCACAAAAAATGCTCAAAAACACCCAAAAAGTATTTTTGCTGTAAAATCTAAAATAATTCTTGTGCAAGATTGAAACAAAAGCAAAAATTTAGCTTAGACCAATAGAAAACAAACTGCGTACAGTTTTTTTGGTAAAAAATAAAACTATGGGGTGATAATCACCAACAAACTTTTCCATTCCACAAAAAATGCTCAAAAACACCCAAAAAGTATTTTTGCTGTAAAATCTAAAATAATTCTTGTGCAAGATTGAATCAAAAACGAAAATCAAGCTTAGACCAATAGAAACAAACTGCGTAGAGTTTTTGGGTAAAAAATAAAACTATAAGGTGATAATCACCAACAAACTTTTCCATTCCACAAAAAATGCTCAAAAACACCCAAAAAGTATTTTTGCTGTAAAATGTAAAATAGTTCTTGTGCACGATTAAATCAAAAGCCAAAATCAAGCTTAGACCAATAGAAAACAAACTGCGTACAGTTCTTTGGGTAAAAAATAAAACTATGGGGTGATAATCACCAACAAACTTTTCCATTCCACAAAAAATGCTCAAAAACACCCAAAAAGTATTTTTGCTGTAAAATCTAAAATAATTATTGTGCAAGATTAAATCAAAAACTTAAATCAAGCTTAGACCAATAGACAACAAACTGCGTACAGTTTTTTGGGTAAAAAATAAAACTATGGGGTGATAATCACCAACAAACTTTTCCATTCCACAAAAAATGCTCAAAAACACCCAAAAAGTATTTTTGCTGTAAAATCTAAAATAATTCTTGTGCAAGATTAAGTCAAAAACCAAAATCAAGCTTAGACCAATAGAAAACAAACTGCGTACAGTTTTTTGGGTAAAAAATAAAACTATGGGGTGATAATCACCAACAAACTTTTCCATTCCGCAAAAAATGCTCAAAAACACCCAAAAAGTATTTTTGCTGTAAAATCTAAAATAATTCTTGTGCAAGATTAAGTCAAAAGCCAAAATCAAGCTTAGACCAATAGAAAACAAACTGCGTACAGTTTTTTTGGTAAAAAATAAAACTATGGGGTGATAATCACCAACAAACTTTTCCATTCCGCAAAAATACTCAAAAACACCCAAAAAGTATTTTTGCTGTAAAATCTAAAATAATTCTTGTGCAAGATTGAAACAAACGCCAAAATTAAGCTTAGACCAATAGAAAACAAACTGCGTACAGTTTTTTGGGTAAAAAATTAAACTATGGGGTGATAATCACCAACAAACTTTTCCATTCCATTCCATTCAACAACAGAAAGGATAAGCATAACCAGAGCGCGAGGCCTAATAGTTGCCGCCGATGATTTTCACAATCACTTAGGCACCGCCGATTAGTGTGGCTAATATCGGGTAACGACTAAGCAGATTTTTTATAATAAAAAGTGGGTATTTACTAGACATCTGCAAAAGTCAAGAATCATTAGCAATATTTTAGAATCATAACATATTTTGAATCGAAGCTTTCAAGACGAATGAATGAGAGTGCACAACAACAACAAGACAACGAGATTACGAATCGAAACGAGACTGTAATTATGAGAGCGGAAAACAGTAAAACAAAAAGCCAACGAAACTTTTAGAGTTAGTGTTGTAGATGTAAACAAGCTTTAACAACGAATGAACTATTGTTATATTTAGATTTTGTATGTAGTAATGTATTTTACTATAAAATTTTACAAAATTTATTAAACGGTTTTATTTAGCTTATTGTTTGTGTCATAGTTGTGTGGTGTTTGGGTAGAATATGGTAATTCAAAATTTAACGCCTTCCTGTTAACCGATTGATCTAAAATTTGGCAAGCGCCTTTACTTTTGTTGACTACAATACGGTGCTTATAAGAGTGGGCTACGCCACGCCCGCAAAAAGTAATATTTAGTTTTACCCCCTTTATTTCGACCGATTGATCTCAAATTTGGTAGACATTTTTAATTAAATTTTTATTTTCTAAGTATAATAGCCCACACCAATTAACACTGATATTAAAAACAATAAATATTAAAGGGTGTTCTAACAGTTAATGTAATTTTGACTATGTAATTTACACAATTTGCTGTATCTTGGAAACCGCAAGAGGCAAACCCTTGAAGTTTAAAAAAACGCTAAAACTAAAAAATTCCAAAATAAAAAAAAAATCAAAACGAAAAATCGCCAAAATGAAAAAAGCGCTTAAAGGAAAAAAGCACCAAAATTAAACAAAAAACGGTAAAACGCAATACATCACCAAAACTAAAATGATCGCCAAAAAACTAAAAAAAACGCCAAAAACCAAAAAAATCAAAACGAAAAAAACCGCTTAAAGAAAAAAAAAACATCAAAATTAAACAAAAAACGCTAAATCGAAAAAAAACACCAAAACTAAAATTATCGCTAAAAAACGCAATAAAACGAAAAAAAGCGCCAAAACAAAAAAAAATCGCTTAAACGCAAAAAATCACCAAAACTAAAACTATCGCCAAAAAACGCAATAAAACGAAAAAAGCGCCAAAACAAAACGCAAAATCACCAAAACTAAAATTATCACCAAAAAACGCAATAAAACGAAACAAAGCACCAAAACAAAAAAAAAATCACCAAAACCAAAAAAAAATTGCTAAAACGCAAAAATCATCAAAACAAAATTATCGCCGAAAAAGAAATGCATCGTCTGTTAATACATACATAAGTTCAGTATATTACTTTATTATTATTAGAAGTTGTATATATTTTTAAAGGAATACCTTCCCTTTTTTTTATTATAACAAATATAAAATTTTGTTTATGTAGTATTTTAAGTTCATTTAACCAATGGTTTATTATATACTAATATTTAATATAAATTCTGCTTATGTTGTATTCTAAGTTCATTAACGAAGTTTTATTTACAAATTAATAAGTTTCATATTGCAATCAGTTATTTACCTTTAGATATTCTTATACTCATACAATTAATTCAGTCATTTACCTTCAAGAGTAGTATTACAATAATTGATAAAATGCAAGGTCAGGCTTTATGACAAGTGCTGAAAATGTACATTGCTAGTAATTTTAATATAGACGTATGAAATTAAAATTGTATAAAATACTGGGAAAAATAAAGAAATTATGGCAAACAAAAATTAACTTTCTTGATTGCTAGACTAGTCTTAATGCTTCTACTAAGGCTTGACTTCAATTCATATTAGCACATGGTGATTCTACCTGGGCTAAAAACAAATCAAACAAAACAAAAAATCACACACTCTGAGCTCCAAAGGAAACGAAACGAAACGAAAAAAACGCTTAAAGAAAAAAAACACCAAAATTAAACAAAAAACGCTAAAACGAAAAAAACCACCAAAACTAAAATTATCGCCAAAAAACGCAATAAAATGAAAAAAGCGCCAAAACAAATTAAATCGAATAAACGCAAAAAATCACCAAAACTAAAATTATCGCCAAAAAACGCAATAAAACGAAAAAAGCGCCAAAACAGAAAAAAGCGCCAAAACAAAACGCAACATCACCGAAACTAAAATTATCACCAAAAAACGCAATAAAACGAAACAAAGCGCCAAAATAAAATAAAAACACCAATACAAAAAAAACGCTCAAACGCAAAAATCATCAAAACTCAAATTATCACCAAAAACCCAATAAAACGAAAAAAAAGCGCCAAAACAAAAAAAAAGCACCAAAACAAACAAAAACGCTAAAACGCAAAAAAACACCGAAACAAAATAATCGCCGAAAAACGAAATGCATCGTCAAAAATGGAAAAAAATCACCAAAACGAAAAAAAGCGCCAAAACAAAAATCTGCAAAATCAAAAAAGCACAAAAACGCAAAAAACTCACCAAAAGTAAAACGATCGCAAAAAAAACGAAATAAATCGCCAAAAATGGGATAAAGCACTAAAAGTAAAAAAAGCGCTACAACAAAAAAAAAGCAACAGAGCAAAAAAAGCACTTAAATGCAAAAAATTACCAAAATTAAAATGATTTCGTTTTTTGGCGATCATTTTAGTTTTGGTGATTTTTTTGCGTCTTATCGTTTTTTTTTTTGCTTTGGTGCTTTTTTTTATTTTGGTGCTGTTTTCCATTTTTTACCGATTTATTTCGTTTTTCGGCGATAATTTTAGTTTTGGTGGTTTTTTGGGTTTTAACGAATTTTTTGTTTTGGTGCTTTTTTTGTTTTGGCGCTTTTTTAATTTTATTGCGTTTTTTGGCGATAATTTTAGTTTTGGTGATTTTTGCGTTTTAGTGATTTTTTTGTTTTGGCGCTTTTTTTTCGTTTTTTGGCGATAATTTTAGTTTTTTGTGATTTTTTGCGTTTTAGCGATTTTTGTTTGCTTTGATGCTTTTTTTGTTGATGCTTTCTTTTATGTTTTATTGCGTTTTTGGCGTTAATTTTAGTTTTGGTAATTTTTTTGTTTTGGCGTTTTTTTTCATTTCAATGATTTTTTCCATTTTTGGCGATATATTTCGTTTTTCGGAGATAATTTTAGTTGTGGTGATTTTTTGCGTTTTAGCGTTTTTTGTTTAATTTTGGTGTTTTTGTTTCTTTAAGCGCTTTTTTCGTTTGGCGACTTTTTCGGTTTTTTGCTTTTTTTGGCGATAACTTGGTGATTTTTTTATTTTAATGATTTTTTTCCATATTTGGCGATTTATTTCGTTTTTCGGCGATAATTTTAGTTTTTGTGATTTTTTGCGTTTTAGCGTTTTTGTGTAATTTTGGGTTTTTTTTCTCTAAGCGCTTTTTTTCGTTTGACGACTTTTTCGGTTTTTGGCATTTTTTAAAGTTTTTTGACGATAATTTTAGTTTTGGTGATATATTGTGTTTTAGCGTTTTTTGTTTAATTTTGGTACTATTTTCTTTTAAGCACTTTTTTTATTTTAGCGTTTTTTCGTTTTGACATTTTTTTAGTTTTGTATTTTTTTAGTTTTAGCGTTTTCTAAAATTTAAGATATTACCTATTACAGTTTCCAAGATACAACAAATTGTCTAAACTACATAGTCAAAATTACATTAACAGCATGCTTATAGAACCCAATATATCTATAATACCCGTAAAAATATTGGCGTCAATCATATTTGAGGTTATATATCCCGAATGTCATTGTCCATTTGTAAAAAACGTAACACATGTAAATTTTTTGGTATTTAGAAGACGAAAAGTGACGTCATTGACGCCAAAAACAGCCAATTAGTAAATTGCATTTGTCTTAACAATTAAGTATTAAAATAACGTAAAATAATAATACGTAAAATAATAAATAAATAATTTACAAAATTAAAATAGAAAGAAATATCCAGAACATGAGTGTCACTGACCCTTACCATGATGGCCTTGACCAGAATGGCCTTTTGGCCATCTTTATCAGGTATTAGGTCATCAGCAAAGTAGCAAGCATCATTCATCTAAGAAACAATACAAAAATGTGTTTTTGTTTCATTGTGAAAATTCCTTGAAAATATGCCTTTATTAATTGTTACCAATGTCATTATATATTACCAAGAAATGTTTCTTTGTTTAGCGTTGGCTATACATGCTTAAACATCACTCATTTTTTTTAAAAATCAAAATAAAAGAAACAACATTACTCTGTTGAGCTACCACTAAGAAGCCATGAGCTGTGTATTCAATACAACCGCATTCATCAGCTTTATAAATACTGACAGCTGACTACTTTTACATGTAAGGTTGCCAGTTCATATTTTTACTTCTAACAAGGCTGCCGCTACAAATCTCTCGCTTTTCCGGCCGAAAAGTGAAAGAGCGGTAGGCATTTTGTTTATCAGCCCAACGTAGGCAAACGCCCACACCTGAGATTAATCCTGCATCTATACCTACATATTGAATTTGTATACTATGAACAAAAATTTTTATGTTTCTTGGTAGATGTAAATGCTGGTCAGAGTCTCATGATCTACCGACTGAGCTAGCCGGTAATTGACAATTAAAATCGCTAAAAAGGAGTTAAGGTTAGTCTGGCATCACCTGCTCCCAACTATCCCCAATACTTGCACGGTGGCAACTCCACAACAAGATTAGTGAAATGTCAACAACACAAAGGATAAGCATAACCAGAGCGCGAGGCCTAATAGTCGCCGCCGATGATTTTCACAATCACTTAGGCACCGCCGATTAGTGTGGCTAATATCGGGTAACGACTAAGCAGATTTTTTATAATAAAAACTGGGTATTTACTAGACATCTGCAAAAGTCAAGAATCATTAGCAATATTTTAGAATCATAACATATTTTGAATCGAAGCTTTCAAGACAAATGAATAAGAGTGCACAACAACAACAAGACAACGAGATTACGAATCGAAACGAGACTGTAATTATGAGAGCGGAAAACAGTAAAACAAAAAGCCAACGAAACTTTTAGAGTTAGTGTTGTAGATGTAAACAAGCTTTAACAACGAATGAACTATTGTTATATTTAGATTTTGTATGTAGTAATGTATTTTACTATAAAATTTTACAAAATTTATTAAACAGTTTTATTTAGCTTATTGTTTGTGTCATAGTTGTGTGGTGTTTGGGTAGAATATGGTAATTCAAAATTTAACGCCTTCCTGTTAACCGATTGATCTAAAATTTGGTAAGCGCCTTTACTTTTGTTGACTACAATACGGTGCTTATAAGAGTGGGCTACGCCACGCCCGCAAAAAGTAATATTTAGTTTTACCCCCTTTATTTCGACCGATTGATCTCAAATTTGGTAGACATTTTTAATTAAATTTTTATTTTCTAAGTATAATAGCCCACATCAATTAACACTGATATTAAAAACAATATATATTAAAGGGTGTTCTACCAGTTAATGTATTTTTGACTAAAAAATTCCAAAATTAAAAAAATCAAAACGAAAAATCGCCAAAATGAAAAAAGCGCTTAAAGGAAAAAAGCACCAAAATTAAACAAAAAACGGTAAAACACAATATATCACCAAAACTAAAATGATCGCCAAAAAACTAAAAAAACGCCAAAAACCGAAAAAGTAAAAACGAAAAAAGCGCTTAAAGGAAAAAAACACCAAAATTAAACAAAAAACGCAAAAACGAAACAAATCACCAAAACTAAAATTATCGCCAAAAAACGCAATAAAACGAAAAAAAGCGCCAAAACAAAAAAAACGCAAAAACAAAAAAAATCGCAAGACGCAAAAAAATTACCAAAACTAAAACTATCGCCAAAAAACGCAATTAAATAAAAAAAGCGCCAAAACCAAAAAAAAATCGCTAAAAACGCAAAAAATTACGAAAACTAAAACTATCGCCAAAAACGCAATAAAACGAAAAAAAGCGTCAAATCACTAAAACTAAAATTATCACCAAAAACGCAATAAAACGAAACAAAGCGCCAAAACAAAAAAAGCACCAAAACAAAAAAAATCGCTAAAACGCAAAAATCATCAAAACTAAAATTATCGCCAAAAACCCAATAAAACGAAAAAAAGCGCCGAAACAAAAAAAGTACCAAACCAAACAAAAACGCTAAAACGCAACAAATCACCAAAACAAAATTATCGCAGAAAAACGAAATAAATCGTCAAAAATGGAAAAAAAAATCACCAAAACGAAAAAAAGCGCCAAAACAAAAAGGATAAAAATAAAAAAAGCACTAAAACGCAAAACCTCACCAAAAGCAAAACGATCGCCGAAAAACGAAATAAATCGCCAATAATGGAAAAAGCACTAAAAGGAAAAAAGCGCCACAACAAAAAAAAATCACCAAAGCAAAAAAATCACTCAAACGAAAAAAAGCACCAAAGCTAAAATGATTTCGTTTTTTGGTGATCATGTTAATTTTAATGGTTTTTTTTCGTTTTAGGTTTTTTTTTGTTTTGGTGCTTTTTTTTATTTTGGTGCTGTTTTCCATTTTTTAACGATTTATTTTGTTTTTCGGCGATAATTTTGGGTTTGATGATTTTTTGCGTTGCAGTGATATTTTTGTTTTGGCGCTTTTTTTCGTTTTATTGCGTTTTTTGGCGATAGTTTTAGTTTTTTGTGATTTTTTGCGTTTTAGCGATTTTTGTTTATTTTGGTGTTTTTTTTACCTCTTACGGTTTCCAAGATACAACAAATTGTCTAAATTACATAGTCAAAATTACATTAACAGCATGTTTATAGAACCCAATATGTCTATAATACGCGTAAAAATATTGACGTCAATCATGTTTGAGGTTATATATCCCGAATGTCATTGTCCATTTGTAAAAAACGTAACACATGTCAATTTTTTGGTATTTAGAAGACGAAAAGTGACGTCATTGACGCCAAAAACAGCCAATTAGTAAATTGCATTTGTCTTAACAATTAAGTGTTAAAATAACGTAAAATAAAAATACGTAAAATAATAAATAAATAATTTACAAAATTAAAATAGAAAGAAATATCCGGAACATGAGTGTCACTGACCCTTACCATGATGGCCTTGACCAGAATGACCTTTTGGCCATCTTTATCAGGTATCAGGTCATCAGCAAAGTAGCAAGCATTATTCATCTAAAAAACAATACAAAAATTTGTTTTTGTTTCATTTTCTATTATTTATTTTTGTTCCCGCTTTTCCCCTTTTGTATTTGTCCTTAGTTGTATTTAATGTAAAGGTTGTGTTCCTCGCACAGCTGACATAGTTGTATGGTTTTAAATAAATATACCAGAGTGAAAATTCCTTTTCAATATGCCTTAATTAATTGTTACCAATGTCATTATATTTTACCAAGTAATGTTTCTTTGTTTAGCGTTGGCTATACATGCTTAAACATGACTCATTTTTTTGAAAAATCAAAATAAAAGAAAAAACATTACTCTGTTGAGCGACCACTACGAAGCCATCAGCTGTGTATTCAATACAACCGCATTCATCACGTAAGGTTGCCAATTCATATTTTTACTTCTAAGAAGGCTGCCACTACGAATCTCTCACTTTTCCACGCATGTCGGCCGAAAAGTGAAAGAGCGGTAGGCATTTTGTTTATCAGTCCAACGTAGGCAAACGCCCACACCCTGAGATTAATCCTGCATCTATACCTACATATTGAATTTGTATACTATGAACAAAAATGTTTATGTTTCTAGGTAGATGTAAATGCTGGTCAGAGTCTCATGATCTACCGACTGAGCTAGCCGGCAATTGATAATTAAAATCGCTAAAACGGAGTTAAGGTTAGTCTGGCATCACCTGTTCCCAACTATCCCTAATACTTGCACTGTGGCAACTCCACAACAAGATTAGTGAAATGTCAACAACACAAAGGATAAGCATAACCAGAGCGCGAGGCCTGTGGAGTAATTGTCGCCGCCGATGATTTTTCACTTAGGCGCCGCCGATTAGTGTGGCTAATATCGGGTAACGACTAAGCAGATTTTTTTAATAAAAAGTGGGTATTTACTAGACATCTGCAAAAGTCAAGAATCATTAGTGTTTATGTGAAATATTTTCGCAAAAGAAGATATGCCGAAAAAAAACACAAGAATTAATTTGGGGGTAAGTTCAAAATTTATTTCGACTCGTTTTTTTCCACTTACGTTCGGGTTGGGGTTTAGAACAATAATAATGAATATAGCAAAAAAGTCAATATACCAAAAAAAAGTTTAAGCGTCAAGATGAAGAAGAAAAAATATAGAAAGAAAAATGTCAAACAAGATAAGCTTTAACTGAACATTAAATTGGGGTATTTCATACGTAAACATCCCGCCCCCCTTGCACTAGTGCAACAGTGGAGGCCAAAATGTAATTATAAAGTAAAAAATCTAATTTGTGATACATTACATTATAATTTACTAAATAAAACAGAATAAAACAAAGTTAGACAAAAAAGTAAATGCAAGCTTAGGGAAAATGTCCACTTTGGACGTTTATAACGATTGTAGCAGTTCCGTTCGAAGAACCGCGTTGTTGCAATCGCTCCGTACGTGGTTGCATTTGTTGTGATTGTTGCTGCAGCTGTTGTATTTGCTGTTTTAGTTGTTGTATTTCTAATTGTAGTTGTTGGGTGTTTTTAGTATTGTTGGGACGAGCTCTTTTGCTAGTTTTCCTGTTTTTCTTTTCCTTTTGCTTCTCATCTGTTCACTTTACATTCTGATTGGTTTCGTGAGCCATCGTGTACGCTTCTGACTTGCGACCCTTAAAACGATGAAGGAAGATGTGATGCTCTGCTGAACACTCCATACATCTTTCCCTGCTAGTGCACTTGTTTCGCATATGGGAGTGTGCAAGGCAATTAAAGCAATAGCGGTATTTCGTGACCACCTTCCACCGCTCTCCGACAGACATCTTGCGGAATTTGAGGCACTTCCGAATGGCATGCTCACTTTTGCATACACGGCAATCCCGCATACTCTCTTCGCGTGGGACCGGTTTGACTTCCGGGGGAGCTTCTAGCGACTTCTCAGCGGTACGATGGACCTCAAAACGAGCGACTGGCTTAGACATTGGGAAAATCTAGGACGAAACAAAAGAGCAAAGAAAAAACAGTACGTTAGTTAGAATCAGAATTAGGGAGGAGAACGAGCTTCACAATAGGCCGTGTAATAATGCCAGAAGCCGTTCTCACATCAGCAACTCTAACTTTAGAGTCCTGACCACAGTACACTCTCTCAACGCGACCTAATCTCCATAGAGTAGGGGGCAAATTGTCTTGGCGGACGACCACCAGGTCATCTACTACAAAATCTCGTTCGGGTAATTTCCACTTTGTCCGCTTGTGGAGTTCCTTTAAATATTCCTCTTTCTACCTTCCAGTGGAGAATTTTAAGTTTCTGCCATCTGTTAGCCAAACTTATCGACAATACCGAATGGTCTGGTTCGGCACGTCCGAGTAATGGGCGCCCGATAATAGAATGACCGGCGGTCAGAGGAATAAAATCAGTTGGGTTATCACTCATTGCGCACAAGGGTCTGGAATTCAAGCAGGCTTCAATACGGGTCAACATTGTTTCAAACTCAGGGTATGTAAATTTCTGTGAATGAGAAACTCTTTTTAAATGGGTCTTGAAACTTTCTACACCGTCTTCCCATAGGCCACCCATATGAGGAGCACCAGGGGGTATGAAATGCCATTCCAGGGGATCTTAGCCACCCAGTGAAAGAACTTTACTTCTCAATTCGAGCAAAAACTTCCTACGGTCACAGGCAAGTAGCTTTGCAGCACCAACGAAAGCCGTGCCATTATCAGAGTACATCTGATGAGGCGCCGAGCGACGTGATATGAAACTGGTAAATGCTGCCAGAAAAGCTTCTGAACTCATATCTTCAGTCACTTCGAGATGAATCGCCTTTGTACCAAAACAAACAGTTACCACGACATAACCTTTTGAAATTCGACAACCTCTCCCACTGTAGGATTTGATGTCAAAGGGTCCAGCGAAATCAACACCGGTATGGTCAAATGGCTTGCCAATAGAAGTTCTACCCGGGGGTAAAGCCGCCATCATTTGACGACTGACTTGTTTGCGTTGAATGATGCATTCTTTACAGTTATTCACAATTGTGCGGACAAAATTTCTAAGTCTGGGGACCCAAAATTCGCGCCTCACAATACGTATAAGCAACGAACTCCCACCACGAAGCGAGTATTGGTGGACATAACTCAGATACAACCGGGTAAAAGAGCACAATAAGGCAAAATCTTAGGGAAGCGTTCATCGTTTGTCAGACCAGCGGCTTGGACAAGCCGGCCATTCACTCTCATGATTCCACTTGAATCAACAAAAGGGTTTAAGGAGAGTAGTTTACTCCCTTTGAACAAACTATCGCCTTTCAGCATATGGTTATATTCGGGTAAGTACAACTGCTGAGATAAAATGGTTAAACGGGTTTTCACAGTTACTATCTCGGGTTTCGACAATTCATGAGAGTCATAGGTACCATTACGCGTTCGTAACTTATCATAAAATCGAAAAATATAGGCAGTGACTCGCAAATTTCGGGGTAAACTTGAAAAACGCTTAAGTATATCGTCTGAGTCATCAGTCTGGGTAAAATGAGTCATTATGTTTTTCGTCTCGAGATTTGTGTGATACACAATTTGGGTTCGAGGCCTCGGGCTGACATAACCACTTAGGGCCATGCCACCATAAGGGGTTGTTTATCAAATCTCGAGCTAGAGATCCACGGCTTGCCAAATCGGCGGGGTTATTTTTAGAATCAACGTGAGACCAATTCTCAGTACCAACTTTTTTAAGGATCAACGGAACTCTATTGGTGACAAAAGTAGGCCAGTGGCATGGGGGTTTTTGAAGCCAGGATAAAACTATGGTAGAATCAGTCCAAAAATGAATATTTTTCTGGCGAGATCCATTTGACTGCACATTGAGTCTACCATATTTGCCAACAATGCAGCTCCGCAGAGTTCTAGACGGGGTAATGTCTCGCATTTGACTGACGCCACTTTTGTCTTTGCCGCCAGTAAGTGACAGGTAATTTCATTACTAGGAGCGACAGCACGTATATATAAAGTTGCAGAGTATGCCTTCTCTGAGGCATTTATTTAGAGTTAGGGGGGTTAAACATTCATCCCAATCTGTCTTGTCTTTCCAAATCTGTTGCATTATCATCTTAGCGACAATAATTTTAGGAGAAAGCCATCCGTCGCACAGTGGCACATTTTGTGAGTTGGCGGTCAAAATTCTATAACTTTTGACTGGGTTGAAATTTTTTAATGGATTTTTTTTTGTTGGATAGAAGACATCTTAAGCTTCAATTTAATGTATTTACTTTAAAATCGGGCCTTATTAAAGTGCACTTATATATGATTGAAAAATTACTTTTAAAAATATAGGTATTATCGGCCTTAAAAAAAATAAATTTGTGAATGTAGTGATTTAACATTGCATTTTATAAATAGTAACGTTAACTGAACTAAAAAATTACATACTTAATCAAGCCGTCCACCCGGGTCCATTTTATTATGACCTTTTACACTCTTCTCCAATTTCTTTTATAAATTTTCAAAATTTATTGTGCTTTTTTGCTCTAATTTTTATGTTAATTTGCATAGAATACATTTTTCATTTAACTGTCTTAGTGAAAATTTCATCTAAGTATGCCTCCTGTTCATCTTCAAGGAGCTGTTTGGCGTCTTTGTCCAATTCCATGGGGGTGGAATTCCATTTCTGTCGAATGCTGGAGATATATGGATCAGAAGTGCACAGTAAAATATTAAAGAGGTCTTCATTGGTACTATATCTAGATATCTTTCTTGTGTTGTGCTCGCGAAAATATCTATAATCTTTGTTCCTTTTTTCTTGCGCTTCTTCAGAAAGATCTCCAATCGGCAGCATATTGTGTTGAATAATGTTTTCTCCATGATATAGTATTTTATGGACTGTCGATGGCATATTCCTCCAATCATATTTTTCGTTGTATAGTTTCGCTGTTTCATTAGCATACTGATCAAATTTTCTTGCATTTACCTTTTTATTGCATGATATTACTTGCAGTATGATTTTGTAGCGTTTTATTAATTCAAAATCTACTCCTGTAATAGATGCAGCAGTTTCTGGATCAGAAAAAAAATTTCTTTCTGTGTTGCCATCATTTGTGTTTCCTTCTCCTTGCTTTGGCTGATCGATCAGTAAACCCAATTCCATGGTAGAATTATACTACAGGTAGTAGCGAAGCTACAACAACCCAACAACAGCAAAAACAACACGGCTTTTTATTGTTGTTTATGTTCGAGGTTGTCAAAAAGCACAAAAGAAAATTTGAAAAAAAATGTATATATTCACACATGGTAGAATTATACTACAGGTAGTAGCGAAGCTACAACAACCCAACAACAGCAAAAACAACACGGCTTTTTATTGTTGTTTAGGTTCGAGGTTGTCAAAAAGCACAAAAGAAAATTTGAAAAAAAATGTATATGTTCACATGTGTGTGTTTACCAGAGACTTGCGCCGAGACGGCTAAGCCGAGCCGCCGACTAATTTCCACAGCCGCCGCCGATTTATCTTGCGGCTAAAATCGGCTTAATGGAAGCCGCCAGCGACGATCGTTTTTCGGCTCAAAAACGGCTTAAAATAATCCGCCGATTGCTTTTTTTAATTTCCACTTCTACTTTTTTATGTTTTTTTCATAATTTTTATTCAAGCATTATTTTAGTAATTTGCAGTCTACACCCAACTTAACATTAACTTCAAGTTAATGTTAAGTGTAGACCGCTCAAGTTAATGCTTTTTTCAGGGTATAACATAGTTGTTAGTGCAATTGTTTTAACAGCGCAGTAATAACTCCAAGTTACAACAGCATATCAAGTTAGGAACAGAATGCTCACTCTTGACAGCTAAAAGAGGCTGTTGTCATGTGTTGTGCATTTTTACATACAAAGTGCTCTTACTAAGATAATATGAAGGACATAGTCAAATTTGAAACCACATTATAAAATAAGAATTGCGTTCCCTCTCATACAATCTTCGTAATGTTGTTGTATAGTGACGGGTCTAGTTAGTAGTCTATGGTTAGGTGGAGACGCAGAGTAACATAACGAAAAATATTTTTGTATGCATTACTCTGTGAAAAAGCTTGACATTTAGAGAAAAAAAGCTTGATTTACTAAGACGAACTGCCAAAAACTGTCAAAAACTATTCAAAAGAATAAATACTCATTATCCGACTTAAAAAAGGAGAAAATTATCAATTCGTTTGTATTTCTTATGTGTTCCTTCAGGGCTCTGCCATATACGATTCGAGTTGAAAATTTTTTTCTTTATTTGGATTATATTACTTACTTCCTAATGGGTCCTGTTTTTTATTTCATAAGAATTTTTATTTTTTCCCACATATATTTGGTATTTCTTTACTTTAATTTGTTTGCAAAAAAATATTGAAAACATTAAATTTCCATTAAAATTAATTCTTATCATTAATTCGGGAAATTACATTATTTTTCTTTCTTTACAAACGCATTATTAATAGGAATCGAAAACACAAACGAAGTTAATTTATGAAGATTTCCTCTTCGTCCAGTTTTTAAATTAGACCATATTTAGTCATTAGAAATATCTTTGAGAAGAAGCTCTTAATCTGTATATAATTTATTATTTTCTATAGACTCGACGAATTTCCATTGATAGTTCCCAGCAAACAGCTTTTTGCAAAAGTGAAAATTACATTTAAAAATTTACTAGAGAAAGACTTTCATTGTAACCCAAAGCGTATTAATAGCAAGTGGCCTTATTAGTACGACAACAACTGGACTTCACCTATCTGTCATGTGAAATGCATACATAAAAAGTTTTTATTTAGTTTTTTTACATAGAGTTTGACATTTTGGTAAAGTTCATTTACAATAATAAGGCCACCTGGTATCAATTCGCCTTGCTTTAGCCTATGTCTATACGGGATAAATTTTTATCCTGACAAATGTCAAACTTTATATTGAAAAATAACCTGCTTTATCTTATCTTTTTTTCCTATATAGAATTTGCCATTTATCATGATACAAATAAATCTGGTATATACGTTTGTTTCAATATACATAAATTATAATGTATTATATATCCGAATAATTCTAGCATGATTCATGAATTAGATTCCAACGGTAAAATATATAATTGATGTTCATGCATAAAATTGCGAACAGAGAAATTAATTTTTAGCTTGACAAATAGCTTTTTAGGTTGAATCTGGACAAGCCTTAAAAAAGTTTGACAATCAAGCCTTTGCTTAATTTTTCATAACAATTTAAAAATTTTTGAGAGGCAAAGCAATGCTTAATTTCTATGCATTTTGTTTGGTGAAGAATTGCTATGAAAAAGAAAAACTAATTTAACAACAAAATGAAAATGTTCACTTTTATTAAATGTCCATGTGCATTTCCAGCCGAATTTGAGCCGCCGCCGACTATTTTTTCCCAGCCAGCCGCCGCCGATCAAAACCCCTCGGCGCAAGTCTCTGCTGTGGGTGTGTGTTGGTATAACATAAACAACTTTTGACAGAGTCGAACCAAAAAAAAAAAAGTTCGTTAACGCTTCACCACTACCTGTATTATTCTACCATGCCCAATTCTAAATATTTTTCTTGTATGTGGTTCTTTTTTGCCTCTCTTTTGGCTTTATTTTCGTCATTATTTCGTACTGTTCCTTTAAAATCTAAATCATAGCTTAGCTTTAATATATGTTCCATAAATCGAATTTTAGCATGGAGTGCGGACAAGCCAAACTCATAGGCTTCTTGGAAAGTAGTGTCTTCTGTTGGAAGTTGACTTAATTGGCTTGCAGCTTTTTTGCAAATAACACAGCTCGAAGATGATTTTGTTTCAGTTATGGCCTGTGCAACTTTTCCATCAATCATTGTAAGTAACATTTGATAATTTATTTGAATCTCTTGATCGTTAAGTAACAATGTTATCGGTTGAAGTTTATCTATTTGTTGTTTAAGTTTAGATACTTCTTCTAATATTACATCCTTCGTTTCCTTCTTAAAAGTAAATTTAATTGGTCTGCAATATTTTGTTGAGGAAGGTATTTCGTTTTTCCATTTGTCAATATAGGTTTCTTTGCTAGTAGATGGCTCCAAATTAATGTTATTTGTTTTTAGTCTTAACGGAACGAAAGATATCATAAATAAGTCAGAATCTGATATTTTTCTGCATTATACTGCTTATATCGCTTTTGTCCAGAAGATCCATCGCATCCCCATTTAGAAATTAATGTTAGGCTACAGGTACCAAGCTTTTTAATGTTATCTGCGTCCAATGTATTCAACAATCTTTCCGCAGTATGATTTAATATGTCTTGCAATACCACCTCCTCTGAACTTTCTGTAATGTTTATAGAATTTTGTGGTGGTAAACAATCTTTTTTAATTAAAACCAATCCTCTATATTCTGGATAAATGGAGCAATGTTTTCCAACTGCCCGCTTTCGCAATTCCATATACTGATATTTTGTTAGCTTTAAGTCCAGAAATATTGAAAATGCTTCTTCAGATGTAAATTTTTTATCATCGGTTGGTGTTGGAATGCTCTTTAAAATCCTTTTTACACGCTTGGGGCTCGCTTTCATTACATTTTCTATTATATAAATTTTTTTAGTTTTATTTTTTGTTGGCCCTAGTTGATGGAAAAACGTATCTTTATTTATTTCTTGAGAAAATTCTTCATTAATGCTTTGCAGCTTTCGTCTTCGGGACCTTTCACTACACTCCTCAACTGGTCTGGCAGGTCGGCCCACATTTGCTGGTTTTAGTTGGCTTTCAAATACAAGTTCGCTTGTAAGCCATTGTTTATTGCAGTTAAACATTTTTTCCTTATTTCTACAACATTCATTATACCGTTTATTTAATCGCGTTAAAAAATTATTAATTTTTTTTAAATGGTCGCACAACTCAAAATAAGGGTCTTTTAAAATGTGTAATATAACGTCGTTTTTGTTTTTTTGTTCAAAATAAATTTTAGCAAGATCGTTATAACTGAACTTAGCCATCGTTTTGACAATACTGATCGTCTTTATTAATTTTGTCTGTTTTTATACACATTAAGTTTTCTTGAAACAGGTATGTGTTTAAACGAGAGAGAGGAAAGAAGAAAGAAGAGGAGTACAGACATGCTTGTACCGACAAGTTACTACAATTCTCTTTTGTTATTTCATTCTCATATTCAAAACTCATTAAAAACTTGAACACAAACTGTCTGTGTCTAAACAACCAGGCAGGTTTAAAAGAGAATTAAAGAGACCTGCTCAAGAAAACCTGATGTGTCTAACGTATTTTAACCTTTATATGAGCAGCAGCTACCTGTGTACACAATAAAGTTATAACAAAAGGTCGAATATATCAGTCCAAATACAACAACTCATGTACCTACCCCCGCTTATATGTAACTACACATTTTTTAATGGCCTAAATTACAAAAATGCATTATAATAACAGTCTTTTATCATACCCTTTTCATTAATAAAACTTCTTCGAAAAAAAGAAAAACATACACACAATACACACACAAACACATGTAGATATACCACACTCCCATACCTAAAATATCCGACATGCAAGCAGTAAAATCATTGTTAGAGACGCAAATATAAATTTAAAAGATGAGCATATAATAACAGCTTAAAGTACGTACTATACGAAGTTTTTCGCAGAAAAAAAGTTGCGTTCTACTGAACATCGAGATTTGGGCATATTTTAGACCTTTATTGCAATGCCCGAATCTGGGACTCGAGCAAAGTGAGGCACGATTTTTTTAAAATATTTTATAAGTTAAGAAATGATATTGTGTGGGGGTAAGAAAAAAATTTTTCCAAAAATATATAAAACCAAAAAAGTTATGCCCACTTGAAGTTCAAAAATTTTCTAAAATATTTTGGATTTCAGCTTCTCTTAAAAAAACGCGTTTTTGATCATCCTATTCGAAGAGAAATAATCGAAATAAAAGCTTAAATTTCTGGATTTCAAGGTTCCTATGTGTTTACTTTTATATAAAAAAAAAAAAAGTTAAATCGGTGACACAAAAAAAATTTTTTTTGAAGAGTTTTGGCCGCCATCTCTTCAAATTTGCCACTGTGCGTCGGGGTCAAATAACATTGCTATTTCTGACAAGACAGCACGCTTTGTTACTAAATCCCTGTTCGGCGGCGTTACAAGCATAAAATAGAAACTGTCGGAACTTGCATTCCATCGCAAGCCGAGTGTCTTAGTCGTGCTTGTATCCGAAAATTTCAAGAAATCTGCTGCTAGCAGATTCTCTCTGAGTAAATCCCCTAACAAACGTTTATGATTCGCAGTCCATTTTCGGAGAACAAAACCAGCCGAACCTAGAACGTTTGTCAGATCATTACGACGCACAATGGGCTCATCTAGTTCATGAGAACCAGCGAGAACATCATCGACGTACATTTGGGTTCGCAATATTTCGGACACAGAAGGATTTTGAGCTTCACATTCATTGGCTAAATGAATAAGAGTACGTATGGCCAGATACGTTGCACAGTTCACTCCGAAAGTGACCGTATTAAGCTCGAAATCCTTGATTTCGTCATTGGGATTTTCACGGAATAGAATCCTCTGAAATGGGGTATGATTAGGATTAACCACTATTTGCCGGAACATTTTTTCGTCGGCATTAAACACAAAACGATAAAGTCGCCAACGGAGAATCAAGACTGTAAGGTCCGCCTGTAGCACAGGACCGGGGTATAGGGTGTCATTGAAGCTCACGCTGTTTGACGACGGGCTGGACGCATTAAAGACAACACCGAGTTCGGTAGTTATGCTGTCAGGTTTGAAGACAGCATGGTGAGGTAAATAATAAGAAGCATTTTCTGTACTACATAGATGAACTTCTTGCATATGTCCTAATTCAATATATTCGCCAATCACTTCATCGTACTGAGATTTTAATTCGGGGTTTCGTAAAAGACGAGTTTCATTTCTCTTAAATTGAGACAGCGCGCAATTTCGAGAATTTCCTAGAGACAGGGTTTCCGGAAATTCACGCTTAAAAGGTAAGGAAACTGCATAACGACCATCGGGGTTCCTATAGGTTGTTGACTGGTAATGTTGTTCACAAAACTTGTCAGAGTCAGACAGTTGGGTTGCTTTTGGAACTTCTTCAAGTTCCCAGAAGCGTGAAAGCTGATTATTCAAATCAATTTGATTGAAATAAGCCTCAATCGAGTGTAGGGGGTTATGATGAAACACCTTACCGGTCACAATCCAACCGAAGATGGTATTCTGCGCGATAAGGTTACCATTCGGGTGCTTTTCGACCTCGGGTAATAATAACTGGGGATATACGTCTCCCCCCAGCAGAAGATCCATACGGGTAAACTTAACATCAGTCTGTCCAATCTCAATGAAATCGGAGGATCGGATGTCAGAAATCGAGCACGTAGCAACCGGCCGGTCAACTTCTCCACGACGTATGCTTCACATTGAATTCTGAAATCTGGGTTTGTTTTAGACCCAATTGTGATGAAACATATTTTAGAAGCTGTTGCCGATTAAGGTCTGTAATTTTTGCCATATCAGATGAAAGGTAGAGGGTCTATCATCAGGGTTTTGTTGGGGTGGACTGTAATTTGAACCATGGGTGCCAGAAACTTGGGAGTTATTTTCATTAGGGTGAAAACTAGAAGGGTTCAAGCGAGTGGGGTTAGGGTGATCTGTACCTTTCGATAAGGAGTTATTCTAATTTCAATTAAGATTCTTGTGCAGTTAGTAAACGGTCATCAACACTTTTTCCTAGAAATACTGAACATAACTTAAGGGGATGTTTCTCAGGGCATAAAACACATAGAGTTATATTCCGACCCGGGTTGGTCTTAGTCACAAATGCTTTAACTTTTCTGTAATCAGTTGACTTTTTCGAATTATTAGTGGAATTATTTTTAACGGGATTTTGAGGGGGTTTGGATGCGAACCTTTTATATCATAAGCCGATTACAGAGTTTTGTAACGCAAAGTCAGAAATTTGTCCATTTCACTCCACAGTGGCATATCTGCATCCACCTTTTCTGACTGTTCCCAGAGATTCAGGGTACTATCAGGGAGTTTTGTAGAAGCAATATAAGCAAATAGTACGTCCCAACTATCAGTTTTTACTTTCAGCAATGAAAGATTAGTGATACAATCGTTTATAGTTCTCTGCAATTCTTTAATATTAGCGCCAGTTTCGCGGGTAACAGGGTTGATATTAAAAAGAATTTTGAGCTGAGCGTTAATCAGAATGCGTTTATTCTCATATCTGTTCATTAAGTTTTTCCATGCTATTGGAAAACCATCACTGGTCAATGGACAGGTACGAATCATTTTATGGGGCTCGCCTTTGGTGTACTGCAAAAGGTAGTAATTTTCGAAGCAGAGTCGATTCGGGGATTTTCGCCAACCATACTTTTAAATGATTCGCGAAATGAAGGCCACTTTAAGTAATCTCCTTAGAATGGATCTATTTCGCACGGAGGCAAATGGGCAGATGGAATGAAGTTTTTGATCTTTCTTATTTCTCAGAGTATCTTTTAAACGCTCTAAGTGATCAGAAATGAGGCACCACGAACATAGGTATCATACGCTGCTCTGTACTTTGATTTCACCACAACGATGTCTATCTTCTCAGTTTCAGCTACAACTAGCAGAGAGTCATACGTTTCCCTAACTTCCTCCCATAAACGACCTAATTCCTTCTCATGAATTCTCAAAGAGCTAATGCTATGATGTGATGGAGGGATAACACTTAAGTAAGCTTCGAACTCTGCTAAACGATCACCGTTCATTATCAAGTCCTGTAGAGTCGACATTTCGAAAATTTTATTTATTTTTGCTAACAAAAGTGCCAAAAATTGCCAAGCAAACTAACGGAATAGGGTTATAAATTTAAAAAATCAAAAAATTCAATAAAGCACACAATAATTTTAAAAATATTATACTTTCGGATATTTTGGGGGTGATACAAGGAGAAAAATTACGCATGGCACACGCCGTGTTTTTTTGTGATGCTTCCTTTGGCGATGCTTCCTTTTTTGTTTTATTGTTTTTTGGCGATAATTTTAGTTTTGGTGATTTTTTTGTTTTGGCGCTTTTTTTTCATTTTAATGATTTTTTTTCCATTTTTGGCGGTTTTTTCGTTTTTCGGCGATCATTTTAGTTTTGGTGATTTTTTGCGTCTTAGCGTTTTTTTAATTTTGGTCTTTTTTTTCTTTAAGCGCTTTTTTTCGTTTGACGACTTTTTCGGTTTTTGGCGTTTTTTTTTTAATTTTTTGACGATCATTTTAGTTTTGGTGATACATTGTGTTTTAGCGTTTTTGTTTAATTTTAGTGCTTTTTTCCTTTAAGCACTTTTTTCATTTTAGCGTTTTTTCGTTTCGACATATTTTGAGTTTTGTATTTTTTTAGTTGTATCGTTTTTTAAAATTTAAGATTTTACCTCTTACGGTTTCCAAGATTCAACAAATTGTCTAATTGCATAGTCAAAATTACATTAACAGCATGTTTATAGAACCCAATACGTCTATAATACGCGTAAAAATATTGACGTCAATCATGTTTGAGGTTATATATCCCGAATGTCATTGTCCATTTGTAAAAACGTAACACATGTCAATTTTTTGGTATTTAGAAGACGAAAAGTGACGTCATTGACGCCAAAAACAGCCAATTAGTAAATTGCATTCGTCTTAACAATTAAGTGTTAAAATAACATCACTTTCACATTAAAAACTGGAAAACTACCATTATTTGAATTAACAACTTCATTTCATTTATTTGTGTTGAGCTATTTACCATATAATTGTCTTTATATGCAAAATTAAAATCTTTAGCTAAAATCTAATTCTTTTGCTACAAGCGACATCTTTTAGAAGTGTGCGCTATTAAAAGGGTTACCATTACCATGGATAAAAAACAATAATTTTGTATGAGAAAAAGTTAAGAAATAAAATTTATTGTAGATGGGCAACTCTATATGCGCGAAACTACATAAGTCGAGACGAAAAATAAGGAACGTCTTCTACAGACGCAAATTGTTACGTAATCGTCCATGTGTCATTCGCGCACGTCTTGATTGCAACGCGTTCTATAAACATGCTGTAACTGATAGAAAACCCTTTAACTTTCATTGTTTTTAATATTAGTGTTAATTGGTATATTCTATTATACATACTTTGAAAATTTCAAGTGTCTATATATAAGTAAGTGTCTGCATGTATATCACATTAGTATTTCAACATGTTTCGTTGCTCGCTTTAGAACACCCTATAATTTTTAACTGTCATATAATTCTTGTTGTAGCGGCAAAAGTTTTACATATTCTGTGAAAGTTTCAGGTCCTTAGCTCTAACGGTTCTCGAGAAAACAGTTTGTGACACACAGACACACGGACGGACGGACAGTGTATCGAAAACAATAGGGTCGTTTACACTTTTGGAGTACGAAACCCCAAAAATAACAGAAACATAGCTTAATTTAAACCGAAGTTATGCCCTCTAAAAGGCTAATACCCGCCATATATTTGCCAACATTATTAACAAATTGTCTAATTTTACCAAGTTAAAAATTTTTTATTTAGTTCCATTTTGTAAAAAAAATTTTATTTACTCGTAGTTTCAATAATTAAATAAAGTTATTTTTATAAAATCGATTCAGCTTTTAAGATTATTTTAATTAAAAAATATGGTATCACATAAAAAGGCATTTTCTGATTTTCTTATTTTCAGCGTTGTCAACTTTTAAATTTCAAAAAGCACTGAAACCAGGAAAAAACGCGTTTTTTTAAACGCACTAAATTTAAAAATATTCATTATATATAAAAATAATATGTATTTGATCATTTCATAAAGTAAAATACATAATTTTTGATGTATTAAAGGACATATCGCACATGCACTGCGAAAGTGCTACAACTCAAATATACTGATTTTCCAGAAAGCGAGTTTTAGTTTTAAATTTACTCACACCTTTATGGGAAAAAATAAATGTATTTTCTCCTCAAGAGTTTAGTATACATCTTGTATGATTTTTTATGCAGTATGAAAAGTAATATGACTAATAATTTTGTACTATTAATCCAAAAACGCATCCTTTGAGTTGTGTCACTTTTGAAGTACATGCAATACAATCGGCCATGTCACAGAGCTCAATTCCGTTCGGAAACGGAATTCAATCCACCCAAATACGTCAAGGCGTAGCTGGAGCATACCGTAGCATAGTAGCGCCGCTAACAGTCTGGACACACCTGACAAATTTGCGTATTTTAGTTTTCTTTTTTAGGCACCAGCTGCTACAAAAATGGGGTAGGTTGAATTCCGTTTCCAAACGGAATTGAACTCTATGACATGGCCGAATATTTCTGTAATTTATAAAAATATAAAAGTCACTATATCTCTAAAACTACACAGAAAAAAATATTACTTATATCCAAGGAATTTTTTCATAAATGCTATGAATCTAACATGATAATGTTGTTCCAAATTATTTTCATTCCTGCTAGGAACTTTTACATAAATTAATTCATAAATTCTTTAAACATTATTTTTAAAAATTCAGTATTGAACTTGTATAGTCTGTTGTACTGGGCACAACTATTTCCTTTCTGCCAAACAGACTATTCGAAATTAATTGTATTTTTACTTTATATAAATAGAAAAGCATTTTAGAATTTGCTTACAAAAAAGATGAAAATTTTTTTCAAAGGAACTTTGAATTCGTAAATTTATTTATTGAAAGCTAAATTCATACTGGGAATGAAAAAATTCCTGTATTTTATTTATAAATTACTAAAATATATGAAAAATAGATTATGAACTTTTTTCATACTATTTATGTTCAAACTTTTTTTTGTGTAGAGCTAATTGGAAATTTTTATTGTAACTTCAGAATTCAACAGATGAAAATATACATTTAAGGATCTGCTATTTTGATCTCGAAGCATTTTCATTGCTGCGTGGAGTAATTAAATCGAGATACATCAGTTGGTATCTCAACATGAGTTTTCATGCTTCAGCCCGATTTTTATTTGAAGCAAGTAAGGACATTCTGTTACGTATTTTAGACTTAAATAAATTCATCAAGCTAAGAACTCGTGCAACTTCTACGTTTGAATAAGGAAGTCACAAAAGTTTGATGGCAATATTTGCTAATGACATAAACGGGCTTATATCGACTGAATATTTATGTATTTTTACTTGAACAAAACCAAATGCATAAAAATATAAAATTGTTTAGTCTTCCACAAGGCTGCAAGGCTGCTGCCCCTATGACACTACATTTTTCTTGCATTGTTTTGCTATAGGATTGAAAGAAAGAAATAGCAAATGATAGAAAGAAACAACTATACAAAATGTAAACAAAACGTAATGGCTTCTTTAAGTGCTGCCTACTTTTTATTTATAATAAAACGACAAAAGAAAAAGAAGTTGAAAAAAAGAAGAGCTAAGTCGCTGAATTCGTGAATAAACCGGTAACTTGGCAACACTTTAATGTTTCAAGCTTGAAATGTCAATTTTAAGTTGAACATATTTACATTTTTTTTTGACAGGCCCCCATTTTTATCGATAACATTAGTAAAAGCTTTGACAATTTGGTATTTATCTTAATATAGCTGAACTCTTTGCACCTAGTAAAATTTCCTATTATATTCTATTTGCACTGTTCTCCAAAATTTGAAAAATGAAGAAACAATGTAGTGTCATAAGGGCTTAAGCCCTTATGACACTACATTTTTTCTTCATATTTAAGTTTTGGAGAACAGAGCAAATATAATATGCTAGGAAATTTTACCAGGTGCAAAGAGTTCAGATGTATTACGAAAAATAGCAAATTGTCAAAGCTTTTACTAATCTTATCGATAAAAAATGAGGGCCTATCAGAAAAAATGTAAAAATTTTCAACTTAAAATTGACGTTTCAAACTTGAAACATTAAAGTGTTGCCAAGTGAGCTGTTTATTCACGAATTCAGCGACTATTAACTTTTTTTCTGTTGGCGTTTTATTATAAATAAAAAGTAGGCAGCACTTAACGTTTTGTTTACATTTTGTATATTTGTTTCCTTCTATCATTTGCTGTTTCTTTCTTTCAATCCTATAGCAAAACAATGCAATAAAAATGTAGTGTCATACTCTTGAAAACATATTTTTTAGATGAATAAACTTATTTTTGAGTTTTGTGTTCAGTGCCACCGTCGCAAATAAAAAGCACCAAAAATTTAAAAAAAAGCACCGAGCACTGACTTGAAAATTTTTCGCGTCGAAAAGTTGAAAAAGCACTAAAAACGGTGCGAAAAGCACTGAGTTGACAACGCTGCTTATTTTCTTCTTTAATTTAAAAGAGCATAACGTGCTCTAATTTTCTCATATTGAGATAACAAATAGCTCACACGAATCTATCCTACGTTTCATTGCTTTATTTCATGAACAACTGCTTTTGTTTACAAATACTTTTAACACTAGTGATAAAAATAAATAAAAAGACACGATTTGAGTTGATTCTCTCTTAATGAAACGGTGATTGCCATTACTCATTATTTGCTTATTACTCTCAACACATGTTTCGTCGCACATTTTAGCAATAGTGTTAGTGGTTTGTAAAACAAAGCAATACTGTGCATTGAAAAACGAATGTTTCATGCAGATATTTAGTATTTACTAACATGCACATTAGATCGTCTCAGTTTTTACACTTTTTTCGAAATTCCTTCACGAACTTCGTTTTTTTTAATCTACTCTAAAAACCAAGAATTTTGGTATATAACACTTAAATATTGATGCACGGGAAGTGGTCTCTCAAATCGTTTTTTTGTTTTTTTAGGAAAAAGGAATTTTTTCCAAAAAATGAAAAAATTCTTGCTTTAGTCATTTACCTCTAACTCAAGCAGTTCTTAACGGATCTGAACCTCATTACATGCATTAGAAAGCTTATTCAATTTCCTAAATGTTTCTTTTTATTTGCAACATTGCCAATTTGTTCGATGGTTTTTTATTCATAGCATTACAAAATCAAATTTTCAAGTACGAACTTATAATTTTTTTCATTTATGCTTACCTTTTCTTATATAAAAATTTAACGAAGCAAAATTATTATATTCTGTAAATGCAGTATGGTAGAAAATGTTAAGATAAAAATTTTGGTGTAAATAACAGTAGCATTCTGTTTGGATGCGTTTTGTGAAAATGCTCGATGACTTGAATCAAATCATTTTGCTCACTGTTTTCCATCACTAGTGTGTTGTTGACGTTTTTTAGAGGGCCAATTGCGCGCACAGCAGGATCGATAAGTTTTAAATTTTTTTGAAATTTTCATTTTCAGGCCAAAAGGAAGATGGACTTTGAATAAAGTCATAATTGATTCCAATAATATAGAAAAACATTTTTGTGTTCTCTGACAACAGCTCAACGATTTTCAGGTTAGCTTCTTTGAAAAAACCACTTATAACGAAACAAATTTTGCTGGTCCCTTGGACTATTTAAAGCGGATGCCATTTCGTCCAAAGTATTTAGTGAATGTCCAGCAATATAGCAAAATAAATTTTTCTGTGGCGGAGGCTGCTTTGGAAATAATGTCACGCCACTTATGGTATTTAAGTGAAATGGCGATTGGCTTATCTTTTTAACCGACTTCAAAAAAGAAGGGGTTATCAATTCGTGTGTATGTTCTTTTTTTACTTTTTTTATGTTTGTACACGCATAACTCCGTCATTTGTGAACCGATTTTTAAAATTATTTTTATTTTTGCCTGCAGTTTGGTCCCATAATTTTTTTTCGAAAATCGGAGGGTGGTATTTGCTCCCACCCCCATTCGTTTCAAAGGGTTTGACAAAACTTGGTGCCAAAATTTTTTTGTCGAAAATCAGAGAGGGAAATTTGCTCCCCCCTCCTCCCCCAATCAATAACTGTCATTTGTGAACCGATTTTCAAAATTCTTGTTTCGTTTGAAAGGCTTTGACAAAACTTGGTCTTAAGATTTGTTTGGCGAAAATCAGAGTTTGAAAGTTGCGCCCCCCCCCCAATCCATAATTCTCTCATTTGTGAACCGATTTTGAAAATTCTTTTTTGTTTGAAAGGGTTTCCTAGCAGTTTGGCCCAGTAATTCTTCTTGAAAATGGTAAGGGAAAATTGTCTCCCCCCTCCGCCCCCTCCATTCTATAACTCTGTCATTTGTGAACCGATTTTCAAAATTCTTTTTTGTTTGAAAGGGTTTGCTAGCAGTTTGGCCCAATAATTTTTCTCGAAAATGGTAGGGGAAAATTTGCTCCCCCCCAAAACCATAACTCTGTCATTTGTGAACCGATTTTCAAAATTCTTTTTTGTTTGAAAGGGTTTGCTAGCAGTTTGTCCAATAACTCTTCTTAAAAATGGTAGGGGAAATTTGCTCCCCCCCTCTCCCTAATCCATAACTCTGTCATTTGTGAACCGATTTTAAAAATTATTTTTTGTTTGAAAGGGTTTGCTAGCAGTTTGACCCAATAACTCTTCTTAAAAATGGTAGGGGAAATTTGCTCCCCCCCACCCCCTCATCCATAGCTCTGTCATTTGTGAACCGATTTTAAAAATTCTTTTTTGTTTGAAAGGGTTTGCTAGCAGTTTGGCCTTATAATTATTCTTGAAAATGGGAGGGGGAAACTTACTCCCCCCTCCCCCCATGCATAACTGCGTCATTTGTGAACAGGTTTTCAAAACTGTTTTTTTTTGTCTGAAAGGATTTGCTAGCACTTTGTCCTAATAACTCTTTTCGGAAATGGGAGGGGAAAATCTGCTCCCCCCTCCGCCCCCCCAAATCCATAACTATGTCATTTGTGAACCGGTTTTTAAAATTATTGTGTTGTTTGCAAGGGTTCGCTAGTAGTTTGGCCCCACAATTCTTTTCGAAAATGGGAGAGGCAAACTTAATCCCCCCATGCATAACTTTGTCATATGTGAACCGATTTTCAAAATTATTTTTTTGTTTGAAAGGGTTTGACTACAGTTTTGTTTCATAGTTTTTTTTTCGAAAATCAGTTGGGAAATTTTGCTGCAAGCCCATCTTGCAGATTTTTACCATAATTTTTTCCCCTTCCCCTGAAATATTGATTATCGCATAGCTCCTACAATTGTGGGCCGACGTCCAAAATTCTTTTTTTGCTTGGAATGGTTTCCTTAGAGCTTGGCCGCATAATTTTTCTACGAAAATCGGTGCGGCACAATTCCTCCATTTGCATACTGATTTTCAAAATTGTTTATATGAAAGGCCATCAAGTATATTCCTCTTTGTACTGAAGTCGGTTTTTTTTGCCAGAATTATTTTGATCCAAGACATTCACTAAATACGTTGGACGAAATGGCATCCGCTTTAAATAGTTCAAGGGACCAGCAAAATTTGCTTCGTTATAAGTGTGTTTTCAAAGAAGCTAAACTGAAAATTGTTGAGCTGGTGTCAGAGAACACAAAAAGGTTTTTCGATATTATTGGAATCAATTATGACTTTATTCAAAGTCCATCTTCCTGTTGGCCCGAAAATGAAAATTTAAAAAAAATTGAACAGTTTGCAATAAACTTAACCGTAGTTAACGACCCTGCTGAGCGCGCAATTGGCCTTCTAAAAACCGTCAACAACACACTAGTGATGAAAAACAGTGAGCAAAATGATTTGATTCAAATCATCGAGCATTTTCACAAAACGCATCCAAAATCAAACAAAAGTACAATTTTGGCAAATTTGAAGAAATAAAAAACCAACATCAATCTCTTCTTACTTTATATTAATGTATTTATGAAATTGAAGCAAATTTACAAATACACAACTTTAGTCATTTCGGCATTTCGTCTAAAACTGCAGTTTTTCTTAACAGAATGCAACTGTTATTTACACCAAAATCTTTATCTTACAATTTTCTACCATACTGCATTTACAGAATATAATAATTTTGCCTCGTTAAATTTTTATGTAAGAAAAGGTAACCATAAATGAAAAAAATTTTAAGTTCGTATTTGAAAATCTGAAACTGTAATGCTATGAATAATAAACCATCGATCAAAATCGCAATGTTGCTCTACGAAACATGTAGGAAATTTAATAAGCGTTCTAATGCATGTTCAAATCCGTTAAGAAGTGCTTGATTAGAGGCAAACTACTAAAGCAAGATTTATTCATTTTTTGGAAAAAATCCATTTTTCAAAAAAAAAAAACAACGATTTGAGAGACCACTTCCCGTTCATCAATATGTAAGTGTTGTACACCAAAATTCTTGGTTTTTAGAGAAGATTAAGAAAATCTATGTTCATGAAGGAATTTCGAAAAAAATTTAATGTGAGACAGCCTATTGCACATATAAAAATATTTTATATAGTTTTGAAACGTATTAAAACAACTTTTTATGAAAACTATTTTCATAAATAAGGCAGTAAACCATGTAGCAAGGAAAATTTGTTTATAATTGGGCCGAGTACACCTGTTATATATATGTATGTAAGTAAACCAGAAATAATCTGTTAGCCGACACATTTTGCTAGCCGCCGCTGGCGAAAAATTTTTGGCTGTTATATAGTATAAAGCATGGTATTGTGTTCAACATTTCACGTGAAATGCTGTCAAAACACATATAGAAAACTTGGCATGAATCATTCATGAAAAAATGTTGCTTAAGTAGTACTCTGTTTTTCTTAAGGAAAACATATGAAATGTATTGGCAACATTTTAAGTTTTCATGCGAAATAATATAAGTCGCACTTTTTTCGCTTGGAATTTACAACAAACCATGAAGATTATAACAAACGGACATGTCAAACTTTGCTCATGAAATAATCAATGTTGCCCAACATATTTCACAAATTTGAAAACAGTACCAGGCTTTAGCCGGCTCTTGGCCGCCGCCGACTATATTTGGTCCTAGCCGCCGACTATCATATTACATCGGCTTCGTCCTCTGAGCATAAAAGCAAAAAAGGAAAACAAAGTGTTTTTTTAATGTTTAATTAGTTTAAAAAAAACACAAAAGAGTGCATTATGTAAAAATTAGTAAAACTATGACAATTATCTTGAACAGTACGAAGTCGTTAAAACGCGGTTGTACTGTTGTTAAGTTTGTTAACATTTTTAACTAAGTTTTAGTTCAACCCTGTTGGAGACCTTTTGGGGTTTTCAACGAGTAAATTTATAGCGGTATTTAAACGTTGTTTTGCCCCATTTTTATGTATCTGATATACATATTTTATTTTTATTCGCAGTTTGGATACTCACCCGAGCATTACGTGCATCTTTAGAAATAAACAAACAAATATTTGTTTCCTTTACAAGGTAAATTATCTTTATTTATATCATAAATAAAGTGTGAGAATTTATTCTCATTTTTGAATTAAAATTAAATATTTCTTGTGTTTTTTATTTCTTGTTTTTTTTGTATAATCCACCCCAACGGATATACGCCGAATCATTGGTCCTTCGGGCCGGATTTAATACAAGAAATCTTTTCAAGAAGCCTTTACGAGGAAATCATCAAAAAAAAATTAAAACCATCTTTTCATCGAACAAAAAGGAAAATCAGGTTAGTAAATTGAATACTGAGTGATTTGTTAAAGAAAGTAAATTAAAAAAGTGCATATACACAAACATACATTTAATTTGGGTGTATGTATGTATATAAAATAAGTGATCGTCATAAAATTGATAAGACCGCGCGGTATATAGAGGATAAAACAGTGCACTTATATTTGATAAAATGGTTGGCAAAATTAAAATACTTTTTGTTGCATTGCAATATTTGATCGGCACGATTTTTTTCAAAGCTGAGTTTGATTACCGGACGGACGGCCATATAAAGAAAAAATATTAAATTGTGTGAAATAAATTAATTATTAAGTTAATTGTACGAGAAAAATAGTTCAGACTTAACGTAAAAGTTACCCACCGTGCGTTTTAATTGCAATAAAGTTTCGGTACAAAAGTTTTCACACAATTGTTCAGCAAGTGCATTTTTAGATCAAAGTTATAATATCTGTGCCCAAAAATTGTTTATATTTACTTCTAATTTATTTATCCATTTTTATTTAATAAATTTATAAATTACAGCCGGGTTTATTAATGAACGACAATTTATTGAGGGATTACGTTTTAATTTAAATCAAATATTAATTACATATATACTTGTGTAATTCTTCCTCTTTCCATCATCTTTCTGTGGTCACCCTACCGTCGGTCAGTTTGACTAACATATCATTTGTTAGAAAATAACTTTGCATATTATTTCAAATTTAAATTCTACGGGATTTAATTCTTATTTAATTAAATTTTAAAATAAATTTAATATTTTTTTTCGAATAAAATTAAATCTATAGAAATAATGACTACTTCATTAGAGAAATTTGTTAGGGCCACTGATGCTATTGTCATGTTTGAAGATTGTTTCAACGAAATTCAAGAGGACTCACATACGTTGTTTACTCTAGAGCTTCATGACGAAGAATTAATGCCTTTATGGGAGAAAGTCAAACTGACATACGAAAAATGTCTTTATGGTTTTAAAACCCCGAAAGGTACTGAAACCACTGATGATACTGAGGCTACTGATGCGAAAGTAGTTGCAGCTAAATATCGAGCTGCGTATTCTTCATACATAAATTGTTTGGGATTGATACGGAAGAAAAAGCATGAGTATGAATTAGAGCAGAAAACAAATGACTCTCTACCAACGGATCAGAGCAGGGCTGACAATTCAACTCACACTTTGAATTTACCTCCTTGTGATGTTGATGTGTTTGGTGGGGATTATTTGTCATGGCCCACCTTTAGGGATTTATTTACAGCCTTATATGTGAATAATTCTAGACTTAGCAATATTGAGCGGCTATGTCATTTACTTCGTAAAACTAGTGGTGAGGCAAAAGAAATCGTTTCGAAATGCCCTTTGTCGAATGTTGATTAATAATCAATTAAAGTGTCTTTTTTCGTTAGATAACATCACGAAAGAAACTAGTTCGGCCTTAAAAATTTTACAACGGGGAATAAATGGGTTTTTGACTGCCATGTCAATTTATGCAATTGATACTACAAATTGGGATCCGATTATTGGTTTTATTTGTATACAACGTCTGCCTTCTCAAACAGTTACGCTGTGGGAACAAAGCATCAAAAAGAAAACTGCTTTGTCTCTGTGGAAGGATTTGGACATGTTCTTAACGGAACGGATTCAAACCCTCGATTGTATACGTGATCTTACTAGCCCTGAAAATGAGAAGAAAATCGGCGAACGGAAGGTAAAAGCTCACGTTTCGACTAAGAGCGCTTCTATTACCTGTGTTTTGTGCCCCAAAAAATCATGTATTAAGATTTTGTCGTCGATTTAAAAATTTGTCTATTAGTGATCGATTTTCGACTATTAAAAAATATCATTGCTGCATTAACTGTTTGTCGAAATCCCATGTAGTCAAAGATTGTACGAGCGATCATCTTTATTATAAGTGTAATCAAAAACACCATACTATGCTTCATCGCGATGAGCCCACTACAAATTCTGCTACTAATTCTTTAAATATCTCGGCTTCAAATAATGCAACTTTTAACCCCACTTTGCGTTCAGCCGAAATGACAACAAATAAACCATCGACCTCAGCAGCTGCTTCCGCAAACTTCAATCGGCAAGTTTTTCACATTTCACAGAATTCGTCTGTGTTATTGGGAACTGCTATGGTCTCTATCATTTGTCAGGATATTACGTATCCCGCAAGGGCATTGATTGATCCAGCTTCGGAAGCTTCCTTTATTTCCGAACGTTTGCGAAATCAATTAAGACTTCCGTCACATTCTACGAATGTAAAGATTTCCGACGTGGATAAGGATGCTTCTACGACCTCGACAAAAATTTGTTCCATTCGAGTGGGCTCTCCATTGGACAAGAAAATTAATTTGGAAACATATGCTCTTGTTTTCCCTTCAATTTCACAAAATTTATCTTCATTTGTATGTCCTTCAGAGATTAGAGGTGAATTAAACAGCCTGCAGTTAGCTGACGTTAACTTTTACAAGAGCAGGCCTGTTGATATTTTATTGGGAGCTGATTTGTATCCTCATTTTAGGATCCCTGATGGGTCAGAAAACAATTTTCGGCTGGATTCTCACAGGACCAATAAATTCTTCAATGAACAAATCAGTTAATGCCTTTACAACTACTGTCACCTTTTCCGAAGAAGATAACTTAAATAAAAATCTTTTGAGATTTTGGGAGTTAGAAGAAGTCCCAAGGGGAAAAATTATGTCGCCTTCTGACAAAATTTGTGAGGAACTTTATAAAAGTACCACCAAAAGGGATACTACAGGTCGATATGTTGTATCACTTCCTTTCAAGTCAGAGTTTTCCCGCGAAATAAATTTGGGTATATCAAAAACGGGTGCTTTGAAGCAATTCTTTCGTATTGAATCTTCTCTGCTACGCAAACCGGAAGTAAAATGCATGTATGACGATGTCATTATGGATTATTTAAAATTGGGTCACATGCGACCTATTAAATCCATCAACCAAGCCGTCACTAATTCTTGCTATTTACCACATCATCCGGTAATTAAACCCGAAAGAAAGACTACCAAATTCAGAGTCGTATTTAATGCGTCCAATCGGACTTCCAATGGTAACAGTTTAAATGACTGTCCTTTTGTAGGGCCTACTTTACAGTCTGACGTAGTTAATTTGATTCTACGTTGGCGATTGTTCGAATTTGTATTTAATTGTGATATCTCGAAAATGTATAGGCAAATTTGGGTTCAACCATCGCATACACCATTTCAACGAATTCTTTATCGAAGTTCATCTGACGAGCAAATAACCGAATACGAGTTACAAACGGTAACATTTGGTTTAAACTGTGCTCCATACCTGGCGATTCGTATCTTACTGCAACTGGCGGAGGATTGTGAAGATCGGTTTCCAATGGCAGCTAACATTCTAAGGAAAGGGATGTACGTCGACGACGTTTTAAGTGGAGCTCATGACGTTTCTACTGCTGTGTCTGCGAGAAATCAATTAACTGCCGCGTTGCTATCAGCTGGTTTCGAACTTAGGAAGTGGACTTCGAATAAAAGTGCCATTTAGGAAGGATTGCCATTAGAACATTTAGTAGATGCAAAACTTTTAAAGTTTGAGGAATCTAGCTGTTCAAAAACCTTAGGGATTTTTTGGAATGCCCAGTTAGATTCTTTCTTTTTTAACGTAAGCCCTCCAGAAGTCAAATCAAAATATACGAAAAGGGATGGGTTAGTCCGGTAATTATCACTGCGAAAATTATAGTGCAACGCATTTGGCGTGATAATATTGACTGGGATGAATTTCTTCCAGCTTCAACGGAAAAGGAATGGACTAAATTTGTTGAATTTTTCAATGAAGTCAATTTGATTAAAATCCCAAGATGGGTGAAATATTATAAATCGTCGGAAGTTGAACTTCATGTTTTTTCAGATGCTTCAGAAAAAGCATATGCAGGGGTAATTTATATTCGCATTGAGAACCCCAGTGGCGAGATACATACTAATTTATTAGCTGCTAAAACGAAGGTAGCTCCAATAAAATGTGTCTCTTTACCTCGTCTTGAGTTGTGTGGTGCAGTTTTGGCATCAGAACTATTAAAAAATATACTTAGGGAGATCGAAATTCCAATTACCAAAATATATTGCTGGACAGATTCTACGATCGTCTTAGCATGGCTCCGAAAAACCCCAAATTCTTGGACCACTTTTGTTGCCAATAGAGTTTGTCGAATTCAGGAGAACTCTGGAAATCACAACTGGTTTCACGTTCGGTCTGAAGATAATCCTGCCGACTTAGGCAGCCGGGGGGTAGATCCGCGCACGCTATCGGAAAGTGAGCTCTGGTGGCACGGCCCGTCATGGTTGAGCCAAAATAAAAACAATTGGAGTACAAACACCCTATTAAACCTCGATACTGACATAGAAAGTAAAAAGGTAAAAGTCCATGCTTCATTCTTTTCGAGATTTGAAGATATTTTAGACAGATTTTCTTCACTCGACAGAGCTTTGCGTGTAATTGCATACATATTTAGATTTTTTCATGCTACCCACCGAGCTCATAAAGGACGTTTTAATCACGAAACTGCTCTTATGTCTAATGAGGAAATTAAGGGCGTCAAATTACGTTTAATTATTGTCGCTCAAAAAGAGTTTTACGCTGAAGAGTACAAATGCCTTTTAGAAAAAAAACCTTTAACATCGAAAAGTTCGTTATTATCATTGAATCCGTTTCTTTATGAAAATAATGTAATGCGACTAAACGGGCGACTTGTCAAATCACCCGCGTTATCATTTCGTGAACAGTTCCCTATTATTCTGCCTTATTCTTGTCGATTTGCTAAATTAATGGCAGAATTCATACATTTATTATCGATTCATGGCGGAAATCAACTTATGTTAAGGATGTATCGCTGTGAATATTGGGTACCTCGACTAAGAGTTTTAGTGCGTACTGTTATTCATCGATGCAAGCGTTGTATTATTGATAGGCAACGTTCGTACAGTCAAATAATGGCTGCCCTTCCCGCTGAACGTACTACAATTGATAGACCATTTACGAATACTGGTGTTGACTTTGCTGGACCTTTCGATGTGAAAACTCATAATGGTAGATCGTGTAAAATAACAAAAGGTTACGTTTGCATTTTTGTTTGCTTTTCTACAAAGGCAATACATATAGAAGCAGTGTCAGACTTATCAACTGACACATTTTTAGCAGCCTTCAATCGCTTCATTTCTAGAAGAGGTTGCCCATATACAATGTTTTCGGATAATGGTACAAACTTCGTTGGCGCGTCAAATGATCTGACGAATGATTTTAAAACATTTTTAAAAGAATGTCAAGCGAGAATGTGTTCCACCTTTGGACATAAAGGTCTGACATGGCGGTTTATACCACCTGGTGCCCCTCACATGGGTGGTCTGTGGGAAGCCGGGGTTAAAAGTTTTAAGCTTCACTTTAGAAAAGAGATTCAATCTTGTCGATACACGTTTGAAGAGTTCTCTACGATTTTGGCTCGTATAGAGGCGTGCTTGAATTCTCGTCCCTTATGCCCTATGCCTGATAATCCTGGCGAACCATCGCATTAACGCCAGGACATTTTTTAATTGGATCAGCTATACTGGCTCCGCCAGAACCAACAATTTTTGATAGTCCAATCAGTATCGAGAATCGTTACCGAAAAGTAAAAGCTTTTGTAAAAGGTGGAAAGAGGAATATCTCGTTGATTTACATAAACGTTATAAGTGGAAACATCCACAAAGAGAAGTTGCTGTGAATGATTTAGTCGTCATTAAAAACGAACAGTTACCTGCCACGTCGTGGAAGTTAGGAATCGTTATAAAAATTTATACGGGTTCTGACGGTCATGTTCGAGTCGCTGATATTCGCACGCAAAACGGGATAGTTATTCGTCCCATAACTAAACTTGTTGTTTTACATGAATCATAATTTTAAATCACTTTGTTCTCAATTTACCTTTATTAACCACATTTTTTCCTAGAATAATGAACTCCAACGGTGAAGCCAGTTTCTCAGAATCCTTCGAGGAGGGTCTTTTAGATTACGAGGAAGCAATGGAAATAAGCGCTCCCGCTTTACCTCAGATTGTAACTGTTGGTGCCGCTAAGCCGTCTTTGGAAACGATTTTAGTAACCGAGCTTCCTCAGGTTTCAACAGCAGCTACTATTAATGTAGCAACGCCGGAAACAGTGCCCCCGAATGGCTCATCCGTATTGCAAGTGGACGCTTCTGGTGAAAAACCCCTTCTACAAAAACGCTCGAAATGCCCGATTTGCGCTAAGAATCACCCCATCCGTTTTTGCTACAAGTTTCGGGACATGAGTATGGAGCGGAAACTGTGTATGGTGGCTGTTCATCGTGTTTGTTGCCGATGTTTATCTACCAATCACGTTGGTAAAGATTGTCAAAGCACTGCAACTTGCAAACACTGCAAACAAACACATCATTCATTATTGCATGAACACACGAAAAAGGCATTCAAATCTCGCTCGAAATCGAAAGCCAATGTGCCCGCGATTCCAGTTCCGATTCGGCAAGATGTGTCTTTTTCCCCAACATTGCGGTTAAAACTTCGTTTTAACAAATCTAAAGTTCCTCTACGAGCCGTGCTGCATGCTTGTTGTCAGAACAGCTATATCTGTTCTGAATTTGTCCACAGGCTCAAGATCCCCGTCTATAATGTCAACGAGGAAAAGTATTGCCGGGTCGAATTGGAGTCGATTCATGATCCGGGTCAATGATTGTTTGTTACCGCCAAAGTTCATAAGATGCGTGGAATTAAAACTCCATCCTCTTCGGTGACAGACTCAGTTTTGGAGTCGTTTCAGGGCCTACAATTGGCGGATCCGAATTTCAATAATTCGGGAAACGTTGAGTTAGTTTTAGGACCTGAAGTAATGCCGCTGCTCATGAAAGGACGTATACAGGCTAGTCCGGGGCTTCCACTTGCGCAATATACCATGTTCGGATGGATTACTTCGGGATTGTCGCCGTACTAACTTTGTAACATATTAGTTAGATAAGGGTCATATCGGCCCACAACAGGAGTCCTTCATGGCTCAATATATTAATAAATCAACAGGGGTCCTTCATGGCCCACATATTTATATATTTGGAAAAAAAATTTTATTTATCATATACAGTCCACAGGAGTCCCTTATGACTCAACTCATCAGGATTCCTTAATGGCTCAATATTTTAAAATTAAGTATTTGCAACTTACATCGTCGTTGCAAGGTTGCCGGCAATGTTTAAGTACGAAGTCGTTAAAACGCGGTTGTACTGTTGCTAAGTTTGTTAACATTTTTAACTAAGTTTTATTTCAACCCTGTTGGAGACCTTTTGGGGTTTTCAACGAGTAAATTTATAGCGGTATTTAAACGTTGTTGTGCCCCATTTTTATGTATCTGATATATATATATATATATTTTTTTATTCGCAATTTGGATACTCACCCGAACATTACGTGCATCTTTAGATATAAACAAACAAATATTTGTTTCCTTTACAAGGTAAATTATCTTTATTTATATCATAAATAAAGTGTGAGAATTTATTCTCATTTTTTAATTAAAAATAAATATTTCTTGTGTTTTTTATTTCTTGTTTTTTTTTTATAATCCACCCCAACGGATATACGCCGAATCAGGAAATTTGTATACATATGTAGTTCTGTCGACAAGGGGTTTGAAGAAGCAATTGAATGGTTGGTGAGTATCTGAATTCTTGGTATTTTACAAATGCAACTAATGCCTTTTCTTATCCATGAACATGGTGAAATAAGTATACAGGTGACCGCATAAGGGAAACAAATACAACAAAAGAATAGATAATTGTCAAAAATATATACGTGCTGGACGTGGATTATGCACAAAACTAGCAGAGCAAAACATAATCAGCTGACGTTATGATGCCACCTGTATACTTATTTCACCATGTCCATGAATATACTTTTTTTAGATTCCTAACTTGCCTATTGAGCGCCGGCGCTTAGTCGTCGAGCATTTTTTAACGAATCACATACCCCTGAAGCAAATAAGATAGTATGGAATCCAATCCAACACCCTATCGATGCTGATCACAAAGTAAGTATGTGTTACCCTATACCTGAGTTATGTATATCACATGCTATTGGTAATTAAAAAAAAAAAAGATATGTATAGTCGAGTATATCAGATCGATTTTGATTTTCTTAATATCTGATTTGCAATATATTTGGTGATTTTTTTTATAATTTAATTCGAACGCACTAGTGTGCAACGCAACTCACACCTTTTTATTGCTCCTTTTGCCGTCAGTCATTTCATCACAACCTACAGACTCATATGAACATAATATTTATTTTTAATATTAGTCAATGAATCTGTAATCCATAACTATTATGATTTTTTGCAGGGTTGTGTTTTGACCGTTACAAGCTGTCAAAAGTTGTTTATATTTTTGGACGCCATTGCTGTTATATACAGAGAGCGAGGCTGGTCGGCTTATAGCCGCGGCTCAGCCGCAGCCGATCATTTTTCTTGCTGTTTAGCCGCCGCCGACTTTAGCGGCTAATTTCGTATATGAATTTTATTTTAATTTGCTTAATTAATATAAAACAAAACTTTTAATACTTTTTTCAAGGCTACACGTAAAAAACAAAACAAAACAAAAGTTAAAGATCGAGAAGATCCGACAAAATATAAGAAAGTTTTAAGCCATTAAGTGTAAAAAGCTGATTTTAATTCCCATAAAAAATTATTTTCAAACGAAAAAAAATTTTTAATACAATCTGATTTAAATTAATTTTGTATTAAAAGTAACTAAAAAATAATATACATAGCTTTTTTCGCTTAAGGGCTAATAACTTTCTTATTTTTTATCAGAATTTAGCGATTGCATCCATCATGTGTCGTCACAAAATTATCCTTGAAACGCATCTTAATGCAGCAGTTTAAAAGATAGTTTTTGGGAAAAGGTATAAAAATAAATTTTTTTAAATTTTAAGGCATGTAACTCTATACTTTTTTTATACGATCGGCACAATCAGTGTATTGAATGAAAGAATAGAGAGATATCTATACAACAGTGTGCAATTTATTTTATTCAGACGAGCCGTTCTCGGAATTTTTGCCAATAAACAAAAAACTAAAAAAAACAAAAAACTTGTTTTTCGGGAATATCGTGTTCAGCGACCTCAATGTTTTTTTTTTGCAAGATATGACAAAGACTTAGAAATTCGAAAATTTGCTTCATATTTCTTCTTAAGTTTGTCTGAAATCTGACCTTTTATGTATAAAATATTAGATATTTTGAGCGTAATGAGTAATTACAGCTATAAAGAATATATAATGTTGCATCATATGATGTTTCACAAATTGATCGATTCGATCTCATATTTAAAATCTTGATGCTCGGGTAGAGGCCTATAAGTGGGTCCATATATTTTTCTCATTATTTTTCCCATGTATCTAAAAATAAAATGCAACCTTTTTTTTGCTATTCGCAATTGAAATTCGCAAAAAAAAATCCCACGCTCCACTCTAATGTACGGCGGTCAGATTAGGCGATTTATGGTCAAAAAGTTTCGGAAATATGACGGTTGTTACATTTACATTACATAACCCATTTTTGGAGTTTTTCGCCTAATTTTTGTCGACAAAAATATATGTAGCTAGTAATTCTTCTAAAGAGTAGTCGGCTTCACCCGGCTAACAGCCACCGCCGCCGACTGTTATGTATCGACTTCGCTCTCTGGTTATATATTTGCTTACATTTTACCAGAACGAGAAAATACACACAAAATATGTTTTTATTGCTGTTGTAGACAGCTGTTTTTGACATCTTTACAATTCTTATACACAAACAAAATGCCTGTTGTTTTTTGTATTGTTGTACTGGTGCATAGACCTGTATTATTAGATCATGCTCAAATCTTTAAAACTAGTAAAAAGATGTGGCTGCTTTTAATTTCAGTTCATTTACCAAAAACAATGGTAGATACATATGTACATCCAGTATATACATATCATTAAATAAATAAATAAAAAAATGTCTTTCTCCCGTTTAACCGTCGGGAAACATGTGATATATACAAAAAATACATACATACATACATACGTACATATGTACGTGGTTACACAGGAATAAAATATAGTCGCTTTAAAAATTTGGTAAATTATTGCCCTAATTGAATAATTGCCCTAATTACTAAATAATTGCCCTAATTACTAAAGCCTACAGTACACGGAATGTAAAAAGCCACATGCGTATGTGGGTCTGACGTCACTAGAATTTTCAGCATAGTGGTTACATTTTTTATACAAGTAGTAGTGGCTACATGCTGTAAAATTTTGATAGTACACGGCATGTATTTTTGTCCCAAATTCAAATGCAACATATGTGGCCGAAGCGGACACATTTGCAAAAGCAAAACATATGTAAACATCTGAATAGTTACATGTATGTTACTAGTACACGGCATGCAGCAGTTGGACGCGTTTTACATATTAGCATGTGCGAAAGCCGTACGTTTATGAGGATTTCAAGTACACGGCATTTGTCTTCTTCTATTCGAGTTGTAAACAATAATTTTTCTGTTTTATTAAAAACTTATTGAAATGTCAAAGAGAAAGTGGGCTGCTATTGTCATTTTGGCCACGGATATTTTAAATGAAGAAGGGAACGACGAACATCAAAAATGCGAAAAAACTAAGCGGATGTGTAGGACATGGACGAGAAATTGGTTAAAAAAGCGCGATACGAAAGGGTATTGTGCAAAATTAATGTATGAATTGCGTGCTGTTAAATATACCCTTTTAAAATATTTTCGGGAACGGTACCAAATAGAAATGTTTTTTTTAATGAATGTTTTTGGACAAGGCTGACGGTTCTCGAGATAGAAGACTGTGGTGCATTAGGTTCCGATGACAATATAATTTAATGGATATAAAAGTGGGCTATGCCACGCCCATACAAACGAAATATATTATATCTTGAAAGCTATAGCAGTCAGAGTATTCAAATTTGGTATGGACTATTTCGAGAGCAAGATATGAAGTATGTCAAAATATTGTTAAAATAGGACCGGGGGAAGGAGCACTCCCCATACAAAACAGTTAATTATAATCTTATATCTTGAAAGCTATAATAGCAAGAGTCTTCAAATTTGGTATGACTTAATTGAAAAACAAGACACGGCGAGGTAGTTGCGAAGAAAGGGCACTCCCCATACAAAAAGTAAATAGCGATTCCGTTTAATCTGGAAAGCTAAGATAGTAAAAGCCTTTAAATTTGGTATGGATTAATTTGCAGACAAGACACTATCGTAGGTAAAAAACTGGCGGAGAAGCTACGAGGAAAAGAATTAGTAATTACTTGCTATCTTGAAAGCTATGTTAGTAAGAGTCTTAAAACTTGCTACGAATTAATTTGAAGACAATATACGAAGATAAGTAAAAGACTGGTGGGGTCGGTGCGGGGGTAGGGGTACTTCTCATGCAAAATAATCAATAATTACACTATACAAGAAAAGAAACACCAAATAGTACCACTATATATTTTGATCTGTTATGATTGCCTAACTGCGAAACCAGACGAAATTTAAAATTCTATGAGTAAATAGTTTTCTAGATTTTTTTTAATTTGAGATATTTGAGGAGTCTGCTCTACCGATTTTATCGTGGGTTGCGAACGAACTATTTAGTTTTGTAGAAAAATAAATCTAAAAAAGCTTAATTAGTTATATACTCAAATGTTGCGGATTTATTCAGACCGCAATGATAAACAATATTATCATATTTATTACTGCATCATGAAGATAAGTATAAAGGTGGAGGTACATACCACCCGTTACGCGGCACCGCTTTTCTTACTTTTCAAACTTTTAACGCTTTAAGAATGGCAAGTTACACACCACGCTTTTGATGCTCTTCTGCTTATACAATTTCAAGACTTTGCCGGCTATATTTTGTCTCGTCTTTAAGTTTTATTTTTCTTTATATATTTAATGCAGTTTTCATCAATTTTTTAATAAAAAAATTAGTTTCTAATAATTTATTTCCATTAAACACACACTATTTGAACTTTTTTGACAGAAGTCTGTAACGCATTAGCGTATTTAACGCATGCTATGTACCTTCACCTTAATTCAATTGAATAATGCTATATAATGCTAATGCAACACAAAATCATTTTGTTGTATAGGCTTTAGTAAAACGTGTTTATTTCTCTGTAAAAACCACATAAAAGGTGACTTGTGAAAAATAGAGTATTCTATTTAACAGGCAGGTAAACCAAGCTTGACAGCAGCCCGGATTTAAATAAACTATAGTATAATAAACATAACATATGATAAAAATCGAGGATTTGATTATAATAACTTTTAGCATCGTATTGCAACTAAAAATTAAGAAAATAAATTATAGTTTAAAAAATCTTAAAAACACGCTTTAATAACAAACAAACGGAACTAAAGAATAGAAAATAATTTGTTCCAGAAATCCTAATAATCAATTAGGACTAATTAATTTTTAATACGAGTAAGATTAAAATAAAAATTAAGTTATGTATTAACAAAATAATTCACTTATAGTAAAAAAGGGTGGGGGGCAATTTTCTATATACTGTAACATTTAACATAAAGCGCCCCACGATATTTTACTATAAGTGAATTATTTTGTTAATACATAACTTAATTTTTATTTTAATCTTATCAAACATTAATTAGTCATAATTGATTATTGGGATTACTGAAACACTTCATACTTAAAAACTATTTTCTATTTTTTAGTTCCGTTTGATATTAAAGCGTGTTTAAGTTTTTTTAAAATATCATTTTTATATTAAATTTGAAAGTTCTCAATTTTTTAAAAATTCAAATTTAATATAAAAAGCACAAACGCCGCATTTTAAAAACGTCCGTGTGGCCTCAGTCTAAATTACAACTTTTATCAATTATACTACTAATAATTAATTTTATAAAAACCTCTTTACAGATTTAATTCGTGAGTTTTTACTAACTGCATTGAAACTTCTAAAGCCTACAGTACACGGAATGTAAAAAGCCACATACGTATGTGGGTCTGACGTCACGAGAATTTTCAGCATATTGGTTGCATTTTTTATACAAGTAGTAGTGGCTACATGCTGTAAAATTTTGATAGTACATGGCATGTATTTTTGTCCCAAAATTCAAATGTAACATATGTGGCCGAAGCGGACACATTTGCAGAAGCAATACATGTGTAAACATCTGAATGGTTACATATATGTTACTAGTACACGGCATGCAGCAGATGGACGCGTTTTACATATAGCATGTGCGAAAACCATATGTTTATAAGGATTTCTAGTACACGGCATTTGTATTCTTCTATTGGAGTTGTACACAATACTTTTTCTTTTTTATTAAAAACTTATTGAAATGTCGATGAGAAAGTGGGCTGCTATTGCTATTTTGGCCACGGATATTTTAAATGAAGAAGCAGACGACGAACATCACAAATACGACAAAAAAACAGCGAATGCGTAGGACATGGACGAGAAACTGGTTAAAAAAAGCGTGATACAGAAGGGTATTGTGCAAAATTAATGTATGAATTGCGTGCTGAAGATATGGACAACGTATATTTGTTAAATATACCCTTTTAAAATGTTTTCGGGAACAGTACTAATTGGAAAAGATTTTTTAAATGAACTTTTTTGGAAAAGGCTGACGGTTCTCGATATAGAAACCTGTGGCGCATTATGTTCCGATGAAATATAATTTAATGGATATAAAGGTGGGCTGTGTCACGCCCATACGAACGAAATATCTTATATCTTGAAAGCTATAGCAGTCAGAGTATTCAAATTTGGTATGGACTATTTCGAGAGCAAGTATGTCAAAATATTGGTAGAATAGAATCGGGGGAAGGAGCACTCCCCACACAAAGTAATTAATTATGATCTTATATCTTGAGAGCTATAATAGCAAGAGTCTTTCAATTTGGTATGACTTAATTGGAAAACAAGACACGGCGAGGTAGTTGCGAGGAAAGGGTACTCCCCAGACAAAGTAAATAGCAATTGCGTTATATCTGGAAAGCTAAGATAGTAAAAGCCTTTAAATTTGGTATGGATTAATTTGCAGACAAGAAACTTTCGTAGGTAAAAAACTGGCGGGGAAGCTACGAGGAAATGGATGTTCCCCACACAAAGGAATTAGTAATTACTTGCTATCTTGAAAGCTATGTTAGTAAGAGTATTAAAACTTGGTACGAGTTAATTTGAAGACAACATATGAAGATAAGTAAAAGACTGGGGGGTGGGTGCGTGGTTAGGGGTACTTCTCATGTAAAATAGTCAATAATTACACTATACAACAAAAGAAATACCAAATAGTACCACTATATTTTTTGATCTGTTATGATCGCCTAACTGCGAAACCCGACGAAATTTAAAATTCTATGAGTAGATAGTTTTCTAGATTTTTTTATTTGAGATATTTGAGGTGTCTTCTCTACCGATTTTATCGTGGGTTGCGAACGAACTATTTAGTTTTGTAGAAAAATAAATCTAAAAAAACTCAATTAGTTATATACTCAAATGTTGCGGATTTATTCAGACCGCAATGATAAATATTATTTGTTCTTTGTGGAAAATTCATTTTTATTATGTTTATAAAAAATAAAAATTATCATATTTATTACTGCATCTTGAAGATTAGTATAATTCAATTGAATAATGCTATATTATCAATGGATTAATGTAGTTACGTTGTAACAGGTAATAAAGATATTTGTGTTTATTGAATGCAAACAATATCATTTTGTTGTATAGGCTTTCGGAAAACGTGTTTATTTCTCTGTAAAAACCACACAAAAGGTGACTTGTGAAAAATAGAGTATTCTATTTAACAGGCAGCTAAACCAAGCTTGACAGCAGCCCGTATTTAAATAAACTATAGTATAATAAACATAAGATATGATAAAAATCGAGACTTTTGATTATAATTATTTTTGGCATCGTATTGCGACTAAAAATTAAGAAAATAAATTATAGTTTAAAAAAACTTAAAAACTCGCTTTAATAACAAACGGAACTAAGGAATAGAAAATAATTTGTAAGTATGAAGAGTCTGTGTTCCGGAAATCCCAATAATCAATTATGACTAATTAATTTTTAATACGACTAAGATTAAAATAAAAATTAAGTCATGTATTAACAAAATAATTCACTGATAGTAAAAAAGGGTGGGGGAAAATTTCTATATACTGTAACATTTAACATAAAGCGCCCCACGATTTTTTACTATAAGTGAATTATTTTGTTAATACATAACTTAATTTTTATTTTAATCTTATTAAAAATTAATTAGTCATAATTGATTATTGGGATTGCTGAAACTCTTCATACTTACAATTTATTTTCTATTTTTTAGTTCCTTTTGATATTAAAGCGTGTTTAAGTTTTTTTAAACTATCATTTTTATATTAAATTTGAAAGTTTTCAATTTTGAAAAATTCTAAATTAATATAAAAAGCAGAAACGCCGCGTTTTAAAAACGCCCGTGTGGCCTCAGTCTAAATAACAACTTTTATCAATTATACTACTAATAATTAATATTATAAAAACCTCTTTACAGATTTAATTCGTGAGTTTTTACTAACTGCATTGAAACCTCTAATAATAAATATGCATACACATATACACAATACAACCAAACGAAAAAATTCCTACATAATTTGCTAGGAAACACCCAACTGGCAACGCTTTCAATGGGTACATACGGTTAGAACATGTTCTGACAAAAATTTTTGCTGTTACATATTTGTGACAGCTACATGCGCATGTAAAAAATATTGCACGTGTCACAATTCACATGTAACAAGGTAGTACACGGCATGTGAAAAATACACATGGGCGTATGCGTCTTGATAGCTACATGTGGTACACATACGAATGTTTACTTCATGAGAGCGTCCCAAAAAGTGGAAGTACACGGCATGTAGCAAATGTAGCTTCGTGATGACGTCAAAATTATGTCAGATCCACATGCGCATGTGGATTTTTACATTCCGTGTACTGTAGGCTTAATAATAAATATGCATAAGCATATACACAAACCAACCAAACGAAAAATTCCTACAAAATTTGCTAGGAACCACCCAACTGGCAACGCTTTCAATGGGTACATACGGTTAGAACATGGTCTGACAAAAATTCTTGCTGTTACATATTTGTGACAGCTACATGCGCATGTAAAAATATTGCACGTGTCACAATTCACATGTAGCAAGGTAGTACACGGCATGTTAAAAATACACATGGGCGTATGCGTATTGATAGCTACATGTAGTACACATACGAATCTTTACTTCATGTGAGTGTCCCAAAAAGTGGAAGTACACGGCATGTAGCAAATGTAGCTTCATGATGACGTCAAAATTACGTCAGAGCCACATGCGCATGTGGATTTTTACATTCCGTGTACTGTATGTAGGCTTAAGTTGATTCACTCACTTAAAATTTTGGTCTACTGGTTTTATTGTAACTTTGAAGTATAATTCCCTTCCAAATATTTCTCTATCTATATTTCTGCTAACGCTATCGCTAATTATTTCTTGTTTTTCTCTACCACAGCTTGTATGTTTACACACGCAACACCTGGAGCACAAAAATCTTTGGAAAGGTCACTCCTAACTAACTAATTCCTTTGGCTTGCACTTGATTTACGGGAAGTAAAATTATTTAATCTTTTAAAGAATATGGTACTTTGTGCTAAATTTCAAAAGTTTTTTTTATATTTTCAGGTACTACAAATTCACTAGATAGAAACATATCGATATAGGAGTAGTTATCACAGGCAGAATTAAAGCTAAGAAATGAAAAATTGTCAAGTCATCAAAAAATAATAAAAAATAAATCTGGACATCAGTACAAAAATGTAAATCAAACAATAAATAATTTAAATTAAAAACGGGACTACACCGACATAAACTTATTATTTTTCGCCTATCTCTACTTATAGTGTCAGAAGAATCCATGAAAAATAAAATAAAGACCGATGAGGAGAAGGTTGTATGGATCTTATCAATTCCAAGGAATGTCTACTTTCATCTTTTACATTTTGCATATTCATTTAAATAACTTTATTATTGTAATTTGAAAATTGAAAACCTCTACCATTATCTATTTTACAAATGTATGTTATAAATATTTCGATGAAGTGACCATAAAAAAAAAACAAAACCATATAAATGGTTTTCGTACTAGATTCCTATTTAATTATTATATCATGATTTCGCTATTAGTACGTAAGTATGAATTTAGAAATTTATTAAAATGTAAACTATTCTAGCAAAATGGGCGAATATGGTCTCATCATTGCCATATGTCCTCATTTAGCTATTATTACTGCTCAGAACATAGTAAATCACAATCAAAACAGGGAAATGTGATATCATTGTCATATGTCTCTACATTTTGTTGATTCTTTATTATGTTCATCGGCACTCAACGAGTGGTCATGCAATTGGTCCGTCTACATGTCAACGGCCAGGCCACTAGACAGATTGAGCCCATTCCTAACCAAGGGTTCGATATATATAACGATATGCTGTCCTTTTTCGACACCATCAGTAATAATGCAATTGATCTGTTTCACAACGATCAAGCCACTATACTGCATGGACCAAACTCTGGACAACAAAGTACATATAAAAACCAACTCAAGACTCCCTCAGTAGTCGTGCAATCGACCTGTTTTTATATCAACCATCAAGCCACTATACTGAGGACTCACAAAAAAAAATCAATAGTAAATATGATCATTAGCCTTCCTTTTATTTCGGCAGCTGATGCTATTAAATAAATGCATTCAAACTCCAAAGAAATCACAATCAAAATGGGCAAATAGACTCTCAATATATTGTCATATGACTGGCATTTTGTTGATATTAAATTGTTTTCATTAAACAATAAAATTTGGGCTAAATAAAATCACACATTTTAATAAACTCAAAGCTGTTAATCTGTCTATCAGTAATCCCCCATTATTATGCAATTGACCAGCCTACGTATCAGCGATCAAGCCACAATACTGAGTGTATAACCAAACGACATTATTTCATTGATGATTGATTTGCTATATTTTACCGAGACCTATTTGTCCTAACCTTTTGAATTTTAATTATTTTTATTTTGGACGCCACGTTGTACCGTAGCGCGAAACCTACTAACGAATAAATTTTGGATTTTGATTGCTTTTACTTTGGGCGCCATATTGTACCGTGGCGCTTACTTTAACTAAATCCGAACTAAAGCTTTATGAATACTATTTCTTTTTTCTTTGGGCGCCATAATGTACCGTGCTTGGTAATGTTTTCTTATCTGGAACTATTTCAGACACCAGCATAATGAAACACTACCAAGAAACCCCTTGCTTGTCAAACCATAAATAGCTTTAACTTTGCCCAGACCAGCTCAGGGATGTCAGAGGGGGTACCACCAGCTATTTATGGGACAGGGCTGTACAATAAAATTAATATTAACTCAAAAAAAACTCAAAACGACAACAAACGGTCGTTAACTCAAAAAAATCAAAAACTCAAAATGACAACAAACGGTCAGACGAAACAAATATCTGTACACCTATGCACATACAATTACAAAATCCTTACAACGGAGACGGAAGTTGGTATTTATCTCCGCACTAGTTGCCCACCCCACCATAGTAATACCAAAAACTATTATGTGTTACCCCACAACTCAAAAATAGGTCACTTCATTCTTACTAAAGCGGATATATTGGTGACTATTAAAAAAACAACATTTTCACCCCTAAACTAAAATGAATCGAGTAACGCGATCAGTATTTTTAGGCTAACAAATGTTTAGCTAAAATTAACTAACCTAAATCAAACACTATGACACTTAACTCACTATCACACTAATTATTTATAAAACAAAATTATAATTAATTAATTTGATTAATTTGTTTGTTTTGGACTTTATAAATTTAAAATATTCTAACTTTCGTTTTAATTCAAGTGTAACCAAAATAAAAATATGTTCCCACGACAATTAATACCTAACCTTTTTTTATTTTCAAATTCAAACTTTCATAACAGTTTTTCTTAAAACTTGAAACTTTTATTCTACTTTTGATAACCTTTTTATTGGTGAACAATGTTATGGAAACCGCAATAAAATAACCTTGTGTTTTTTTAAACTTCGAAAAGCACTATTATAGATAGCCGTAATGAAATGGAACGGACTCACCAATACCATTGGCTGGAACCGTAGTTGACTAGCTTGTTGCGGGAGGCACGTTAGTTGTTTTAATGTATCCTTCAAAGAAATACTTAGGGAAACTACATTCTTTTGGGTATGGTTCAATGTTGATGTGGTTGTAGTTGAAAGGATAGGTGGGGGATATCAGAGTTGTTTTGTTTGGAGACAGCATAAAATGAAAAGACAGACATTTATTAAAAGAAGCAAAAAGGGCCAACCAAGTGGAACAGTGATTACCTTTGTAGTTGTTTCATTAGCGGCAAAATTGTTTCGTGTTATCTAGAGATGTAATCGTTTCCTGGGAAAGGCAGACTGGTTGTTGCATGTATGTTAGATTTGTTGTTCTATGATAGTTGTTGTTCTGTGATGGTTTAACGTATTGTGTTTTGGGAATCGGAGGTGTATGTGGTAAATGTAATTTGATGGCTTAATTGGTGTAAATTGGAAATTTGTTGTGAGTTGTCGAACTGTTTTATATCAATTGTGTTGACAACAGCTGTTTGTTTAGCGGAAGTTCAGTCTGAAAAAAAAAGCTTTTCAACACAGAGTTGCAAAAGAGGGTACTGAGTTGTGATACCATGCCAGTCTCTGAGCAAATAGAGATCGATAAAAGGACGGTTAAAAAAAGGAAACAAAAACAAATACTATATATTTACAATGCCAAAGGGACGTTGAACCATGTCTTCTCTTTGATTATTCAGATGTATGTTCCAATATAGTAATGTTAGCTGCCGGTACTGTTTTTTATGAAGTGTTTTGTTAGTTTTTGTCATAAATTTGTAGATTCAGTTAGGTAGAATTGAAATTGAGGCTATGATTAAAATCATTGTTGAAGTGGCAGCCGTAATAAACAGTGGAAATTAGTATTACAAAAATAAAATAAAAAAGTAAATACTGTGGGTGGAAATTATAACATAAAGTTCTGAAGCAAAAAAAAATGTTAACTTAAATATATTTTAATGTGAATTGTTTACATTTATAGTAGAAAATTTTCAACAGGTGAAGAGCTTGCAAGTCCTTAACAAATATAAAATTCAAATGTTGATGACTGATTTTTTAATCACATTAGTTGACCATAAGTAGATACTTATGTAAAGAGCTTTGTATAAAATATAATATACATTTCCATACATATACATATTTTTATGTTTTGATCTCCTTTTATATTGAATTTTGTGAGTTTTGTTCCTTTATAAACATTGTATGATGAACGTACCTGATTTTATTTTGTTTTAATAAACCTAAACAATTTTTCAACTCAATATGTAACTAAAGAAATGAGTTTTATTTTCCATCTACGCATGGGTTTTCGCTTTATTGCACATATTGCTCAATTAAGCGATTTTCGTTTAATTGCGTCGGCGATTCAATTAACCGAGTATTGCTTAATTGAGTTCCCATTTAATTGCGTCAAAAGTCGTGCATTTTTAGAAACTAAATTAAGCGGAAATAACTGTATAACAATTTATTTCAACCCTTAAAAAAATAAATAAATAAAAATTTAAATTACATTGAACAAAGGACGTTCAGTGTAGTCGGACAAACATTTTTGTTTTGATTGTTATAAAGGTGATTTCTGGTAGGGTAACTGGGTTTTTTTGTCGTGCTTTAGTTAGATGAAAGCACTTTCCGTAACTATTTTATTGACCAAGATTGTGTAGAATGTTTGTTGCACGTTCCACTAAAAAGAATCCTAAGCAGCAACCTGCAGGGAGAGAAATGGAAATGAATATAAGCGATATACCTGATGCCAATCTTACGCAGCATACTCACCCATCCGAGTTGGTAAATGTCCAAACACCCCGTCAGACTCCAGCACAGGGATCCGGCGCAGTACCCAAACACGGTGGTAAACATCAAGCACCTGAGTATTCAATTCCTTCGCCATTAGTTCGTAAACCGACCAGTGATCCAGTAGCGACGAACATCGGAGAATTGACTACCATGGTGAAAAGGATAGTATAGGAATCTAATCAAGAATACCGATCTGGCTTGGAAAGAAATTTAGAAAATAAAATACAAGAAAGTTTAAAAACGGGATTTGCAGAATTGTTAAAAGAAATAAAAAAAAATTACAATGACAGATAAATCATCAGAAGGAGCGCCTGCCGATTGTGCACCAGTAATGGAACAGAATAACAGCGATGGAAATAATTTGGAAAGAAGAAATGTCCATCGAACGATAACTAGAAGATTGGAGTACCAAAATATGCCCCAAAATAGTAATTACGTTTCAGATGAAAACCTCCTAAGTAATATAGCTGTGAATGATAATAGGTATATTCCCTCAACGAGGATAGAAAAGTGGGATGTTTCATTTGACGGTAACACAATAGAAGATTTTATTTTTAGAATCGAATACCTTCAACAACAGCATGAATGTGTATAGGCCGATATAATGCGAGATTTCCATAGGTTGCTGAAAGGAGAAGCGAAGGAATGGTACTGGTCTATTATAAGAGAGAAGGAAATACGACGATGGCCCGACTTAAAGGATTCTCTGGTTCAACAATATGGCTCCAACCGTAGTGAATATGAATTCATGAGAGATTTTGAAGAACGCCGCCAACGACCAGGGGAGTCAATTGACTCATATTTTTCGGCCATGAGGAAACTCCGGGCTCGTCTTAAAACGCCATTACCCGAAATTGAAGTGATCCGCATCACGAAGAGAAATTTACGTTTGAATTTATCCCAAATCCTATATGGCATGAAAATTTATACAGCGAAACAGCTTCAGGAAAACTGTATGAGGAGTGTGCCGAGAACAGGAGAGACACGCTCCACTCAAACTCCCGATGTATTTTAAAAAACGTGGAGGTACAAACAGAACTAAGAGGGATTGAGAACAGGGAAGTAAGCAAAGATGAGCATTTGTTGAAATAGATATAGGAGGTAAAATGGTGACAGGTTTGTTAGATTCTGGTGCGTCTGTGAGTATTTTAGCGAACAATTGTGAGGAAATTATTAGTGAGATAGAGTTAGAGGTAGATCCTGTATTTGTGGGAATTAAGATAGCTGGTGGGAAAGAGTATAATGGGCTAGGAAAAATAAAAGTACCTGTCCAGATTTGGTGCAAAACGCTTACCTGGGTGTAGACTTTTGGAAAACTTTTCGATTAGCACCGTTGATTTTTGGTGGCGAAGAGATCGATGTCAATAAATTGGCTGAAGATTTTCCTTTAGAAACCGACAACGTGGAGCAACACAATTTAACGGAGACACAGCTAGAACAGTTAGAAGAAGTATAATTAAAATTAAGGTCATTTGAAAGGCAGGGTCTGGGAAAAAATACTCTGGAGGAACATAAAATAGACTTAATAGTGGGAGCTACTCCGGCTAAAGGTAGATGCTATCCCGTGTCACCTGCTGTACAGGAGTTGATATATGCTAAACTTGATGAGATGTTGAGGCTAGGAGTGATTGAAGAGAGCGAGAGCGCCTGGAATAACCGATGAACCCTTGTGAGAAAACCCGGTAAAAATAGGCTTTGTCTTGATGCAAGGAAGTTAAATGGAAAAACCATAAAGGATGCGTATCCCATACAAAACATCGAGGCCATACTAAGTAGACGAGACGTATTATATAAGTAGTGTAGACCTAAAATACGCCTTTTAGCAAATTCCTCTGGAAGCCAAGTCCAGAGCCTACACAGCCTTTACCGTTCCAGGCCGCCCATTGTATCAATATGCAGTAATGCTATTTGGTTTATGCAATGCGACGCAAAGGCTGGGTAGACTTATGGACAAGGTAATTCCACTGGAATTAAGAAGCAATGTCTTTGTCTACTTGGATGATCTGTTGATTTCAGCAGACTTTGAGAATCATCTAACACTACTTAATAAGGTGGCCGAATGTTTATCGAGGGCAAATCTAACGATTGGGATGAAAAAGTCTAAATTTTGTTTTAAGGAACTTAGGTACCTGGGGTTTATAATAGGAGGAGGGGTCATGCGAAGAGATCCGTGCAAGATTGAGGCAATAAAACAGATACCGATTCCTAAATCAGTGAGAGAAATTCGTAGTTTTCTTGGTACAGCCGGTTGGTACCGGAGATTTATCCAAAATTGTTCTTCAATCACCGCACCATTAATAAATCTCATTAGAAAAGGAGAAAAATTCATTATCATAGCCGAAGCAGTTAAGTGTTTTAATCAATTAAAACAGGCATAGACATCAGCGCCAGTGCTGGCACACCCTGATCTCAAAAGAAGGTTTTATGTACAATACGATGCGTCGAACTATGGCAAGGGGGCAGTCCTATTTCAAAAGGATGTGGAGAATAATGAAAGACCGATCGAATTCTTTTCCATGAAACTAAACAAAGCGCAAATAAATTACAGCGTGACATAAAAAGAATGCTTAGCAGCAGTTATGGCTATAAAAAGATTTCGTCCGTATATAGAATTAATGTCATTTACCGTCATAGCGGACCACGCCAGTTTGAAATGGCTGATGTTCATAAAGGATCTTAGGCTGATGTCCTTAGGATCTTCCTGGTAAGATGGGCGCTACAGCTGCAAAGTTATGATTTTTGTATCGGAAAATATCGTAGCAGACACCTTGTCACGTGCCATTGATGAAATAACTTTAGGTCCGGAAGATATAATGAGTTTTGAAACCACAGAATTTGATTCTGAGGAATACAACGAGTTAAAGAGCACAATTGGGAAAAATAAGGACAGGTTTCCCGACATAAAAGTTGAAAATGGATTAATATTCAAAAAACAAAGTCACATCTTGGATACAGATATCGTAGAAGAGTTCAAATGGAAGTTGTGGGTACCCAGTGCATTAACGTTTGAATTTATCAGGCGGGCTCACGAGCCAGAGGACAAATCCCATGGGGGCATTAGAAAAACATTATACGCGCTGAGAAACAAATTTTACTGGCCGAACATGGTAGTGCAAGTGAAAAACTTTGTGCAGAATTGTGTCAAATGAAAGGAATGTAAGTCCGTGAACATAAGACTAAGTCCAGAGATCGGAAATGAAGTAATAACACATCGCCCGTTCCAAAAGCTATACATAGACTTTTTAGGCAAATATCCACGTTCCAAAAGAGGAAATGCGTATATTTTCATAGTATTAGACCATCTTACCAAATTCGTTTTCCTCAAGGCCATGAAAGAGGCGAATGCGAAAAATGTGATAAAGTTTTTGTTGGAACAGGTCTTTCAAAATTTTGGGCGTACCGGAAATAATCCACTCGGACAATGGTCAACAGTTCACATCAAAAGAATTCGGTAAAATAATAAAATATTATAAAATACACCACATGCGCACTGCCGTACATCCATCACAGGGGAATGCGGCAGAACGCGTGAATCAAAGTGTATTGGCAGCAATAGGAATATACCTAGATAATGACCACCACGTATGGGATATTAATTTGGCATCAATTGAGCTAGCATTGAGAAACGCTGTACATTCTGCAACTGGAGTAAGTCCTTTCATGGCTCTATCTGGTCACACAATGTTTACGTCAGGAGCTGACTACAAATTACTCAAAAAGCTTAAATGCTTAGACGATAGCGACCTTGTGCCTCTGGACGACTCTGATAGGATAAGTTTAATACGTGAAGCTGCGAGAGACAACATGCACAAGGCATTTGAAAAATCCTCACTCCGGTATAACCAAGGTGCTAGAGTAACACGTTTTGTGCCGAGACAAGAGGTATTTAGAAGAAGTTTTGTGCTTATTGATTTCGGTAAAAATATAAATGCAAAGTTCTGTAGGAAATTTATTAAGAGTAGAGTATTAAGAGTATTAGGCAATAATTTATATGAGCTCGAAACAATAAATGGATCACTACCCTACAAGAAATGTATGACCGAAACTAATTCATACAGAATTTTTTTACTAATACATTTACATAAATTATGTCATTGTTGATAGAGATATCCATCATCGTTGACGAATGTTCGTTGTTTATAATGTTGTTTCATTTTTTAAATTTTATGACGTTAAAAATTAATTTTAATTTGAATCCCAAAAATTTGTGTTGTGATATTGTGTGATTTAAATCGTTCATTTAATATATCATTTGGCTTTTGGCACGGTTGGATTGCGTGGCTGCATGCGGGCTAGTTTTGATTCGATGAACGATTTGGTTATTGTCCAAACTGCTTTTATTGTCAAAGCAATAAACACCAGAGGAATATGAACGTGGCAGAGTGTTTTGTTACAATAGCAAACGATACAATAGCAAACGATAGCAAGCGATATGTATGTATACTAAGGTGAGTTCTTACATTTCGCGGCTAGCATAGTGTAATTTGGACAATCAGTGAAAAATCTTTTACTTCATAGGTATTCAATAGCAATGAACTAGGTGCTTTCAAGATACATTTATTACAAGCTAGTGACAAGAATAAAACAAGTACAACATTAAAAAACATCATTGCTTTTTATTGTTGAATATAATATATACATATATAAAAAATAGTAAATTGTGTTTTATTACAATAGACAAATATATCCGTCAGCTTTGACCGATATATTCATCAAGATTGATTGGTCAGCTGTGATGGATATTTTCATCAAGCCTGACTTATCAGCTTTGACCGATATATTCATCAGTACTGATTAGTCAGCTGTGACTAAAATGTATATCATTAATGATTGGTAAAAAGCAGTGGAGTGAGCAGTTCAGCTATATGTTCTATAGTCGATAGAATTCATAAGTTCGACAAAGACGCAAAATCACACGTACACAAAAGTTTCCATCAGTTTTTTCAAACTGTTTTAAGAAAATGATATAAACTTTGTTCTACCTGATGATGGATATTTCTATCAGCACTACCAGTCATATGATCGATCATATGACTGTCACTGCTCTTGTAGGGTAGTAGGCGTATACCACGCTAAGGGCATTAGGCAGTAGTGGCAACAAGGGACAGCGCAATGAGGGTTATAGATGGGAAAAGGATAGGACATGTGTAAAAGGCAGCTTCATTTATACTTACCACTGTAATATTTGTAGTTAGGGCTAGAGATAGGCTGTATCCGTCCATACAGGCATGTCAATTATTTTATTTATACACCCTTGTGCTCTGTCCAATATATATATTCTCAGCTGTGATATAATTTAGACTATGACCACAGAGAAGTTACGTTTGTTTTTAGGCTTTGACTCGTATCAGTGTATATAGTTTAAGTGCCACGTTGTTCTTATATAGAGTAACATCTGAGCAGAGAAAAACTAAAACAAGAAGAAAGGCATAACAAAGTAAAAAATTCATTTACAGACTGAGATATATATATATATATATATATATATATATATATATATATATATATATATATATATATATATATATATATATATATATATATATATATATATATATATATATATATATATATATATATATATATATATATATATATATATATATATATATATATATATATATATATATATATATATATATATATATATATATATATATATATATATATATATATATATATATATATATATATATATATATATATATATATATATATATATATATATATATATATATATATATATATATATATATATATATATATATATATATATATATATATATATATATATATATATATATATATATATATATATATATATATATATATATATATATATATATATATATATATATATATATATATATATATATATATATATATATATATATATATATATATACATATATATATATAGAAAATAATATAGCTCATGAGAGCGCTGGTTTTAAAATTATTGATGCTGATTATGTAGTGCTTAATTGGATCCTACCGATATTAAATCGGTAACAAGAATTGTAATTATATTCAAGGGTTACCTCTACAATTTTTTCGCCGGGAAACAGATTCGCTAGAGACACTGTTCAGGACTTAGTATGGATGGGGTCCTCGGGAGAGGATGGCGATCTGTGATAATACCGAGGAAGGATAGAAATATAGACGAAGTAGTTTAGCTATATAAATAAATCTGCACGGATGAATACGCAAATATGTACATACGGTTTTTTGTGCCCGGCTAATTCTGTGGTAAAACAGGAGACTCTTGATTCAGGGTCATGGGAGTTCCCCACGTTGGGTTTCCAGCGCAGAAATCACCCCTCACACCATTCCCTGTGGCTATAGCCAGAGACCTGAGTATTGTTGCGGGAGGCACGTTACTTGTTTTAAGGTATCCTTCAAAGAACTACTTAGGGATACTACATTCTTTTAGGTATGGTTCAATGTTGATGTGGTTGTGGTTGAAAGGATAGGTGATCCCTCACCCCCAGAGTTGTTTTGTTTGGAGACAGCCTGAAATGAAAAGAAAGGCATTTATTAAAGGAAGCCAAAAAGGCCAAACAAGTGGAACAGAGATTACCTTTGTAGTTGTTTTTATTAGCGGCAAAATTGTTTCGTGTTGTCTAGAGAAGTAATCGTTTGCTGGGAAAGACATACTGGTTATTGCATGTATGTTAGATTTGCTCTATGATGGTTGTTTTTGTTTAATGGTTCAACGTATTAGCCCAATTCACAATCTTGTGCAAATGGTGGTGCATCGTAGCATTTGCAAAATGGTATTGTATATTGATACTCACCACTTAACAATTGTTAGTGGTGAGTTAGTGACGATGCAAGACCATTTGCACAAGATTGTGAATTAAGCTATTGTGTTTTGGGAATCGGTGGTGTATGTGGCAAATGTAATATGATGGTTTAATTGGTGTAAATTGGAAATTTTTTGTGAGTTGTCGAATTGTTTTATATCAAATGTGTCGACAACAGTTGTTTGTTTAGCGGAAGTTCATTCTGGAAAAAAAGCTTTTCAACACAGAGTTGCAAAAGAGGGTACTGAGTGGTGATGCCATGTCAGTCTCTGAGAAAATAGAGATCGATAAAAGGACGGTTAAAAAAAGGAAACTAAAACAAATAATATATATTTTCAAGGCCATGTCCTCTCTTTGATCGTTCAGATGTATGTTCCAATTTAGTAATGTTAGCTACCGGTACTTTTTTTTATGAAGTGTTTTGTTAGTGTTTGTCATAAATTTGTAGATTCACTTAGTTAGAATTGAAATTGAAGCTATGATTAAAATCATTGTAGAAGTGGCAGCCATAATAGACAGTAAAAATTAGTATTTCAAATATTAAATAAAAAAGTAAATACTGTGGGTGGAAATTATAGCACAAAGTTCTGAAGCAAAAAAAAAATTTTAACTTAAATATATTTTAAGTAAAATAAAAGTAAGTTGTGTTAATAAAAATAATAAAGGATTAAGTGTGACCCGTTGAATTTTATTTAAGTATAACAAAAAAACAGGCCATTTGCTGGAAGGTGAAGTACCTAACCAAATCCAACAAAACCTGAAATTCATATTTGGTGGAAGAGGAAAAAAACCTAGCCATATGAAGGTACAAAGTTTTGAAGGAGTACATAGCACGAAAAGAAAGCGTGAACGGCCCAGGAGTTTGTAAGAAATATTTTTTGTTGTTTATAACCAAATGAATAGTTATTAACAGGTAACAATTTAAATTTTATTGTTGGTAAAATTTAGTGGTATCACCTGTAAGCCGTTGGGCTGGTAACTCCTTCCAAGTTGAAACATATAAAGTAGGCATCAGAACCACCCGGTTGTATAGAGAAAATCAAAAGCTTTAGTCAGGACACCAAATACGGGTTTTTGTCCAAAAGCAGAAAAAATCACAGCATAGAACCACTTATAAAAAAAGAATACTTACAAACCATTCTCAGCAAGATTGGGAGGAACAAACTAGTTTTATTTTAGTGATTAAGGAAAGGGAAATAATATATTAGATTAAGAATAGTTAAGTTTTAATAGTCGTTAGTTTTTTTGTTGCCTATTTGTAAGGGATTGCACTAGGGAGTAATTCAAAATAAACTAGTAATCGGTTGGTTCTAAAAATTAACATTAAACAGTTTTTTTAAATAGCTCTATTAGGGGAATAAGTAGTTGCGTTGGTAGTATTTTTGCCCTTTATTTTTAGGCCTAAAACATATCTAGTACAATCCTTATTAAAAGTCTGTTTTATGTAATTATAATGTGAGTTAAGTTTTTATGTATAAGCAGAATTTATTTGATTACTGTTTGCAGACAATCTAGTTTAATTCAGAAAAGGTTTTAATGTATAAAAAAGAGATATATAAAAAAATAGAGATCAAAATAGTCAACCTTTAAATTATCGGATATGATGTTAGTTATTTTAAGGTTAAATTTCGTCTAGGTATAAGTTTATATATATTTTGCTAATAAAGTTATGTGTTGAAAGTGAATATAATGTGTGTCTGTTGGTAATTTTTTTTTTGGATTTCAGATGCAAAAAGGTTTGTAAAGGTTTGAATGATATGCAACAATGGCAAAGGTAGGGAGGGCAACGACGTGTCTGGGCGATGATAGCTGGCCCAGAACAGAGTCTGTGTCGTAAAGTAATGAGGGGGTTGATGAGTTTTTTTACATATTCTTGATTTTTTTTATTCATTTATTTATTTATTTTTCTTTCCTAGTATTTGTTTATTTATATAATTTTCTTTTGTGTAAGTTACACATTGATTTGAATTTCTTTTTTATTGTGCGAAACAGAGTGAGATATGGGTTGAGATACCACCCCATTTTGAGTTGACAGAGCTAGCCGGTTATATCACACTCTCTAGGCGAAAAGTTTCGTAGGAAGCTTCACACAAACAAGGCGATTGAGATGTTGTCCTCCGTGAATAATTTTGCCAAATATGAGAACTCGGGCCCACGCTCACAACAATATGTAGCTAGGATGAAGCTGATAGGCACACAGCGTCTTCAGTCCTCCCGACTCGGCTTTATCGGGGAATATCCCAAGGTTCCACAGCTTATACCAATACACTTATATTGGCACATTTATCGGCGTATCAATTCCACAGCAAATTTACACTTTAGGAACGGTTATTTATAATGTTTTTACCAGTTCCTTGTAATTTTTCTAAGATTTTTTTTATTTTATTTCTCAAAGAATTAGTGTTTCTTTTTCTTTTTTTTGTACTTTTCCAGTTTCAAACAACAATAATTTTTTATTTTAAACTTTCTGCCGTGAGGTTGAAGGCAGTTCTTTGCTTCACCAAACTTCCGAACGAAATTCTCTTTTCAATTTTCGCAAAATGTCCACCTAGCGCGACACACGTTTTTTTAGAACTCCGAATATGCTATCTCTATCTTAATCTAACTACTTTTAGTAAACCCTCATAACCCCATTATCTCCCTTACACCCTAGGTAATTGCAATGGGCTAGCAACAATGTCACTCGAGTTTAAGCGGTTCATATGTATCTATAAGTCACTGACCTGTTTTTATTTATTTGAAGTAAATAAATAATTTACAAAATTAAAATAGAAAGAAATATCCGGAACACGAGTGTCACTGACCCTTACCATGATGGCCTTGACCAGAATGACCTTTTGGCCATCTTTATCAGGTATCAGGTCATCAGCAAAGTAGCAAGCATCATTCATCTAAAAAAACAATACAAAAATTTGTTTTTGTTTCATTATTTTTCAATTATTTATTTTTGTTCCCGCTTTTCCCTTTTTGTATTTGTACTTAGTTGTATTTAATGTAAAGGATGTGTTCCTCGCACAGCTGACATAGTTGTATGGTTTTAAATAAAATACAAGAGTGAAAATTCCCTGTCAATATACCTTTATACATTGTTACCAATGTCATTATATTTTACCAAGAAATGTTTCTTTGTTTAGCGTTGGCTATACATGCTTAAACATGAACTTTTTTTTTTTTAAATCAAAATAAAAGAAAAAACATTACTCTGTTGATCTACCACTACGAAGCCATCAGCTGTGTATTCGATACAACCGCATTCATCAGCTTTATAAATACTAAATATTTGCATTACTCTGTTGAGCTACCACTACGAAGCCATCAGCTGTGTATTCGATACAACCGCATTCATCAGCTTTATAAATACTAAATATTTGCATGAAACATTCGTTTTTCAATTCACAGTATTGCTTTGCTTTACAAATCACTTTCTGCTAAAATGTGCGACGAAACATGTGTTGAGAGTAATAAGCAAATAATGAGTAATGGCAATCACCGTTTCATTAAGAGAGAATCAACTGAAATCGTGTCTTTTTGATTATTTTATCATAAGTGTTAAAAGTATTTGTAAACAAAAGCAGTTGTTCATAAAATAAAGCAATGAAACGTAGGAGTGATTCGTGTGAGCTATTTGTTATCTCAATGAGGATGTGAGAAAATTAGAGCACGTTATTTAAATTAAAGAAGAAAATAACCGTTAATCAAAAAATGGCTTTTTATATGATATAATATTTATTAATTAAAATAATCTTAAAAGCTGAATCGATTTTATAAAAAGTAACTTTATTTAATTATTGAAACCACGAGTAAATAAAATGTTGTTACAAAATGGAACTAAAAAAAAAATTTTTAACATGGTAAAATTAGACAATTTGTTAATAATGTTGGCAGGTATTAGCCTTTTAGAGGGCATAACTTCGGCTTAAATTAAGCTATGTTTCTGTTATTTTTAGGGTTCCGTACTTCAAAAGTGTAAACGACCCTATTGTTTTCGATACACTGTCCGTCCGTCCGTCTGTCTTTCACAAACTGTTTTCTCGAGAACCTCCAGAGCTACGAACCTGAAACTTTCACAGAATATGTAAAACTTTTGCCGCTACAACAACAAATATATGACAGTTAAAAATTATAGGGTGTTCTAAAGCGAGCAACGAAACATATTGTAATACTAATGTGATATACATACAGACACTTACTTACATATAGACACTTGAAATTTTCAAAGTTGTATAATAGACTATACCAATTAACACTGATATTAAAAACAATAAAAATTAATGGGGTTTCTATCAGTTAATGTAATTTTGACTTTGTAATTTAGACAATTTGTTGTATCTTGGAAAACGTAAGAAGTAAAATCTTGAATTTTTAAACACGCTAAAGATAAAAAAATCCAAAACTAAAAAAATGTCAAAACGAAAAAACGCTAAAATGAAAAAAGTGCTTAAAGGAAAACTGCACCAAAATTAAACAAAAAACTAAAAAAACGCCAAAAACCGAAAAAGTCGTCAAACGAAAAGAAGCGCTTAAAGAAAAAAAACACCAATATTAAACAAAAAACGCTAAAACGCAAAAAAAATCACGAAAACTATAAGTATCGTCGAAAAACGAAATAAATCAATAAAAATGGAAAAAAATTCATTAAAATGAAAAAAAAGCGCCAAACAAAAAAGTCACCAAAACAAAAATGATCGCCAAAAAACTCAATAAAACAAAAAAGAAAGCATCAACAAAAAAAGTACCAAAACAAACAAAATTCGCTAAAACGCAAAAAATAACAAAAAACTAAAATTATCGCAAAAAAGGAATAAAACGAAAAAAGCGCCAAAACAAAAAAAGCACTAAATCAAAAAATCACTTAAACGCAAAAAATCACCAAAACTAAAATTATCGCCAAAAAACGCAATAAGACGAAAAAGTGCCAAAACAAAAAAGAAGCATAAAAACAAAAAAAATCACTAAAATGCAAAAAATCATCAAAACTAAAATTATCGCCGAAAAACGAAATAAATCGGTAAAAAATGGAAAACAGATTTAGAAAATTGAATTTGAAAATATTTTCCACAAAACTAAGTTTTTTTTGCTTTCTGTTTGATCTATTCTCAGTTTCTTCTTTGTCTTCCTCTTATTCTTCTTTTTCCTCGTCTTCCTATTCTTCAAAGGTGTTTTTATACCAACAAAACAGCGATTTTTTTATTTCGTACAAGCGAACTAATTTCAAAAATAAAGATTCCGTTATTACTCGGAACTCAGCCGAAGCTGATGTCTTTTAACAGCGCTGGCAAAGTTGGTACAACTGTACCATATTTGGTAGAATTCAGATTTTAAAAGTACAATGGTACACCAATCGCTTATTTAGTACAATTAATAATTTGTCTATTTTTCTAGAAAACCTCCATATCGCAGTTCTTTTATTGTGATAAAATATTTTATTCTTTTCGTCCGCTCGTCACTTTTATCTGAATTAAATTAAAATTTTGCGAAGTATTGAAAACAAAGTTTGGCTTAAAAGAGGCTAGCTCGCAAAACGTCTATATAATTTCAAGCTCTTACTGATCATGATACATATTAGAGTCTGAAAACAATAATATTGTATAAATTTATTTGCATTGTAGTAATGGTAGATTTTTCGGAACTTTATTGAAATTATGTATATCGTTCTACCTTCCAATAGCTAGTATGTGAGCTGTTTTAGATTACAAATTGCAATAGCTAGATCTGACTTAAACACAGTTTCCCTTTTGCCACAGATGTATGTACAGAAAAGTGATGTAATTTCTGTACTTAAAGCTTGTTTCTGGTTTCAAAAATCTGTTTTTGGACAATTATGCCCAATTTAGAGAACAATTGGTACAATTTTAAAATCTCATTTGCCATCCCTGTCTTTTAATTTTCGCTCGGTCGTGATAAAATTCACTATTAATTTTTTTGGAACTTATTTCATTTTGTGAGTGGTTTAAGTTAAGTGCATCGGCTTCATAAAAATAACAAAAAAAAAAAAAACGTTGTATAATATATACTGAATTAAAAATGTCGGAACCAAAATGTAAAATGGACCATTTTTGTAATGTTTGTGGACGTTTCATAGTTAGCGATGAAAAATCTTGCAATGCCAATGATTTTTTTGGAAGCCTATAAATAATATTTCTCGCAACAGTTTATCACTGACGTAAGCATGCCCCTAAAAAAGTTTGCTTTAATTGCTGTTCAACTCTTATGCAATGGAAAAGTGCAAAGAAGAAGGCTATACCTTTTGGTATACCAATGATGTGGTTAGACAATAGCCCGCATCAAGAAGAAAATTGCTATGGATGTATCAACTACCATAAAACTTTGAATAGAAGGAAAGCAAAGAATAAAACTTACGTAGCAGTGCCAAGTGTCCAATTACCATTACCGCACTCAGAATTCGTTCCAGTACTAACATACCGAAGTATTGATCTTCAAACAGATATCAGTACTACAGCCGCCGCTGCTACATCCATAGAATTCTTCTCAGAATACGACCCTGGTGAAGGTAGATCCTACCAAACATCAAAGGACACAATCCTAGTGACACAAAACCAATTGGATGGAATTGTTGCAAATTTGTGTTTGACTCAGAAAAAATCAGAATTACTGGCTTCATTTTTGAAAGGAAATAATTTGCTGGCGAAAGGTACCAAAGTAACAGCATATAGAAAACGCCAAAAAGTTCTTCAATGTGAATGATGCAAGAAATTTCGCTTATTGCAACGATATTGAAAAGTTAATGGAGACGATAGGGTTAACCTATAAAAAAGATGATTGGCGTTTATTCATCGATAGTTCACTAATCAGCTTAAAAGTTGTGCTTTTGCACAAGACAAATAGAATGCCTTCTGTTCCGATTGCGTATAACACTGATACTAGTGAAAATTTCGATAATTTGAATCACATTTTTTTTTGTAGAAGTATCACAATCAGGCAATTAATACCTACCAGTTAATTAGTTAATGTGTTACCTTATATGGGAAATTGATAGTGTAGACAGACCAGGTGGTGAAGTGGGAGAGAGATAGAAAGCTTAATTCATTTACAACCCTGCTATTGCGCGTTTTATGTAGAGCAGTGTTGCTAGCCCTTCTGGTGTCAAGTAGAGGAATCGAGTTGCTTAAGCTGTGTAGCCATTTTCTTAGTTTTTTTACTTCGCCGACGGTTTTGCTACAATACCGACGAAGGAGGGTGCTGTGAAGTGCTTTAGGATATGTTAGTATTACTCGCCGCCGGTACTTCCAAAGCGATCAGTGCTATGCTTTCATCACTTTAACAGTCCAACAACAACCAAGATAATAACACACCAATGCACATGAGAAAAATGCATGATGTTGTTGGCTTGCCTGAAACTAGGCTCGAACACGAAATGGCCTAAAGACAATAGGCTATACGAAAGTCATGTTCCTGAAATGAAAATTTTGTTGCCGTTGCTCCACATTAAACTTGGCATTGCTAAAAAGTTTTTGAAATGTATCGCAAAAAGACCAACAGTATTCAACCGCTTAAAAGACATTTCCCAAGACTAAGTAAAGCCAAAATTCAGGAAGGGGTTGTTAATGGTCCCGACAAACGGAAACTAATGAGTCGTCAAGATTTTAACCAAGTTCTGACTGACCGAGAAACTAATGAGTCGTCAAGATTTTAACCAAGTTCTGACTGACCGAGAATTAAATGTAAATAATGCCTATCAAAATTGAGAAATAACATCCATGAACTTTATTTCCACTTTGAAATGGAAATAGTATGGAATAGTATGAAGGCTTTCTCCTCGGGTATGTCGAATAGTGGTTTCGCTGAGGAAAGGTTTTCTGCCTTGCCAGCTTCTGGCTGATTTACAGCTAGTCTCCTATTTGATGCATAGCTTGGGTTTAGCTTCTAATAATGAAAATACTTGTACCAGGCTGAGAAGAGACTTGTTCAGACTGGCCGTAGGCCAGCTATGCAGAAAATCTTTACAAAGCGAAGTCACCATTAGATATACCCAGAGGCGATAATGTAGAAGCACAGCCAGCAAGGCAGAAACTCTTTACTTATCGAAGCTACTGTGTGATATAGAGCCATTTGTCTCTATGTCAACATTCTTTTCTCTAGCGACAATTGCACTAGTTAAAATGTCGACAACTTTATTTTTTATTTTCTTTTTTTATTATTCTGTTCCATCAATAGCAGAGCGGCAAGCCGATCGGCGGCTATCCGCTGCCGCTTCTGATTGACTGCTTCAATTTAAACAAATGTTTTTTAGTAGAATAATATAATTTTTTTAACCGAAAATACACATATGTATATGCTTATATATTTTTTCAATTTTTTAATTTCAACGGAAATTTTTGTATTTCAAATAGGTTTTTTGAATATCAATTGATTTTTTTTAATTTCAATTGATGTTTTTTTTAACTAAATTGTAAACTTGTTAATTTCGAATAAAATTTTTTTTATTTCAATTGATATGTTTTAAGCTACAATCGAAAAAGGTATATAGATCTTAGAAATATTTCGGCGTTAATAATTTTTTTAATTTTTTATATAAAAATAATATTAAAAAATATATATGTATGTGTTTAAGTGTGGGGTCACTAAAATGTACTAGGGAATCGTTGGTTCAAATATCTCCATATAGTGTGAAAAGAAATACCTCCTCAATAGTGCTAAAGTCTATTGGTAGATTTTCAATGACAAGCCTATGTTATATATCAATAGGCGATTACATTGGCTGGGGTACACCTGGCCTGGAGTAGTACTAACAATGCCGCTAGTAAATCACTACTATTTCACTATCCGCATCGAGCGAGGAAATATCAATATTGTGGACTATAGCCCCTAAAATTTAATAGTGAATCTTTGGTGCCAATGTATCCATGAGGTCCCAAAAGAACTACTTAGTCAGTAGTGCTACAGTCGACTGGTGGATTTTCAATGACAAGCTAATGTTAAATGTCAATAGATGATTACATTGGCTGGGGTACACCTGTTTAGTAGTACTACTGACAATGTCACTAGTAAATCACTACAATTGCACTATTCGCATTTCCTGCAAGGTACATATGAGCATTGATAATTTTTTGGCACACTACCACGGAATGGCCAAGAATGTTTTAGTAATGAAAACCTTCTAACGAATTTTGAACCGCGATGAATTGTAAACCGTAGGAAAATTTTTAAATCTAAAGCAGTGGATAAGTTCCAAAATAGCATTAAAGTGATACGTATAGGAATACATACAAATATCAGGTGTATATTTTTTAAGATTATCATATTTTTTATTAATAACTTTTAATGTTCTACACGACTATACTATGCCGGTTTTGATACTCGCAAAAATTGTGAAAAAGTTAAGCCCTAATGAAAATACATACATACATACATAAGTAGAGGAGACACCCATTAAGCCCGGGCGAAGGCAAGATATGCAAGTAATCTTTACAAAACTGCCTTTGCGGATTCATTGTAACAGTATGTATTTTTGTATGTATGCATGTTTCGACCTTTTTTAATTACAAATTTTAAATATTTAAAATAAAATTTGGAATTTTTTAATGAATTTTTATTTTTATAAGCAAACGTCAGTTTTTAGTAGAGTTACCACCAATTACTATAGGCTTATATGAGAAAAAAAGGTAAATATATGAAAACAAATACATTGGCAATAATATTCTCTCACGAAATAAAAAAGCTCTTTTTACTTCAAAATTTAATATACGAAAGCTTTTAAATGTTTTATAAGAATCAAATTTAAAACATTAACGTAATATAAAAAAACATGATTGTGAGAGAAGGTTTAAGTTTTCTAAAAACAGGCTGATAACACAGGTCAACACGATTTTTGAGTCTGAGTTCTGTACCTGTGATTTTGATTACTTATGCCAAACTAAAGAAAGAAAAAATATTTTTATCTAATAAAGTTTGCTTTTGTAGATACCAGAACGAAATTTCAACATTTATGGAAAAGGTCTATTTTTCAATGTTAATCATATTTAAAATTAAAACAAGTTATGAATTATATATTTTAATTAATATAAAAGACAGCACAAATAAACATAAAAATAAAAAAAAAATGATACAAAAGAAGCTTTAAAAATAAATACTTTTAGTCTTTCTAGTGTAATCGTCAGAACTTTCTCTTATGAGCATCCAAATGTAGTCACCCATCATGTTCTCATTATATTGTCCTTGATATCTTTGTTCAAAGTTCATTATATCCTGGTGGAAGCGTTCCCCTTGCTCTTCTGAATATTCACCCAAGTTATCTTTGAATTTATCCAAGTGCGCATGTAGCATGTGCACTTTGAGTGACATTCTGCAACCCATGACTTTGAAGCTGTCAAGCGTATTAGAAATAAGCTCTTCATAATTCTCGGCCTTCTTGTTACCAAGGAAGCCATGAATGACTGCTTTAAGGCTGAGCCACGCTTGTTTTTCATGAGTACTCAGGAGCTGAAGAAAATGTTCACTCGCCATTATTTTCTTTATTTGTGGACCGACGAAAATACCAGCTTTAATTTTAGCCTCTGACAGTTTTGGGAAAAATGTTTTTAAATATTGAAAGGCTTCGGAGTCTTGACGAAGAGCCTTTACGAATTGCTTCATGAGTCCTAATTTTATGTGCAGTGGAGGCATTAAAATACGTTCTGGCTCTACAATTGGTTTATTTTTTAAATTATGTTGTCCGATTTGAAACTCGCTCCGTTGAGGCCATGAATGCTGCTGGTAGTGAAGTGCATCGGCTCTACCGTCCCATAAGCAATGGTAACACGGATATTTAGTGTATCCCCCTTGCATTCCCACCAGAAAACCAACCATTTTGAAATCCCCTATCACGGGCCAGGCATACTGTTCATATTTTAAAACTTGAAGAACCATTTTAAAGCTTTCGTAATTTTCTTTGAGCATTACAGAATGAGCCAGAGAAAGTGATGGAAATTTATTCCCATTATGAAGAAGAACAGCTTTTAAGCTTCTTGTAGAGCTGTCGATGAAAAGACGCCATTCAGAAGAAATACTAGGGATTCCGATTGCATCAAACAAACCTTTCACATCATTACAGTAACACAGTCCGTCTTCCTTCGTGAAAAACCTGGCAAACATTGCATGACGCTTTCTTTGGTCACTTATTTTAACGTTGTCCTTGAGCAAACTCCACTGTTTTAACCGTGAACCTAATATTTCTGCTTTAATTTTAGTAAAGTTTAAATCTCTTATTAAGTCATTAAACTCTTCTGCATCAATGAGATGTGGTTCAACAGATGGTGTCGCGATTACGAACTCGCTGCCTTCGCTATTACTAGATAATTGTGATAGCGGTACCATCTCTTGAGTCTTCACGTTTGGACTAGAAGGAACTGGAAAAATTTCACTGTGAGGTACTGGAGCAGACGTTGATGGTAGGTTTGGATACTGGATCTTCTTGGCATTTTTTCCAGCACGACGCTTACGTGGATTAACAACACAAAAATAGCAATCATTGATGTGATCAGTTGGCTCTCTCCATATTCTTGGTACTGCGAACTTCATCTTTTTTTTCTCCTCGGTACCAGGCTGGAAAAAAATTAATATTATTCATTAACAAATGACGCATTTAATGTATATTTTACAAATATGTAAATAGGTATACAAATGTACTTTAAATATAAGGTGTATTTTCTTACCTTCTAAAGTGTTTTTGCAGTTATTACACGAGAAGTGAGGCGCCCATATTTTATCCTGACTTCGTACGGGCGTGTCAAAATAAGCTCCATAGGCGTCACAAAGTTTCTTATTTGATGATAAACTACATTTTTGGCTCTCACTTTAATAAACTCACCACAAATATAGCAAAAAGAGCCCACGCCGTTTTTACACATTTTCGATGACATTTTTAGGCCTCGCGACACATAAAATACGTTATTCCTCTAGAAAGCGTACTCGCATACTGCCATGACACTCTGCTACCTCTCACTTTACACCCACAGACCCTCTCACCCCTCTCTTGCATCATAAATGCAACGGCTCTTAAAAAAAATGTGCAAAACCACCGTATATTTAGTTTTCATTATATTAAGTACAAAAGTAAACTTTATTTATTATTAATGGAGTTCCTATTTACTTTTCGATTTATATAATCAGAAAATAATCACTAAGTAAAAGACTCAAAAAAAATTTTTTTTGGTTGAGCTGTGTAATCCTTTGTGTATTCGAAAAAAATATCTTTCTTTGAGTATAATTTTGTTGATGTACGATCCATGAAATATTGGCCAAACAGTAAGGAAGTTGAATATTTATAGCCCGGTTTTGTAAAACAAGAGTCTTCTCACATGAAGCTTTCGTTTTTTTACGATAATGTTTAAAATTAGCTTTTTGTAAGCTTTTTTGAAAGCTTTCGTCCATTCAATTTTGAAGTAAAAAAAGCTTTTTTATTTCGTGAGAGAATATTATTGCCAATACATTTGTTTTCATGTATTTTGCTTTTTTCTCATGTAAGCATATCGTATTTGGTGTTAACCCTACAAATAAACTGACGTTTGCTCATAAAAACAAATAATGAATTGAAAAATTAAAATTATTTTAAAATATTTGAAATTTTTTAAAATAAAAAATACAGAAACATGCATACATATGGACATACATATGTACAATTGTACATACATACATACATATGCATACATACTGTTACGATGAATCATCAAAGGCAGTTTTGTAGACTAAAGATTGATTGCATGGCTTGCCTTCGTCCGGGATTAAGGGGTTTCTCCTTTAGTTATCTCTGTATGTAGTATGTATATATATACATATGTATGTATATGCCACCAGCAGTTAACGCAACTTGACCAAACACGCATGTAAAGTATACTCCATAGAAGACTAGGACTACTCCAAATATAACCCAAATGTATAAAGAAAACATGGTCGATTTAACATTACGATGTCCTAGGGATGGACCATATAACCTAACTCTGTACTACATCGGAGTAGTCTCAAAGCTAACCCATGTCTACACTTGATGGAGCACTCAAGTGTTCGTGTTGAATTTAATATAACACGAGCACTTGTAGCGTAACTACAAAATCTTGTTTGCAAATTATATGGTCCATGTCTGCAATACATCGAACTAGTCTTAAAACTATATGTCACTATTAGATGGAGAGCTCAAGTGTTCGTGTTTTAATGATTACACTCGTCAAAACGCAAACACTTGTCGGTTACCTAGAAGCTATTGTTTGCAAATGATATGGTCCATAACTGCATTACATAGGACCATGTTGTAACTACTCCATATCAGCTAGATTGGACCACGTAGTCCAATATTATCTGTAGGGTTTATATCAAAAAGTAGCTTCGCTAAGTAAAAAGTTTCTGCCTGCTGGACGTGTTTCTAGATCTTCGCCTCTGGATATATCGAATGGCGACTTCGTTTAGTAATTATTTTCTGCACTGAACAAGTCTCTTCTTAGCCTAATTGCTCAGAGGAGACTAGCTAAAAGTTGCCCGGAGGCTGGTAGGGCAGAAAACCTTTACTCAAAGAAAACACTAATCGACATACCCGAGGAGAAAGTCGTCAAGAAAAAAATCTTAGCAAAACCTCTATTTTATATGACCAGAGGAGAAAAGAATGGATACTGTTTCCATTTTAAAGTGGAAACAAAGTTCATTGGCGTTGTTTCTCAATTTTGGTGGACATTATTTCCACTTTGGAAATAAACTAATGTCCATGGACGTTATATCCTTTTCGACGTGGATATAATGACCATGTTTTGTGTTAAGGATAAATTAATAAATATTTTCTGCAAATTAGAGTTCTTTCTGAATTTTTATTATTTTTTTTTTGCAAAAATTTAGATTTCTTATTTATATTTTACTTTGTTTATGCAAATTTTAATTTTGCGAGAAGTTTTTGCTGTCTATATACAGCCTCTTTTTCGAAAATGAATTATTTTGTTCATTCGTAAAAAAACGAACGAAACTAGTTTTACATATTTGTAACATAAAATATTTAAGTGAGTGAGAATATATGAGAGAGAACAAAAGAGCTTTTAAGTTTTTCATATATATTTGGTTATTATAAAATGAATTCTTTCGTAATAAACGAATGAAAACATATAAAATAGTCGATAAGCAATAGGCATTCGTTTGTTTATAAATTGCAACAGTAAAGTAACAAACACCCAGCAAAAACTTTGCAAAAAATTAAAATTTGCTTCAACAAACTGAAAATTTAAATAAGAAATCAACATTTTTGCAAAAAAAATCGATTAATCTATGCTCATGTGTGTAAAAAACACAGCTAAAAATCTCCTAGACTTTAAAGAAAATCTTAGTCGCACTGGGAAAATAAGGTGGTATGCAATTACGTCCAAAGTAATAATGTTGATGGCCATTATGTCCAAGTTGAAAAGGAAATAATGTACATGAACATTATTTCTACATGGAAAAAGAAATAGCGTCCATTAACATTATTTCCTTTTCAGAGTGTAAATAATGCCCATCAAAATTGAGAAACAACGTCCACACTTTGAAATGGTATCTATTGCTTTCTCCTCTAGGCATATAAAATAGTGGCTTCGCTAAGTAAATATTTTTGCTTGAGGACTTTGTCCTCGGGTATGTCGAATAGTGGTTTCGTTAAGGAAAGGTTTTCTGGCTTGCCAGCTTCTGGCTGATTTATAGCTAGTCACCTATGAGTAAAAATTTGATGCCTAGCTTGCCTTTAGCTTCTAATAATGAAAATCCTTATTCCAGGCTGAGGAGAGACTTGCTCAGACTGGCCGTAGGCCAGCTATGCAGAAAATCTTTAAAAAGCAAAGCTACTGTGTGATTTCCCAGCAAAAATATCCGGCTACTGGAAGCAGGTTTGTAAGGGAGAGATTTCGGTACTCTTCCTTACCAACCTGCTTCCGTATTACATGATTTTTTGTATGGGATGTCCCACTTGGTAGGTCTGGAGGCATGAGCTTCTTTTTGCGCTTCTTAGATGCATTAACCTCATGTATTTTTGTATGTATATAATAAAAAAAATTTTGCTCTTTAATATATCACAATTTCACCACAATTGGATAAATTTTTATTTGAAATTATTTTATGTTGTTTTTATATTTATTTATGTATTAAGTGGTACAAACCAGGGATTGGTACAATTGTACCATTTTTGGTACAAATCGAACTTTAAACGTACAATGGTAAACTTATGTCTTATTTAGTACAATTAATAACTTTTCCATTTTTAGGAAATCTATTGCAGCTCATATATTGTGATAAAATATTTTGCCACAAATGTCCACTCGAACATATACAACATTTTATCTGAAATAAATTTTAATTTTGCAAGGTATTAAGAACAAAGTTCAACTTAAAGGGAGGAATATTTAAAGTGGTCAGATGAGACCAGCTCTCAAAACGTACTCTGCAATTTAAAGCTCTTGCAGATCACGACATATATTAAAGTATGAAAAAGTAAATTGCTATACATTTATTTGCATTGTAGTAAAGACGAGTATTTCGCAACTTTATTGAGAATATACTCTTCTATCTTCCAGTAGCAAGTTTGTCCAAAATAATGTGTTATTTTTGATTAGATATAGCTAAATCCGAGTTAAGCACACTTTGCATTTAGCCACAGATAGTATTATAAATGCATTTCCACAGGAAAGTCCACTTTTTGTCACGTGCGACACCAAGCAATTATGCTTGTTTTAAGATTTTTTACTGCTTTATATATTTTTGTAAGCCATAAGTAGCTCTACATTGAGTAAAAGCTTAGGAAAAATCTAACTACATGGTTCTGAAATACAAGCTTAATTGCTTGATGTCGCACGTGGCCAAAAAGTTGACTTTCCTGTGGAAATGCCCATATACTTATGTATGTATATATAATATTTGCTATATTTAATACAGTTTTTTCGTTTCCAAAATCTGTTTTGGTACAATTATGTCCAAAAAAGTACAATTTTAGATAGCAATAGGTACAGTTTTAAAATCTCATATACCATCCGTGGTACAAACACAATTGGAAACTATATTACACTACAATTTACTTGTATAAAATACTTTTTGCTCGCGTATTGAATCAGGAATCAATCCCACGATCTCCGCATGGTAGACTAGAACACTAACCACTAAGCTACCGAGGCACAGTTATTTTCATACACAATTCAATGGAAGAATAAAAAATTAAATTACGAAGCAAAAATCACACTCGCATCCATATTTGTACCCACGTACAGAGTTGCCAGAAGCTTTCCGAAGAAAGTCATCATTTGACGAAATGAAAATCATATTTTGATATAAAAAATCATCATGAATATTTTATTCCAAAATATTATTCAAAGCAAAGACAAACAATGAAAGATTTATATAAAACGAAAAAAACGCATTCTTAAAAGTTTATATGATTTCCTTACATTTACATTTCCTTCTAGATAGAAGAGCTAATACTTTTTTGGTAAACAAATATATAATATATTCTTGTACATTTTAAAATTTTGTGTAATTTTTTTCAATTATTCATTTTATGTAATAGTAAAAATTCGTGAAAAAGAATTAAGATCAGGAACAATCCCCAAAATATATTAAAAATTGCCATGACGGTAAAAATATATAAGAACGTCAAAATGGTCAAATTCACGCACAAAATTATAAAGAAGCTCAGAAAACATAACTCGAGTAATATCGAAAACATGTTGATATCAGCAAAAAAGCTTTAAAATTATCAATATCACTAAAATGAAAATTTTATGATATTTTTGCAAAAAAAATTTTTAAATCGCAAAAAATTCAACAAATATACTTACATATATTACATCTGCACTAGTTTCCCAAAAGTTTTAAATGTTAACAAATTTAATCGAAAAAATTAATTTCATAAAATACAAGTTCCGAAAAGTGTCCAAAAACATATTTTTAAATTATGCAACGGTTTTTTATGTCAAATAAATGTTTTTGTTGCTCTGTTTTAGTAAAACTGCATCATCACAATGTGATTTGATATTTTTGACGCAGTCAAAAACTAAAGAAATCCATGAAACATATATTTTAATACAGTGGTGGAAGAAAAAACAGGGACACATAAAATGTGTCCCTGTTAAATTTAAGACATTCAATTCCTCCATGTAAAAAATACAAAAAATATACAATAGTGCTGCATTCGGAAATTTATGTAATATAAAAATATATACCTGGAAAAAATAATAGGGACATTTTATATATTACAGAACAAAATTATTTCTTACTACTTAATCCTAATATTATTTCAATATTTGGTAGAAGCTCCTGTTTGAATACATGCTGACATTGAACTCACAAGATTGGCGCAGATATCCGGCGAATCGCAGTACTATGGTTACACATATGTGTCCCACATAACCTGTTTATTTGTAAGGTTTTACGTGCCAACTTTTTATTTTTAGAGCTCCACAGAGGTGGTCTATGGAATACGAGTGTGGTGATTGGGACTGTCACTCCATAAAATTTCAGATAAACAAAGTTTATGAGACGTTATTGTGAAACAAGAAATTGTACCTATTATTTCTTCCACCACTGTATATCTTTATAAAAAAATTGCGAAGAATAGTCAAACAGGGTACACACTATCGAACACGACTGGCAGTTTTGCTCAACAATTTTTGCTTACTAGATAGTGTGGGCACTAATTTCGTCATTCATTGATTCATTGATTGACAGTCAGCGACCATATTGGTTTTCGACTAATAGTGTGTACCAAAAAGTGTCAGTCAAGAGTTTTATTTGTAGCATAAAAATTACAAATTGCTATAAACAATGATTTATTAAAAGAATATATCTGGTGCTATGACATGGAATGTTGTTTTGACATATAACAGGAGTAGGGTGTAATGAGTGATGTTAAAACAAAAGCATCTCAGGAGTTGCTAAACACTATGAAAAAATTAAGTTATTATCAACGAAGTTCATCCATATTTCTACTTTCCATGTTTTCTAGTAAATTATTTTCTTGAATGACTTTTTTAACACCCAACATTTATGATAGTTTTGTTAGCCAAACCCATCATTCAAAGCTGATGAATTTTTGACCATCACTCAAGTTCGATAATATGTACACCGCTCTACACATTAAAAGTCGCTAAAATGGAAAAGTGATCATTTTAGAAAAACTAACTAAATTCGGAGAACAAAGATATATTATTATCCAAAATTCCAAATATTTTAGTCAGAGAAAGTTCACGCACTACCATAAACTTTTATGTAAAAAACTATGGAAAATTATAAATTAATTGATATAAAAAATTAAAACAACCATTTAAAATATTTCCAAGCAAGTATGAAAAATTATCTTTTGGCAGAAATCATCAAATCATATTTTGATTTAAAAATCGTCAAAAATATGATAAAGTCATCATTCTGGCAAAAAACATAAATAGCCGACCAAATTCATCGTCGCTCGCTTACGTTATTGCATCCTCGTAAGGCAGACGGGATGAACTGTGTGCTTTTCCGTATCTCCGAAGCACTTCTTATTAATCTACCTGCTTCCTTGTACCAGATTTATTTTTGCTGGGATACTTACATACATACGTAGAAGAGAAACCCATTAAGCCCGGGCGAAGGCAAGATATGCAAGCAACTGCAGTGGCAGTTTTGTAAATATTAATCTTTACAAAACTGCCTTTGAGGATTCATTGTAACAGTATGTATGTGTGTATGTATGCATGTTCCGACCTTTTTTAATTAAAAATTATAAATATTTAAAATAAAGTTTGGAATTTTTTAATTAATTTGTATTTTTATAAACAAACGCATTGATGCCAACTTTGGCTCTTTTTTACGATATAAGAAAAAACGATATGACACACTGTATTGTCATTTCGTAAGTTTTTTACGATATGACAACGCTGCGATATCTTAGTGTTGTTATATCGTAAAAAACTTACGATATGACAATACAGTATGTCAATTCGTTTTTTGTCATATCGTAAAAAAGAGCCAAAGTTGGCATCAGTGAACAAACGTCAGTTTTTAGTAGAGTTACCACCAAATATAATACGCTTATATGAGAAAAAAGGAAAATATATGAAAACAAATATATTGGCAACACCATTCTCTCACGAAATAAAGAAGCTTTTTTTACTTCAAAATTGAATATACGAAAGCTTTTAAATGTTTTATAAGAATCAATTTTAAAACATTATCGCAATATAACAAAACATGAGTGTGAGAAGGTTTATGCCATAGGGTACATAGAGGCCAAACAGAAACTTCAAAAACCTAAGTGTGCTGTCAAAAACCTAAATCTAAGGATGCATTAGTAGAGCATTTTGTATTAGTATTGGTTTAAAATGAAAATTTCCCCACAGCACTAAAACCGCACTTGGTTGTAACAAAAAGTATTCTAAACTATTTATATTTTGTATATATGAATTTTTAAAAGTTTATGCAATTATTGTTGTATTAATTAATGAAAATATAAATTTAGAATGCTTTTTAATACATTCGAGCTCAAAAAATATTGATTTGCTAAAATTTTTTTGGAATTTTTCTATTTGGTACCAACAATTTTTATCCCAAATAGGAATGAAAATACAATACTGTTTAATGAAAAATTGGGTTGAAAACTTTGATAAATTTCAACACACAAATGTCAACAAAATTAAAAAAATATTTTAAAATTATAGCAAGAAGAAATATAAAATTTATATTAAAACAAATAAAAAAATTAAATAAAACTAAAAAGTGTTTGTGCGTGAAAAAAAGTTACGATTTAGTGCATTTTGAAGTGGAAAAATTATAGTCTCTCAAGTGTGGTGAAGGGCAAAAATGGCGTCCTCTCATTTTTGTTGAATTCACAATAGCTATATGTGTAAACAGAGTTGTCATTATTTTATTGACAGTGCGAGAGCTTGCTATCTATGTTTATCAATGGTTTATGTTTTCTAAAAACAGGCTGATCAAATTACTTATGCAATTTGCTAGACAAACGAGTGGATATTGCTTATCGACTATTTTAAACACTTTCATTCGTTTATTACGAATGATTTCATTTTATAATAACCAAATATATATGAAAAAATTAAAAGCTCTTTTGTTCTCTCTCATATATTCTCACTAACTTAAATATTGTATGTTACAAAAACGTAAAACTACTTTTGTTCGTTTTTTTACGAATGAACCAACTAATTCATTTTCTAGAAACAGGCTATTAGTATTTTCTGCGTAATTGTTTATAAGAAAAGTTCTTTTTGGGTTTATTTAAAAAAATTTTTGGAGTTATGTATGATTAATCATAGTGGAAAAAATATCGATATATATCGAAATATCGATATTTTTTATTCGATATACATATATCGATGCCGATTGATATTTAAAAATATATCGATATATATATCGATATATTTTGTGCACTCGCCCATCCCTACAACACACTACGACATTGTATTAAGGTTGTAAAAATATTCGTACTTAAAATAATTATGTTTGTACTTAATTTAAGAAATTTGTACGTGATTCAAATTTTTATTCATGATTTAATCCCGTTTTCGGCTTGATTTAAGTACATTTTAGTGTTATTCGTACTTAAATTTTTGAGTACGACTCAAGGGTGCTATTGGCTGAGTAGATAGCGCGTTTGACTACAAACACTGAGGTATTGAGTTTAAGACTAGTTTCAGGCAAGCTAACAACATCATGCATTTTTCTCATGTGTATTGGTGTGTTATACCGGCAGCGATTAATACTAAAATATCCTAATGCAATTCACATCACCCTCCTTCGTCGGTATTGTAGCAGAACCGTCAGCGAAGTAAAAGAACTAATAAAATGGTTACATAGCTTAAACAACTCAATGCCTCTACTTGACACCACAGCGGCTTGCAACACTGCTAAAAAAACGCGCAATAGCAGGGCTGTAAATCAATTCAACTTTCTATCCCTCTTCCACTTCACCACCTGTTCTCTCTACACTATCCCTTTCCCAAAGAAGGTAACACATTAATTAATTAATTAACTGGTAGGCCTGATATATATATATATATATATATATATATATATATATATATATATATATATATATATATATATATATATATATATATATATATATATATATATATATATATATATATATATATATATATATATATATATATATATATATATATATATATATATATATATATATATATATATATATATATATATATATATATATATATATATATATATATATATATATATATATATATATATATATATATATATATATATATATATATATATATATATATATATATATATATATATATATATATATATATATATATATATATATATATATATATATATATATATATATATATATATATATATATATATATATATATATATATATATATATATATATATATATATATATATATATATATATATATATATATATATATATATATATATTGTTACGTTTTTAGTCCTTTACATAAAAACGGTTTTATTATTTTCACAGGATTCGTTGAATTGCAATAAAATAAAACACGGATACTTATTTTACAAATAAATTCTCAGTAACACTTTATTTATTACTTTAAAAAACACGTACAACTAAACGCGATGTACACACTAACTATTCTTGGCGATGTTTACTCGTCTAAGTTTAAAAACACACTTCTTTATGTCGTCTGGCAGCCTCCCCTTATATAGTCAATTATAAAACCTTCTGGTAACTTCGCTAACTTTCTGGAATACAGCCGTCTCTCTTTATCTTTAACTGTACTGTAATTCAGGTCTCTTTTCATCTTTAAGTGTACGGCATGATCATTTGGTCTTGCTATGGTGCAATGTATGTGCGTGTGTAGATGCATGAGATTATTCTTCTGTTTGTTTATCTTCGCACACACACATACTCTAATGCTTGCAACTTAACAAATTACGCTGTCATCAAGTCTACATCTCTTGCAGTTTAAGTTTAATGTCACTGTTTGTAATTGCGATTAAGCAGTCTCGAATAATCTTGAAAGTTCTAGCTACCGTTTCCTGAAGATTCCGGAAACTTCCATTTTCCGTTATTTTGAATTCTATTGGCAGTTGTCGAGTGATGCCAAGTTTAATTGTGGTACTTGGTTGCCAGGTTTTGATTTTATTACAGTGATTTAGGGGTATAAAGCAGATAATGATCGGGTTGTCAGCTTGTGTCGTTACATTTGAATCTGCATTTTCATTTCGTAACACTGCCGCCCACTTAAGCCTGTTCGTCCCGAATAGGCACACAATCACCTTTTCCATAGTGCGCCAGTGGTTCAAACTTAATTTTTGTCTTCCGTCCAATGTACTGCTCTATCATGTGTACGACGTCATTCATCCTTTCGATGATACCACGGATCTCTGCTTCCAACTTGTAGTTATCCCATGACAGTCTCTTTTCCGTGCTCACATCCACTGGGTACTGCTTCTTTACTTGTACCGGGCGAAGTGTAGCTGTGACTACTTCCATTACGCGCAGATCTTGCCGAGGCTGGAGTGGCATCAAATCTCATCGGAGAGCGTGTATCGTCATACCCTGGGCCTTTATTACCTTTACGTTCATTAATACTGCACTCATTGGCACCACGTTGTCTTATACCTTTTATGAAACCATCACGCGCCGCAGAAATTTGCATTTGTTGACGTTTAATTTCTCGAAGCTCTATTTCTAGCTTCTCACGCTCTAATTTTTGGCGCTCCCGTTCCAAGCGTAATGATTCAGCCTCTCGTTGCAAACGTTTTCGTTCCACAGCCAATTTCGTACGCTCCTCAGCTAGTCGGGCTTCCTTCAGGCGCAGACGCTCTCTTATTTCTTTATGCCGTCTGTCTTCGTTACGTGCTTCAGGTTGATGACACTGCTCCTGTTGTCGCTCTTGATAACAGCCATCACAACGAGACTTTTGATGACTCTTCCATTTATTATTCCATGATGGCGAGACAGATTTTGTTTGCTTTCTTGTTGCGTTGCAGTTGCGCTGGATATGGCCTTTCTCTCCGCAGCTATAGCATTTTATTCGCACTTTGTTTTTATTTAAAGCCAATGCTTGCACTACTGCCTCTTTGATGTCCTTTTCCCAATTAGCTTCTTTCTCGGTAATCACCTCCAGATTTCGGACCATATACGCTTGCGGGTTAGAAATTATCCTTGCGGTCTCCTGTGCTAAAGCATATGTCACATTTTCTATAAAAGTAGGCTTCGGTGTCGCATATACTGCATACCTCACGTCAGGATCACTAATGCCACGCAATAAGGAATCAATTTTCAGCTGCTCCAGCAATGGGTGATTTTCGCCAGGATAAGATAGTTGCACCAACCGTTCGATTTCCATTGCGAAATCTTGTAGGGACTCATTGGGCTTCTGTCCTCTACATCGCAATTCCATACGGTATATATCTCGCTTATGTTCGCCACCATATTTCCGCTGCAGTGCCGCCATTATGTCATCAAAATTATTTCTGCAGCTCCCTGGTACGGTTTCAAGTGCTTCTGCTGCGGCTCCTTTTAAGGCCAAAATCAGCTCTATGGCCTTTTCTTCACTGTTCCAACCATTTTTGCTGGCAACTGTTTCGAACTGGAACTTGAAGATGTTCAAAGGTGCGCTGCCATCGAAACAAGGCGTCTTTACTCTGCTGGAAGCCTCTGGAATAACTCTCACTGGCCCTCCTTGACACTGAAGATTAACAATTTTTGCTTCCAAGTCATGCAATTTCTCGTCCACATCTTTTACATGCACTTCGACGCCACCAATTTCTAGGCTATGAAGTTTATTCTCTAGTTCTGAGAGTTTCTCGTCAAATTTGCTAACTTGTACTTCAATGCCATCTACTCTTCTATTTATGGCCTCAGAAATTTCTTGAAGTTTCTCATTTGTGGTCTTAGATGTTTCTTGAAGTTTCTCATTTGTGGCTTTAACTTCAGCTAGCACCCTCTCGTTGTTAGCTCTAGATGTTTCTTGAACTTCAGCTAGCATTCTCTCATTGTTGGCTCTAGATGTTTCTTGAACTTCAGCCAGCATTCTCTCATTGTTACCTCTAGATGTTTCTTTAACTTCTTGAAATTTTTCCATCATAGCGGCGAACATTGTGCTTAAATCCATGTTGCTTGTCGTGGCACGAGTACATACCTCTATTTCCTCTTTATCCTCAAATTCGTATGTCCCGATGTCGATGCCACGCTGCTTGAACTCATCTATCAGCCTCTTCTGAAGTTCCACTTTATTGCCTGTTGCTGGCAGTTCCAGCTTACTCAGCTCTTTTTTTAGCTGCTCAACTTTTAGCTCTTCAAACTTCATGGCTTCTATTTTTTTTAAAACGTCCTTTTGTAATTTTTATTTTAATTAATAATGTTTTTTTTTATTAATGTCCTTTTTATTATTATTAATGTCCTTTTTATTAATTAATAATGTCCTTTTTTTATTTTATTAATTAATAATGTCCTTTTTATTTTATTTTGCAATTTTACTTCTGACACCAATTGTTACGTTTTTAGTCCTTTACATAAAAACGGTTTTATTATTTTCACAGGATTCGTTGAATTGCAATAAAATAAAACACGGATACTTATTTTACAAATAAATTCTCAGTAACACTTTATTTATTACTTTAAAAAACACGTACAACTAAACGCGATGTACACACTAACTATTCTTGGCGATGTTTACTCGTCTAAGTTAAAAAACACACTTCTTTATGTCGTCTGGCAGCCTCCCCTTATATAGTCAATTATAAAACCTTCTGGTAACTTCGCTAACTTTCTGGAATACAGCCGTCTCTCTTTATCTTTAACTGTACTGTAATTCAGGTCTCTTTTCATCTTTAAGTGTACGGCATGATCATTTTGGTCTTGCTATGGTGCAATGTATGTGCGTGTGTAGATGCATGAGATTATTCTTCTGTTTGTTTATCTTCGCACACACACATACTCTAATGCTTGCAACTTAACAAATTACGCTGTCATCAAGTCTACATCTCTTGCAGTTTAAGTTTAATGTCACTGTTTGTAATTGCGATTAAGCAGTCTCGAATAATCTTGAAAGTTCTAGCTACCGTTTCCTGAAGATTCCGGAAACTTCCATTTTCCGTTATTTTGAATTCTATTGGCAGTTGTCGAGTGATGCCAAGTTTAATTGTGGTACTTGGTTGCCAGGTTTTGATTTTATTACAGTGATTTAGGGGTATAAAGCAGATAATGATCGGGTTGTCAGTTTGTGTCGTTACATTTGAATCTGCATTTTCATTTCGTAACAATATATATATATATATATATATATATATATATATATATATATATATATATATATATATATATATATATATATATATATATATATATATATATATATATATATATATATATATATATATATATATATATATATATATATATATATATATATATATATATATATATATATATATATATATATATATATATATATATATATATATATATATATTTTTTTTTTTTTTTAAAACGTCCTTTTGTAATTTTTATTTTAATTAATAATGTTTTTTTTTATTAATGTCCTTTTTATTATTATTAATGTCCTTTTTATTAATTAATAATGTCCTTTTTTTATTTTATTAATTAATAATGTCCTTTTTATTTTATTTTGCAATTTTACTTCTGACACCAATTGTTACGTTTTTAGTCCTTTACATAAAAACGGTTTTATTATTTTCACAGGATTCGTTGAATTGCAATAAAATAAAACACGGATACTTATTTTACAAATAAATTCTCAGTAACACTTTATTTATTACTTTAAAAAACACGTACAACTAAACGCGATGTACACACTAACTATTCTTGGCGATGTTTACTCGTCTAAGTTTAAAAACACACTTCTTTATGTCGTCTGGCAGCCTCCCCTTATATAGTCAATTATAAAACCTTCTGGTAACTTCGCTAACTTTCTGGAATACAGCCGTCTCTCTTTTTCTTTAACTGTACTGTAATTCAGGTCTCTTTTCATCTTTAAGTGTACGGCATGATCATTTTGGTCTTGCTATGGTGCAATGTATGTGCGTGTGTAGATGCATGAGATTATTCTTCTGTTTGTTTATCTTCGCACACACACATACTCTAATGCTTGCAACTTAACAAATTACGCTGTCATCAAGTCTACATCTCTTGCAGTTTAAGTTTAATGTCACTGTTTGTAATTGCGATTAAGCAGTCTCGAATAATCTTGAAAGTTCTAGCTACCGTTTCCTGAAGATTCCGGAAACTTCCATTTTCCGTTATTTTGAATTCTATTGGCAGTTGTCGAGTGATGCCAAGTTTAATTGTGGTACTTGGTTGCCAGGTTTTGATTTTATTACAGTGATTTAGGGGTATAAAGCAGATAATGATCGGGTTGTCAGTTTGTGTCGTTACATTTGAATCTGCATTTTCATTTCGTAACAATATATATATATATATATATATATATATATATATATATATATATATATATATATATATATATATATATATATATATATATATATATATATATATATATATATATATATATATATATATATATATATATATATATATATATATATATATATATATATATATATATATATATATATATATATATATATATATATATATATATATATATATATATATATATATATATATATATATATATATATATATATATATATATATATATATATATATATATATATATATATATATATATATATATATATATATATATATATATATATATATATATATATATATATATATATATATATATATATATATATATATATATATATATATATATATATATATATATATATATATATATATATATATATATATATATATATATATATATATATATATATATATAATGGGTGATTTTATAAGAACTATCGGAAAGTAAAAAAAAACACATAAAATTCAGAAAAATGCATGAAATATTTATTTGGATCGATAGTTGGGTCGATATAATTTAATGTTTGAAGATTATTTCATGCAAATGTTGGCCGCGGCTGCGCCTCAAATGGTCCATCCGCTTAGTCCAATTTTGGCATACTCTTTCCAACATTTCGGCCGGTATCTCACGAATAATGTTGGCAATGTTGGCTTCCAGTGCGTCAATCGAAGCGGGCTTGTCGCTATAGACATTAGCCTTAACATAGCCTCACAAAAAATAGTCTAGAGGCGTTAAATCGCACGATCTGGGCGGCCAATTGACTGGTCCCAAGCGTGAAATAAACTGTTCAGCGAACTCGCCTCTCAATTGGTCCATTGTTTCGCGTGCTGTGTGGCATGTGGCACCGTCTTGTTGAAACCACATGTAATGCAAGTCAAGCTCTTCCATTTTGGGCAGAAAAAAGTTTGTTATCATCGCACGGTAGCGCTCACCATTCACAGTAACGTTGTGATTCGCATCATCTTTGAAGAAATACGGCCCAATGATGCCGCCAGCCCATAATCCGCACCAAACGGTTGTTTTTTGTGGATGCATTGGTAGCTCTTGCAATGCTTCTGGCTGCTCTTCACTCCAAATACGGCAGTTTTGCTTGTTCACGTATCCATTCAAGCAGAAATGAGCCTCGTCGCTGAACACAATTCTTCGATAAAAAAAGTGGATCTTCATCTAACTTTTCAAGAGCCCATTCACCAAAAATTTGGTGTTGTGGTAGGTCGTTTGGCTTCAATTCTTGCACCAGCTGTATCTTATAAGGCTTCACACCCAAATCCTTCCGCAAAATTTTCCACGTAGTGGAGTGACAGAGGCCCAATTGCTGCGAACGGCCCCGAATCGATAATTCACGGTCATCACCAACACTGGCCGATACGGCTGCGATATTTTCTTCAGTTCGCACTCTACGTAAACGTGTTGGTGGTTTAATGTCCAACAATGTAAATTTGGTGCGAACTTTTTTTACAATAGCCCGAATAGAAGCCTCAGTAGGTCGATTAAACTGACCATAAAATGGAAGAAGCGCGCGATGAACTTTCTTAACAGAGCACGCATTTTGGTAATAAAATTCAATAATTTGCAAGCGTTGTTCGTTTGTAAGACGATTCATGATTAAATTATAGACCAAACTGAAGATGTTTGACAGTGACACAAGATACAAAACGTGCGTGAGCTGTCAAAACTAGTGTTGCCAAAAAGATAATAGCAAAAAAATCACTCGTTATATATATATATATATATATATATATATATATATATATATATATATATATATATATATATATATATATATATATATATATATATATATATATATATATATATATATATATATATATATATATATATATATATATATATATATATATATATATATATATATATATATATATATATATATATATATATATATATATATATATATATATATATATATATATATATATATATATATATATATATATATATATATATATATATATATATATATATATATATATATATATATATATATATATATATATATATATATATATATATATATATATATATATATATATATATATATATATATATATATATATATATATATATATATATATATATATATATATATATATATATATATATATATATATATATATATATCTGTATTGACTAAATTTACACGATGAAATATTTCATGAAATAATTTTTAGTTGCTCATTGCTAGGCTGGAAGAACAAATGGAGTAAAGAAAATTTAAAAACGTAGAGAGGCTGGACATAAAAATTAAAAATTGTTCGAGTTCAGATTTGATTATTTATTGTTAGTTCAATTTTATTGAAGATACAATAAATAAATATAACCTTAAAAAAATATCTTTAAAGTTAAAAAAATTTTAACGCTCTAAGCTCCGAGTTCAAATCCTATGTTTCGTATTCTTTAGAAAATTTTGTAAGATATTGGTTGGTATTTTCATTCTCATATAAGAGAACCAAAAGGTAATGACAATATAAGGAGAACGTGAAAAAAGTTGCCATATTATTAGAGATTATAAAATCTGCGTTGTTAGGTCAAAAATCTTGAAATCTGCATTTCGCATTTTTGGAGGGGTAAAATCTGCAAAGTGCAGATAAATCTGAATTCCTGGCAACAGTGATTGTATTTTAGAGTAAATAGCATAGACAATACGTAGATAGTAGGAATGGGCAAAAATATATCGATATATCGATACTTTCGCAAAAATATATAGATATATATCGTTGATATTTTTAATTGATACCACCTGCTAGGGCTTAAATAGGGCTATATTTCCTCGTCAGTAGATTTCTCCTACAAAGTTAGTGTTTCGGGCAAAATTTTTGAAAAACTGTTTTCGAGAAATTTATTCAGGCTATAACCCCAAAACGTGACTATCTGCCAAAAAAACCTGATAAGGCTTAAAAAGGGCCAAATTTCGTTATCAACGTATTTCTCCTACAAAGTTAGTCTTTCAAAGAAATCTTTTGTAAAGTATTTTCGAAAAACTTGATTCACCCTATAACTCCCAAAGCTGACTATGTGCCAAAAAGTATCGATAATTTATGAAAAATCCAAATCTTGACTTTGAAAGGAAAAAATTGAGTTCATTCAGATCGCTACATGTGTACATACAGAAAAAATATTAGTTACGTTATACTATATTCACACTGCTATAGTTTAACGTGTTTCGGCAAATATTTTAAGAAACTAAACAAATTTGTTCAGACTACAATTTTATAAACTTTCTGTTTACAGCATGACGCATTTATAAAAGGTGGTAGCAAACCGGCAACTATAAATTTTTTTCGTGTCCTATATATTAATAATTTTGCAAAGTTATTAATTAGAATTTTACATGTGTATGTACATTTTTCCATTTGAACTGAAAACTTGAACCAAAACCGAGCTTTTTAATACTTTTAAGCGAACACAACTCATAACTTTCCGAATACGCTGCTTGTTGTTATAGAAATGCTACAACCTTTTTTAATTTCGACTTTGTTTACATATTTTGCCGCCACTACAAACCGTGTTCAATAAGCACTAAAAATAGAAAAATCGACTAAACCATACGTCAAGAAGTACTTGATTTTGAAACACGTAAATTTTTTGACAATTGGGTATATGGGAAAACATCTAAAAATTAACGTGTTTGTCTCGTAAACACCTAAAATTGCCATAAACACGGTAGTGTGAATTGCCTATTAATCCAGTTATTAATTTAGATTTGTAATATGTTACGAAATAATTATTAATGTTATATTAGTATATTAATTAATTAATTTAAACAATTTCCTTATCATTAGATTTCTCCTACAGAATTAGTATTTCGAACAAAATTTTTGAAAAACTGTTTTCGAAAAACGTTATTCAGCCTATGACGCGAAAACCTGACTACGTGCCAAATAAAAACGTTGTAAGCCACCTGATAGGGCTGAACGGCTACATTTTGTATCATTAGATTTTTCTTTCAAAGTTAATGTTTCAAACTAAATTTTCGAAAAACTTGACTCGCAAAATGTTCACCCCATAGCTCCCAACCCTGAATATGTGTCAAAAACGTTATATACAACCTACTATCACCAAATACACAGAAGTGAAATATATTTCTGATCGCTGTGTACCTTTAAATATCATTTTCTTTTGCAGCGCCTTTCAGTAGTAGGGAACAATTCGTACGAGCCTAATTAAAATTTTAAAATTTGGGTAATTAAAATTTGAAATTTTAATTGTTAAATAAACAAAAGTGTAATTTGATACCCGTGGGAAAAAATGAAAGTACCCTGTAGGCAAAATGTTGTTAAAAAAATTGTGATGAATTATTATTGAGTTAAAGTATTAGTGTAAAATTATATTATACATAATGTTTTGTGTTATATGAATTTCGGATATGGGTGTATCTGTGGGTGAGTGGGGTTCGATACCTACCATAGACCCTGGATGTTTTCCGTTGCTTCGTGAGTTGTGGTTGTGTTGAGATAGTGACCTATGAACAATTGGCTTACTATAGACTGTGTGGTTCTTATGGGGTCATATTGAGAGATTGGGTAGTGTTTTAGATTATATGTGGAAATAAAGAGTGTAGACAAGTTTGGTGACAACGTCACCAAACTTGTAGATAAAAAAGTCGACTTGGGTTCCTACGGGGTTTATTGTGTCGCTACTATTATTTTTTTGTTCTTGATAATTTTTGTGGTGCTTGTGTTTACATTTACTTTGTGCATGGCTGTGGGTGCGTGGATGTGTGGGGGATGGGTTTGTGTGTGTGTTTCTTTTTTCTTATCTTTAGATTTGTGAAGAATGTGTGTATGTCGTTTCAAATGTCCGTCTTGTTTATTTCTTGGGATAATAATTTGAATATTTGTTCTACAGAATCATGTTTATTGCTTTGTTTATTCAGCTGCACATTTTTTGAGAATGAGTCATCATTTGAAATGTCCGTCTGATTATTTGTTTTGCAGAATCATGTTTATGACTTTGTTTATTCAGCTGCACATTTTTTGAGAATGAGTCATCATTTGAAATGTCCGTCTGATTATTGGTTTTGCAGAATCATGTTTATGACTTTGTTTATTCAGCTGCACATGTTTTGAGAATGAGTCATGATTTGAAATGTCCGTCTGTCTATTTGTTTTGCAGAATCATGTTTATGACTTTGTTTATTCAGCTGCACATTTTTTGAGAATGAGTCATCATTTGATAACAAAATTTTATTAGTCATCATTTAGTTGTGTTGTATTTGAAATAAAAAACAGTTGTTTTAATTTTTTTTCTATGCATTTAATTTTTATTAAATATATTTAAGTGATTAAAAAGTTTTAAAATTGTTAATTTTAAGACAATAATAATAATAATAATAATTTGTATACATAAATTATTTTAAACAAGATATTTCTTTTGTTAGTAAAAGAGCATTTCTTAATGCGCAAACACCATATGTATGATAATTACAATAGAAATACTCGGGATATTTAATTTTCATTTGTTTAAAGTTGATGCATCCAAAGTCCTCGATGTTAAAAACTCTCTTTTTAAGTATTTTTTCTAGCCATTGTCTCTTTTCTTCTCCTTTAACATATATTTTATAATAGCGTACATTAGCTTTTAAAAACTTGCAGACGCTTTGAAATGCGACTGATCCATCGTTCCACTTTAGGTGATGATAGTTCTTTGTTAACCAGCTTACTTCTTTTTGCTTCTTTGGCGATAGACATTTAAAATCAAAGGGGGGTTCTATAATGAAATTTATGGCTTCATTGTTGTTGTTGTTGAAAATGATCGCTACTTCTTTTGCGATGAAATCATTTGAATCGCTTTTGAATCCTTGCATATCTTTACAAACTATATTGTCATCCATATTGTTTAATTTATAAGACTTTTCGGACTTGTCCTTTTATGGGTACATATTCAATTATGCGATCATGAATAAGAATGCAGTAAGCTGATGTCTTTGAGGCAATATTTGTAGCTGTTTCAAATTCAATTTTTATATCAATTGGTCCGTTATTGAGCGATTCGTTTTGATGGCTGACATCTACTACAATAATCGGTGCATTATTTTTAAATTCTTGAGCCGTTAGAAGCGATTGAGATTCTCTCATGTAATAGCTCTGTTGAAATCTTAAATACATATCATATAGAATTGCATAGCGTTCATTCTTAAATTTGATATTTAGGTCATCATATGGATATGATACTGAATTTAAATGTACTTTTCAATTTGTCAGGTCACAATGAACAAACTTATTTTCTTGTTCAAAAGCAATCAATACAAAACGGGGTCGTTCTCTACTTGCAGCTAATTTAACATTCCAGATATGACTTGTTCCTGTATTAAGTTGTGGATTAACATGACTATCCCAACTACGGAATGCCATCGGTATAGAAGTACCATTGTTAATAATTTTTATCATATTCAACTTGCTAAAATCAGATAATTATACATGTGGAATTCTCCATGAGATGAGTGAAATTGAAAGTTTTGCTTTTTCCGTGGAAACGCTCGAGTGTACAAGATCTTCATCGTTCTTATTACGCAAGAGTATCAATTCATGTTTCCCATTTAGTATGACTTTGTTGTAGTCTTCAGCGAAACCCAAAAGGGCACATAAAAGTTAAAATATCCATTAACAAGTTTTAAATCATCAATTTTATTCCAGCCAGCATTCTGCATTCCAGTGCTTTCCGTTGGTGATAAAGAAACAAAATTTTTTATGGTACTTGTACCTCCTAAATATCTTGTATGATCAATTTCAATACCATTAAGTTCATAACGAATTTCATCAAAGAGATATGCAACAAAGTTGTTTTTTAATTAAAAGTTGTCTGTAGATGTGGAGGTTTTCTCATCTACAACAGATCCCTCAACATATATATAACTTTCAGTAGGTAACACATACAAATCTTGATTTTGAATTGAAATGCGAATTTCATCATCATTGTTGTAGGATTGTAGGTATGGCACATATGTATGATAGTCCTTTTTGATTATATTTTCATCAGATAAGGGTTTATCTAAGACATTTATTATTGAACTCATTTTGCCTTCAATTTAAAATTCAATGACTTGAGAAAATTTTTATTTGCTGTCGTTAGAGTTTTTTGATGAATTGACCTCTTTAATTGTGGCTTAGGTCATAATAATATTTTAGGTTCGTATGCTGATGGTGTTGTTGTTGTTGCTATATTCTGTGATATACTCGAGTTGAATATTAGCATTATTTAGTTGGTCTTAAATGAATTCGTATTGTTATTTCCTCTCAGCGGAAATTAATTAAATCACCGTGCTAATCCACTACTCGTAGAGCTAGTGAACTTATCTCTCTGGAGGTCACCGGTAAATAGATGAGATTTCGAGGTATCTCATCTATTTTATAGCCTGGAGGCACATTAATCGGAAATTCATGAAGTGTATGCGCCTTTGAATTATTCATATATGTATTAACAGCGATACTACTTTCAATTCGCAACAGATTCATCTTGAAAATATTAGCTTGAAGATCAGAATAATGATCTACGTTGGGAGTTAGGATTTGACTATTGAATCCCAAGAGTTTTCCAATTGTATTTTCTTTATAAAAATATATTGCATCCTTAGAGCTGTTGACTTTAACTTGCATTGTATTGTTATTGGCTTCTATAAAAATTCTATTTTCTGGATTGTAGCGTTTATATTGTTCCTTTATATAATCAACAATATCATTCAATTCATAAGATCCAATTGGTATTTCAATCACTTTTTACCTATATGAAACAAATTGTTGTAGACATCAACATTTGGGATGCTATTATATGAATGCAAATCAGTTAGAGCACACGCATATGCCCCATTTAAATCAATAGGTGGGAAGTAATTAGCAGATAACTCTGATGAGTTGGAGCTTAGAGTAAGTGTTACTGACATTATGACTGTCTGATTACGAATAAATAAGTTCAACACAAAATTGTTTATAAAAAGGATTTACATATTTATTTCGTCTTTTTTATTGTAAATTTACATTATAATCTTAAGTACTAAGTATGTATGTATAATAGTTGCTGATAATGTTTCAACTATAATATTTCATCTTTACTTATCAATGAATTGTGATCGTTACTAAATCCTAATCATTTAACAAATGCTTTGGCTCCTCTGGTTTTAATAACCTTTTCAACTAGATATGTAGTAGGAAATCTTGTTTTTAAAAGTTCTTCATCATAAAATCCACCTTTAATAGGATTTCAACGATAATCTTCTAATATGTATGTTGTGGGATATGTATTTTGAATAGATTTAATTGTGAAAATTTCTATTATCCAGTTTGTAGTATAGCCTTTTTCAAAAATATGCTTATATTTGCTTATGCGCACATGATCACCAACATTAAATTTCGATATTTTATACATTATCAAATGACTGTATACTGTATACAATCATTTTTTCTCATTTGAAGAGTTGACTTTAATTGGAGCCATTTTAATGGTACGATGAACTTCTGTTATATGATTCAAATTGATCTTTGTAGACATCAAGCCAATTGTATGTACCATTAAAACTAAATTCTTTCCACATCATCCCTTTTAATGTTCTATTAAATCGTTCTACTATTGATGCTTTCATTCTGCTATACGTTGAATAGTGATTAATTTTGTACTTATCCATCAATTTTCCAAAGTGTTTATTGAAAAATTCTTTACCATCATCTGTTTGTAGGTTTTTTGGTACTCGTCCCAATTGAAAAATATATGACATGGCTTGGGTTGTTTCAAGTGCAGTTTTTGTTTTAAGTGGTACTGCCCATGCAAATTTGGAGAATGTGTCAATTACAGTTAACAAAAATCTATAATTTTTATTGTCCATAGAATGACTTCCCATTTCAACTAAATCAGCTTGCCAAAGATCATCTATTCCTTTCATCACAACTCTACGACGTAAAAAAGATTTTCGAGCTTGTTTATGGAGTTCATTTACTAAAATTCTTTTTGAAGTCATTTTTTTAGTATTAAGAATTATTTTCGATGTGTTGTGATCTATTTGATACACTTTTAGCTATTGACACAAACATGTAATTTCAAATCTATAAATCTTCTCATTAACTTCTCTTTTGTATACTTTCAACAAATTTTTGTAGATATCCGTCTTCCAAAAATTGTTTGATTTTGGAAACAGTTTCTTGCATTTTCTTATTCTCTTCCAACTGTAATATTATTGCATGTTGTAGCATTTCGATTTGAGTTCTTAGAGTATTATGAATATTGTTGTTATCTTCCTTAAAGTATTTTAATAGCATGTATTCTATTTCTTCGATTTGAGTTTGCAGAAACAATTTATGGATAACATCGTTTTCTTCCACAGCTTTTGCCACATTTTTGACTCTATTTTTTTTGGACATCGATGTTGTTGTTCGCATCCATAAAGAACCCCAACATTTTAGTGTCATTTTTCAATGAAATTATATTGCTTGTATCGTTTAGATAATGTCCAAACTTGTCAACAGACATACTTTATATAGATTATTCTATTATATTAGCTTCGCGAAGTTCTTCAATAATTGATGCAATTTCGTTATTATGATTAGTATGACCTGCAGCTTGTGATGATACCACTAGTCGAAGTCGATCTACCATCTCATTTGGATCATCCCAGTATATATAGTTTGGCTTATGAGGGTTAAACTGCATCAATCCATCACCTTTATAATTAGATATTGTCTTGTTTGGTATTGATTTTAATAAAGTTGGTTTCTCTCTTTAAACATCTTTTTAGTAATATGTTTATATTTATAGGCTTTCGTTCCCTTGATTTGTCCATCAGGTTTATAGTATCTTCTGTACGCATTTGTATTAATTAAAATTTTTTGTAGAGTTCTGGTTCATATTTATCATAGTTTTTTGGTATTTTATGAAACATTAGAGAAAATAGTCCTGGTGTTAGAGCCCATATTTGACTACCAACATGTATTTTGTTTTCATTTAATTTGAGCTTACTATCACCAAATTTCCATTCATTATTGAAATCTTTATGTGGACCATAGTTAGTATTTAATTCATTTCTTCCTTCCAAAACAGATAAGTCAGTGTAACTCTCTTCAGCATTTGAATTTTGAGAGTAAAAATCGTCATCATCATCATCATCATTATCAATAGTACTTTCACCATTAGGATCAGCAAGTGAATTGCTGGTATCAAATATTGATTCTTTTACAAGTTTCTTTGGTGTACTTGTCTCCAACTTAACTGATGGTTTCTTAAGAGGATTAGAACTGTTATTATATTCAATTTCTGTTTTCATCTCATTCTTTTCTCTTTTGATAATTCCATTGATATTATTAGAATTATTTATAAATTTGTTTAAAGGATCTGTTATAGGTTTAAATGTATCTTTTAGTTGTTCACGTGTGTCTATTTCGCCCGTTTTTATACTACGAAGCGTTTTCTTCAAGACATTTCTTGTCGCAACCAGCTCTATTAAAATTTTTTCATCCATTTTCCAGCTATCAGATCAGCTTATTATGTATCTGATCAGGTTGTCAGATCAGCTTATTAGGTACCTGATCAGGTTATCAGATCAGGTTATTAGGTATCAGATCAGCTTATTAGGTATCTGATCAGGTTATCAGATTAGCTTATTAGGTACCTGATCAGGTTATCAGATCAGGTTATTAGGTATCAGATCAGCTTATTAGGTATCTGATCAGCTTATTAGGTATCTGATCAGGTTATCAGATCAGCTTATTAGGTACCTGATCAGGTTATTAGTTATCAGATCAGCTTATTAGGTACCTGATCAGCTTATTAGGTACCTGATCAGGTTATCAGATCAGCTTATTAGGTATCAGATCAGGTTATTAGGTATCAGATCAGCTTATTAGGTATCTGATCAGGTTATCAGATCAGCTTATTAGGTATCAGATCAGATTATTAGGTATCAGATCAGATCAGCTTATTAGGTAGATAATTAGATCAGGTATAGTTGATATTTCAAGAGCTATGTAGATGTATTATGGTTAAAGCCAGATTATATACTAAAATTTTTCTTTTATGTAGAGCAATTTATATTGTTATGAAATAATAGAATAATTTTCTGTAGCGCCCATTGTTTAATTCATTATCTTTGTTTATCATCAAAAATCCATATTTATCCCCTCAGCACAATCGACAAATTTCATGAAACTTTGCATAGCTTATATCGCTGGCAAGATGATCCCTATAAACATGTTTCATATTTGTCTCATTTTGTTTAAACATTATAATCATATTCGCATTGTTTCTTATTAAATGTTTGGAAATTCTGGTATAAGTTTGGCACAAGTAGAATGAATCAACATCCCTATGTCGTCCCATACAAAAATAAGCTCGTATATTATTCTGCTTCTCACATGCAACATCATCAAATATCATAATTGAATTAGTTTTAGCTTTGTCAGGGGGAATAACTGATTCATTTTCGGTGAATGTGTAATATCCCATTCCTTTAATAGGGGTCAAGTATTCATATTTCGGCAGATATAGAGATTTTGAGTATAAATAGATGTTTTCAAACTTTAGTCCATTAGGACTTTCTAGTAAGCCAATCATAACATTAGTCTTTCCACAATATATAAATATTTTTATGTTGTTTTACTAACTGCATTTTTATAACTAAATGCAATTCATGTTTGTTACCTTTTATTATAGAAAAAATAAATAAATAAGATGGTTATACATTATCAAAAGTCATTTAGTCATAAAAACATCTTCGTTGGAGCAGGTTTGCTAGGTAAAATAATAAACTCTCTTCCTGTTGAACTTCATCTTCCTGGATATCAATACTGTGGACCTGGAACTAAACTACAAAAACGTTTAAATCGAGGTGATAAAGGAATCAATTTATTGGACTCTGCCTGCAAAAATCACGACATAGCTTATTCTAAAAATAAAGATTTAAATATTAGACATCAAGCTGATAAAATTCTTGAAAATTCAGCTTGGGATCGAGTTTTATCAAAAGATAGCAGTCTTGCAGAAAACTCATTTGCATATATGGTTACTAACGCTATGAAAGCCAAAACAAAATTTGGTATGGGTGTGGAGAAAAAGAAAAATGTTAAGAAACCTAAATTAAATGGTAAACAATTGTTCAGTTCATCAATTAGAGCTGCAACAAAAATACTAAAGGAGAAAAAACCTTTAGACATTAACAATGCTATTAGAATAGCACGTAAAACGATCAACAAAACATTAATAGGAAGAAAATCTCAAGTTATAATACCTCGCATAATAAATGTACCAAAAATTGGTGGTTTTTTCCCTCTAATACCGATTTTAACTGCACTGGGTGCAATTGGTAGTCTAACGACTGGAGGTGCTGCTATAGCTAAGGCTGTAAATGCGACAAAGAATACAAAAAATCAGCTTGATGAAGCAATTCGACATAATAAAGCGATGGAATCTATAGCTGTTGGGAAAGGACTTTACCTAAAACCATATAAAAAGGGTTATGGTTTAGTTTATAAAGAGCAGATAAAAAACTCTTAAAAATGCTACCAAATAGACCACTATCAGAAGTCGATTTGAGAAATTTTTCAAACAAAATTCCACATTTTAGAGGAGTTTTCATGTTGGACTCACTACCAAAACGACCAAAGAAAAAAGAATGTGGCATAATCAATTAGGATATATCAACAGGACCTGGTACACATTGGGTACCATATTATAAAAACATCAATGAAAAATAATATTTCGATAGTTTTGGAAACTTACAACCTCCTTCGGAAGTACTCAAATATCTGGGCACAAATATAAAATACAACAATAATCAACATCAGAATAATACATTTAGCTGTGGTCATTTATGTCTTAAGTTTCTTTATGAATAACTGAAAATATTAAATAAAAAACACAATTGTATATATATATATATATATATATATATATATATATATATATATATATATATATATATATATATATATATATATATATATATATATATATATATATATATATATATATATATATATATATATATATATATATATATATATATATATATATATATATATATATATATATATATATATATATATATATATATATATATATATATATATATATATATATATATATATATATATATATATATATATATATATATATATATATATATATATATATATATATATATATATATATATATATATATATATATATATATATATATATATATATATATATATATATATATATATATATATATATATATATATATATATATATATATATATATATATATATATATATATATATATATATATATATATATATATATATATATATATATATATATATATATATATATATATATATATATATATATATATATATATATATATATATATATATTTCACAAAACTCTTTAATGCATTTTTATTTATTTATTTATAATTTACTATACAGAATTAATTTTGTATTTTTTTTATTCCCAAATGGGATATTGAACATTTTAAATCAAAAATGCGTCCATCTCACTCTCAAGGATTAAGCTTTGTTCACCATCTCTGCGTACTTGAAATATTCCACTCAAGAGATCCTTAATTTCATCATCTGTCAGAGGATTATATCTTTTATGTAAAAACATTATATTTTTTCCATCTCAACTCTTAGTGTTGGTCCATATTTTGTTGTTACCCGTTTAATATTTTGCACAGGATATTTAGCAGCTACATCTAGATCCTTTATATGAATTAAGCTTTTGTTGTTTAGTGAATTAAATTTTGATATTAAATTTTTTGAGGAGCTCATTTTTTAAATAGATCTTGTCACTTTGAATCTTTAATTGAAATTGATCTTGAAAGTAGTGATGATGAGTCCAATAAGCCTAACCGAAAATATTTATTGTGAGAAGGTTAATATGTATATGTGGAGAAATAGTGCTAGAGAGATAGGGATAGATATATAGGAATATTAATATGAATGTTCCTTCTTTTAATTTTTTAATAGTCTCTTTGATAATGAATGGGAAAGAGCAATATGTATATTCTATACCCTCTATTCTAGAAGGATTATAGGAAAATGGAGAAGGATATAAGAGGAGGAAAAAATAATATTGAATTTTATTCACTTTGTAGCTAAATATTTAGGAAAAAAATTATCAGTATCGACGAATCCTTTGAAAAAGTAAGCAGCAACAAAATTAATACGGAATATTAACAAAAATGAGTCAAATAAGAAGGAGTCTTAATAAATTTATATCGGATTTTGATAACTTCAGACTATACGATCATTGGGAAATGATCATATTTTTTCAAAATATGCGTGACGAGAATTTGATATTATGGAAGATGAAGACAACACAGAAGGGCATTTCAAATGCTGTCCCTAGTATGATCCGAATTGTGAGGAAGGACCTGATACATGTAGGTGCTCGATATACTTTCTACGGAAAGCTATATTAGAAAATTTAATGGAATCTTATTATACAATGTTTCAACCATCATAATTAAATTTAATAAATAAAATAGTATTATTAAAATAAAATATTCACTGTATTGTATTATTTTTTCTAAAGGATAATTAGGAAAATTAAAGAAATTTTTGAGTTAAAAATTTTATGAATAACTTATCAGATTATCCAACTTTTTTTGCCTCTGTAAAATGATGAAATAATTAATTTTAATACAATTTCATAATGTTGTGAAATTCAAATTCAAGAAATAAACAAATCAAATCGAAATTATGCAGGATTTAAAAGTACAGTTAAACTTATAAACAGAAAGACCTGCCTATAGGCAGCCGCTAAAGCACACAACCTTTTAGCTATATTCTTTCATTCACACACACTATTTCAAAATCTTTTTTCCGACGGCATTCTTTAATAAGAAATTTTTGCTAAAATGAATTTTTATCTAATAATAATCGATGGCGGATATTGAAACTAATGTTCTTCCTTAACCTATTCAATTACCCTAGAGGTCAACTCTTCAAATGAGAAAAAATTATATTGATGGTATTTTAAGTCTAATCTAATAACAATTAAGTTATTAAATTTCTATGGGTCTAATCTAATATGTATCCAAATGTTTGTAAATGATGTAAGCTTCCCTTACATCATCTAAATTAAAATTTTATGAATCTTCAACCAATGAAGAATGGAATATGGTAGGTAATAACATATACCATAGTCATACAAGTTGTTTATAACTAAATAACTTAGATAATTTGATTTATTTGTAAAGTTCTGTGTTACATCATAGTACTATATTTGAATGTACACAGAAAAAAATAAGTTTCGTTTTTGATAACAAAAATCCCGGTATTCAATTCCCTTATATTGATAACAAAATTATTTCAAAATAAATATATATATAAATTAAAAAAATGTTGACATGGCTGGAATACGAACCCGGGCTTTCCGGACGTAAAGCATACACTCTCTAGCTGAGCCATATCCCATTTATTTTTTTATGGGATACAACTTGTTTTAAGTACTTATGTATAAAAAGAAAAGAAATAACCGGCATGGAAAAGAAATACTTACAACGAAATATTTTATTATGTTAAAGATAAATGTTATTGAAATTCATATTTTTTTTAATAACATGGTTTTATTGAATATAATTCTTGTCTATTTTTTTCTGTGTAGTACATACTTTTCCAACATATTCAATATCATCCTTACTATATGACTAATTAGTAGTCATTTCTTCGAAACTAATTCAGATGATTACACGAGAAGATACCTGTACATATAATTAAATAGAATTCATTGACAATTTAGTTATTTTGTTAGCAACGTCATCATATCAACCATCATCGTATAAAAAACCTTCTAGTGTGTTCGTACTTGATACCTTGATAATATAAATCGAAATTAGTCAATAAAATATAGTTTAGTAATGCGTTTTTATCGTTCACTATAATTTTCTTTAATATGAATATGCATAGATACATTATTATTTAAAAATTCTCTTATAAATATTCTAAATATGCATGTATATATACTACATATGTCTAATGTTGAATTAAAGGAATACTTAATATGCTAACTGTAAGCAAATGGAATATGCTTTTACAATTATCTAACAATATTTGAGTTTGGTATATTGACTGATTCCTAAATACAATGGAAATCTGTACATGTATACTATAAAAGGCCTATATATTTGCTTTTTTAAGTTCTCCCTTATGTTTTTATTAAGACTATCCCATTATGGTATTGAATTAAGCACATGAATCTAATGGGAATATTGACTTCTTATCAACCTGTAATTTAATAATATTCAAAAATATATCGAGTAATAATATTCCGAAATATATCTACAATTAAATTGAATTTTCAAGGATATGTGTTGTAATATGAGTTTTAAAAATAGTACGTACATATTTGTATATTCAGTTTCGGTATGGAATTAGTCAACAGATTTTACAGAATCTCGTTCATAATAATAATTTGAATTTACATTAATTCAAATAATTGAACTAGAAAGCGTAAATAAATACTTTCATCTTAGATTTTGCATTTATTTGTACCAAAATTTTTCAAACATGTTATCATCACAATCTCTATAATAAACACTTGCTTCTTTCATATTTTTAGAATGTTTTATTAAACGCTGGTGTTTTAAAACAACCAGCTTTACTCTGCATATCAAAAATAAAAAAAGCTAACCTTGTTTAGCAAATCAGTATAAGAAAATGTATGTATTATTAAGTAATATACATACATATGTACGTTCAATGACACGCTTCAGAAAAATAAAACAAAACTCAAACAATAGAACACATCAATACAAAGATTATCTATCGATCACAGCATACTAATATGTACCATCTACTACTTTCCAGCGGTCAAGAGAAAAGTTAACTTATAAAATCCCTACATGATAAAATATTTAATGCAAAGAAATATCTTTGTATATCAAATAAACTCATTAAAATTATTAAAAATATCGGATGTAAAAGTGATATAAATAATTAATGTTCCTGTCTTCCATGTATAGGTAGGTATAAGCATTCAAATGAAAGAACAACAACCATGTAATAAGTATATTGATAGACCTTTCGCCCTTAAAAATATAACCGCCGAATACTAAAATAAATTTCCTGAGTCATGAAAACTTTTCATGACTTCCCCCTAAAAAAAAAGTTAATCTTCTGGTCCTCGTGTAGAGCTCATTGCAAAACAATCACACAAAGTGATAAAAAAATAGTGATGTACATGCACATCAACTACCACTATAAGCTCAAGACTATACAATCTTTATCTGTACAGTTCAAATGATAAACAAAAATATCCAAGTCAGCAGAATTAAGAATACATAAAAAAATTTTAAAAGAAAAATTAATATGTACAACCTCAAAAAGAAACTTATATACATACATACATAAACAACAACCTACAAAACAGCAAAATTTATATAGATACTAGATCGATCACAACAGACATATATCGTATACACACACTCAACCCAACACACACCTACAAAAAAGTGATGACGTAATAATCATACACAAACATAACATATAATACAATTTCATACTATGTATTGTGAAATTCAAATTCCTTTGTCTAGCAAATACGAAACGCTGTTTCTTAAATAAATAAACAAACGAAGGTGCCATAACGACACCTTCGTCTCACCAACGAAGCAATAGGCGGACACACTAAACCCTATAATATAATAATGACACCTTAACATCTATCTACAATTGTTACATTAAAATAGAGATCAAAATATACATCACAAGTTCATTAACCCTATTCAAAAACTCTGGTTATGGTCCCAAAATATTGAACAACTGAAATGCACTTGTACATAAAAAAACCTCTGCAAACAAAATACATATTTCAAATAAAATATATCAACATATTTATTAGCTACACACAGCTATGAATCCAAACGATCATGCGATTATTTTGCAACAAAAAAACAAAAGTTCTCACTTGAAAAAATTTAATACAAACACAGAGCAAACACTTATTTGTATGTATGTACATGCATACATCAAATAAATTTGCAGATATGTACATAACTATGTACACATATTAGCCCTATTCACAATCTTGTGCAAATGGTCTTGCATCATAGCATTTGCAAAATGGTATAGTATATTTCTACTCTACACCAACAAAATATTCAGCAATGCACTTGCTACTCTTTCAATAATATGCAACACTTCAAACTGATAGTTTATATTTACTCTACTTGTGCAACACTTAATTGCAAACCGACAGCTGACATTCAGTGAACCAGGCCGACTTGCTTGTAATCGGCGTTTAAACGCCGTCGTTTAACTTTCACCCATACCTGCAATCGCTGACTTTATTTAGCTCAAAGTTTAAGCCGGCTTAAAAATCCGCTCGTTCTGCCGCCGCCGCCGATGAAAGTATATCGGCTTGGTTCACTGCTGACAATAACAAAACAAAAATTAAATAGGAAGAGTAAAAGTGCAAAAATGGAACACCAAAACATTAAAAAAAGACTGAAACGGGATAAACCAAATAAAAAGTGGACAGAAGAGGACATACTTAAGATATTAAATTATCTGCAGGATGCTCCAGAAATAGAGGTAAGTGGCTTTCAAGAAAAACGTTTGCTAATACTTTCTAGCCGGTTTTGTTGACATTAGCTGCTAGAATTTACTTACATATGTATATACACACTAAATATGAATTATTTATTTAATAATAGACACCAACGGCCCAAATTTTCTATAAAAAGCTTATAGAAAGAAGTGGCATTGACGCGACGTGGGAGCTGATTCGGTGGAAGGTAAGGCATCTGAAGGCAACCTTCAGAAAAGCCAGTGATTGGCGGAAGTCTACTGGTGCTGGGCTCCTCGATACAGACGCAGGAACTTCTAGCGTTGAAGGTAAGTGAATTCCATCAAAATATAAGAAGTGGTGTTACAAACTTTTAAATTATAGGGAAAGTGCTACAAATTTGTCCCCACTATAAGCAGCTTAATGAAATTTTCGGGGAAAAAAATCTAAACAGCGAATACGTGGTGGTTGACAGCGGAAACATTATCACAATGGATGACTCTATAAGCGAATCGATGATGGATTCGTCTTTTATTGTTGACACCGTTTATGCAGAAGAAGTTGTTATCGATTCGCCTAATAGAGCCGAAGAAAAATCTACGCCAATTACATTTAAAACAAATTCAAAATATTTTATTTTTAATATAATTGTGAGAAAGAATTCCTTCGACATCGCTAAATAGGCAGTTCATTTTAAAATATTAATTTTATATTTTACATATTATAAATGAATTTCTTTATTTTTTTATGTTATAATGGATGTATGTATATATCTGAATATATTTCAAATGTAATAGATTTTTTTTAATAAATAAATTGAAATTATTTTAAGAAAACATTAATGAGTATATGGCTTGTCTTTTCATTTCACCAGAACTATTTGAAAAATTGTCTTCCGGATCACTAGGATCTTCTTCAGCCGTTGCTTCAAATATGCTTGACTCATTTAAGTTTGAACAATTATTTATTAAAATATTATGAAGAATACAGCAAACAAGAAACCAGTCGCAACATAATTTATGACTTTTTTTATTGGCAAGACGCATTCTTAGCTGTTTAAGACTACAAAATCGTTCTTTCAAAAGTCCAAAACAGTGCTCCACTCTAACCCGATATTTGCTATGCCGTAAATTGAAAGCGATCTGAGCATTTTTATCAAGCTGTCGCGCGTTGCTTCTGTAGGGAGTAATCAATGTTGCTGATAAAGGGTATGCTGAGTCTCCTGCTATCCATTGATGTGAAGAGAAATATTGCTCATTTTCTTTAAATAGAGAGCTATTTCTATATATTCGGGCATCATGCCAGCTTCCAGGATGACCAACCACTACTTGCGCTTTTATAGAATATATGTGATTTCTGGAGAAGTATGATGTATGATCTTCGATTGGCGATTCCGCCAATTTAATCTCGGTTCCGTCAATATACCCAATGCAGAAAGGGAGCTCGTCAAATGTGTCCGATACGATTTGCGACCGTTCACTTTCATTGGGCCAGTAAATATATTCCGATTGGAGGGGCAAGAATACTTTAAAGATTCTTTGCGTTATTATCGATATTGTTCCGCCATCTCCCACTCCGAAAATAGTTGCAATTTTCCTAAACGACGCGCTTTCTCCTGATGAGCCCAGGCGGAAAAGTACTATTGCTAGTTGCAGTTCGACAGAAAATTGCTTAACAGAATGCGCTTTAGTAAACACTGCATCGTTTTTTATTAAATCGCACAACATCGCGAATTGCTTCCTATCAACTCTTAGCATTTGCCGGAATCTATCCTCATCCATGGCTGTCAAAATATTATTTCGCCAAATATTTGATTTAGGTACTGCGCTAGAAAACCCTCGACGGCACTCCACCACAACAGATAAATTTTCTGCAAGTTCATCTAAAATTGATTCTGCTGCTTCATCATCACTTTCCATATCTAGATAAAAATAATTGGTATGAAATGAAAGTTAGCAGCTAATATTTCTTACCTTCCCTGTATATGATCTCTTGAGCTGCTACGTCTATTAAAGAGTCAACTAATTGTTCTTTGAAACTTTTCTTTGACATATGTATTTTTTTTAGGCCAAAACTTTAGTAGAAAATAATTATATTTGTCAATCAGCTGTGAATTTCGTATTTGCAACAAGCCTTGCAACCTAACCCAAAGGGGTCGTTCACAATTGATAGAAAATATTTCCAATTGCATACATTTGCAATCTCAAATGCACAAGATTGTGAATAGGGCTATTGTCAAATTTCATACCCATGCGATTGCGTACTCAGAACATTTAGTAGAACTTAACACAGCTCCTCCTCCCCTCTCACACTTCCATAACCACATAATAAAAATTTACAAACCGTTTACCAACCGACTGACGTTGAGTCAAAAATGGACGGACACGCTTAAATAAATAGAAACAAAACATTTTAAAACTTTAAATATAAACAAATTGAATTTAACATACATAGAACAAAGATAAGATTGACATAATAAAAAAATGTCATCGTCCACAGTATTATAAAACACAGATGTAATCAAACGGATTTTAGCATAAAAATATAAAAAATAGGGAAGGTCACATACATGAGAACATTTTATACTACATATGTATATCACATGGCGCCTACAAAAAACAATTCAAACTATTTTAACAACATACCTCCAAATCATGGACATACTCAAATTCATACATTCAGACATATAGAAATTCCCACAGAGAGACAGAAATTCTCACGCGCCCCATACTTACACTAACAAATTGAAAAAACATCTCACATACACAAATATATATTCTCACGGACAGACATCAATCCAGATGTAGAAATATGATTAAATTTATATACATAGCAACAGCAAGAATTCGCACGATCAGCACAAAATCAAGGGCAACACATACAAATGTATGTATGTAGATGTAGCCATACGTAACTATATGCACACACACACACATACACACACTACAATTTCATAATGTTGTGAAATTCAAATTCCATTGTCAAAAATAAACAAGATTAAGCAAGATTTTAATATGGACAGACAGACAAAAATCCACATGAACAGACTCTTTATGTAAACACAACCTCTAACCAACCCCCACCAACAAACAAACAAAAATTAGGATGATGAGTCATTCTCCAACACATCCACCTGAATAAACAAAAACACCAACAAGATTAAGCATGCATATTTAACGTAAACAAACATTTCAGACCATCTGTCATACTAAGCAACACAGCTACAAATCCAAACGATCATGCGATTATTTAATGAAAAAACAAATACCCCCACTTGACATAAAAAAATATTATAAACAAAAAGCAAACGCTTATTGTATGTACGTATGTATATGCATACATATTAATTGGAACTTAACACCCCCCTCTAACACTTCCATAACCACATTCTGAAAATATACAAACCCTCCACCACTCAATTGGTGGACGGACATTTCAAATGATGACTCATTCTCAAACATGTGCAGCTGAATAAACAAAGCAAAAAACATGATTCTGCAAAACAAATAATCAAATTATTATCCCAAGAAATAAACAAGACGGACATTTGAAACGACATACCCACATTCTTAACAAATTTAAAGATAAGAAAAAAGAAACACACACACACCCCCATCCCCCACAGCCATGCACAAAGTAAATGTAAACACCAGCACCAAAAAAAATTATCAAGAACAAAAAAATAATAATAGCGACACAATAAACCCCGTAGGAACCCACGTCGACTTTTTTATCTACAAGTTTGGTGACATTGTCACCAAACTTGTCTACACTCTTTATTTCCACATATAATCTAAAACACTACCCAATCTCTCAATATGACCCCATAAGAAACACAGTCTATTGTAAGCCAATTGTTCATAGGTTACTATCTCAACACAACCACAACCCACGAAGCAACGGAAAACATCCAGGGTCTATGGTAGGTATCGAACCCCACTCACCCACAGATACACCCATATCCGAAATTCATATAACAGAAAACATTATCTATAATATAATTTCACACTAACACTTTAACTCAATAATAATTCATCACAATTTTTTTAACAACATTTTGTCTACAGGGTACTTTCATTTTTTTTCCACGGGTATCAAATTACACTTTTGTTTATTTAACAATTAAAATTTCAAAATTTCAAATTTTAATTACCCAAATTTTAAAAATTTAATTAGGCTCGTAGGAATTGTTCCCTACTACTCCTTTCTACCCGATTTAATTTTGTAATGAATAAAACTAATTAAATATGCATATATTTCCACAATTCACTTTGAAAATAGTATTTAATAATTAATTACAGTTCATTTTCATTCATATTTTATATTTTATCTTTATAATTACTGCAAGATCTCACAAATAATAAATCATGTTCATGTGTGTGTAAGAACACGCTGTATAAAAAAACCTACCACCACAAAGTAATTGCCAAAAACGCACAATAATAAATAAAATCTACAACACTTTTATAAACACAAATTTTTTTTTTCACAATATATTTTTAATAATAAGGCATAATTCTTTAATTTTATTAGAATTTAAACATTTTTAGCGTGTTATTCAGTGAGTAAAATTTTTAAATTTTTAAATTTTTTCTTTCTCGTTTTGTTTATTTTCTTCTGTTCGTTGCCATATTTGTCTCTTTTTAACGGAGCCTTAAAAACAATTGAAAAACCTGTTAGTCGCGTTTTTTACCTGTCACTATTGTGATTTCTGTATATTTTGTGCTACTATGGCTTAAAAAGAGCTACATTTCCTCGTTATTCGATTTCTCCTACAAAGTTGGTGTTTCGAACAAAATTTTTAGAAACTGTTTTCGTAAAACTTTATTCAGCCTATAACCCAAAACCCTGATTATGTGCCAAAAAACGTTCTAGACCACCTGATAGGACTTAAAATGGGCTACATTCTTATATCATTAGATTTCTCCTACAAAGTTAGTGTTTCCAACAAAATTTTTGAAAAACTGTTTTTTAAAAACTTTATTCAGCATACAACTCCCAAGTCTGACTATGGGCCAAAAACGTTGTATACGACCTGATAGGTCTTAAAACATTAGATTTTTCGTACAAAGTTAGTGTTTCAAATAAAGTTTTGGAAACGGTTTTCCAAAAACTTTATTCAGCCTATAACTCCAAAAACTGGCTATGTGCCAAAAAAAAACTTGTGTACCACCTGATAGTCCTTAAAAAGGACAACATTTCCTGATCATTAGATTTCTCCTTAAGAGTTATTGGGCGCGTTCAGCAGAAAACCTTGCTACTGTACAGTTGAATTCTAGCAATTTCTGATTCTTTTGTTTTTTTGAACGATGTGCTCACTTTTCAAAAATACACCAAAAACCAAGGCAGATTAAAAAAATCTGCCTTGACCAAAAACTATGTGTTTTAAGAAAATATAACGACCAAAAGTTATCAAAAATAAATTTGGTATTTATTCTATAAATAAAAAACAATTAAATAATATAAAAAAATATATTATTATCATGGTGAGTTCATTTTTAAAATAATTGTTTATACTCATAACTTAAGATAAGTTTTTACTATTTTCCTTAGAAAATAACTTCACGAGCTTTTGGACATCGAGCACTACTAAGCTTTTGCTTAATTTATACGTAGAAAAAAAAATTCCGAGACCCAAAATACAAGAAGAAAAATCTCCGGAGTGAAATGGTAAAGGAAATGGCTGGTTGCAAAGGAGTGACCGCAGAATACGTGGGCATGAAAATGAGGAATATGAAAAAGACGTGTAAGACAATAAAATGTAACAATAAAACTACAAGAAGAGCAGGAGTTAGCTGGGAGCATGGTGAAATAAGTATACAGGTGGCGGCATAACGTCAGCTGATTATTTTTTGCTCTACTAGTTTTGTGCATAATCCACGTTCAGGACGTATATATTTTTGACAAGCATCATCTATTTTGTTGTTGTATTGTTGTATTTGTTTCCCTTATGCGGTCACCTGTATACTTATTTCACCATGTCTGGGAGCATTATGAAACTTTTGAGAATATATTCTCCAATGACATAACAATTAGTGGATGTCCTACAATATCGTCACTCGCAGAAGTTGAAATAAATTATATGGAAGTCAATTTGAACGATTATTTTGATATGGTGAGTGATCCACAACTTCCCGAAGAGAGCATACAAATGCTAACACTACCGCAGTAAAGTCAGCAAAAAGCTAGAAATGGCTTGGAGGTATATAAGCAAAGAAATAAAATGTTGGAAATAGAAAAATCCTGAGCAATTGAAGAACTGGCACGGAAAGTTGGTGAATCAAACGGAATTCAGCGGAAGCAAAACAATATTTTAAAAGAATTTTTAAATAAATAAAGAGCTGTTATATTTTATTGATTTTTAAATCGTTAATTTAATTATTAAAAATTGAATAGTATGTATAAACTAATAGGGATATTATTTCTTTTTTTACCTGCTGTTTGGTTATATCGAGTCATAACCGCCAAAAAAAGCTCAAGCGACATGATTTTCGAAAATCGTTTTTGGACGAAAACCGATTATTTACGATAAATCGGACTATCTGTCAAAGTTTCAAAGTCCTGCCATGTACCGTTACGGAAATACAGCAAAATAAATTTTAGCTTAAGTGCATTTTCCCTTTAAAATTTTAATTTGCTTACATTTTTCTGTAACTGCAATGTGTCGCTTAAGCTAAAATTCTCTTTTGCAAGTAGAGCAAAAGTAGTGTCAAAAATTGCAAGGCTATCAATGAAACGGTAAAAGAACAGATTGAAAAGGATAATAATTACTAGTTTTAAAATAATTTGATTAAATTAATTGATTTTTCATGAAATCAATAATGTCTTAAAATATCTTAACCCCGACAAACATGCGTTGTCTTATAGGAAATTTATTAAAACTATTAACATTACATATAACAGTCCACTACAATCCTATATAGCCAATATAAGGGCTCTATTTCGATTTAACCCAAGAATAACTAAAAAATACTTTTTCTGTAAAATTTACTTTATGGCGCTTAAGTTTTTTGGCGCTTATAACACGATATGATTGGTTTGAATTAATAGAATCCGATTCTTGGTTTTCATTAGGTTTGCTCGAATTAGATTCAACGTCTTGTATCTCTCCATTACTTATAATCAAATTGTGCATCATACATGCAGCACTTATTATTTTAATCGCGTCTTCTGCTTTGCGACGTCAATAAGTTTTTGGCGCCGAAACTTTCCCTTTGGTCGTCCAAACGAACGCTCTATTTCAGACCGAATCACGCTAAGCCTTGTGTTGTAAAACGTTTGCTCTGTTTGGAGATTCCCATTGTCCCTATATGGTGTCATTAGGTTTGTGGATAGTGGATATGCCGAGTCACCAATTATATATATCTCTGGTCCAATAAGCGGTCGTTCCGATTCACACAAAAGTTTACATAAAGGACTTTTTTTAAACACAGATGCATCATGCATTCTACCTGGCATTCCAATAGAAACATCTATAAAGCTACCATGATTATCACAAACATCTTGGAGGTTAATGGAATAAAACTGTTTCCTGTTATAGAAATGAGTAGGATTTGCAGCCGGCTCACAGAGGGTTGAAATGTACCAAAAGTGAGGATTAATTCAGAAGCTGAACTTTATCCTACACATTCGTGTGTGGTACTGGGTGAAAGGTAATTAAATTCTACATCACTATTTGTCAAAAACTTTTGTTTTGAGTAAATTACTCTATCGACTGTGAGCTGTCGAAGTCAAATAATTTTTCAAAATTTTTCGTGCCGTGCCTAAAACTGAAAATTGATATATTTTGTGTGCTGATAATTCTTATTAAGCGTTCTAAAAGTAATTTTATTAAAATGGAACCATCAACTTCAGGTATTTGGCTACATAATTGCATAAATGTTTTTTAGATAAATGTTTTGCAAATATTTTTAATATATTTTTAAAAAGTGCTCCATATTTAGGGTTTTTTTGATATATACACAGAGTTTCCAAAAATTTCTTGTTGCGATCCAGCAAATTTTATTAAGTGATATTTTAATATAGTATTTTAGCTTATATATTCCCCACCAAACTTTTACAGAGGCACCGCGTTTTTTTACTTATTAAAATTTTTGTGAAAGTACTCCAGTTGCTAAATACTTAATCTGAAAAAACAAACACCAAATCAACTTGTTTGTTTTTAACTCTCTTTTGTCTTTATTTTCGGTATTAAAGTTATTGTTATAAATAAGTTTGGTTTCTATCAGAGATGGTTGCGTGAGTTAATTTTGACTCACGCTCACTTACAAAAAATAATTTCTGTTTTATTTACACCGAATACTAATTTTTGCATACGTTCGTGCTTTTATTAAATTTAAAATTAACTCACGAGCTCGAAATGATCACGAAAACACTTAATGTTCGAACAAAACTAAAGCTTAAATACTAATATGTATATTAAATACTAAAAAAAAAAATCTAAAAAAAAAGCTAACGCACAAATTCGGCAATAACTTGCGTTATTATAAATAAATTTCTTGATAAAATGATATGTAACTCACGAACACTGCATATAAAAAATATCGTGTCACGCTTCCATCTCTTTTAATTGTTATAGTTCATTGTACCCTACATAAAAAAATTGGGCACAAGCATGTGAACATACATAGAAGTATGGTTTTCATTTGCACTTTAATAGAAAAAGTAAAGATTCCTACTATAAATTGGGTAAATTTCAACATATTCTAAATAATTTCTAACATAAGCTAAGTAAGTTTTAAGAAATTTCATGTAAAATTACAGAGTTTGTTGAAATTTACCTAATTTATAGTGGGTAATTTTTTTAAATTTTTATTAGAATGTGTTTAATTTTTATGTGTAAGCTGTTGATAATTAATGTATTATGGTTTATTAATATTTTGAAGTAAAAAATAAATTTAAATATTTAATTAAACTTCCTTCGTATAGGAGGGTATTTAAAATTCGGCACTGCCATATTGATTTGTATTTTGTATTGATTGTGTCTATTTACTGTGATGTTATTTATTTGAAGTGTTGTGTAATTGTACATTATTCGTTATTTGGTACAATGGAAAACGAATAACATTTTGCAAATTATAAACAATTGACATCTTACTATTTTAGGAACAAGTCCCAAAACAATTTTTTTTCTCGTCGGGAATTACATGATTTTATGAAAAATTCAGAACCTCAATTACTAAAAGATAAATTTAAGCTTCTGAGGTGGGATGTAATCAAACGTGTCAACCCTTCAGATATGGTCGATTTTATAAAATGATTTAATAAATTATGTTTAGAATATAAGACTCGGTGAGAAAAATGTGTTAGAAAGGAAGAAGCTTTTTTAAAAAATTATAATAATTGGCTTGATGCTTCTATCTGTTTTGTTCCACCACCAACACCATTAACAAAACGAGGACGCAAGGATGTTTTGAGGAGTGTAAAGAAAACACAAAAGCAAAGAAATGTAAGGAGCTAAGAGACAATATTCCTTTACCTGTTTTGGCTCACGCCACACAAATGAGCTTGAGAGCTTCTGGAAAAACTGATGCTTCAAAAATAGTTAAGGAAATATTATCATCTCCAACAAGAGCGACAAAATATAGAAAAAGTTTAGAAAACGTACAAGCACAGCAATTAAGTGCGGAGGAAGCACTTTCGGTTTTAGTTGAAGCGAAGTTAACTCGACACCAATATAATATCATTAGAAAAGCCGCGCCTGATAAATTTCCTTCACATACAAAAGTCCAAAAAGCTAAGAAAAAATGTTATCCAGAACAAGAACATATGAAAATTTCTGAAACATCAGCGCAAGTAAGTCTGCAAGGACTGTTAGATCATACCACTGAGCGTCTAGTTATGTACAGAATTCTGTACCGGATTCATTAAACAACGAGGAAATATCGCAAATGACTTTGTACTCTAAGTGGGGCTTTGACGGAAGTTCGGGCCATAGCTCTTATAAACAAGCATTTCACGGATCTGAAGCTAGTGATTCTGCGTTATTTATAACACCTATTGTGCCATTAAAAACTGTTTGTTTGAATAAAACAATTTTGCAAAATCCTCGACCTTCTTTTACTAGATTTTGTAGACCCATAAAAATTGAATTTTTGAAAGAAACCGTAAGTACTTCACAACTTGAAAAAGAAAGAGTAGAAAATGAAATCAAAACTCTGAAGGATTCCGTAGTTTTAGTAGGTGATAAATCAATAAAAATAAATCACAAACTTATGTTAGTGATGATTGATGGCAAAGTGTGTAATGCTATAACCGAAACAACATCCACAAAAATGTTACGTTTGTGGTGCTACGAGCAAAGATTTCAACTGTATTGATGAAATGATTGCCAGAAGTGTGAACAAGGATACATTTCAGTATGGACAACAACATTAATTAAAGACTAAACTAGGATTATTTTAAGAGCAATTGAAAACACATTACATATGTATACATTTGTATGTATGTACATGCAAATATATATGTAAATACGTATGAAGGAATATATATGTATATATGCATATATATGTTTATATATGCATATATATATATATATATATATATATATATATATATATATATATATATATATATATATATATATATATATATATATATATATATATATATATATATATATATATATATATATATATATGTTTATATATGCATATATATATATATATATATATATATATATATATATATATATATATATATATATATATATATATATATATATATATATATATATATATATATATATATATATATATATATATATATATATATATATATATATATATATATATATATATATATATATATATATATATATATATATATATATATATATATATATATATATATATATATATATATATATATAGATATATATATATATATATATGTATATATATATAAATAGATATATATATATATATATATATATATATATATATATATATATATATATATATATATATATATATATATATATATATATATATATATATATATATATATATATATATATATATATATATATATATATATATATATATATATATATATATATATATATATATATATATATATATATATATATATATATATATATATATATATATATATATATATATATATATATATATATATATATATGTATGTATTTACCTCAAAAGTAGAATTGGTCATTCTAAAATGTTCCCTAAATTCATCTGGTCTGTAACTTGGAATGGTATTTTCAAAATAGTTCTTCGAACGACTCATTTTACTTCGTTTATTTTTAGCTATGTTGATAGACTTTGAGTCCGAAGACAGTTGCAGAACGCATCATCAGCAATGCGTTGAACAACAAACGTTTTATGAAAATTCATTATAAGCTTAACAAATAATAATTCTATTTTTTAAATTTATATTTTTAATAGTTTAAAACAGCTGACGTATAGTAATTTAATAAAAAGTATCATTCATTTTCATTGCTACCAAAAAAAATAATAAAAATGAGCGCTTACTCAACATGTTGACTAACAGCAACGTAATCAATGCCTTCTTGAGCAACAGTTGAGTAGCAAACTGTCTCTGCTGAACGCGCCCATTATTTCAAACAAAATTTGTGAAAACCTGTTTTCGAAAAACTTTATTCAGCCTATAACTCCCAAACTTGACTACGTGCCAAAAAACGTTGTACACCACCTGCTAGCGCTTAAAAATTAGTGTTTCAAAGAAAATTTTTTGAAAAACTGTTTTCGAAAAATTTTATTAAGACTATAACTCTCAAACCTGACTATGTGCGGAAAAACGTTGTAAGCCACATATAAAGCTTAAAAGGGGCTACAGTTCTTTATACTTAGATTTTTCCTACAATGTTGGTGTTTCCAACAAAATTTTTGAAAAACTGTTTTCGAAAAACTATATTTAGCCTATAACTCCCAAATCTGACTATGTGTAAAAAACGTTGTGGACAACCTGAAAGGTCTTAAAAAGAGCTACATTTTCTCATCATTAGGTTTCTCTAACAAAGTTAGTGTTTCGAACAAAATATTTGAAAAACTGCTGTCGAAAAACTTTATTTAGCCTATAACTCCCAAACCTGACTATGTGCGAAAAACCGTTGTAAGCTACTTATAAAGCTTTAAAGCGGCTACAGTTCTTTCTCAATTGATTTTTCCTATACAGTTAGCATTTCAAACAAAATGTTCGAAAAACTGTTTTCGAACAACTTTGCTCAATATATTATAACCCCATAGTTCCCAACCCTAGCTATGTGCCAAAAATCATTGTATACCATCTAATAGGGCTTAAAAAGGGCTAAATTTTTGAAAAACTGTTTTTTAAAAACTTTACTCAGTCTATACTCCCAAACCTGACTATTTGTGAAAAAAAACATTGAAGTCCACTTGATAGCGCCTAAAAAAGGCAAAATTTTGTATTATCAGAAAGTTCCTACAAAGTTAGTGTTTCAAACAAAATTTTCGAAAAACTTTACTCGCAAAAAAATGTTCACCCTATAACTCCCAACCCTGAATATATGTTAAAAACGTTTTATACCACCTGCTAGGGCTTAAAAATGGCTACATTTCCTCATTATTTTATTTCTCCTACAAAGTTAGTGTTTCGAACAAAATTTTTAAAAACTCGACTATGTGCCAAAAACGTTGTATACCACCTGATAGGGCTTAAAAAGGGTTACATTTTTTATCATTAGATTTCTCCTAAAAAATTACTGTTTCAAACCAAATTTTTGATAAACTGTTTTCGAAAAACTTTATTCAGCCTATAAATCCAAACCCTGACTATGTGCCAAAAAGCTTTATATACCATGTGATACTGAACGAAAATTTCTTGTCAAACAACGTAATTTTTTAAGCCCTCCGCAACCGATTGAAGCCGGAGTTCCACGAGGCAGCATCCTCGGTCCTGCTATTTATCTGATATATGCCTTTGACGGTAAGCAGTAACATACACATATCAACATTCGCTGATGATACATCTTTTCTAAGTGTTCACAAAAGCCATCAAGAAGATTCATGCAAATTGCAAGATTATATACCCCAGTTGGAACAATGGCTAAAACAATAGCGGATAACAATTAACGAACAAAAATGTCTACACATTACTTTTACATTGTGCAGAGAAACTGGCCCACCTATACAAATAAATAACCAAACTATACCTCAACACACTAAAGTAAAATATCTCGGTGTTCATCTTGACCGTCGTCTAACATGGAAGTCCCACATAAATGCAAAGGGTACCCAAATGAAATTAAGAGCAGCTCAAATGAATTGGCTCATTGGAAGGAACCATACTCTAAGCCTAGATTGCAAACTTCTTCTAAACAACTCCATTCTAAAACCAATATGGTCCTACGATATCCAATTATAAGGCATTTCCTCGGCATCAAATGTAGAAAAAATTAACAGGCGATGAAATAAAATACTCCATGCGATTACAGCAGCCCCATGGTATGTATGTCAGAAACAAGCGAATTCATAAAGATTTAGATGTGCCACTGGTTAAGGCAGTGTTTTCTAAACACGAGACAAGACACATAAAAAGACTTGAGTTGCACCCAAATCGCCTAGCCTGAAATATCATTAACTTTAGAGGCCACACTCGGCTGAGAAGAAGGGACACTCTTGCTCTCATCCGAACACGAGAGACGTAGACAACCAACGAACCAACCGCTGAAGCAAATATTTTTGCCTGGCATTGGCTGGAGCTAAAAATTAAAATGTTAGAGCTAAGATTTGATTACTTATTGTTAGTTGAGTTTTATTGAAGATACAATAAATAAATATAACCGAAATAAATTACTTGTTAAGGCTTAAAAAGGGCTACAGTTTCTTATCATTAGATTTTTTCTACAAAGTTAGTGTTTCAAACAAAATTTTCGAAAAACTTTACACGCCAAATGTTTGCCCTATAGCTCACAACCCTGACTATATGCCAAAAAGCATTATACAACACCTGCGAGGGCTTAAAAATGGCTACATTTCCTCGTCATTAGATCTCTCCTACAAAGTTAGTGTCTCCAACAAAATTTTTTTAAAAATGTTTCCAAAAAACTTTATTCAGCATATAACAACAAAACCAGACTATGTGCCAGAAAACGTTGTATACCGCCTGATGTGGATTACAAAGTGGTACATTTCCTTATAATTCGATTTCTCCTAAAAAGTTAGTGTTTCGAATAAAATTTTTGAAAAACAGTTTTCGAAACACTTTATTTAGTCTCTAACGCAGAAACCTGACTATGCGCCAAAATCGTTGTATACCATCTGATAGCGCTGAAAAATGGCTAAAGTTCTTCATCATTAGATTTTTCCTACAAAGTGGATGTTTCGAACAAAATTTTTGAAAAACTGTTTTCGAAAAACTTTATTTAGCCTATAACTCCCGAACCTGTCTATGGGTAAAAAACGTTGTAGACCACCTGTGGGTCAATTCTTGTTCTGCGAAACGGCAAAATGAAAAGATTTTTCACCTTTTCATAGTAGTTTTGATTCTCGTTTAATGAAGCAATGAAAAGAAATGTCAATATTTTTTCATATGAAAAACATTGGAACGAAACAAAAGTTTTTCACAATTATACATCACACCCCGTCTTCACGAGACATAATTTTGTTCTAACATTTGTCAAACTGCATACATAAAAACATCAGGAAAATGTTAGTGCTATTTTTTCATATCGACTATGACGTTTTTCAAGACAAATCAATGGCTCTTGAAGACGCTATGTCACTGCAATTATTGTTTTGTGTAGCAGTGAAAATAACTGTCGAAAACTTTTCATATGAAAATTTATTTTACACAAACAATAAGTGAAAAATAAACAAGGGAATAAATTTTTCGAGTTTTATAATTCGTTTATTTATTAATTACAGGATGATTTTGATCTTTCAAACGATAACTAATGATTTCGATATAAAATACGCAAGAAGTTATAATTCCGAACACATGTACACAATTCACACTGCAAACGCTCTGTCGGGGTTAAAAACAAATAATACACATGTGTTCTTTTAAATTTTTATTGTTTTATTCTAAATATCGCAAAAACTATTAATCAATCATTTTGATGTGTAAACATCTATACGCTAGGGGGTAAAAATCTTTTTCACAATACAATCACAAATTTTGAGTAAGATTAATCTTACTTGAGTAAGATTAATATTACAATTGTAATAACGCGGTGTGAGCTGTGTATGAGTGTATTAGTGTAATCATACGGACAACAAGAAGTACAGAGAAACTTCCCTGCAGACAAAGTAACTGGTATGTAGTTGGAACAATACTAGTTGCTTTTTGCTTCAGACTAGTTGCCTATATATCCTTTTTTCATATATCGAACTATCGACTTTAACATTAGGTTGTCATAGGAGACCAACTAGTTCATTTGTATACAGTTATATCCCAGTTGGAATCCTAGTTATAGTAAACTAGTGCGCTTACTAGTGCTTTTATTAAGAGTTTTGTAACTCTTAAAAAATTTTTGGCTCAACCGGGGTACGAACACACATTCATCATACTTTAATGCAAGTACTCTACCCACTGAGCCACATTCTACTTATTTTTTTAAAAGCTAAAAATATGTTTTATATAAAATCGTTTACCTGAAAATTTTGTCCCTTTTTGTCTAGTAGCGTTACTAGTCTCGATACAACTAGTAATATAATTGTCCTTTTTTGACTAGGATCGTTACTAGTCTCGATACAACTAGTAAAATGGTTGTTCTTTTTGACCAGTAACGTTACTAGTCTTGTTACAACTAGTAATATGACTGTCGTTTTTTGACTACTATCATTACAACTAGTAATATGACTGTCCCAAAGTGTTACTAGTTGTCACTTTAGCTGCTGGGTTAACAGCTGCATAGAAATACACTAACACTTTCAAAGGGAGTCTCAAGGTCAAACTCCTGCAGTAAGGTCGTACGTTTGTTGGTTGGTGCTGTGTTGCCGTGTTTTTGAATTCGGTGAGTATTTCGGCGTTGCCGTTTTTGATTTTTGTTGGGAACTTCTGGGATTTAGGGGATTTTGTGTCCAGTTTTTCGGGATTAAAACCTGGTTCGTCTCGGTTTTAAGCCCGGGTTTTTCGAAAAAAACCGGGTTTTCGGTTTTACCGAATTTGTTGGTAAACTTGGTGCGATTTTTGGCTGACGGTTTATTGACGGCGTTTGTTTTTGACTGTTGGTTATTTTTCTGTTTAACTGCGGTAATTCCAACTATTTTGTACGGGTATATATTTTTTTTTATTTTTTATGTTTGTACAAGCATAACTCTGTCATTTGTGAACCGATTTTTAAAATTCTTTTTTTGTTGGAAATGGTTTGCATGCAGTTTGGTCCCATAATTTTTGATGTGTGAACATCTATACGCTAGGGGTTAAAAATCTTTTTCACAATACAATCACAAATTTTGAGTAAGATTGTAATAACGCGGTGTGAGCTGTGCATGAGTGTATTAGTGTAATCATACGGACAACAAGAAGTACAGAGAAACTTAACAGCTGCATACCCTGTAGGAAGCCAGGGGACAAGTGTCCCCAAGTCACCACTTTTGTCGACAAGTTTTGGTGACATTGTCAACGAATAGTCTACACTTCTTATTTAGTCTTTAATGAGAAGAGAAGTTTTGGACAACTTGAAAATTATTTTTTATTGTCTCATTTTGTTGTGTTAAAAATAATTGCGGCTGCACGCAAAAATAAAAAATTTCATAAAAAATCCAATTTAATTGCCTTACCCAGTAAAAAGTTTCTTATGTGTGGACTACAATCATTGAAATGCACTAGTGAATCTCTGCTACCAATGTCTCCATATGGTCCGATAAGAGCCACGTATTCTATAGTAAGTCAATAGTTCCGAGAGGTAAGTAGTGGAATCTCAATGACAAGCACATGTTAAATGTCTATAGCACAGAACATTGCTTGGGATACAATTAGTCAGTAGTGCTGGTGACAAAGTCAATAGTGAATCAGTACAATTTTACTATCGTCATTTCCTGCAGGGTAGAAATACACTAACAACATCTAGAGCGCAATAGTAGTAGTAGTAGTAGTGGTAGCTACTAATTTTCAGTAATTGTCGTACATTATGTTACGTAGGCAAATAAAAACAAATAAATAAAATGAATACAAAAACATTTAATTATAATAACTTTTAAAAAGATTTTTTGCACTATTAATAAGAAATTTACTAAAACAAAGCAAATAAGGAAAACAAAAAACTAAACTTGTCAAACTTAAAGTCTTCTTCGTCTTTGAGATTGTCATTCATACTTAACAACTGCATATTAACACCATCTAGTGCGCAATGGGAGCTACTAATTTTCACCAACACATAATCGTGCTGCCGCTGTACAGTTCGAAAGCCATTGCTGTAAAATAACTACATGCGCTACATTTCAGTAATGCTGACTTTATGCTGACTTTAGACGACATGGTTTTTACATATGGCTTGTTAGGTGTGTGAGACATATGTAACTTTGCACGTTTGTCAAAATTGTCAATTTACAGACGGTTTATAATATTTGCTTTCACACGTGCATGTGCAATTACATCTGACATAACCTCTGAGTGCTCTCAACAGCTGAGTTTTTGCACAATTTTCGTTAATATAAAGCGCTCTATGCTTTTTAATGTTTTTTCAGCCAAACCACACTTTTGATAATTTAATACAGCTGATGTCATATGCCTTGGCAGATGAAAATAGAACACACTCTAATTGAAAATTTTTCATCTGAGTTTGCTTCTGTAAATGTCATCTGACAATGTTTCATATGTTTCACACGGCATGTATCACTTTTGCAGTAGGGAATTTGACAAGATGTAAAATATATGTCGTCTAAAGTCAGCATTAGACAACATGTATTTTACATCTGACTTGTCAAATTTCCCACTGCAAAAGTGATACATTCCGTGTGACACATATGAAACATTGTCAGATGACATTTACAGAAGCAAAGTCAGGTGAAAAATGTTGAATTAGAGCGTGTTCTATTTTCATCTGACAAGGCATCTGACATCAGCTGTATTAAATTATCAAAAGTGTGGTTTGGCTGAAAAACATTGAAAAGGAAAGAGCGCTTTATATATTTACGAAAATTGTGCAAAAAGTCAGCTGTTGTGAACACTCAGAGGATATGTCAGATGTAATTGCACATGTACGTGTGAAAGCAAATATTATAAACCGTCTGTAAATTGACAATTTTGACAAACACGCGAAGTTACATATGTCTCACACACACCTAACAAGCCATATGTAAAAAACATGTCGTCTACTAAAGTCAGCATAAACAAACCATACAAATGTTTAATTACTAGATGTTTACACATCTCCCCTGTGATCGAACTCACATTCTTTTTTTTTTCTAATAAAAACCATAAAATATTAATAATTATAATAATAGATATTTCTCTTGCATTTCTTTGTAAATATTTTATTTTGACACTTGATAACATAGTACTAGCGTTGTCAACTCGGTGCTTTTCACACCGTTTTTTAGTGCGTTTTCAACATTTATACGCGAAAAATTTTAAGTTTTCGATGCTTTTTTTATTTAATTTGTTGTGCTTTTTATTTGGGAAGGTTGCACTAAACATAAAATTCAAAATTGAGTTTATGTATCTAAAAAAAATTCAAGTGCAAAGTTCTAATGCAACACTTTGAATATCATATTTTTTGCAGCGTTGTGGAAGAATAATCAAATATATTTGGTTTTGCCCAAGTAAAATATAAATATTTAGTCGATATAACCCTGTTTGAGTCATTAGCAAAAATTTTCATCAAACTTTTGTCTCTTCCTTAGTCTAGGTTCACACACAGCAAGTTTTTAATATGTATGACAGATGAAATACAAATAAAAACAATTTGTAATCCTTTCTTTTTTTCTCAATTAAAACTTGCCCAAGAAAACGCAGAAGTTGGACGCGTTCTTAGCTTGATGAATCTATTTAATTTTTTTTGCGGTTTTATTTATTTATTGTATCTTCAATAAAATTGAACTAACAATAAGTAATCAAATCTTAACTCTAAAATTTTTAATTTTTTAAGTCCAGCCAGTGCCAGACAAAAATATTTGTTTTAGCGGTTGGTTGTTCGGTTGTTTACGTCCCTCGTGCACAAAGTAGGACAGAGACGAAGAAAATGAGCGATCAAAAATGAAAAACTCAGCTTTTTCCCCACTGGGATATTGTAGAAAAGAGAGACATATAGTGATGTGAAGATGTAGAAGTAAACAAAATAAAAGTTTTAGCTCACAATGAAAAAGTGTTTAAATAGCATAAAACTGCAAAAAATTACTGCTTTATAATTTAAAAAAAATTAAATAAAGCATTTAAAGTGTGTTTAAGCGATATTTGAAACTTTAATTATTAATTAAAGTGTAAATGAAGTGTTCTGCTTGCCTGTGCGTGTGTTTGTGCATCTGTTGTTGGTTCGGTAGCAAAAGTGGTTGAAAATTGTAGAAGCAAGCTGCAAAATGTACAAAAACTTTAAATAATGTGTATGTGGAATTGTAATATTTTCGTGTATAAAATAATAAATTTATCCATTTATTTATGAAATCAACAATTTGTTTTAATTGCAAACAATAAACATTTTTATTCCGTTTTGCACTCGGCTTTCGTTTAAGTGAATATGCAATATCTTCCCTCTCTTTTGTCGCGTCTGTTTCGGGCTAGGGGATTTGGGTGCAACTCAAGTTTTTTTATGGAGCTTGTCACATGTTTAGAAAACACTGTCTTAACCAGCGGCCAGGGAAGCAAGCCGACCAATTTTAGTCGGCGGCGGCTGAAGAGGTCAAAATTATCGACGGCGGCGGCTTAGCCGCTCGCGCCGCGTTTTTACCGGTTTCTCCGAAGAAAATGTATCAATTTTATTTTCCTTGTACTTATCTAATGTTGTTTCACAGGCTAAACAGACGCGACAAAAGAGAGGGAAGATATTGCATATTCACTTAAACGACAGCCGAGTGCAAAACGGAATAAAAATTTTCATTGATTTGAATTAAAACTAATTGTTTATTTCATAAATAAATGGAGAAATTTATTATTTTATAGGCGAAAAAATTACAATTCCACATTATTTAAAGTTTTGTACATTTTGCAGCTTGCTTCTACAATTTTCAGCTACTTTTGCTACCGCACGCACAAACACACGTACAGGCAAACAGAACACTTCATTTACACTTTAATTAATAATTAAACTTTCAAATATCACTTAAACACACTTTAAATGCTTTATCTAATTTTTTTACATTATAAAGCAATAATTTTTTGCAGTTTTATGTTAATTAAACACTTTTTCACTGTGAGCTAAAACTTTTATTTTGTTTTGTTTACTTCTACATCTTCACATCACTATATGTCTCTCTTTTCTACAATAGCCGAGTGGGAAAAAAGCTACCTTTTTCATTTTTGATCACTCATTTTCTTCGTCTCTGTCCTACTATGTGGTTGTTTTGCAAATCAGTAGTGTGATTGACACATCAACGTTTCTTTTCTAAAAATGAATTAATAGTAAATCTGCAAAGAACCAGGCAATGCACTCATCACATAAATTTACACATTTTTTAAGAACAACCTTGAAAAATCTTTCTGAAAATAACCACGTCGAATATTTTTTTTAGATTTGTGTGCTGTTTGCACAATGCACTGTTTGCCTAAAATTTATATGAAAAACACTTAGTTGTTTTAGTGCTTTCTATACAAATTCTTCACTCAAATCGATTTTTTACATTGTGGAAACAGCACATTAAATAATTTTATATAAAAAAGTTGATCGAAAATCGATTTTTGAGTCTGTTTACCATTCCCTATCTGGTACATAATACATAATATTCTGAGCAAATAGCCAGATCACCATCAGCACAGTCTAACCAGACGTATCAACTTTGACAGTTGAAATTGCCCAAATCCGCTTTTTGTGCCGGCTAGTTGAGAAAGAGACAACAATTACGTGTTGGTGTTTCATTTTATCCAATTAAAAGTGGAGCACATTTTACAAATGTATGTGTAAAACTAAAGGAAACAGTAATACTTTCTTATTTCTCTTTTGTGATGCCGGCCACTTCGGCTGAGACGGCAATATCTTCCGGCTCGTGTCGTGTCTGATTAGACTGTGCCATCAGTCTTGGTTGCGAGTAAAAGCTATATTCCTTAAAATTTTAGTGTACAACTTAATTTGTAACTGTTCAACAAATGATTTAAAATAGATACATATTTATATAAAAAAAAAAATACTCCCAAGAGTACATTTTTAAGAACGATATTAGAGATTAAATTAAATCTAATATCTGTATTTGCATAATCAATATTGAAATTTTCATATAATACCTCTAGGCACAACTTCCTCACAATAAATATGTAGTAAGCCCAAACTACACGCAAGACGAAAGCTATATTGAACAATGCTGCCGACAGGCAACATGCACTATGCCTTTTCTGCTTCCCTTTAAAAGTAGGCTTTTTTAGTTTGTAGGTGAGAGGTATTGAGAGGCTAATGGGCAAGAAAAAAATTCAAGAATTGATATTTGAGTAGAGTTTTGGTATATCTCTTTGTCATTTTTGTACTCCCAGCATTAAGCTAATGTATAAACGTAGAAATAGAATGGAAAATCATAATATAAATGTGCATGACTTTTTGTAGGGGATTTAAAAGAAAATTGTAAAAAAAAAGGCAGCAACAGGTTGCACAGTTTCTTGGCTGTGCAATATAAATCAACCAAGTGTTGATTTTTTGCAATACATATATTATTTAACCATCTAATATGACATACACATAGGCGATATTATTGTACAATATGAAAAAAGTGTTTGGCCCGGTTTAGTGCCTTTTACCCTAAAGCCTACAATACACGGCTACATGCTGTAAAAATTTGATAGTACACGGCATGTATTTTTGTTTTTTTAAATGAATGTTTTTTTAAATGAATGTTTTTGGACAAGGCTGACGGTTCTCGAGATAGAAACCTGTGGTGCATTAGGTTCCGATGACAAAATAATTTAATGGATATAAAAGTGGGCTGTGCCACGCCCATACGAACGAAATATATTATATCTTGAAAGCTATAACAGTCAGAGTATTCAAATTTGGTATGGATTATTTCGAGAGCAAGATATGAAGTATGTCAAAATATTGTTAGAATAGGACCGGGGGAAGGAGCACTCCCCATACAAAGTAATTAATTATAATCTTATATCTTGAAAGCTATAATAGCAAGAGTCTTCAAATTTGGTATGACTTAATTGGAAAACAAGACACGGCGAGGTAGGAAAGCTAAGATAGTAAAAGCCTTTAAATTTGGTATGGATTAATTTGCAGATACGACACTATCGTAGGTAAAAAACTGGCGGAGAAGCTACGAGGAAAGGGATATTCCCCACACAAAAGAATTAGTAATTACTTGCTATCTTGGAAACTATGTTAGTAAGAGTCTTAAAACTTGCTACGAGTTAATTTGAAGACAATATACGAAGATAAGTAAAAGACTGGTGGGGTCGGTGCGGGGGTAGGGGTACTTTTCATGCAAAATAGTCAATAATTACACTATACAAGAAATACCAAATAGTACCACTATATTTTTTGATCTGTTATGATCGCCTAACTGCGAAACCAGACGAAATTTAAAATTCTATGAGTAAATAGTTTTCTATATTTTTTTAATTTGAGATATTTGAGGAGTCTGCTCTACCGATTTTATCGTGGGTTTTGTAGAAAAATAAATATAAAAAAGCTTAATTAGTTATATACTCAAATGTTGCGGATTTATTCAGACCGCAATGATAAACAATATTTGTTCTTTGTGGAAAATTCATTTTTCTTATGTTTATAAAAAATAAAAATTATCATATTTATTACTGCATCATGAAGATAAGTATAATTCAATTGAATAATGCTATATAATGCTAATGCAACACAAAATCATTTTGTTGTATAGGCTTTAGTAAAACGTGTTTATTTCTCTGTAAAAACCACATAAAAGGTGACTTGTGACAAATAGAGTATTCTATTTAACAGGCAGGTAAAGCAAGCTTGACAGCAGCCCGTATTTAAATAAACATTGTATAATAAACATAAGATATGATAAAAATCGAGGATTTGATTATAATAACTTTTAGCATCGTATTGCAACTAAAAATTATGGTTTAAAAAAATCTTAAAAACACGCTTTAATAACAAACGGAACTAAAGAATAGAAAATAATTTGTAAGTATGAAGAGTCTGTGTTCCAGAAATCCCAATAATCAATTATGACTAATTAATTTTTAATACGAGTAAGATTAAAATAAAAATTAAGTAATGCATTAACAAAATAATTCACTTATAGTAAAAAAGGGTGGGGGCAATTTTCTATATACTGTAACATTTAACATAAAGCGCCCCACGATTTTGTACTATAAGTGAATTATTTTGTTAATACATAACTTAATTTTTATTTTAATCTTATTAAAAATTAATTAGTCATAATTGATTAATGGGATTACTGAAACACTTCATACTTAAAAACTATTTTTTTTTTAGTTCCGTTTGATATTAAGGCGTGTTCAAGTTTTTTTAATATATCATTTTTATATTAAATTTGAAAGTTCTCAATTTTTTAAAAATTCAAATTTATTATAAAAAGCAGAAACGCCGCGTTTTAAAAACGTCCGTGTGGCCTCAGTTTAAATTACAACTTTTATCAATTATACTACTAATAATTAATTTTATAAAAACTCTTTACAGATTTAATTCGTGAATTTTTACTAACTGCATTGAAACTTCTAATAATAAATATGCACAAACATATACACAAACCAACCAAACGAAAAATTCCTATAAAATTTGCTAGGAAACACCAGACTGGCAACGCTTTCAATGGGTACATACGATTAGAACATGTTCTGACAAAAATTCTTGCTGTTACATATTTGTGACAGCTACATGCGCATGTAAAAAATTTAGCACGTGTCACAATTCACATGTAGCAAGGTAGTACACGGCATGTGAAAAATACACATGGGCGTATGCGTATTGATAGCTACATGTGGTACACATACGAATCTTTACTTCATGTGAGTGTCCCAAAAAGTGGAAGTACACGGCATGTAGCAAATGTAGGTAGCTTCATGATGACGTCAAAATTACGTCAGCGCCACATGCGCATGTGGATTTTTACATTCCGTTTATTGTAGGCTTAAGAAAAGTCACGTACACATACATTAAGTCGAAAACAGGGTGTTTTTTTTAGAGGTATAGAACTTCGAATTGAAATAAAACACAGGAAAATCGTTTTAATGTCCATCAATTTGGCTTTATTGGAAGGATAATTTTATGCCATTAATGTTTAAATATGATTTCGGGCATGTGGCCGCCGCGGCTGGCTCGAATAAAGCCAATTCTACAGGTCCAATTTTCAACCACTTTTTCGAGCATATGGGGCCGTATGTTGGCAATAACGCCACGAATGTTGGCTTCCAAGTCCCCTAACGTTTCTGGTTTGTTGGCGTAGACGAGCGACTTCACATATCCCCAAAGAAAATAATCCAATGGTGTCAAATCACACGATGAAAATGAGCCTCATCACTGAACAAAATTTTGCGATGAAAATCAGCATCGAGATCAATCTCATTTTCGGCCCATACACCAAAATCACGACGCATTGCATGGTCTCGCGGCTTTAATTCTCGCACAAGCTGGATCTTGTAAGGTCGCAAGCCAATATCTTTGCGCAAAATCTTCCATAAAGTTGATGGACAAAGCTCCAATTGCTGTGCACGGTGGCGAATCGATTCATTCGGGTCCTCTTCAACACTTTGCTCTACAGCGGCAATTGTTTCTTCGGTGCGCACTGTTCGACGTCTCTGCGGATGCGTATTATCACATAGAGTAAACGTAGTGCGAAAACGATCCATGGTTAACCGAATTAATTGCTCTGATGGACGATTATGTCGACCATAAAATGGACGGAGCTTGCGGTAAACTTCGCGAACTGAACCATTATTTTCGAAATAAATTTGCACGATTTGCAAGCGTTGTTCTTTTGTCAACCTGTTCATGATGAAATGGCAAACCAAACTAAATATTAATCACTTGACAGCTGACAAAATGGCCGCCAGTTAAAAAAGTGATGCCAACTTTAAGTTCTATACCTCAATAAAAAACACCCAATATATATATATATATATATATATATATATATATATATATATATATATATATATATATATATATATATATATATATATATATATATATATATATATATATATATATATATATATATATATATATATATATATATATATATATATATATATATATATATATATATATATATATATATATATATATATATATATATATATATATATATATATATATATATATATATATATATATATATATATATATATATATATATATATATATATATATATATATATATATATATATATATATATATATATATATATATATATATATATATATATATATATATATATATATATATATATATATATATATATATATATATATATATATATATACATATATATATATATCTGTATATATATATATCTATATACATATATATATATATATATATATATATATATTTATATATATATATATATATACGACATATATATATATATATATATATATATATATATATATATATATATATATATATATATATATATATATATATATATATATATATATATATATATATATATATATATATATATATATATATATATATATATATATATATATATATATATATATATATATATATATATATATAGATTTTAAATTGTTGCAGCGCTGTCGTTGCATACCTTCAATAAAAATTTTAATTTGCAAATAAATGTTTTTGCGGTCTGCAAGTGAACATATGGTTCTGGAAATAGAATTTGACAATTGAGAACATAATTATTTCCAAATCGATTGCACGTGGAGACCGCCACTAAACGTTTACATCACTCAATCAATATTCAAAATGTTAAATTACTAAGTATGGTGAAATAAGTATACAGGTGGCAGCGTAACGTCAGCTACTTATTTTTTGCTATGCTAGTTTTGTGCATAAGTCATGTCCAGCTCGTATATTTTTTGACAAGCATCATCTAGTTAACAAGGACATGTCTGGCTTCCTTCAGTTCTCCCGGCAAAACAAAAAATAAAATTGGCGAAGCCGATAAAATCGGCGCAGCCAATAAAATCGGCTCAGCCGGCCAAATCGGCTTCAAAATAAGCCGCCGACGCGGATGGAGCGCGGATTGCCTCCAGCCGCGCCGACACGACTTGTTTCTCTGCCAGCGGCTCATTCAGGTCTTTATGAAATCGCTTGTTTCTGACATACCATGGGGCTGTTGTAATCGTACGGAGTATTTTATTTTGTTTCCTTTGAATTTTTTCTACATTTGATGCCGAGGCAGTGCCCCATAACTGGATCCCGTAGGACCATATTGGTTTTAGAATGGAGTTGTATAGAAGAAGTTTACAATCTATGCTTAGAGTAGAGTTCCTTCCAATGAGCCAATTCATTTGAGCTGCTTTTAATTTCATTTGGGTCACCTTTGCATTTATGTATGACTTCCATGTCAGACGACGATCAGGATGAACACCGATATATTTTACTTTAGTGTGTTGAGGTATAGTTTGGTTATTTATTTGTATAGGTGGGCAGGTTTCTTCGCACAATGTAAAAGTAATGTGTAGACATTTTTGTTCGTTAATTTGTATCCACCATTGTATTAGCCATTGTTCCATCTAGCAGTTTGCAGGTGGCTTCTTGATGGCTTTTGTGAACACTTAGAAAAGCTGTAGCATCAGCGAATGTTGATATGTGTATATTACTGCTTACCGGTAAGTCAGAGGCATATATCAGATATAATACAGGACCGAGGATGCTGTCTTGATGGACTTCGGCCTCAATGGGTTGCGTAGGGCTTAGAAAATTACCTTCTTTAACAACAAATTTTCGCTCAGTTAAGTAGCTTTCTAAAAGTTTAAGGATGTTTTCGGGTAGGTTTTGCTTTAGTTTATGTATTAAACCTTAGTGCCTTACTTTATCAAATGCCTGAGAAACATCGATGAAGAGCGCAGAACAATATTTCTTTTCTTCGAAGGTTTTTCTAACCACGTTCACGAGTCTATGTGTTTGTTCAATCGTGGCATGTTTTCTCCTAAAACCGAATTGGTGGTCTGGAATGCATCCAGTACGATTCAGTATGGGTGTTAGCTTACTCATAAGTAGCTTTTCAAATAGTTTTGACATGTTAGACAATAGGCTTATAGGTCTATAGGACTCCACCGTCGTATGATCTTTGCCTGGTTTAGGTATCATGGTAATCAGCGAAACCTTCCATTCTGCGGAATAGCGTTTCAGACGCGAAATACTGTTAAAAATAAATAGAATTATCCGTTTTGCAGTATAGGGTAGCTCCTAGAGCATTTTATTGCTTATTTGATCAGCGCCTGGAGATTTTTTCGAGTTTAAGCCTGCAATATAGTGTTCAATCTCACGAATATTGAACCTCAAGTATAGTATCAGATGTATTTGGAGTAAATACTTTCTGCAAGTGGTTTACAAACAGGGTACCTCTTTCAGCGTCAGTTCTTGCCCAGTCTCCATTCGAAGCTCGCAATGGAGGCTTGACATTACGGACCTCAAATGTACATTTGTATTAGTTATGCGGCTATCTTGTATATTATTCTACCATGTTGGTGCGTATATGCTTTAATACTCATACTCGTATGTATGTGCATGGATAAGTTACGAGTATTAAAAAAGTAAGTTTTCGGCCTTCTTTGTTGTGCACTAATTGTTTATGTTTTTACATATTAAATTTCTATAAATCAGAGCGCAGTTTTCAACATCTGTCTTGTAGTCAGTGTGGCCATATTAGCTCTTTTGGAGCTAAATTTAGCTTTATTTTTTAATGTTTAGCTCGAAATATTCCATTTAGCTCTTAGCTTTTTTTCAGCTTTTTTCAACAATGCATTTAGCTTTTTCTAGCTTTTTCTTTAATTTCAATTTCGTGTAATTATTTTATATTTAAAAATAAATAAAACAGTTTATCAGAATACATTTATGTGCCGTAACCATATAAAATAGTTAAAAAATAATAATAATAATAATCTGGCAGTGCAGAAACATTCACTGCGGCAGATTAGATCGACGTCATGGTGTAATAAGAATACAATGGTTGGAATTAAAAACTCACTTTCAACTTGCATCTATTTCGGAATCCTGCCATCAAGCTAAAATCTTGAAAAATTTGTATAGTGAAAAATATTTACTCTATTTGAAATTTTTAATGCCTTTACTTTCTGATGTTCAAAAAGTAAATAAAATGTTCGAAAGTAACGACGTGGACCCCATGCTATTGGTTTCAGAACTTCACTTGCTTTTGAAAAATCTTTGTAATCAAATAGTTTTGAAGTCCGAAATTTTTGGCCGTTTAAAATCAAATTTAGACGGTTTTCTAATTCCAACTCCGTATTTTAACTATCTGATTTCAAAAAAAGACATAATAGATTCTGAAACAGAAAAAGAAATTAGATACACTTGCTGAAATTTTATTAAACAATTAATATACCAACTACGACAACGTTTGCACAAATAACTTTTCAACTTTACAAATCACAAATATCTTTTCATTAGAAAACAGTCTAAGCAATACAAAAGTAAATTGTATGAAAATTTTAAAGAAGAAATGTTAAATTTTAGCGTAGGTGATATTACTCTTTTGGAATTACAATGGCAAAAATCACTTGTGAGCTTTTGCATGTGCTAAGAGTCGCGCGTTCTGTTTGTTTTTCGAAATAATCTTCGAAACAGATTCTTATCAATGCTCTATGTTTTTAGATTTTTCCCTTACTATTTTTGCTTCATATTATATGTTTTATGCATCTGTTAACAATATAGGTTGACATATGTGATAAATTGGTGTCTGCAATAATGACGCGCACTATAAAATCGCCATTTTTAAAGTAAACAAAAGTAACACAATAGTCGAAATAAAGCAACCCAGTAAAAAATTGTCATATTTTTTGAAGCGCTAAAGAAATAAAGAGCTTCATAATTCGCTTTAAAATATGATCTTGTTCAGAAGCTGATTTCATAGCGTCACAGCAATGCAGGTTTTGAAGCAAGAAAATAATTTTTTTTTACTTATACAAAAGCTTCGTACATAAGCTATACAAAAAAGCTGATTTTATAGTGCTGATCCAAAGCAGGTTTTTAAGCGAGAATGAAGAGTAAGTTTATTTGAGTTTCTTGGTGCCGTTTTGCAACAGTGCTTTTGGTCGAGTGATTGGTACGTTGGACTTCTAACCTGAAGGTTCTTAGTTCAATACTAGTTGAAGTTAAAATAAAAAACATTGAGTAAAAATATGAAATGGATAAAAATATATAAAGAAACGAAATAAGAAAAATTAAAAATGGCGTTAACGACGCCAATCCACATCGAACTATTTTTTCATATATTTTCAGTTCTAGTGTTGAAAATGTTGCTGATTTTCAGCGCTTCAAAAGCGCTTTCGTAAGCAAAAACGTAGTACTCCAATCCGGGAACTCGCCATACAAAAATCAGCAGTGATATCATTGCGATTTCCAACACACCAGTTTAGTGACTTCGAGTCTAAATCGTATTTATTTTGCGAAATCCTATTTTCAGCACTTGGGTGGTTGTTATTGATTGAATGTTTTTCATTTAAATAAGCCAAAAATATATTTTCATATTGTTTATACCTACATAAACACCATTTAAACTATACAAAATTTAAAAATTATGAAAAGTTACTATTGCAAAGCTGTAAAAATTTAGGTTTATTTTTTGGCTTTAAAATTCCTTCTTTAGCTCTATATAAAACCTGATTTGGCTTTATATTATTTTAAAATCTGGTCACACTGCTTGTAGTTCATTTGATCATCTTTGTTAGTGTTAATGATGTGGAGCATTTCCAATATGTAGCGTTTGTTGTAATTTTTTTCTCTCTGCAAAATCTTTACTTCTTCTAATTTGGGTATATGATCTCTGTCCGCACAGTGGGCAGCAAGTGCAGTTTTTTAAATAACATTTTTATTTCTGTCCGAAGAAATTTATTATTCAGGCTTAAGTTCGTTCAATTTAATTTTTACAATTAAATCATTTTTTTTATTGAGAAATAATTTTTCAAAGCATGTGTCAATTGAAAAGTACAAATACCAATTTCTTGACTTTTGTAAAGGTCGAACTGAACATCGATATTTTCGGGATTAACCACAATCCCATTATTTCTGTTTTTAATATCTGATCTGTGCCCAGCAATTCTTGTTTTAAGTTTATTCTTGGTAGTACCAACATATACTTGTTGGCAACTGTCTTCTCCTTTACCCATACATTTTATTTTGTATATCACATTTGCTTGGTCCATTGTGTCAATTTTACTTTTAGTGCTGGCGAAGAGTTTGTTTGAGCGTTTTATCCGATGTAAATGCTATCGTATATTTTTCTTTGTCATATATATTTGCCCTCTCTACTCTTTCTGAAATGCCTGGTACATACGTCATGGTTTTGTAAATTGTAAATTTTTGGTCTCTTTTATTGTTTTCTTTTTGACATGCGTTAATTAAACTATCTATAATATATGTTGGAAATGCATTCTGTTGTAATATATTCGTCAGTTTTTTTTTAATTTTCTTTGTGAAAACAGGCATCGCTTATCCTGAGAACTATTTTTATTAAGTTTGCTGCCGTATTCATTAGTATGTGTTTCGGTTGCAAAGTAAAAATTTATTATGCGGCTAGATGACGTTGGCTTTTGGTACCAAATAATTTTCAGTTCTTGTCTTTTTCTTACTATCAGCGTATCCAGGTACTGCAAACAGCCGTTGGCTTCTTCCTGAATTGTACATTTGATTCTTCTATGAAAATTATTAAGAGTTTTTTCTATTGCACTTATTTTAACAATTCTAAAAAGGTCGTCCACGTATTTTGTAAGTAGCCTACGTTTTTCTTCTAGTTTACCGATTGTTGTTTTTAGTAGGTCCTCCATAACTATATCCGCCACGATTGGTGAAGCCGGAAAGCCCATTGGTAGTCCTCTAAGTTGTGTGTAAATCTTGTTATCGTATTTAAAATGTCTATTTTCCTTAATACAAAATTTCAAAATTCTTAAAAATAATTTTTTTGGTATCAGCGTGTGTCTTTCAATCTCATTCCATTTTCCCTCAATTATGCTTATCGCATAATCTACCGGTATACTTGGGAAAAGTGAGACCACATCAAAGGAAATTAATTTTTCGTCATCTTCTATTGTCATATTGTTAATCTTATCTCTAAATTGCACCGCATCCCGAATGTTATAGACAGAGTCTGTTGTCAGTTTTTTTAATATATTAGTTAGGAATTTACACAATTCGCCAGATGGCGAATTTACTGATGCACAGATTGGTCTAAGTGGAAAATTGTCCTTACGTATCTTCGGTAGTCCATATATTCTTGGTGCTGTCTTCTTTTCTCTATGCTAGAAATAATATTGCACTGAAAAAGTTCATCTACTATATCACTATTTATTCTTTGTAGTGTGGCTGTTGGATCCTTATTGATCCTCATTTACATCATCATGTCACCAAGGATATCGTTCATTCGGCTTTCATAGTCGTCTTTTGTCATCTTCACCGTTGCATTACCCTTATCAGCCTTCAAAACGAGTATATTCCGATTTTTTCTTAAAAAGGTTTTTGTTTGTTCCATATGGCTTCCTCATATGGCTCTCCAAAATAAAGGCAAAATTCATTCTTTCTGTCTCTTGTTTTTCTTTATTCTCCAGTGTCTGTATACAGTTTTCACCATCAGCTATGATTTTAAAAAGTGGAAAACTTTTTTTGTCAATAGGGATCGCATGTCTTTCCCACTGTACATCGTCTGGTATTGATACATCAGTCTTATTAACAAACCATTTTTCGTTTTTATTTACGTTCCATTTCTTTTTATTCTCATCCTTTAGTTTCTCATATATTCTTATGTATCTAGGCGCTTCTTATTCAAAATATATCGTTCACTTTCCCAAAATTATAATTGTATTCATTTATTTGACGTTCTAGTTTTTCCATAGCCGTTTTGTTTTGTTGCACCATTTCATGTTTCTGTCTTATAAGAATGTTTAGGATCTTTTTCTGAAAATTTTCTAATACCGTATTAAGGGAATTGGAAATTTTGTTAGAGAAATTATTGTTACTGGCAAATAATTTTTGTATATTCTTGGTGGAGTTTGTCAAAAATCTGGTGTAATACCGGTCTTTCTGCACCTTATCAGAAATGTTATAGTAGAGCTTGTGTTTATTTCCCTAGTCTGCAAAATTTTGTGTTTGTTTATATATTTCATAATATTCTAATGTTGTTGTTTTATGCTGCTGCTGAAAACCATTTTTCTTCGATTTTTGATATTCCGGCGTGCCTTGAGTTTGAAAATAAGAAAGTTTTTTATTGTTATAAACGAAAGAAGGTCGCAGAAACAAGTAATTTTTATCAATAGAATGAGTACCAATATCGCGATAGTTCGCAATAATAGCAAAAATTTAAACAAGCTCTAAAATTAATTAAAGCTGTAACTGTAATGTGAAGAACTCGGGCGAATTCGTAAAAAGTTTGCTAAAATTTTAAAGATTACAAAGCGTAATATTCATCAAAATTCCCTTAAAATGTAAAAAGCAAAAACTTTAGTAAAATTACGGCCTTCGCGAAAAATTGCAAAATTTTGAACAAGGCATAATTTTGATCAAAATTTGCTGATATCAACGTCTAATATTGTTCAAAAAGCGCGTAAACTGTAAAGATGTTGACAACTTGTAAAAAACCGCTTTTATCGCGAAGATTGCAAAAATTCGGCAAAAGCTCAAAAATCGGACACAAAAATTGATTAGAAACCGCCAAAACTGTAAAAATAAAAAAATTCGAAAAATTTGAAGTTCATGAAAAATTGCTAAATATATGTATTGATGAAATCAATGAACTATTCAAAATGTAGTACAACAAAAATGAAGCATAACAAAATTTCAGAAAATCATATAGATCGCAAAAAGGAAATGGCGAATATCGCGGAAATTGCAAGGTGAAGTATATGTTTTTTGTTGTTTAATTTTTATGTTGTATAAAACCGCATCATTACAATGAAAATTTTTCAATGGTTTCAAATTCAACCATAAATACAATCGATAACATAAAATATAACATATATAATCGATACAATTAAAATTCGTCAGAACTAATAGAACAAAAGATCATTTCAATAAAATCTTAAGATAAACGATATAAGCGGTGCTTGTGAAACGCACAATTTTTCTTACTTTCCTCTTAATACAATTACACATTTGTGCAAAATAACTCCAGCAGTTGAGATGCCTGTTCCATTTTTGGCAACGCTATTTTATATTTTACCTTAAAAACAAACTTCAAAAATCCTTATTAAAATATATAAAGAGAGAATGAAACTGCCTCCTACATATTTATTATATCATGGCTGTAACTACCGTCTGTTTCAAAGGTAACCACCATTTTTTATATTCAATGTGAACGACAGATATACAGGAAACCACGTGGCTTCCCAATGAAATGTCTTAAAAAGTGGAGATTTTGGTGAATAAGGTTCAGCTAAGACACAATCCTACGGGGAAATTATCAAACCACCAGACCAATGTAACAACAACAAATTTATCCGCTAGAGTCATAAGGAAATAGCAAAATGTACAGGAAAAAGAAGTATGTCAGCGTTATTAACGTACATGTCTAGAAAATTTTAGTAGAGTGAAAAGACTAGAAGCTAAGAAATATAGGAATATATTTAAGTTAAGCGTTGTGTGTCAGTTTGGTGTTACGTGTGTGGTGAAATTGTAAAAGGGTTATATAAAAAGAAAATAGAAATAAAAATAATTCCAAACCTTCACAGAAGTATAAAAATAACTGAAATTTTTAAATAGAGAAAATGCCTTTCTAAGCCTTGATGCAGAAACAAAACTAATATTTTTGGTTGATGAGCCGATTATTTTTTGATTATTAGTAATCGTAATCATGGGGTTCTGATTTCAAACTGAAAATAGTCGTAATTATAATCATTATTTTACCTCTTAAACAAAAGTAATCTAATAAAGGCCCTTTCACATTGTAATACAAGTTTTGAGATTTCTATTAGATTAGATGCAAGACGAAAATCAAATCAAAATCAGTCTGTCAAAAAATCTTAAAGAAAATTTTCTCATTACATTTTGTTTCAACACTATCACATTCCAAATAAAACTTAATACTACATTTACGCCAAAGCGAAATCTAGTAGATTTCAATTGAAATCTATTTTAAAATTTTTACCGTTTACACCAAGTTTTTTTGGAATTTGTTAAAATTTCACTGTGAAATTACATAGAAAAATTAAGTTTCAAAACCAAAATAGCTAGAGGATAAACCTAATAGCAAATACATAAACCTTAGTGGTTTATTTTTTAGTATAATATGAAAAAATCAGAGTTGTAGTTCTCATGTACAACAAGATTTTGACAAAATCCAGTAAGGAACTAGACTTTATTTCGTATGGGAAATCTGTCGTGCCAGATTACTTTTAAATAAAAGACTTCTTGTCTTGATGGTTTTCTACAGACTGTCTCTTCTGTATCTCTTATTTACTAATGTAACTTATTTGCTATGTACTTATTATAATTATAATAACAACTTAACGAAAATATCGAAACATATGACTATAGTTAGCGTGCTTCATTATATTGCAGGGATGGCACTATACCTTCCTTTTATTACTAAAAGTCAATTAACCCAAAACTGCCTTTAAGCTTTGGGTTTTAACAAGTGATAATTACACCGACACACAGGTTACAGGTGTTACTTATATTAAAAAAATTTTTTTTAAAAGTATTATTTGCTTTGGGGCATTGTTTATTTATTCCTGTTTTTCAATGCCTTAAAACATATAATACTAAAAAAGAGTAAGATTTATTTTAATGTAAGTAGCACCTTTAATAAAAACGCTTAAAAATAGTGGTTTTGATGGAATAACGCATTGTTGATGGTATGAATGGTAAAGTTGCACCATTGGATGCGGCTTGAAAAGATCTTTCTAGCGATGTAGTTTTTTTACAAGCAGCCATTTTATTCAACTACCATTAATTCAAATACGACATCATTTTTAAATCAGCTTTTTGAGATGTGACACTTTCAGCGCAGATTTTTAAAAGGAGAATCAATGGAATATCTCAGCAAAGATTAAAATACTAATAATGTGTTTTCCTAATAATGCTAACAACCACATGTCGTTGAAGTAACATACATATATGTACATCAGAGCGACCCGACTTGTATGAAGATGGAAAATGTGTTTTTGTTACCCCTCTTAAATTAAAGATCTGTTTTCTAATGAGGTTTCCCAAAACATTACCTATGCGTAGTGGCAAAATTAGTATGGGTATTGTGCCACGTTTGAATTTTAATAGCAAAAATATCGTAGTTGTTTCAACTCGTGGAAAAGAATAATAATGACTGTTAGCTGTCAAACTTAATAAACAATTACTGGAGGCCATCCTGGATAAGAATTTCATCACGCAAACTAGCAAATAAGAAATAAGAGGCGTAAAATGTTAAGGTTGGCAGTATGAAAGGCCTGGAATTCAATTTAATTAAAGGATATAAGAGAAATAAAATATCTCTTTACAAGTTCAAGGCCGACAGGGTAGGGTATTGAGCTGACATTAATCTTAAGGCTAATGTTGTTATATTGCGGTATTGATTTTTTGTAGAGAATTTGTTAGTGTAGCGAATCACAAGTTAAAACTTGTTTCAAACAAAGTACCAGCAGCTGAAGTATAGATATAGAAACATTTTGGGATCATTGTTGTAAGCAAAGTCATACTGATTTACCAGAAGTAGTGCGGTCATTAAATAAAAATAGTAATCACAAAATTTTAATAGAAGTTTTAGTGTATAAAAAATTAAATTTTTTTGAGTAGAAAAAAAATCAAAAAAAAAATTTATGGTCTTTGTACACCAACAATAAGAAAATGATTTTTTCTAAGGCAAAGGCTGGCGGAAAAAACTCCTCTTGAAAATCACCCAGAAAGTATTGGGATGCTGATGAGACCTTCGTTCAGTAATTAAAGGAACAAGAGTCCAAAATATTAAAAAATGAGTGAGGAAGAAAATATGGAGATAAATCCCTGGAAGTACAAGTAATAAAATTTCAGAGGTACCAAGCTAACGGCCCTTTTTACAATGTACGATTAAGAGTTAACGTGGACTTTAAGGGGAAGTTCGGCATACAAAACTTGCCGTTAAAGTCGATGTTAGCTTTTAACCATACATTGTGAAAAGGGCCGTAAGACTGGGTAAGACGAGCTGGAAAAAGAGAGTGTATCTCAAAACTGTAACGGCCGTCTGTTTTAAAGGGAACCGCAATTTTTTATATTCGGTGTGAACGATAGATATACAGTGAACCACGTGGTCTCCAAATTAAATATCTTTAAAAAGTGGAGATTTTGGGTGAATAAATTATAAGGTTCAGCTAAGACACAATCCTACGGGGAAATTATTAAATCACCAGACCAGTGTAACAATAACCCCGCTAGAGTGATGGTAAGGAAATAGTTAATTGGACAGGAAAAAGAAGTATGTCATCAGTTATTAACATACAACTTATGCATAGAAAATTTTTTTAGAGTGAAAAGACTAGAAACTAGGCAATATGTATATTAATAAATTAAAGTTAAGTGTTGTGTGACAGTTTGGTGCTACGTGTGTGGAGCGTTGCCACAACTTTAAAAAAAACTGCAAATTTAGAATAATAAAACTGATATTCACGTGAAAAAACTGCACACAAAAACTCCAAAATATAGTATGTACATACATACATACATTATTTATTTTTAAATTGTTCTTATTAAAACGCGTCTACATCAGAACAGCCTGCGGTGACGAAAACTCTTGCGTTGTTTCTGTGCGTCACACGTCCACACTACCTAAAATGAGATGCAAATACTTACGGCGCACGCTTTACCATCTCGGAAGTTAGGAAAATGTGGCACTCCAAATTTATAACTTTTTGAATTACGAGTATGTATGTACATATATGAAAAGGAAGGCTATCAGTTGTACTATGGGACATTTATAAAATTTCTACAAATTACACAGGGAAATCGATTAATTTTTTCCGAATCGGCTTAAAAACGTAAGAAACAAAGTTTAACAAATACATATAGTAATTGAAATTTTGGCTTCCCTATTTAAGTTTTTGTTTTATTTGAAGTATACAGCTATTTTTTGGGAAAATAAAGTATTGCTTTTTGTTTGTATGAATCACCAAAAATTTCGCCAAGAGAATTCTGAAAAAAAAATTACGTACATATGAACTATAATAGTAAACTCCATAAGAAAAACACAACTTTCTTAGACCTAAATGAGTGTGAATTCCCTCTTGCATTACATTTTCGCATTATAAAAGTAAAATTATGACTTTAAAAATTGGAATTAATATAAAAAATTGAGAGCAAAAAATAAAAATGTGAAAACTGCAAAATCTGCACAATTTGTAGAAAAACTGGTTTTTTAAGCAAAAAAACTGCAAAACTGCTCAATGCTCAAAAATAAATCCAAACCTTTACAGATATATAAAAATAACAGAAATTATTAAATAGAGCAAATGCCTTGAAGCAGAAACAAATCTAATATTTTTGGTTGATGAGCCGACTATTTTTTTATTATTAGTATTCGTAATCATAGGATTACGATTACAAACTGAAAATAATCGTAATCCTAATCATTATTTTACCCTTTGAACAATAGGAATCTAATTACTAGTCATTAAGATTACTAATCATTACTTAAGGCCTTGTCATACTGTAATACAAGCTTTGTAACTTTTATTAGATTTTGTAAGACAAAAATCAAATCAAAATCAATCTGACGGTCAAAATATCTTAAAGAAAATCTTCTCATTAGATTTTGTTTCTGCACTCTCACATTCGAAATAAAACGTAACAAAAATAATTTGCAATAAAGCAAATTTTTTCGTTCTTCTTTTTCTTTGTTTATGGCGGCAAACAAATTCACAGCTGATAAAATAAAACATGTTATTTTTTTTAACAAATTTCCTAAAAATTACGAAAACCATAATATGTACTTGCAAATTTCTTTACGTATTATTTGACAGATCATGACAATTTGCTTCCCACTTTTGGATTTATACTCAAGATTTCAGTTTTTGACAAGTATTAATACTAAATCTAATAGTCTGAAGGGCGCTTTAACAGCTATCGGTATAAGTAAGGATATGAAAAGGACATCGTTGATCATTAAGCTCATGGTTTGAAATTTTGTATTTATGTCCATTCGGAATAATAGTTGTGTAGAAAAATTTGTTTTCATTCACACAAATTCTTCTTCTTCTTAAATGGCTATTACAGAACGTTTGTTCCTGTAGCCGAACGAAGAATATCCTTCCAAGCGACTCGATCTTCCGCGCTCCTTCTCCAATTTATTACACCAAGCTTTGAAATGTCTTCCTCCACCTGATCTTTCCATCGGAGTTTTGGTCTTCCTCTTCTGCGTGAACCATCACTAGGCGCGTATTCGAATGCCTTTTTAGCTGGAGCATTTTCTTCCATTCGCAAAACATGACCTAGCCAAAGCAATCGTTGTAGTTTTATACGTTTCACAATGTCAATGTCGGCATACAGCTCATACAGCTCATGGTTCATACGACACCGATATTCTCCGTCAACGCAGATGGGTCCATAAATTTTACGAAGAATTTTTCTCTCGAATACCCCAAGTACTGCCTCGTCTGTTTTCGCAAGTACCCATGCTTCAGAGCCATACAACAGCACGGGTAGTATCAGTGACTTGTAGAATGTGATTTTTGTCTGTCGAGAGATGGCTTTGCTCTTAAACTGCTTACTTAGTCCAAAGTAGCATCTATTAGCCAGTATAGTTCTTCTTTTAATTTCAAAACTGATGTTGTTTGTTTTGTTTATGGCGGTGCCGAGGTAGATAAAATCGTTGACTATTTCAAAGTTGTAGTTTTCAACTTGCACTGTTGGCCCGAGTCTACTGGACGTCCTGTGCGTTGATACCATCAACTTTGTTTTATCTGCGTTTACCACCAGACCCACTTTAGCAGATTCTTTTTCGACTTTTTCAAAGGTGGCAGTCACTGCTCGCAATGTTCGACCCATGATGTCAATATCGTCGGCATATGCGAGTAGCATGTGTTGTTTTGTTTATAGTGTGCCAGTTCTATTCACATCTGCGTCTCGTATAACCTTTTCCAGCAGGATATTAAAGAGATCACACGAGATCCTTGTCTGAAACCTCGCTTGGTACTGAATGGCTCGGTGAGGATTTTTCCTATTTTGACTGAAGATCGCGTATCAGTAAGGCACATTCTGCAAAGTCGTATAAGTTTTGCCAGGATACCAAACTCAGACATGGCCTGAAACATCTTTGATCGTATGGGGCTGTCGAAGGTGGCTTTGTAGTCGACAAAAAGGTGAAAGGTGTCGATTTCTCTCTATTGGGTCTTTTCCAGGATTTGGCGTAGTGTGAATATCTGGTCGATGGTGGATTTGCCAGGTCTAAGGCCGCATTGATATGGCCCAATTATCTCTCCAACTTTAGATTTAAGTCTGTCACACAATACGCTCGAAATTATTTTATATGCAATGGGCAGGACACTTATTCCTCTGTAATTAGCACATATTGTCTTGTCTCCTTTTTTGTGCACGGGACACAGTATGCTGAGGTTCCAATCATCGGGCATGCGTTCTTCTTGCCAAATAGATCAAACAAGCTGATGCATGCGCCTTATCAGCATGTCACCTCCGGTTTTAAACAGCTCAGCTGGTAATCCATCGGCTCCTGCTGCCTTATTGTTCTTTAGCCGAGATACTGCTGCTTTCACCTCATTTTGGCAAGGCGGTATACACTCAATACCGTCATCATTGATTGGTTCTGAACCAGATACCAGCAGTTCGGAAAAGTGATCTTTCCACATTCCTCAGCACACTTTCTGTTTCAGTCACCAGATTACCTTCTTTATCTCTGCAGGAGAATGTGCCTGTACCAAAGCCTTCGGTTTGATGTTTAACTCTTTGGTAAAATTTTCGGACTTCATTTTGACTCCCGTACATCTCGATTTGCTCACACTCTCGCCTTTCCATTTCTCTCTTCTTCTTTCGGAAAAGGCGTTTCTCCTCTCTCCTTTTCTCCCGATACCTCTCCTTCGCATTACGTGCTGCTACCGACTGCAACGTTGCCATATATGCGACATTTTTTGCTTCAGTAGCATTACGGCACTCCTGGTCATACCATGGGTTCCTTTGGGGAGGCTTTTGGTACCCAAGTACGGATTTTGCTGCATTTTCCATGGAGTGGGCAATGATTTGCCATTGTGCTGTTACATTATCGGGACGAGGAGTGCTTTCTTCTAGCAGTTGGGTCAGTCGAGTGGAGTATGCCGTAGCTGTCTGTTGTGTCTGCAGCTTTCCGACGTCCAGCTTCCTTGCTGCGTCAGATCATACGTTTCTCGCTACACTTAGACGGGTGCGAACCTTTGCTGCTACAAGGTAGTGATCCGAATCTATGTTGGCACCTCGGATCGTTCGTACGTCCAACACACTGGATGAATGACTTCCATCAATCACAACATGATCAATTTGGTTTTTCGTTGCTTGATCAGGGGACAACCACGTGGCCTTATGTATGTCGAGATGTTTAAATCTGGTGCTGCTAACTACCATATTTTTTGCCGCTGCGAAGTCTATTAACATCATTCCGTTATCGGAAGTTTCTTCGTGAAGGCTAAATTTTCCGACTGTTGGACCAAAGATATTCTCCCTTCCTATTTTAGCATTATAATCCCCTAGTACTATTTTAATGTCATGGTCGGGGCAGCGGTCATATTCTCTCTCTAGGCGCTCATAGAATGTATCTTTGATCAGTTCGTCCTTTTCTTCGGTCGGGGCATGGGCACAAATTAGACTGATGTTAAAGAATTTGGCTTTTATTCGGATTGTGGCCAGTCTCTCATCCACCGGAGTGAATCTAGATACTAGGTGTTTTAATCTCCGGCTTACGACAAATCCACAGCCAAACTCATGTCTAGTTTTATGGCAGCTATAGTACAGTGCGTCGCCTTTGGGTGTTGTTGTTACGCCTGTCCCATTCCATCGCACTTCCTGTAAGGCGGTAATATCGGCTTTGTACTTTTCAAGTACGTCCGCCAGTGCGTACACTGCACCGTCTCTATAGAGAGTTCTTACATTCCAGGTGCATATACGCAGATCGTGGTCCTTTAAACGTTTGCGGGGGGTCGTCATCATTAGAGGAGTTCATTAATTTTCTTCTTCGTTTTTTCATAGTAATAATGTTTTTTACAAGGGTGGGTTACTAACCCGACGCCTCAACCTACTTTTTATCGTTCTTTAGAATGAACGCGCGGCACATTTTTGCTCACTACCCTTATCGGATGGTAAAGGTAGCTACCCCAGGAGGCACCACGAGGAGGTTTGTGTCCACAATTGGGATGAAGGTGTAACCGAGATAGGCCTGGATTTTGCCATTTTAAAACCATTCAGAGCCGCTACTCGGTGTCCGACTTCCCCTACGCCTCACACAAATTCACTTAATTTTAAAATTTTTTTTATTTGAAGACGAAAAAATCATTAAATGTCAAAAATTGCTTGAGCAAACAATTCTCTGAACATTAATTTTTATTATACTTGACAGAAAAAGGTCTCCAGTAATTGATATGCATTCCCTGTATTAATGAAAAACTGTATTGAATTTTCTTTTCAGTTGCGTACTACCAAACGGAAAGTTGCATGAAAATTTTTCACACCTGAATTTCAGTTCGTTTTTTTACATATACTTCTTATGGCACCCTGAAATTCAGGCCGAAACGTATTTTTGGCCAAAATACGGTTTTCCACAAAATACGTGTTTTCCTACATGTTTTCACATACAATTGTCATGTGAGCAGGACACCTCAAACATCGTGTTTTGCTCCAAATTATGTCAAAATTTGTCTATGCAACACTGCGTTGCATCTATGATTACAAATAAATCTTTGGGTCATCCATTTACTGTGATTGACAAATTTGAGAAAAGTGACACTGTTCTGCGACCACATAAGGAATGAAATATGGCGCGAATTTTATTTTCGAAGAAGAATGTAAACAAAACAATGAAAATTAGGGAAGTAACGATACGCCGTTTTGCCGATCCGATACCGATACTCAAAAAGAAATATCGCCGATACCGATACTCATATTAAGATTGAGTACAAGTCTAGATTAACAAAACTCAAGTAAGTCAATTTTTTTATTATACAAAATTATATGTAAGAAATTATTAATATTTAAAATTGAATTAACCCAGTATTTAAGGAACTACATTGTCATTGGTTCAAAAGAATCTATATTAAAAATATGCAGATAATTAGTAGAAAAGCTAGTAAAAGTTTATTTATAATTTTAAAAAAATACTCGAAATGCTTTTTAAAAAATCGATTTTTTAAACAACATTTATCAACTAATATTCTTCTAAATAACTTATTAGCTTAATTGTTAAAATTCTTCTAAAAGTACAGTCCGACCAAACTCATAACTTTATTGTTAAACTCTAAAGGCACATAGCAAAAAGGATGTACATGTTCAAATAAACTGAACAAACAAACATTCACACCCACTAGTACTTGCAATTATCAATGATAATTCATACTAGAATAGAGAAATAATAAAAAGAAGCTTAACACAAGACAAAAGGAAAAAAAGTGAATATTAATAACTATCAAATGAAATTCAGCTCTAAGACTGACAGTATGAATTGATTAAAAATAAATGATATTCAACTCTTGACTGCAAACCACCGACTGGTCGAGTGGTCTAAGCGGTAAAGAACTCTGATGAGATTAGCGGGAGCTGTCGAAACGTCAGTTCAACCCTCCGCGCAGTCAAAATTTTCTTTGTCTACATGCTTCACATTTATCTCTAAATAAAAACATAACTTAATTGAAACATTAAATGAAAACCGAACTCAAGCTAAAAATAATTAAATTTCGTGAATCCAAATTGATTATTAGGCTAAGGTTCGTAACGTCATATTCAGAAAGAAATGGACATTATTAATATTCCAAGGAACAAGGGAAAAATTAACATCAACTTAATTTTTCAACAAAATTTCTTTGGATATAAACCCATACAGTTCGACTAAACTCATAACTTTATTCTTCTAAAAGTTTATATTTATTCACTTAAATTAATTGAAAACACAGTTTTGCGTTTCAATTCGCATAAAAGGGAAGGAAAAGTCATTATAGAACACCGAAAAAGAAATTTTCTGTGTTTGGTAATCGAAAAAGAGAACTTTTTGCAATGACATCGCGAAATCTACTTTTCATGGCTTCTTTGGAGTGTTTTTTTCCGGGAATATGATTTAAGAAACAACGAATGGAATTCGAATTCATGGTAAAATTAACAAAAAATAAATAATGTTTTTTACAAAATAACAGCGTAAAATATTATTAATATTTAAAATTAATATTAATAAAATTTAAAAAACAACGAATTGAATTAAATTCATGGTAAAATTAACAAAAATAAATTATTTGTTAAAAAATAAACTCTAAAATAATGTAAAAAGTATCGTCGTATCGACAGTAAAATATTGCCGATACCGATGTATCGGAAAATCTGAAGTATCGCCGATATATCGGTATCGGTATCGTTTACATCCCTGATGAAAATGTCACACTTATTACGGAAATTCGAACTTAAAAACACTTTTTGGTCGACTGTCCCGCGTCCCGCCGATTTTTTTAAATGTCCAGTTTCTTAGAAAATATATGCATTTCTTATTTTAAATGTACTGTAAAAATATATTACCTGTTATATATTAAGTATTACAGTTGAAGGAAGTTGTAGGAAATAGGAAGGATGCTCTAGATATCGCGCTAGTTAGTTCTGCGCATACGGATATGATTAGGGAATGGAAGGTATCAAATGACTGTTCTTTCTCTGATCATCGCTATATTGAATTCACTATAGGGATTCTGACTGATCGGGCTACGCCCATAATAAATAGGAAGACAACAAATTGGAAAGAGCAAAAGCTTATTCTCTCCGATTTTCTTACAAAACCGCCAATCATCAACGATAGGCACGACATTGATATCGCGGTTGATAATCTACCAAACCTACGGGTGTATACATAACCAAAATTGGCTGAATCTTAGCATAAGTGACGAAATTGAAGTGTGTCTTAAAGAGTCTTTTCATACAATTGGACATTAAAAACAACTGTACCTTGTAGTCCTGACACATCCCTATATTCTACACTGATTTTTAATGAAAAATAGTCCAATATAATTCGTTAAGAGACAGTTCAATTTCATCGGTTATGCTATCTTCATGCCAAGTTTTCGTTATGAATATGGCCCCTAGTGTACTCCGTGGGAAGAAAAAACCACCATGTAGGAGTCTTGAAATAGCGAACGCACGCAAGGAGACCCGTAGATTATTTAACGAGCCAAAAAGACTGGGTAAATGGTTAACCTATAAGCCCTCGGTAAACAGGTTCAAAAACCTCGTTAGGGATGCGAAACCAACGTCATGGAGGTCCTTCTGCAGCAATGTTGAGGGAGCCTCTGAGACTAGTCGCCTTCGCAAAATTTTGGCTACTATTCCAACTGCCCCCAGTTTCATTAAGAAAACAGGTGGCGGTTGCACCACCAGTAGTCAGGAGACCCTAAAGTTACTGATGAACACACACTTTCCCAGTTGCACTCCCTACACGGGAGAAATTGCAGCCATACAATCTGTATACGAAGAATAAAAGCAAAACGAAGAAATTCTGTTGCGTATCAATTGAATGTTTTCGATGCAATGACAAAGTTTTTTATTTGTATTCAAGAGTTAACTTAAAGTAATATAAACGAAGTAAATAATAACAGTTATGAATTCATTACTCTTTTCTTTAAATATGTGTATATAGTGAGAGCGCTATTTGCTATAATTCGTTTAATACATATAATATTTAAACGGATTCACTCATCATATAAGAATATAAAACGAAATGTAATAAGTAAAAAAAGGAATAATGTAAATACAAAATTGTGAATATACATACTGCCCCCATTGAAAGGGTACTTTCAATAAATTTCACCCATTGGAAGGGGAGCAATTTTGTGAATTGATCTTCTATAAACGGCCTTGGTAGTTTTTAGGTCCACCACTCGAATTTTACCATCACGACCAGGAACCGCTTTTAAGACACGAGCTAGAAGCCACTGCTGAGGTGGTAAATGGTCTTCATGAATTATGACAAGCCTGCCTTCTTTAATGTTTTCGTTGGATTTAAACCACTTAGATTTTTGTTGTAGAGTTGATACGTAATCACGCACCCACTGTATCCAAAATTGCTGCTTTAAGTATGTTACCATTTGCCAACGCTTTAGGTAATTTATATTGTTGCAATGTTGCAAGTTTTCATCAGGCAATGCTAGCAAAGATGAACCTACAAACATATGCGCCGGCGTCAAGGCTTCGCCATCATTGGGGTCATCGGATCGTGGCGCCAAAGGCCGAGAGTTTAAGATGGCTTCAATCTCAATGAGAATAGTTTGAAATTCTTCGTAGGTGGTCCCAGCTTGGGACATATTTTTAATTAAAAGCGTCTTTGTTGATTTCACCGCCGATTTCCAAAGGCCTCCGAAATGAGGTGATCGGGGTGGAATGAAAATAAATTTGAAGCCTATAACTTCGCTATAGTGCATTACAGCCTCAAGATTTTTATTATCAAAAAAGTGTTGTTTGAATTCTTGAAGTTTATGGTTTGCACCAACAAAATTTGTGGCGTTGTCGCAATACAGCCGCTGGGGAATGCCTCGTCTTCCCACAAATCTTTTCAAGCATAAGAGAAATGTGTTTGTTGATAAATCTGATACTACCTCGACATGGATAGCCTTCGATGAAAAACAAACGAAGATAGCAACGTAAATTTTATATGGTGGTTTACCTCTAATTCTATGCGATGTATAAAATTGACCACAAAAGTCGACGCCACTTACCAAAAATGGTCGTTGAGCTCTCAAACGGCCAGCTGGAAGATTTCCCATAATTTGCTGCATTAATTTGGGTTTATATTTGAAACAGTGGACGCAGTTACGGACTACATTTCTCACGACATCTCTAGCGTTGACTACCCATACTCTTTGGCGAAGAATTCCCAAAAGTACTATTGGGCCAGCATGTAAGTGTTTTAAGTGGAGATACTTGATGTAAAGTATGGTAAAATTATGATTTTTTGGAAGCAAAGCAGGAAACTTTGCGTCGTACGATAACGATGAATTCGCTAGTCGACCTCCAACTCTCAGAATAGGTATACATTTTTTGTAGCTGGGCATTTGTTGTAGAAATGGTGATAGTTTTTGTAAATTCGGTTGTAACGTGTCTCCTTTTAAGAGAAGATTAATTTCCGTGCTGAATGTTGATGATTGAACGTCATGAACGACTTTCCAAAAGGCTAATTTCAGTTCCTCGGCAGTAATGAACAAATTTCTTTTATCTTTATGGTACAGGCGGTGAACGTATGCGATAACGTGAAGAATACGAAGATACGATGAATGTGTAGTAATTAGTTGAGATATTATAGAAGGTCGGACGACGATTGTTTCGAATATTGACTTTCTCATTTCTTCTGGTGGTAGTGCAGCTGACGATGAATTGCCTTTTGGCCAATGTTCCTCCTCTTTGCTCAAAAACTCCGGTCGAGTAAACCATGAGGTAAAAGATATCTCAGCAGCTAGGCAACCACGCGACACAACATCTGCTGGATTTTGTTTCGATGGAACGTGTCTCCACTCTATGCCATGAGTAAAATTTTGAATTTCGGAGACTTGATTAGCGACGAAGCATACAAACGATGACGAGTGATTGGTAAGCCAACATAAGACAATTTTCGAATCTGATCAGAATAGTGTACGATGGTTATGTGACTGGAATTTGTGCCGGATCTTTTTCCAAGTTCGGCTCAGGAGTAAGGCATCGCATAGCTCAAGACGGGGTAAAGATTGATGGACAACAGGGGCAACTTTTGATTTTGCTATCAGTAAAGTTGATTGATATCCATTTTGTGTTGCCAGCCTGACATATATACAGCAGCCGTACGCCAATTGAGAGGCATCGGCAAATCCATCGATATCAAACACTAACTCTGGAGCCGTTTGAACGAATCTTGGGACTTCTATTTTGCTAATGAACTTCAAACTTTTCTCGATTTCGATCCATCGAGTTTTTAAACAATCATTTAATGGCGAGTCCCAGTCGAGTTGTTGTTTCCACATTTCTTGAATCAATATTTTACAAGAAATAACAATTGGACTTAATAGTCCAAGCACATCAAAAATTCTTGCTACTACCGACAATACGGATCTTTTCGTTGGAGTTTCAATGGGCAATGCTTCGAATCGAAAACAAAATAAATCTTGATTCGGTTTCCAATACATTCCTAAGGCCTTTGTTATATGGTCATTATTCGTTTTTATTTCCATTTCTTGATCAGAATAAGCAAATTGCTGTAGATTAGAGTTCCATTTTGATAGTTTCAAACCAGCCCTTTCTAAAATTCTAGTAATTTCTATTTTCTTTGAGGATAATTCGGAAATGCTCGAAGCTCCTGTAAGATCATCTACGTAAAGATCTTGTTGAAGAATTTTTGAACCCAAAGGAAATTCAAGCTTGTATGCATCAGCTATAAAACTGAGGCTGCGTATGGCAAGAAAAGGTGCGGCAGAAGTGCCATATGTTACAGTATTAAGTTGATAGATATCGATAGGGTCATCTACACTTTTTCGCCACAAAATAAGTTGAAATTTACGATCTCTTTCGTCCATTAAAAATTGTCGATACATTTTACATATGTCTGCTGATAAGGCAAACTTATGGAGACGAAAAGAGAAGAGTGTCGTTATCAAATCTTGTTGGATCGTTGGCCCTACCATTAATGTTTCGTTTAAAGACACGTGCGTTGATGTTCGAGCCGAAGCATCGAAAACCACCCTCAGTTTTGTTGTCGTACTTTGTGGGCGCAACACTGGGTGATGTGGAATTACATAATGTGGTCCATTTAGTACCTTAAAACTGATTGGCGTCATGTGTCCGAGATCAATGTATTCTGACATAAACTCTATGTACATCTTTCGTAACACATCATCTTTAAGAAGTCGCTTTTCCAAATATACAGGCCTTCGACGTGCGGTTTCGAAAGAGTTCCCTAGATGGGTAAAAGAAATTTTAAACGGTAAACGTACTTTGACTCTTCCCGTATGATCAAAAACAGTATTTTGTACAAAATGTTGTTCACATTGATTTTCTTCCTCGGTTAAGAGTGATGATGTTTGGGAAAATTCTCCAATTTCCCAGAATGATTTCAGCATGGAATCCAACTCCTGGTAAGATGTAATTACATTGCACAATACGGATTTTCTTTCTGATATAACATCGATTTTTCCGCCTATAATCCATCCGAGAGAAGTATTGAGCATGTGTGGAAGCCCATTGCCAAGGGAAATTTTACCACCTAGAAGTAATTCGAAGAATAGCTCGGAGCTTAGCAATAAATCTATACGTTGAGGCAAGTAAAACTGTGGATCAGCAAGTTCAAGTCCTTTGGGTATTTCCCAATTGCTAATGTCACAATGTTCTGAAGGTTGAAGAGATGAAATAGATTTTGTGACGGCAAATATAGACGTAAATTCGACATCATTTAGACGAGATTTTAGTGTTGCTGAAACTTTGTATTTGAGCTGGGTACGCAGATCTGACACTCCTGCGACTTCTTGATACGAATTGAATTTTTTAAGACGAAGGCGATGTATAGTTTCTTCAGTAATTAGATTTATTTCTGAGCACGAGTCCAAAAGAGCTCGTGCTGGTTGAAGCATTCCAAAACTGTCTTCAATGAAGACCATTGCTGTTGGTAATATGTTGCAGTGACGACTACGCACGATATTCGACGAATTTGTTGTTACATGAATGGCTGCTCGACTTGTTGAAGGATTTGACGATAAAGCGTGCTGATTGGTATTTGGTTGACTTGAGAATGATGACGATGGACGAACGAGCGACGATTGTTGAAAGGGTGTTTGACTTGACGACGAATGTGAATGAGACGACGAGTTTGTATTGTGTTGTGACGCACTTTCATAGTTTGAATTGTGCAAGGTTGTATGGTGAGACACACGACAATTGCGGCAGCGAGCTTTCGATGAACATTTCGAAACTTGATGGCCTTTACGAAGACAGTTAATACAGAGTTTTGAACCTTTTACGAAGTCAAATCGACGGCTAACTGGTAGTGACAAATATGACGCACAGCTTCCAATAAAATGTTCCTTGCTTTGGCAGTAGTCACAGAATATCTCAGCAGTTACGAACGATGATGCAGAGTGTTTAAATTTTGGTCTTGGCACATCACGATCTGTTTCCTTAGTACGACTTTCTAAAAATTGTCAACGACGGCTGAGGATATTGTAGCAGTCGTCCCAAGACAACGTGAATAATTATCGCGCTCATTACATCTAATTCCGATCCCAAAGACAGTAGAGAACTTCTTAAGGCAGCTACTTTGTCTAACAGTGACCGCAGTTCTATAGCGCTTGATTTCGCCATCGGCGAAATTGAAAATAGTGAATTAACATGATCAATAAATATCAACGATTTATTGTCATACCGGTCTTTCAAACGTTCTAATGCTTTTTTGTAATTAGCTTCATTAACAGCGTATGGCTTCACTACTGCCAATGCTTGACCACTAAGGCAGTTTAATAAATAATTAAATTTGTCGATGGTCGGTATACAAGGTTCATCATGAACGAGTGTGGTAAATGTGCTGATAAATCTAGAATACTCAGAATATTTACCGTCGAAATTGGGAAGCTTTAATTGCGGTAAACGATTTTGAAATGAAAATGATGAAGCTGTAGTGTTCAACATACTTGAATCATCTAGATTAGACCGACGTTTTTTGTCCATCAAGTTTACCATGAAGGATTTTGCTTGTATGAAAACCTCCTCAAACTCTGAACGTCCTTCATCTGCTGGATCCAATCTTTCAAGTTGTGTTTGGATGTGGCTTACGTGTGTAAAATATGATTCAAGAATTTGAAGCCTACATTTTATAATGGTATAATCGGAATCAGGACCTTCCTTCTCTATTTTTGTTTTTAGTTTCGAAATGTTGCGCTTCATTACACTTCTTTGCGATCTCAATGTGGGTAAATCCACAGGCTTTGCCGTGGTCTCATCTGGTTGTGCATTGTCGGTACTCATTTTGTAGTAACGCTGAATAAAGGTGTATAAAGTGGGCTATAATTGATACCACTTGCTTTTAACTTTATTAAAGTTGATTTAAAATTGATGGTAATTGATTAAAGTTGTTTTACAATTTATAAAATTGTTCAATTATAGTAAATGTCGCTTGAATAAAACAAAGTACCATATATTGTAAAAAAGTACCAAAGTGCGCATAACGTGCCAACACTGATTATGGTGTGAAAAGATAGCAATGTATTCTTGCATACGTGTGCGTGTGTGTGTCGCGTGATTCTAGCAAAGAAATATCTGGACAAAATGATGAGTCAAGATATTGGTAAATATTTCTCTTACTTACGTGAGCTGGTTATTAACTTGTGTGTATGTGCAAATGATGACGATCTTACTTGTATTGTTTGAAAAACTTTAGTTGGCTATGTACATTAGGGTGACAGCCAAAATTTTTTCGCGAATTTTAAAGCTTTTTCAACGGAATATTGTGCCAATAGGTCCAAAAGTTTTGTGACGAAAATTTGAGCCAAATCGGACAACGTTTTCTGGACGCGCATCCAAGTCAAAGGTCAGGTATTTTCATATTTTACAATATATACGAAATAAATTTTTTGAACTCGTTTATTTTTTTTCAATATTTAATGAAAAAATGTGGATTTATATATTTTCGTGAAAAAAATAGTAAAAAGAACTTTTTTGGTAATTAACCTTTCCTTTATGTCAGGAAATTAATAGATGCTTTTATTCAAAAACGTTAACTACAAAAACACATTTGTTTGTTTGTATTAAATCACACCATCTACATGGCAAAAATTTTAAAATTGCTAATTTCCTAGACAACAACCATTATTTTTAGCGGATTCTAATGATAAATTTCAAGGCCTACTAGATTTTTAAAATACGACTGAATTATGTATTTCCCCAAAAATTATATAAATTGCATTCAGTCGTGTGAATTACTTGTGTAAAGTGCTTTTGGTTAGAGATTTTTTGTGAATTTTGTAAAAATATATAACAATGCCCTCGTTAAGGGAAGAAATATTTTTAATAGGCTATTCAAAACACCAAATAGTTGGTTCTAAACTTCCCTCGAAGGGGGACTGCCTCAAAGTTTTTTTTCATAATATGAGGACAACGAAATTAACTGCAAAAGATAGTGCTGATCTTGTGGTAAGAGAGTCTATAATTTTTTGAGAAAAGGCCCGTTCACGATTTGCACTGGTGTACAAAAAAAATGTTGCGTCTGTATGAGGAATGGAAAGATTTAAAAAAATATATATCTAGAGTGTCCGACATTCATAAAAACAGAAGAAAACTGTGGAGCGATAATTTAGACGATCTCTTCGATATTACTCGTACCGATGCACTGGAACTAATAGATTTAGAAGAAGACAAGCAATTTTTAATTAAACAAAGAATGAAAGGTCGCGAAGGTTGTATGTTGGGAGTCGACTGTAATCTAAAAAAAAGAGGAAAGAAAAAGAAATCGCAAAAAACAAGAAGAGTTGCGTAAAAAATTAAGTGACGAATTACCATCAACTTCATCAGGTAAAAATTTAATTAAATGTTAAATAACGTTGTTTTAAATTTTTGTTGGAAGTACTGAACTGTGACAAAATTTATTTCAGCCTGCAATATGATTGAATTTTCCGCGTCTGAAGATGCTGCAACATCAGAGGAAGAATATTCTGAATGTTCGATTGAGGCAAAACGTTTTCGCAGTACTTCTTGTACGAAAAAGCAAAGTGTCTTAACGTCAAGACTAGCTGCAGTTTTCGACAAGTTAAAAATAAGTCAGAGAGATGCTGTACACTTATTGGTTGCAGTTATTGACGCCGTCGGACTTAACACATCCGATTATATTTTAAATCGAACCTCCATAAGTCGGGAAAGAGCGCAATTAAGATTAACGCAAAGTGAAAAAATTATAGAAAAGTTTACTGCAAGTGATCAACCTTTGACCATCCATTGGGACACTAAACTGTTATCGACAATAACAGGAAAATCAGAAGACCGTTTGGCTATAATTGCTACGGCTCCAGACCTAGAGCAAATTATAGATATGCCTGATATTCCCTCTGGGACTGGAGCGGAAATTTCTTCTGCAGTTTATGATGCATTAGAAGACAAACATATTTTGGAACGAACGGAAGCGTTTGTTTTTGATACAACATCATCCAACACTGTTAGATTTAAAGGTGCATGTGTGCTTTTGGAGAGATCAATTGGAAGAGAAATTCTATTTCTAGGCTGCAGACACCATATTTTCGAAATTGTTTTGGCAGCAGTTTTTACGGAGGCCAATGTTGGAGTGTCGTCTGGACCGGACATAACGATTTTTAAAAAATTCAAAAAACATTGGCCAGAAATAAATACAGATAGTTTTGTGCCAGGAATAGCTCATCCACGAATTATGGAAATTATAGGCGATAATGTTGGTGAACTTTTAGATTTTGCTTTAGGAAAAATGAACGATTCATTCCCGAGAAATGATTATAAAGAATTTTTGGAGTTAGTAATTATATTCCTTGGTGGCAATCCTCCTTCAGGAATAAAATTCAGAAAACCCGGTGCACTGCACTACGCAAGATGGATGGCCAAGGCTATATACTCTTTAAAGATAGTGATTTTTCGCAATCGATTTCCTGAAGTGACAGATTTTGAAATCAGTGCTTTGATAGAAGTAACAGGTTTCATTGTAAGTTGTTATTCAAATTTTTGGTTTGATTCAAATAAAGCGGATAAAGCTGCTTTAAATGATATTATGTTTTTGAGAAAATTGGAAAACTACAAAAGAGTCAATCAAAATATTGCGGACAAAGCCATTTCAAAGATATTAAATCATCTGTATTACTTAAGCGAAGAATGTGTGGGCTTTTCTTTGTTTGACGAAAGGATAGACAACATAACAAAAAGCAAGCTAGTAGCGAAGATGTCTGTAGATATATCTGGAAATGAGGATGAAGAGATACCAAAGAAGCTAATAATAAAGAAGGAAAACTTAAAAAGTTTTATTTTCAGAGACAACTCTGATATTTTACAAGATTTATTTTCAAAAAATACCAACAAATTTTCAAGAGATTTGGAATTTCAATAGAGTTTTTCAGCAACGATCCACGTTCTTGGAGTGTTACAGGAGAGTACCTAAGAGCGAAACAAATTATTCAAAACTTGGCTGTTGTTAATGATTGTGCTGAAAGAGGCATTCAGTTAATTCAAGAATACCATGACAAAATAACAAAAGATGAGGGACAGAAACAACATTTAATGAAAGTAACTATCATATATTATAACTTTTTTAATTTTTTTTTCTCTTGACATGGTTTAATATTTTACAGGTGGTACAAAAATATAGGCAGCTGTATTCAAAAAATGCTAATCTATATTCTCTGCAAAAAGATTTTGATCTGTAGATTTTAAAAGAAAAAAAACCTACCAAATCACCGATCATAATTTTTGTTTTTAAAATTAGAAAAAGTAGTAGATTGACCATTGAATGCGGTCGACGCTGGTAGCGCAGCAGAAAATATATGCATATTCCATCCTGAAATGTAAAAACTTTATGTTAATTGAAAATTTTTCCTGCAATATTTTTAAGTTATTTTATCAAAAGTACACAGAATTTATATACATTGCCAATAATGGCATACATATATTAAACATTTTTGAAATAAAATAGTTTGTGGATCACTTTGACGCAAGGGAAATTTGAGAGTTAGTTCCCAAAAAAACTATTTGAGTGTCCTCTTTATTAAAAGTCTACAGAATCCAGATGTTTTTGTAAAATAAAGTAGAAAATATATGAGTTTCTCAACTTTATTTCATACTAGCTGTGAAATATGCAAATACCTGACCTTTGACCTGGATGCGCGTCCAGAAAACGTTGTCCGATTTGGCTCAAATTTTCGGCACAAAACTCTTGGACCTATTAGCACAATATTCCGTTGAAAAAACTTTAAAATTCGAACAAAAATTTTTTTACATACAAACCATTGTCACCCTAGTATGCATGTGTTGCTTAAATAACTCGTTAGAAAGTGGCGAACTTCACTGGTGCAGAAAACGTTTTTTTAGATAGAAAAAACATCAAAATTTATTCATTTTATTTCAAAAGCATTATATGCCATAGAAATTCATTAAGTACTAGAATTTGGTTCAATTATTCCCTTTTTAAAAAAGTTGCCTCTTTTTTCGAAAAGTCCCCTTTTTGGTGCCAATTTTTTCCTCAAAATCCTCTTTTTGTGAAACTTTTTAAATATTTTTAACGGTCACCCTGCCCTTGGCCGAGCTTAAGAAATGTTTCCTCTCTGGTATTTACAAAACCGGCTTTGCTTCTTTCAAGGTGAATTAATTTTATCAGGTGGTGTTGATTCTAAAACAACTACAACATTACAATAACATTTGACATCTCAGCCCCTATGTCAACGTATACTAATTTTGACATACGAGCATCTAATTTGGGGAAAAAAGTAGAACAGCTGTGCTTATAATATCACCTGTATAAAGATTTTCTGTTTTACCGGCATTTCGGTTGCACAAATTTTCACATCTCAGAGTAGAAAATGTTTAAGGCCAGCCGAAGGCCACTAATGCAGAAAACCGTCAGTAGGCGAAGTTGGTTTTGCAAATACCTCGGAGAAAGAAGTATTTAAGACCGGCCAAAGGCCGGCAATGTAGAAAATCGTCAGTAAGCGAAGCCGCCTTTTGAAACACCTCAGAGGAGAAAACTCTTAAGACCGGCCGAAGGCCGGCTATCGAGGAAATCCTCTCTAAGCTAAGTCGCCTTTGAAAATACCTTAGAGGAAAATACCTTAGAAAGCCCTCAGTGAGTGCAGCAGGAGAAAATCCTTGAGGCAGGCCGAATGACGACAATGCAGAAAATCTTCACTAAGAGAACATGCTTTTCTAAATACCTCAAAGCAGTAAATCCTTGCGCCTGGCCGATGTGCGGCAATACATTTATGTTCAGGGAAGAAACATTTTCTCCTCTGAAGTATTTCCAAGTCCGGCTTCGCATACTAAGGGCTGTGGGAATTGCTGGCCTTTACCGGGCCTTAAGGATTTTCTCCTCTGAGTTATTTAGAAAGCTGGCTTGGATTACTAACGATTTTCTACATTGCTGGCTTTCGTCCGAGCTTAGGCAATTCGTCCTGAGGTATGTATTTAGAAAACCGGCTACGCTCACTAAAGAATTTCTGAAAAAAAACTTGTCATATCAATCCCATAACAAGTTTTGAAGTCGGTTTTAGAAATACCTCAGTCGAGAAAATTCTTAAGCCCGGCCCGCGAACAGCAATGCACAAATCTCTCACTAAGCGAAGCCGCCTATGAAAATACCTCAGGGAAGAAAATCTTTAAGCCCGGCAATTACGAAAATCTTCAAGCAAAAAACCCTTACCAAGCGAAGTGGGTTTTTGAAATGGCTTAAATGAGAAAATTCTTAAGCCCGGCCGAAGGCAAAGCTTCCTTTGGAAATACCTCAGAGAAGAAAATCATTAAGCCCGGCCGAAGGCCGGGAATACCGAGAATCCATAATTCTCCAGTAAACAAAGATGGTTTTGGAAATTGCTCAGAGGACAATACTCTTAAGCGCGTTTTCGTTTACTAAGGGTTTTTGGAATTGCCCGTCTTTGGCCGGGCTTAAGGAATTTGTCCTCTGAGGTATTTAGAAAACAGTACACGGTCACTAAAGATTTGATAAAAACACATTTTTTATGTAATAATTCTGGACTTAAACATAGGTTTTTGCCGACTTCGGACACCAAACGTTCGGTCAGATACTAATTAATGTAAAGCCTCTTCCTTGTTTGGGTAAGGCTATTCAAAATATATTCGACTTGCAAAACAGAAAATTTCTAAAAATTGTATTGAAAATTTGTTTTATTTTTGCTGTAATACATATATTATTTTTCATACCGAAACGATGATACATACCGGTATTGAAGGAACCGGTATTTGAATACCGGTATTTTACAACCGAAAACGATGACGGTATCTGTAGCGATAACGATATTAAATTTTAAACCATATAACCATAACCATAAATAAAACCTTGCTTTAAACTGCTGCATTTGCTGTGAAAATGCTAAGAGTTTGCCTCTTACGGTTTCAAAAATACAGCTCATTGTCAAAATTACGTTATGTACTGAAAAGTCTTCAATTTTTTTAAATTTCAGTACTTATTATTATAGTCTGTGGAATATAACACTAATTAAAATATCTATATATTACATTTTGATTTCAATATGTTTCGTTCCACGATCTAGAACACCTTTGATTTTTTAGTTTCATGAACTTTTAGCATTTGGCATTTTAGAAGTTTGTGACACACACACAGACAGGTTCCCGTCCCGGGAACTCCCAGGAAATTCGCTTATTTTCGTTTCCCGCTTTCTCGTGAAATTTATCCGAGAATTATGAGGATAAAAATCAATTTATATACATAAAAAAATACTGATTTTTGGCACCCAGAAATTTCTTTTCCTTTAAATTATTGTCGTTCATCATTAAATAACTATGTAAGGGGAAAGAAACCAACAAAGTGTATATTAAATTAATTTGGATTGAAAAACGAAGAGAAAAAACTTGAATATTTAATTAATTATTTAAATGAACCTATTTTTTGGCAAAAGCAACTATAATGTTTTTCAATATACACCAAAATGCACGATAATTAGATACGCAGAAGATCTTTATGAAATTGTGTTATTTAAGCGGCCTTCAGACTATTAGATTTAGTATTAATACTTGTCAAAAACTCAAATCTTAAGTAAAAATCCAACAGTGTGAAAACAAATAGTTATGATTTGTCAAATAATACGTAGAGAAACTTGACAGTATTATGGTATTCGTCAGTTTTAGGAAATTTTCTAAACGATCACATTTTTCATTTTACCAGGGTTGCCTATTGCACAAACAAGCATAGGAATAACAAAAACAGTTGTGTATTTGCTTGCCGGCATAAATAAAGAAAAAGAAGAACGAAAAAATTTGCTTTATTGCAAATTATTTATGCTACGTTTTATTTGGAATGTGATAGTGTAGAAACAATATGTAATGAGAAAATTTTCTGATCAAAATCTCAAAGCTTGTATTACAATGTGAAAGGGCCTTTAAAGAAGAAACGGATTGTAATATGAAGCAATTAATATATTGACTGTTTCAAAAGGGCATTTGCAACAAAGAATATATGTAGAAGTACAAATTTTCAAAGGGCAGAGACTTTTCATTGCATACCAAGGAGTAAAGGACCGAGTTTACTATTCTAAGACTGCTCTTTGTCAGCAACATACATCCTAGATAACTTTTAATCGCTTTTTGGATCACTTTCGCCATCTGACAACCACGTGTTAAAATCATTGATGAATGATCAGAAATAAACGTACTTTGATTTCAGCCCATCTGTCATTTTACTAATGACTTGTATTCTCTCTTGTTGCTCGGTCTAAAAATAAATTTTAAATACGAAGTTTTTTTGTTAATACTATATAGTTGGATTGTTGTTTGGCTTAAGGTCCTTTTGTGGTAAATGAAACAAAAACTGTTATGTTTTTTTATATTATTTATTTACTTTCCAATATTTCGAACAACTTTCTTGGTCATCTTCAGGGAAATCTTTAATAACTAAAAATAAGGAATACCTCTGTATAATAAAACTTTCTATAAAACAATACCAAACAAATTATATTTGAGTAATTCCATGTCAAATCAATTAAGAGTTAGACACGACCCCTTTCAATTTTGATGAAATTTGGGCAGATGTTGTCATTCATCCTATAACTAATTTATGTTAAAGGAAAAAAATTACAAATTTTTATTTCAAAAGTTACACTCTAAAACATTACTTCAAATTTACGATCATATATTGCCTAAATTTTTGTTGAAAATTTCTCCTTGTCTAAAATTACATCGATTTTGTAGTTATTTTATTAAAGAAAAAAACATTTCAATTAAACATATTTAGTCCAAGTTGAAAAAATTTAACATAAAGTATAATACGGCTATGGCTGAATGGTAGATACGTTAGTCAGGAGGTCGCGGTTTAAACCTGCACGCAGCCAATCGCTTTTTTTAGTAAAAACAGTTTGTTGAAAAATAATGCGTGTGTAATTTTAGGTCGATAATAATCTGTAAAGTGTTGACGACTATTATCGACCTAATTTTCAATAAAAGTGTTTTAGAGTGTATGACATATTCAAAATGTCATTATTTCGCCAAATTTACAGAATGTGTTTAAATATCTCTAAAACTATTTTATATACAGGGATGTTTTGTATGCCATTTTAAAGAGGATATTTGGGGCAGCAAAAAATACATGGAACAAAAATTTGTTTTGGAAAAATTACTTATCTGCAAAATTTTTAAAATTTCGAAACTGACTAAATCAAAAGCCTATATTTTTTTTCGTCTGAATTTTTTATATAATACCTCCATATGTCCTTAATAAATAGTGAAAATTTGCAGGAGGTGTTTTTTTCCTTTTTGAGATATGATTTTTTTTCTTTCGCAACCTTCAACAATATAGAATCAAAAATAATTTAAATCTGTAATTTTGAGCAATATGCATTTAATTTAATTTATAGTTTTTGAAGGGGAAAACGTAATAACATTGACCAATTTGTGCATTTGGTTTTTCGGTGAAATTTCATGTTGGAAATTTTGTGTTAAAAAGGTACATTTTTTGCCATATCTTTAAAGAGAAAAAAACACCTCCTTAAAAATTTCAGGATTTTTTAAGGACGTTTAGAGATATATAAAAAAAAATTCTGCAAAAAAATATATAGGTTTTTGATTTAATCAGATTTGAAAATTACAAAACTTTGCAGATAAGTGATTTTTCCAAAAAAAATGTTTGCTCTATACATGTTTTGTAGCCCCAAATATTCTTCTTAAAATGACATACAAACCAATCTTGTATATAAAATAGTTTTCGATATAGTATTTAAAAACTAACTCAACACTTTCGGTAAATTTGGCGAAATAATGATATTTAGGATATGTCATAACTTTTGAAATAAACAATTTTAATTTTTGCCTTTGGCATAAGTTCGCTATAGGCTTAAAGAAAACACCTGAAAATTTTTCATTAAAATCGAAAGGGGTCGTGTCTAACTATTAGTTGATTTGACATGGAATTACCCATTTACATTAGTATATGTTTCAGCGTCGTCTGTTGCTTACAATGGTAAACTTGTCACTGACTGTTAATTGTTTGTCATTTCCAAAGTATATTAATACAAGTACGCTCACTTCGTCTGGTTAATATCAGCTGATTTCTACTAAATTGTCAAATTATTTGTAATTTCTTTTTCCACTTTATACCCAGCAAACATTAAATACATTGTTTGAAACAAATAGTTTCTTAAAATAAATTTTTATTTTATTTGAGCATTAATTCGGATAATATAGAATTAATTTATAATATCCTCGCCATTTGGTAATTGTTCTCATTATATATCGTAAAATTAAATGCAAACGGACGTAACAACACTTTTATTTTTTTACAACAGAAGCCAAAAATAAAAATTATATCTTATTTCAAAAGCACACTTAACACCGTTGCTTATAATCTCAGGGAATACATGCGTTTGTATGTTTTTTACGTCGTTTTGCAATAAAAAATACATGAACTTGCGGTTACTTCTGTTTAAATTTCTTTAATTAAGTCGGCACTTTTGATCGCAGGAATCTAAAATTTTGCGTGAACGTCCGTTTGCATATAAGGTGACGATATGTACCCCTTTATTGAATCTGAAACTATATTTAGAATGTTACGAAATGGATTTTCCTGGTGTTTTAATTCGTTTTTGAACTGCTTTGAAAGAAGTGCATGTGTTGTTCTTTAAGAAGTACTTATACGTTTTTAGTTCCACATTTGAAAAATTTTTAAAATTTTTGTAAATAAATATATGGGCATTTCCAGAAAAATTAAACTTTTGTCGCCTCCATCGCCCTTCACTAAAGCTGGGTTTTGCAAATGAAAAACTTAATTTTTTTTTCCTTATTTATATTTTTGCGTAGAACATAATTAGCTCTAAATTAAGTAAAAGAAAAGGGAAACAAAACTTTAGTTTTTCTTTGGCAAAAAAAAAACAACCTTTAGTGCTTGGCGACGGACGTAACAAAAGTTGACTTTTTCTGGAATTACCCATATATATACCCCATTTGAGAAACCATTTGCTATTCTTCTTCAGAAAGGTATATTTGAACACAATTCGCAAGTCATCCTCTTAAATTATTCTATTCTAAATATGAAACCCGCATGTTTGTTGGGTATATGGTGCTTAAATGTGTGTGTTTTTAGCAAATTTAAATTGCTTATAACTCCTAAGATATTCAGCGGATTTTTCTAGTTCTTGCGTAGTCCAGTTCTATGATTTAATCCTATCCAACGGTATACTTTCAGTGAAAATCTGCAACATATTTTGCGCGTACAAAATTTACAAATATTGTACTTAAATATTAATATAAAATTTACAAATGTAAACAATTTATTTATTTCCCTTTGTTTGCATTTGTTTACCCTTTTATACCAACTACCCGTTAAATACAAACCCCCATATTCATAAAACTTAAAAAGAGTTTGAAATGTATTTTATTTAAAAAGCTGACCTAGTGATCCTTCCTGTTAGATACACCTTGAGCGCAATTGTCCGTATCTGTTTTGTAATTAATTCTTTTTTCAACTGGTATATTAATTGTATGCATGGTAGAATAATATACAAGGTAGCCCTGGAACGCCAGCTGATTACTTTTTTATTTGCTTTTTTTCATGGTACGAACTATCAAATCTTGTGTATATGTGAAATAACTACGTTGAACACACAATACCACACGTATGTTTCCTTCTTACACAGCGTCTTCACGAGACATAATATCAAATATTTTTCTGTTAGCAAGCTTCAAATTCAATCGCAGAGAGAATTCTGTTACGTGTAGACTTTAAATTACTGTTATCGCAATGTTATAATAATTATTATGAGTGCGTTGTTATAATAAATATTATCACAACAATCTTATGATATGAAATGTCAAAAAATATGAAAATAAATAAATTGTGTGTTTGTGTTTATTGAAATAAATTAAAATCAAAATGAAAAGATTGGCACAACAGAAAGAACGATTGATATTTTTATTATCATGCAGAAGCTATGGATTGATTCCTAACCACACTAAAAACACTACAAAACAGGTAACACATCTTTTTAATTGTCGCGATATTCAACGACAGTTAGGAAAAATAGAACACAATTTTCACAAAAAAATTCTATGCCTGGAAATATCACAAACAAATACAAATATAAAAATAACTTCACGGAAAATCTACTATTTAGCCACTGATATCAAAAACATATTGACAATAGATGACTATTTTGCATTTATGAACAAACAAAACGCAAGAACAAAACAAATACGAAAATTAAGCAGAGAAACGCAGACGAAAAAACTTAATACACTGAAATAAAATATTTTCAGAAATTATGGGTTTGTGTATAATGATCACTGATATCAAAAACATATTGACAATAGATGACTATTTTGCATTTATGAACAAACAAAACGCAAGAACAAAACAAATACGAAAATTAAGCAGAGAAACGCAGACGAAAAAACTTAATACACTGAAAGAAAATATTTTCAGAAATTATGGGTTTGTGTATAATGATCACTGGTTTGAAAATAAAACCACAACTGAAATACCATTTGAATATAAGTGGCTACTCTCTTTGGGTAAAAAATTCGCGTTACGTGTAGACAAAAACACTTTTTCCACGATAGACGTCATTGCTGACGTAGAACAGTGTATTCAAGCAATTGATGAACATACGAACAAAGAAAAGGACATTGCTAGGACTAAGTTAGCTAACATGATAACGTCCTATAAGAGGAACAACAAAAACACACCGAAAGAAATGTTTTTACTTAAGATATATAATGATACTAGAAGATTTTTAAAAAGAAATAACGATATTATAATTTTACAAGCGGACAAAGGTTATAAAACCGTAGCAATGTATAAAAATGAGTACGGGCAAAAAATGGCGACAATGCTTGACGATAAAAACACGTACAGATTGATACGATCTGATCCTACCGCTAAATTACAAAAAACTAAGAACAGCATCGTGTCTAAGCTCTCAAGGAATGGAATTATTAACAATTGGCAAAAGCGGCAACTTCTGTGTTCCGCTGCCACTGCTCCACGTATTTATGGTTTGCCTAAAATTTATAAAACAGGGACACCGCTCAGACCTATTGTGTCTTCCATACAAGTAACCGTGCTACAATCTATCTAAATACCTCGGACATATTCTCAAGCACATAATATCTACTGAACACAATATAAAGAATTCAGTTGAACTGAAAAATAAAATAAACAAGACGTTGAAATTAGCGAGAACAACATAATGGTATCGTTTGATGTAATCTCCTTATTCACGAACATTCCGGTACAAAATGCTATCAGAACTATCATGAAGAAATGGCAAATTATAAAAAATTTTACAAACATAAACAACTCAAAGTTCTTAGAGATTTTGCGGTTTTGTCTCAGCGCTAACAACTACTTCATTTATAAAGATCAAGTCTATAGTCAAATCTTCGGCATGCCCATGGGGAACCCACTCTCACCAACTATAGCTGATATAGTTTTAGACAATCTATTAGACGACGCTATAAAAGAAATGAAAAACAAAAACATAAAAATCAAATACATAGTGAAATATGTAGACGACATTTTCGCTATAATTAACAACGACGATCGAGATGAAATTCTCAAAACACTCAACAGCCACCATCCAAAATTAAAGTTTACAATGGAAATTGAGAAAACTGAAACAATAACGTATTTAGATACGAAGCTAATAAGATCGCGGAATAAAATTTACTTCGATTGGTACACCAAAGAAACAGCATCTGGCAGACTTATGAATTATAATGCAACTCAACCTAGAAGCCAGATCCTAAATACTGCTAAAAACTTCGTAGAACGTGTCTTAAAAATTAGTGACCAACGTTTCCATAAAGAAAATGTACAAAAAATTTACAAAACACTTATCAGCAACAGTTTTCCAAAAAAAAAATAATAAAAGAATTAATACAGGCAACCAAACATGGGATAACAATTAACAAACCAAATACCCACGACAATAATGGCAACACTGATAATGTAACAAGTCGTAGTTTTTTCAGTGTAAAATACATTCCCGGCCTTACGGACAACAGAAACTTACGAAACACAATAAATAATAACAACAAAATAAGCTTTGCCTACAAACCCAATCACACACTAAGTTCCATAAATACAAATATTAAAGCGCCTGTGCAAAAACAACAACAAAGCAATGTTGTTTACGAAATCGCATGTAAGGGAAACAATGAACAGAAATGCAATTTAATTTATATAGGAACAACAAAGAGGGCACTATCGACAAGAGTAGCAGAACATAAAATGGATATAAATTAAAGAAAAGAAACAACAGCACTGGCACAACATATTTTAGAAACAGGTCATACAGCTGATTTTGAAGAGATTAAAATACGGGATAAGGAGAAAGTGCAGAAAAAAAGATACACAAAAGAGAGCCTATACATTCAGAAGAAGATAAATAATACCATGAACTTAAAAGAAGATACTGACAATATAAACGCTAGCTATAGGGTTGCAATAAAATAAAAACTGTGATATTAGACTAAGATGTGTTGATTGTTTTGTAAACATTTTATTAGATGAAAAATTTAACTTTATTTTTATAATTTAAAACTTTTAACGTGTAAGTTTAAATCAAAAATCTTTATGCTGGTGTAGAATAATAATTTTTATAAATGTTTTTATTTTTATAAATAACCAGACAAGCCCTTGAAAAAGCCGACAAACAATCGACGAAACGTCGGGTAAAATTGTAATTAATTTGTTTTAATTACTTAAAAATATAGGCCTTATTAGCTAAAAGAAGCACATTCAACAATAAAATAAAATCAAAATTTTTAATAAAATTTCCGTGGATTTGTATAATTTGTTTGAAAAATCACAAATAAAACTACTAATTACGCAAAAATATTGAATTTTAACCCAATGAGTATTTGTAGCAAATGAAATCTCTTAACAAAATTAAAAATACGTTGTCCTGTTGTATGACATGAAGAGAAATTTCGACATTTTAGTTTTCTTGTTCTGCCGACGTTCTCTCTCATGTTATATCAAAGTTAATGTCTCGTGAAGACGCGGTGTTATGTTCTTCAAACACACACATACCCTCTCTGTTAATGTTTGACAATTCGTACCCAGCAGCGAAAGTTACAACTAGTATCTCTTTGGGACAATCATATTACTAGTTGCAATGGTAGTAGTCAAAAAACGACAGTCATATTACTAGTTGTAACAAGAGTAGTAACGTTACTGGTCAAAAAAGAACAATCACATTACTAGTTGTACCGAGACTAGTAACGATACTAGTAAAAAAAGCATAATCATATTACGAGTTGCATCGAGACTAGTAACGATACTAGTCAAAAAATGACAAAATTTTCAGGTATACGATTTTATATAAAACCAATTGTTAGCTATTAAAAAAATAAGTAGACTGTGACTCAGTGGGTAGAGTACTTGCCTTAAAGTATGAAGAATTCGTGTTCGTACCCCGGTTGAGCCAAAGTTTTTTTAAGAGTTACAAAACACTTAAAAAAAACTAGTAAGCGCACTAGTTTACAATAACTAGGATTCCAACTGGTACATTTGTATTAGTTATGCGGCTACCTGTTATTTTATTCTATCATGATTGTATGAAGTGCGTACAGGGGTGCCAGGGGTGCGTACAGGGGTGCCAGATGATTTTGACAAAAAATCGGCATATTTTCCAAATAAAATCGGCATTATCGGCACTTTAATTTTAAAAAATCGGCAAATTCAAAATATCCATTTTAAGTACAATAAACCATATTTTTATTAACAAAAAATAAAAAACAGAACAATTCAGCATTAACTAAAAGAAATTAAAAGAAATTTCAATTAAATTGTTGACAGGAAAGCGAAACTCTTTGTCTGAGGAAATTCTAAAAACTTTGCCGAAATGTTTCAAAGAATTCTGTAGACAATGTCGGAAAAATGTCTGACAAAACATCAGAAAATATCTGACAAAATTTGGAGCTAAAATTTGAAATTTATCAGAAATATTGTATAATATTCTCACATAGAATCAGAATGTTGTAAGACCACTTTGAGTCTTCTTCCGGCATACATTTTTCTGCTGCTAATGACAGCTTATCAGAAAACATTTGCCCATATTTTATAAGTTTAAAAATTCAAACATTTATACGCAAACTCTAAAGATAAATATCACAAAAACTAAAATCAGACAATGTGCAGAAGTGGCTTCTAAAACTCATAAGAAGTAGATCAGTATTTGCAGAAAGATCGTGCCAAAAAACTGCAGACTAATCTGGTTGATTGCTGACGTTAGACATGTCATGGGTAATTGTGAATAAACCTAACCCTTTTTCTCTTTAGTAAAAGCGTTGACTGATTAAAAGTTACCCAAAATTAATAAATTATAATAAAATAAACAAAGATACCCTGTGTTAAGTGGTTATAAAAAAAATCGGCATTTTTGTAGCAAAAATCGGCAAATCGGCACTTTGATAATTTTGAGTCAAAAAATCGGCAAAATGCCGATAAATCGGCAAATATGGCTTACATATGCCAGCAGCTAAAGTTACAACTAGTAACGCTTTGGGACAGTCACATTACTAGTTGTAATGACACTAGTCAAAAAACGACAGTCATATTACTAGTTGTAACAAGACTAATAACGTTACTGGTAAAAAGAACAATCATATTACTAGTTGTATAGAGACTAGTAACGATACTAGTCAAAAAGGGACACAATTTTCAGGTATACTATTTTATATAAAACATATTTTTAGCTACTAAAAAAATAAGTACAATGTGGCTCAGTGGGTAGAGTACTTGCCTTAAAGTATGAGGAATGTGTGTTCGTACCCCGGTTGAGCCAAAGTTTTTTTAAGAGTAACAAAACTCTTAATAAAAAACACTAGTAAGCGCACTAGTTTACAATAACTAGGATTCCAACTGGGATATAACTGTATACAAATGAACTAGTTGGTCTCCTATGATAACCTAATGTTAAAATCGATAGTTCGATATATGAAAAAAGGATAGATAGGCAACTAGTCTGAAGCAAAAAGCAACTAGTATAGTTCCAGCTACATACCAGTTACTTTGTCTGCAGGGATACATTTTCAATGTATTATTCTCACCCACAAGTAGTCTCACTCTCTCAAAGTCTGGATGATGTCCACTTATTGCACAATGGGACGCAAGGACAGTTTATTGATTTAATGTTTTGTATTTTGTTTTCAAGTCGCATTTGTGTGATGATAGTATTGTCTTTAATTTAGTCTTCGTTGTGCCAACATATGCTATGTTACATGTTTGATTTTCATCACCATTGCATTTAATCGTATATACTAAATTTTATTTGTCCATTATGTCTAATTTTGTTTTTATATTAGTAAATAGTTTATTCGTCGTATTAACAGTTTTCATCGCTAATATATATCTGATAACCCAGGTATATAGTCTAACAACTTATAAATTTTTCTTGTCATTATATTGTCGCTGTTTTGCACTTGTACTTTCTTTCTTGTTGCATAGTCAATTAAATTGTTTTTTGTAATATGTGAGAAATCATATTTGGTAAGTATATCTCTAATTTTCTCCATATTTTTCTTGTGCTACTTTTCGTTGCTAGTATCTATCCAACAACGAAGATTCCTTAAAATTTCGATAAAAATGTTGTTCTTTTTACATGCACACGTGCTGAAATAAGCCCACAAAAAAGTCTGCCACACGCACACGAGTAAGTGCTAAAAGTTTGCGCAATCCCCAAAAAATGTACATTATTGAATTTTTTCAAGCGAAAATATTGTTTGTAGTTGTAATTTGAATTGAGTGTAAAGCAAATATAGAGAACATTGAAACAACAATGCCTAAGTTCATTGTACAAAAATTTAATAGACACATATCGCGACTTTAGTATTGTCTTGGCCCACAGACCATTTAAAAAAAAATTTAGTTAAGTATGGGGTATATATATTTTGAATGCCCTCTTTCAGAATCCAAAAACTGTTTCGCGAAATCGTTCCTGGTTTCTGAGAAATCATCATTTTTGATAAATTTTTTGTAATAAAAAATATTTTTTTTTAAATAAAAAAATAAAAATCAGAAATCAAGTAAAATACCAAGTTTCATCAATATTAACTTCTTATTCCATGTAAATATCTTTTCTAATAACATTTATACGCTTATTTTCAATAAAAAGTAGAAAATTTCACCTCAATAACAAGTTACTCAATACACAGCAGTTATTATACACATGGAGCAACAAAAGCAACTTTTTACAAATAAAATAAAAAAGTGGTTACTGGAGCACATAACAAGATATTTTACTTTCAGTAAAAAGATGTTAATTTCTAATCGGATTGATGAAAGTTCACAAAAATTTACATTTTTCTTCCAAACATACGCCGGAAGCAGTGGTGAGAATACAAAAAAATTCTATCGGATATATTTTGAAACAACTGTATGTAAATCTTCTTTGTCGTTTTTCTCCATTCCTACTTTTTGGCATATGGGCCAAAACAATACTAAGGTCGCGATATGTCAACTGTACAATTCAGAATGGACATCATTTTACATACACTTTAAAAATACACACATATATCTTAAGCCTTTTTTGGCTTTTCTGTATAATAACCCAGCGGGAAAACCCAGAAGACCTTCTTAATTCAGCCTTTATTAAAGGCCTGCTTAGACAGTTTTTTAATTCAATTACCTTTATCTAACTGCTAAAGAATGCCTTAAAGAAGGCCTCGGCTCTTCCGGATAAAAGATAAGATACACATTCCACATTAACTTCTATGAGAAGCGAGAAGAGAAGGAGTAGCATGTTTTTTTTTACCAAAGTAACAGAAATTCGTTTTGTTCAGCGTTGTCAACTTTTCAATTTCAAAAAGCACTGAAACAATTAAAATGACGAGTAGTATTTGAAAAAAAGCACTGAAATTTATTTTTCATTTTATTTAAATAAATTCTTATATTGAGTAATTTCAAAAATTTCCGACAAGATCCGGATTTTTACGCTGTCCGAATATAATGAAATTCTACATACATATATGTATGTTCTACTCTTACATGCGCATCACATGACGCAATAATTACTCCTCTTACGGCTATCAAGTATAAGCGTGGACATTACGAATAATGCCTCTGTCATTACTAGTATTACTGATTTTTGGCGCCATATAATTTCTGGTTCGCGAAATATAGCTGTGATGTATCGGTAAAACAAGGCACAGACGAGCAGAAGAAAACGACCAGTTAAGATGAAAGCAAATTCCAGAATGGATATTTATTAATTATGTTCTTATAGCTAGTTTACATGGTTTCTCAATAACAGCTGTGGGTGTTGCTGTTGTACTTAAATTGCAATAATACCAGAAATGATGTTTTGCAGTTTATGTTTATAATCATATACAACATGCCCCCTTTTTAGCTGAAAAATACACATACAATAATTTTTTAAGTTATCTCATTTATAAACTTTTCCGTCCTTACGAGGTCTTAAATTTCTTTCAGGAATCAAATTAACTGGATGATTAGTCGAATCTTGTCTTGTGTGTGAACTCGATTGCTCTTGCTCACCCATGGGTTGATGAAAATTAGTATTCATGCCAGATGATGTAAGCAGATCATCTCTACTAACCCTTCGTTGCACGTTGGTTTCGTTTAAAGTTTCTTCATGAATACTTGGGCGTGATGTTTGATATAATATGCATAGATAATTTCTTGGGCCAAGTTGTTTGTTGATAGTTGCTTGTGTCCAACTTGATTTGTTTGGATCGGTATAATCTTGTACCCATACCTGTTTTCGGCTTTTAAATTCAACATTCCGTGTACCACGGTAATTATTTACGCTTTTCTTTTGTTTCTGAATGATTATATCTTTTAATAAAGGTGGTTTTAATAAATTGAATCTGGTTTTCAAGGTCCTACCGAAGAAAATTTTGGAGGGGGTTTCGCCTGTAATGCAGTGTTTAGTATTTCTGTAATCGGCAAGGAAACGATAAATTATTGTTTCTAAATCAGTATTTTTATTTGATTGCAAGTTGGCGTAAATCGCTTTTTTGAGAATTTTGACGAAGCTCTCGGCTTCTCCGTTTGTTGCAGGGTGTCCTGGTGAGGTAAGAATATGCTTAACGCCATTTCTTTAAAAAAAAAAAAACTTGAAATTTTCTGAAATGAATTGACGAACACTATCTGTTACAAGGTGTCAACTAGGCCACATCTGGAGAACAAGTCCCTGAACTTAGAAATGACGAAATTCGTCGTTATGTTTTTTGTGATGAATAACTCAGACCATTTCGAATATGAGTCAATAACAATAAAAAGGTAATAATTATTTATCGGACCTGCGAAATCTGCATGTATGCGACTCCATACTGAGTCCGCAACGTTCCATGGAATAAGACAACTCTTTTCAGGACTATCTTGCATTTCTTGGCAAGGTGCGCAAGAGTTCACAAGCTTTTCTATGTCATTGTCGAGTCCAGGCCACCATATATACGATCTGGCTAAAGACTTCGTTTTGACAATTCCTAAATGCGAAATATGAAATTGATTTAGTACATCCGTTCTAAATTTTGGGGGAATAATTATTCTGTAACCCCACATAAGACAGCTGATTCAATTGTCAATTCATTGCATTTATTTCTGTACGGTTCAAACTCCTTTTCTTTTAAATATTGAAGAACATTTGTGTTGATACCTTCAACAACTTTCGACAATATTGGATCACGCTTAGTTTCCAAGGCTATATTTTTATAATTTAAAAGTAAATTACTTTCGTTATCAATAAAATTGATGTATGTATATTCTTTCGAATCAACCGTGACATTACATTGTGGAATTCTGGATAAACCATCAGCTGGGTTTCTTGTACCCTGGATATACTCAATTTTGTATTGAAAACCAGACAGAATTACAGCCCATCTCTGTACTCTGGCTGCTGCCATTACAGGTAATGCTTTAGCTTGGCCAAATAATGAAAGAAGTGGCTTGTGATCAGTGCGTATTGTGAAACTGTTGCCCAATAAATATTGCCGTAATTTAATCACACAAAAAATTATAGCAAGACCTTCTTTTTCAATAGGAGCATAATTTTGCTCATACTTGGATAATGCTCGCGAAAAGAATGTAATCGGTTTGAGGGAGTCGTTAGCGTATTGGTGCGCAAGTACGCCCGCTACGGCTGTGTTACTTGCATCCGTTGTTAAGACGATGGGTAATTTAGGTTTAAAATGTACCAACACTTGGTTAGAAGTTGCATCAGCTTTGATTTGATCGGATGCCCTTTGGCATTCATTCGACCATGCGAATTTCTTGTTTTTTTGTAAAAGGTTGTACAATGGTGTCATTTTGTGCGCAAAATTTGGAATGAATTTTGAATAGTAATTTACCATTCCGGCGAATGCTTTAACTTCTGACGTGTTACGTGGAGTAGGCGCATCAATAATGCAAGATATACGTTCTGTTTTCTTACTAATACCATTTTTGTCAATTTGAAACCCTAAATATGTAATTTTGGGTTGAAAGAAAACACAATTATTTACGTTTAATGTTATCCCTACAGAGCTCAATTTCGATAACACAATTTTAAGAGTTGTGATGTCATCTTTTAAGTGTTTAGCAGTTATAGTTATATCGCCTTGATAGACAACTACGTGTGGAATTTCACGTAACAAGTTTTCCATTGTTCTTTGAAAAATGCTTGCTGCAGTTTTGATGCCGAAAGGCAAGCGTTTTACCTTGAGAGTCCCAATATGAGTGCTCCATGTACACAATTTTTGAGAATTCGAATCTAAGACAAGCTGATTGTAAGCATTTGACATATCCAACTTCGTAAATAAGTGGCCACCTTCTAAAGAAGCGCAAATCTCATCAATACGTGGCAGTGGATATTTGACGTCAATGAGATGCTTATTTAAAGTGACTTTATAGTCAGCGCAAATCCTTAAGTCTTCATTGGGCTTAAGGACAGGGACGAGGGGTGTCCCCCATTCTGAATACTCAGTCGGCTCTAAAATTCCCATATCGATCATCTCACGCAATTTTCTTTCTACTTTTTCTTTATACGCAAAAGGCAGAGGACGCGGTTAAAAAAATAATAGGCACTGTTTTGTCATCAATAGCCAACGTTACTTCGCTTGTTTCATATTTGCCCAAGCGATCACTAAAAACTTGTGAAAATTCACTTTTTATTTCATTTACGATAATATCGTAATCAACCTTGTTGTTAATAAAATTGACTTGCTTTAAATCAAAATCAAAAGAACGTAAAAAGTTTCTACCCAATAAAACTGGGTTGTTTTCATTAGCAACTATGACATTCAACTTTTTGGTTATGCCTTGATACGTAATCAATGAATCGTACTCACCAATTATATTTATATAATCACCACTGTAACTTACGTATGGAACAGAACACTTTTTTAATTTTTTGTTACGTCCATAGTCAGCAAAAAAAGATTTGGAAACCAAGGTGCAAGGTGCGCCAGTGTCGTATGCTGCTGTTTCGTTGACCCCATCAATGTTGACTGTGAGTGAGTAGGCTGCGTTCGACTTGTCATCAGTAATACTGAAAACATGGGAATTAAAAATATTATTAACGTCAAGTTTATCAAAATTCATATTTTGATTGTCTATTATATTTGATACATAATTGACGTTGTTTTTATGTTTAGAACGACAAATTTGCCGCCAAATGCCCAATTTTGCCACAGTGATGGCATTTGCTGCCCTTATATCTGCATTCCTCTGAAGTGTGATTACGCCAGCCACAATGCATGCATTTGCCAAATTGTGTTTTGCTGGAATTCTTGTTTTTGTTGCCTTTGCCGCCGTTATTGTTGGGTTTGCCCTTGCCATATACGTAATTTACGTTGTTATAGTTGTTGGTCTCGCCATCGCCTGATTTAGCCGCCATTTTAATTTCATAAATCATCGCCTTACGTAATGCCTCATCAACTGTTAATTTTTCGCTTTCTTCGCAAATTTTGTCGAAGATTCGTTCTGGAAGACCCATCACAAACTGATTTAATATGAAATTATCCAAACAATCTCCAAATTTGCAGTCCAATGCCAATGTTTTTATTCTAGCAAAATACTCAGCAATGCTTTCATTTGCGTTCATCGATGCCGCATGGAAGATTTTTCGTTGCTGGAAAACAATTACCGGTGGTGTGAAATGTGTTTCCAGCTTTTTGCACAAGTCTTTAAAAGCTAAAGTGCTGGTTTGCTTGGGCTGCATAAACTATGCAATAAATTGTATGCTTGCGATCCGATTGGTTTTAATAAAGCTGATCGCTTGGCGCTGTCATCCGTAATGTTAAGTTCTGATATATGTACATCAAACTTGTCTTTCCAAAGTATCCATGACTCTTTGGACGGATTGAATTCTTGCAGTGTCACATGGAAGAGGTTTGTTGTAGCTGCTAATATGCTCTCGTCCTGCACCATTTTGATTGTATCTTATTAAGATTTTTGTTGGTTTTATATGATGTATTTAAATTTTTTTTTTTTAAACAGGTGTGGACACTTTTTATTGCTTTTTTAGTCACCTTTTTATCTTTTTTCTTTTCTCCTTTGTCCTCGTCGCCAATGTAATGTATCGGTAAAACAAGGCACAGACGAGCAGAAGAAAACGACCAGTTTAGATGAAAGCAAATTCCAGAATGGATATTTATTAATTATGTTCTTATAGCTAGCTTACATGGTTTCTCAATAACAGCTGTTGGTGTTGCCGTTGTACTTAAATTGTAATAATACCAGAAATGATGTTTTGCAGTTTATGTTTATAATCATATACAACAATAGCGATTAGAGAATAGAAAATAGTTTGGACAATCCAAAAGTGCACGCCTCATAATCTCATTTAGACCGTGAAATTAAATAAGCTTCTATTCCTAATTATACTGAAGTGTAAAAAAAGGACTCGATTAGTGAAGTCTTTCGCTCGTTATCGTGACCATATACAGGATCCGTACATGTAGAAAAACGGACGTCCAAGACAGAACTTTTTTAAACTGTTCTTTAATTAGTTTAAATAATAAAAATGAAATTAAAAATGTCATGAGTGTTAAAAATTGTTTTTTTTTCAATATGTGTGTGTATATATTTTTTACAAGTGCTATATATGATAATAATAGAGCCATTTTAAGTTTGAAAAATCAGTAGTTTCGCGTGAAGTGAGAGTAGTACTCACCTCAACGCTTCGCTTATGAGGCGTGCAAATCAACAAAAATATACTAAACTGATTTTACAAAATTATGTATACACATATTTAAACCTACTTACCCTAGATGTTCCATTGTTGTGTCATATTAAATGGCACAAAATGCGCTTTAAAATGGCATATGTTATGATTTTATTTCCCAATCTTCAGAGGTCAAATTTTACTGTGCTTTTTTCTTAAAAATTTAACGTCTTGCCATTTCCGATTTGTATAAAATTTGGTATAAATGTATTCGTGAAATAGGAAAATTGAGCAAAAATGTACTAATCCAAAAACTTACTTACCCTAGATATTCCATTGAGGGTCATATTAAAGGAAACAAAGTGGACTTTTCATATATTATGCTATTATTTTGCAGTGCTCAGACCTTAAATTATGTAGACAGAAGATCAGTAAAAATTTCCCTCGGAAGATTGAAAAATAAAATCGTAGCAAAAAAATGTCATTTTAAAGTAAATTTTGTTCCCTCTAATATAAAACCACAGTAGAATATTTAGGGTAAGTAGTGGAAATAATGTTGAAATATCGGCTTAATACATTTTTGTTGAGCCAAGATTACGCGCTAGTTACACCAGAGGCATCATCCGTACAAAATTTTATGCAACTCGGAAGGGGAAAATAAATAGATTTCTTTGTATTTATTTGTTTTTAACTATATATAAAGCTTAATATTGATTTGCGCGGGCTAGAAACTCATTTCCGACCCATGGTTTCTTGGAGAACATTTTTCAGAATCGTCCGTAGAAATTGACCCGCTCTATTTGGCATCTTGGATATTTTTGAGAAAATTTCGTCATATATAAAATTAAATAGTTTGTTTCCTGTTAACAAAGTATTCATTAAAAAGTGCATAGCTACAAGTACATCTAAATTGCCAATGTATTCTCTATCCTTATGCATCCTGAAATATAATATTTTAGCTTTCTTTATTTTTTAACAGAATGCATTTAGCTGATAAGGGTCTTATTTCCATGAACATTATTGCATGCCACCTGGAATATACACATTTATGTCGAATTTCGTTGAAATCGAAGAGGGTAAATATGTATATAAACTCTTGTTTTTGTGTCAAACATTTTTTAAATTACTCTTAAGTGTCAATCAAACGAAATACGTTCAAAAATATTTTCGATATGTCCTTTGATGCTTTTAAAAGAAAAAATATAAACCACAGCTTTTTCTCGAATGTAAGTCATATAAATTTTGCTATTTTCATTCTTCTGCAAGACTGCAAAAAAGTATGTTCAGGAAATAGTTAAATTAACAAAAAAAATTTACCCTTAAAAAATTCATTTTTTTAATAAACAAATTTCTTTCGGAATTTTGGGTTTAGTGCCACCGTCACAAAAAAGCACTAAAAATGGATTAAAAAAGCACCGTGCAATATATTTATATATTTTTGCATTGAAAAGTTGAAAAAGCACTAAAAACAGTGCGCAAAGCATCGAGTTGACAACGCTGGTTTTATTCATTAAAAATGTTTTTTATAAATAACATTCTCATATTCTTTTTCCGCAAGTAATTTGTATATAAAGCTGAAATTTACATTCAAGAGACGTCATATGTGCTGGTATTAAGCCGTGTATAATGGAGTTCGTTAACTTATACTTACACTGGCGAAGCTATTCACATCCAAAACCTTCTTAATAAATACATTCGTATAAAAAATTACATTAATCAAAATTAAAGAAGCCGCTGTAAAAATACAAAAATACCGAGATTAAAAGAATTTGCTTCTTAACAGACCATCCTAGAAACCCTTCAAAACTACTTTTTTAGAAGGTCTTTTGTCAGGCCTTCTAGAACTGGCAAACGGTAGACCTTCCCCGCAATGACAACGTGTGTAAAAAAGATATGAGTATGGAATGGAGCGAGCAGGCCTTGTTTATCCAAAAGAAGGAGTACAAAGCCCTTCTAGAAAGCATCCGTACTCCTTCTATTTCCCGCTGGGAAAATACAAATTACATACATAAATATGTACATTCATACACACATATTATATTTTTTAGAATGAGCAGAGAAACATAAAAAGGGATGATTGTAATTATGAAGAAAAAGCAACAAAAGTAAAAAAAATGCCTGGCTTTATTTGTTTCTTCTTTAACCCATGCACATGCTGTGATTAAAATTAGATTGGACACAAAAATAAACAATGCCGTAGTCGGCATTGTTGATGCGTGCTTTCATGAAAGGGAATAACAACTATAGTTTTCTCATAAAATCAAAAGAAATAAAAGAAGAGAACAATTCAATTATATACATTATGAACACTTCAGAAACTGATAATTTGTGCTCTCATTTAGTAAGTGCCAATTTTTTGTGTGCTTACTTTTGGCACATGTACGTATGCCAATCAAACTGGCACAAGTACATGTGCATGTGCCTAAAGATAGAAATTATATGACACTTTCACGAGTGCATGTGCCAAATTTACAAAAACAAACGCTTTTTTTTAACTGAGTTCAAAAGAGGAGGAGGTTTATCAATTATAAGCGTCGAAAAATTTTAAATGACCGAAGTGCACTACTTTGCACTTCATACCTTTCAACCTGAGAAATATGGGAAGCTCATCTTCCTAAATTAAATAAGAACACTCCTTTGATATCTCCATGTAAAATTTTATACTTATCGGACCAAAGAGTTAGAAATGGTTGATATATTTCCAAAATATTTAATTCTGCCCCACTGGCATTTTTCTTATACTCATACTCCATACACATTTTTTTAATTAAAATTCAAAATCGGATGTTTTCACTAAATCTATTGTAAATTCCTAATTTTTTGCCCGGTGTTAACAATTTTACTTCTTGTACGTTGGGAACAAAATTTTATTTAAGATATGGTTCAAAACAAAAATTAAAAATTTTTTATTTGCTTTAAAGGAGCATTTCAAAATGGTGAATTTTGAAAAAACGCAAAATTTTTTTTTTCAAATGTAAAGGCTTGTAATTCAGTGAATTTTTATCTGATCAACACAGTATAAATATAAACTGAAATAGGAAAAACATATCTACGCAACAATGCCAAACTCAATTCAAGTAAACATTACTCAAGATTTTTGAAAATAACTTTACAAACTGCAAAAAAACTAGTTTTTCGCGAATATCTCGAAGACGGTTCTCAAGAAAAATAAATTAATGCCATATTCGTGTTCAGCAGCCCCCAAAAGTGTTAGTGGTCATTTTTATTTTTAAAATATTTTATGTTTGTACACGCATAACTACTCCATTTATGAACCGACTTTCAAAATTCAGTTTTTGTTTGAAATGGTTTGCCGCAAATTTGGTCCACCATATATATGTATATATATATATATATATATATATATATATATATATATATATATATATATATATATATATATATATATATATATATATATATATATATATATATATATATATATATATATATATATATATATATATATATATATATATATATATATATATATATATATATATATATATATATATATATATATATATATATATATATATATATATATATATATATATATATATATATATATATATATATATATATATATATATATATATATATATATATATATATATATATATATATATATATATATATATATATATATATATATATATATATATATATACATATATATATTTATATTTATATTTATATTTATATATATATATATATATATATATATATATATATATATATATATATATATATATATATATATATATATATATATATATATTTATATATATTTATATATATTTATATATATATATATATATATATATATATATATATATATATATATATATATATATATATATATATATATATATATATATATATATATATATATATATATATATATATATATATATATATATATATAAATATATATATATATATATATATATATATATATATATATATATATATATATATATATATATATATATATATATATATATATATATATATATATATATATATATATATATATATATATATAGATATATATATATATATATATATATATATATATATATATATATATATATATATATATATAGATATATATATATATATATATATATATATATATATATATATATATATATATATATATACATATATATATATATATATATATATATATATATATATATATATATATATATATATATATATATATATATATATATATATATATATATATATATATATATATATATATATATATATATATATATATATATATATATATATATATATATATATATATATATATATATATATATATATATATATATATATATATATATATATATATATATATATATATATATATATATATATATATATATATATATATATAAATTCGCTCGCCCTACCGTGATTCTGTCATATGTGAACCGCTTTTAAAATTCCATTTTTGTTTGAGAGGGTTATCTTGCAGTTTGGTCCGATATTTTTTTTAAACTCGTTGGGGAAATTTGCTTCCCCAACGTATAACTCTGTCATATGTGAACCGATTTTAAAATTCTTGTTTTGTTTAAAAGGGGTTGCCTTTAGTATGGTCCTTATTTTTTTTTTGAAAACCGGTGGGAAATTTGCTCCCCTCCACCCATAATTCCGTCATATGTGAACGGAGTTTTGCAATTCTTGTTTTGTTTGAAAGGAATTGATGTAGCGTGGGCCTATAATTTCTTTTGTTTTCGAAAATCGATGGGGAAATTTGCTCCCCACGCATAATTCCGTCATTTTTTACAGTAGTAAAAAATTAAAAGAAAGCAATGGGCATAATTTTCATGGAAGTTATTGCATGCCACCGTATTTTTTATTAAAACAATTTTTTAAACACACAGTATGGCTGGTTCTGAGCTTGTTCCGAACTTCCGCCTGAAATTGGTCGGTAGTGCGGTTCATATTTCCGGTTGTGGTTTGGACCGGAAGTTGGGTCAGTAGTGCAGCTCGTACTTGCGGTTTAGTTCCAGGACCGTAAGTTGGGTCGGTAGTGTGGTTCATATTTCCGGTTCCGGTCTGCACCAGAAATTGAACAGGTACTGCGATTCGAACTTCCGGTTTAGTTGCTGGACCGGAAGTTGGGTCGGTAGAGCAGTTCGCTCTTCCATTTTAGTGGCCAGACCGGAAGTTGGGTCAGTAGTGCGGTTCATATTTCCGGATCTGGTCCGGAAGTTTGATTCGTCTAGGGGCATCATATTTGTATAGGATCAATAATAAAAAAATAAAGAAGAACGATATAATGCTACAAATCCAAATGTCTTAAAATTATGTCACTACGAAAGACGTATTTTGCTGCACTGACGTATTTTGCTGGCTAAAAGTAGCCAGAACGGGAACTCTTTTAGCATTGTTTTGTGGTTTTTTGTCATTAGTGTGCCGCACATGTGCCTAAATTTGTATACATGCACACGTGCAAGTGCAAGTTTTATTGGCACATGCACACTAGGGTGGTTGTTAACAAACAAGTGGGATTTTGCCAGTCTCACACCCCAGTTTGGTGAATTTTGGTAAAAAAAAATCATCCAGCAAAAATTTTAGGTAAATGCAAGCCCGCTCAAATTTGGGAAAAAACCATAAAATTTTGTTTTCTTTTCTCATAACTTCCAAAATATTAATGTCACAAAAAGTTTTAGAGGAGAAAAATGTTGCTTGTAAAGTTTTCAACATTTGATTACCTAACAACTTTTCTGTAGATCTAATGCATAATGAAATAAATATAAAATTGTCAAGTAACATTAGCTTATTTTATTGTTTCATTCGTCCTCCCAGCTCATGGCAAGTAAAACACAAATTTACAAGGTTTTGGAATGGAACAAATAAACATGGTTTGTTATGTAATTTCAGCTCCTGAATCCGAATCTGCATTCAGTTTATATTTTTTTGGATCTAGTTTTCGATAAATACGCTTTTTTCAAAAATGAACCATTTACACAGCAAAAGCTAACATAACTGCATAACGGGTTGCCGTATTTATTCGAAACAAAAACCTAATTCGACAACAATATTATCGTTAGGTTACACTGATATTGTTTTTTAATCTGCTCATTAGTTTTAGAGATATCGTTGAGCTTGTCGAAAAAAAAATGTTTTTATCAAAATTTTTATTTTTAAAAAATATAATTGAAAATATAGGTATATTTTTTGTTTGTATTATAGCGAACTATATTTCAAACAAAACAAGCCACATTTCATCAAAATCCATCCACAACTTTAGATTTTATTCACAATTAGATATGCATAAAATTAGAAGCGAACAAAAAAAGTGTTAATTAATTTACAGTTAAAAGAAATGTTAATATAACTGGAGAACGGGTTATCCTATGCATTTAAAACAAAAAACTAAAACTCGACAACAATATTAGCTTTAAGTCGCACCAGTACTGTTCTTTATCTGCTCAGTAGTTTCAGAGATATCGTGAAACTTATGCAAAAGATAAAAATGTGTTATCAAAATGTTTTATCAAACCATATTGTTTTAAACCAAAAATTTTTGGTTTTGAAAATAAAAATTTAGATAAATTTTTTTTCGACAAGTTCTACGATATCTCTAAAACTAATGAACAGACTAAAAAACAATGTCCGTGTAACCTAACGATAATATTGTTGTCGAATTAGGTTTTTTGTTTCGAATGAATACGGCAACCCGTTATCTAGTTATGTTAGCTTTTGCTGTGTAAATGCTTCATTTTTGAAAAAAGCGTATATCTCGAAAACTAGATCCAAAAAAATATAAACTGAATGCAGATTCGGATTCAGGAGCTGAAATTACATAAGAAACCATGTTTAGTTGTTCTATTCCAAAAACTTGTAAATTTGTGTTTTAGTTGCTATGAGATGGGAGGATGAATGACACATTAAAATAAGCTAATGTTGCTTGAAAATTTTATATTTATTTCATTAAGCATTAGATCTACAGAAAAGTTGTTCGGTA